>OY754881.1:14992903-16192903 GCA_963576445.1 Lithosia quadra
ATGATCTAAAGTAATTACGTTATCTGACTTTCGGTGTATTTTACTCCTTAAATGTCCTATCCATTTCTTACCATTTACGTCAACACCACAGCTATCACAGAACGGCATATTAATTTGTGAAACACACAGACAGATTAGGATGGAATTTTTAATTGAAATTTATGATGGTCAATGGATTAATCAAATTTATTTAATATTTTTATGTATTACATACAAATAGATAATTATATTAATTTTAGTAGGTACGGACTTGATTAAAATTAATTTTATTAGAAAAGAAAGTGGCTTCAGAATCTGCGAACAACTCGCTGGCTTGTCTAACAAATTTTTGTAGTTGAGCCCAGTGAGGAGATTCCTCGTCAGTCCGAAGCTTCAACCACAGCAGGTATTTTTTCCAAAGGTCGTCGCCACCTTCTTGGACGTCAACCGAGTTGTATACCTTCAAGTCAATGTGGAAGGGACCCTCGGTAGACAGTGTACGCCTCGTTTGACCGTTAGCCACCCGATTGTACAGCACCGATGTGGATGGAGCTCTGCCGGTGTTGACGGTGGGAGTTTCACTGTCGAGGTGGAAGATGTCGTATCCCTTTTGCGCAGCCTTTTTCTTTGAAGCTCTAAAACAGGGAAATTTTCTATATTATAATATTGTACCTTAGTACTTATAATGTTTATTAAATAAATAATAAATGATCATTATGTATATTGTTATGAACTGGACAACAACAGTTTTGCTTTAGTTAGGAATATTACGTGAACAGATTAATAGATGACTGTCATGAACGACACACAAAGTTTGATACTAATGGAACTCGAACCCAAGACTTCTGGATTTGCAACTACGGTCACTCATTACTGAACTACTTAGCCAGAAAAATAAATAAATCTCTCATAATAATATTATATTAACAAAAATAACAAAACTAGCATTATTTAACACGTAACCTCGCTCACTCATATTTTGGTACATACCTATTGCGTAATGTAATTGATTATACGTATTTTAATTGGTAGTATTAGTACCTTATCATCACTTTACATCAGCTGGGTATAAGAATACTAATGAGTAATAATTACCTTGGACATTCGCTTGAGGTACTTCTAGCAGATGACTTGCGTTTGGCGGAGACCTTTTTGAACGTCCCAGCCTCGCTCCTTATCACTTTGTCACAATCGAACTCTTGGTCCGCTCTGAAAACATAATACCTATTATAAGTTACAAATAGTAAATAAATACACAGAAACCTACTCAGAAAACTATCACATTATCTTCACAAAAACTTTCTCATCGTAAAAACTATTTTTAACAGCACTAGATTTTTCAGTCGTAAATTATAATATAACCAGCTTTTGCCCGCGGCTTCGCCCGTGTAGATGTCAACATAGCTTTAGTGTTTTCTCATGGTCTGGTCTACCCCACATCCAATTTCATCAATAGGTAAAGCGGTTTAGACGTCAAACCGTTGTTACGCTTTACCTTGTTACAGACAGACAGAAAGAGTTACTTTCGTATATTTTATGATATTAGTATAGATAAGTAATGAACATGTACGTACTGGTACATATGGACGTACCTTATACGATCGCTTGCAACGCTTTTGACAGTTGGTGACGATTTGCGCTTTCCAGCCCCCTTTGCTGCCTTCGAATTTGACTTGACGGCTTCGATCGACGTCGCCCTCGCACTGTTACCACTATCGTACTCTGAATCCGACCTGTAAACATTATGAACAGAATAGTTATTAAATTGCGACTAGTAACTCAGAAAACGAAGTGTTTAGTCTGCCAATTGCAACAATTCGGTAGTCACTCAAACTAATAAAATTTGACAAGACTAATACGCTAAATACGCTATCACTAGTTAGTATCACTCACCGTCACCGTGCACAAAATAACGATAGGTTTAGTTCTGCCAAATTTGTTTAAAGGTTAAAAAGATTTCTCACTTAAAAACAATAGAACATGGGATAGAATATTTTATAATTTAGGAACTTACATTTTTTAGGTAGGTACAGTGACGATTAAACTCACAAAAAATCTGGAGCCAGGTGTTTAGTCTTCAAGGTGAAAGGTCTTGGTCTTCAAGGTGGAAGGTCTTCAAGATGGTGGCTGCTCCAATGGATTCGTTCAACGGTATAATAACGAAGTCAAAATGAAGCACTGACTGAATGATTTCGGATTTTATAAGAAAATTAATGATAATTTAGCAAAATACGTTAGGGTTGTCACCACACATAGGAAAAAATATCTCGTCACGTTACGTAATGGAAATAATCAAATTATGATATACCTAAGTAAGTTATGTAAATTCTACATGAAAATATTAATAAGTTATACATATCTAATAATAATGTAAATATTATGTATGATGTAAAGTTTACTTAATATTTACATTCCCCTATTATGTTTGTATACAGTAAATACAGGAAATGGAAATAAAAATTAAACTTAACATTATACATATTATAAAAAATTGTCTTTCTTATAATTTCATTCTTTAATAATAACTCAAATTGTAATCGCTCAATAGCTCAGTCGGCTGAGCATTCCCCTGTAAGGGAAAGGTCATGGTTTCGAGTTCTACTTGAGCATTTCATTTTTCCCGATGTATTTGAAATAATAAATTGCATTAATATATGCTGTCAATATTAATTAAAATGTAAACATTTAATTTATTTTATTTTTAGATATAAAATGTGATCAGAAATGAGGTAAGTATTTGATTAAAAAACTAAATTATCTGGATTATAATATTCATTATGTTCAAAGAGTAGGTAATCTCAATAAATTATTTGAAACCAAAGTAGATACCTATTAAATCCTTCACACAATATTTTATTGTATCGAAAAATAAGATGTTGTATTAATTTTAATTTATAGATAGTACATTATTAACTAATAGTGGCAGCCCTAATGTAATTCGTGTAAGCATTTTCGACCCACATAACTTCAAAGAATCACATGGAGTAAAATTACATACTCCACGTGTAAAAATCCTACAACCTGTACAATCCTGTATCAATATTGTATTATTATTATTATAATTTTAACGAATAACTTAATTTTTGATCGCACTAATAGTTATATTTAAACTTGAAAGTTTTTTAAAGATATTCTTCTTAATATGTAGGTACATATCAATTTGTAATGCATTTGCTGTGGATAAACCTATAAACAAAATAAAAATAAATTATGTTATATTCAATCACACTATAACGGCTAAACGGATCTGGTTAAAATTTTTTCAAGGAAAATGTCAGCCTCCGTGGCGTGATGGATTCGATTCCCGCACGGTGCAATAATTTGTTTGCATGAATATGACTATTTGCATTGGTCTGGGTGTTTATATGTATAATAATTATACAGTAAATTATATACAATTTAGGTACAAGATATGCATAAATGGCGACCTTATTGCTAAAAACAATATCTTACACGCGACCTACATCAACACCTTTGGACCCCAAGCCATCCGATCCTGCTAGGCAGTGCATCCGCTAAATAACAAGCTAGTGTTTAGCACAGGTTTTCATTTCAAGGTAGAGAGTTGGGCAACAGTCGATCTCGATAAAGTCAAAGTGCAAATATATAATACGGTCTTACAATATAGTTTTTATCTAACTATTTACTTTAAATAAGTAGGTATCTATTATACAAATATTATTTTATGTAAAGATTGATCGTAGATGAAATATTAAAAAGTGAAGTCGTAGGTAAAACTAGTCAAGTAATTTCATTTATGGAATATTATTAGCGGTCAGTAGCAGGTGCATTTAGGTATGAGAAATGCTATTGTTTATATCATTATCATATTGCATTCGGCGAAGCTCGACAGCCGCGCGCGTAACGAGACCTCACTGGGAGTGATGTGCCGACAAAGGCTTAGCGACTAGCAACAGACCAAATCGTGGCATCGTTTCATACGTGCTATGTAGGTTGCTATACTTAGGTTATGTAATATTGACTATATTGCACCACCACCTGTAATATTGTAATATTTACGAACGAAGTGAGTACTGATGATTACGAATACTGATTTATAACTCTCAATCGCACATGTACGATTGAGAGTTCTAACTCACTTCGTTCGTAAATATTACAATATTAGTGAGTTAGAACTCTCAATCGTACATGTGCTATTGAGAGTTCTAGATCAGTAATATTGAGAGTTCAACGAACGAAGTGAGTTAGAACTCTCAATATTACTCTACTATTGATGTGTGGATGCAATCTGTATAGTATCCGTAAAACCTATATTGACACCGATATCATGACATTGGATCTCAAAGGCTTGTATGACCCCTACGTAGTACCTATAAAAAAAATCTCTAGGAGTATCAAAAAATAGAGTTATATATTTATAAGCGATTACCTACTATTAATTTAATTTTTTGATACCTTGATCTTCACCTCAATGAATTTATTAGAAAAAGGTTCTGCCAGGTAAACAAAAAAGTTGCTTAAAAACTAAAAATTTGTTTTTTTCTTTTTGAAGACGGAACTCCAAAAATCCTTACTTATAGCAATACCTTGATAGAGTAAGGTACGTATTATAAATGGATTATCGTAATTATGGCATAACATTTAATTTATAATCGTTAATTTTCATTTGTTTATAAAATAACTTCAGCTTATCAAACCATTACCTTATTAATAAATATTTTCTGCAGTAAAAATCTAAGAGTAAGTATTTTTCACTGTTTGATAATGTATGTAGATTTTTCGGAAATAAACGTAGATATTGTAACATGATTGTGTTTCAATTAATAATCTGATAACCTGATAATCTCATATATTTAAATTAATGTACTTAATTTGTAAGTTAATTCTTGAGTTAAAATGCATATTGCATTATTTTGCAAGGTCTTTTTTACTGGGTAAAGGTTAATTTGAAATTTCTTTTTACTAAATATTACACAAATAATACATTTGAGTTTATAATACACACTATACACAGTGGTAAAGGAAAAAGAAGAAGTAAGCTCAATTCACATTACTATGGAATGGAATGGAAATGGATATTTGCATTATGAACTTTATATCAATTGAGTTATGATCTAATCTAACTCCACAAAGGACATAAGGGAATTCTCGAAAAATCACGTAGTTTCCGCGGAAAGTGCATAGGTTCCGCACAAAGTGCGTGACCACTTTTTTGACTCATTTCAATTTGTATATAAATACAGTTGACATAAAGTTCATAATGCTATTTACGAAAAACCGTTTCCATTCCATTTCCCAGTTTTTACATGCGATGCAATGCCGATACAATGCAGATGCGATGCTGCTGCGACGCGGATGCAATACCGATGCGATGCCCAAACGATGGCGATGCGATGTATTAATCGCGATGTCGGGTCATCAATATTCTTTTTCGAGGAATATACTACAGACACATCCTGCATGCTCAAGGCTTTTCAAAGATTTTTCCTCCATTTTTTACTATATCTCTTCAAACACAATAATTGATTTCGTGATATTGTAAACCATAGGTTGATTTTCTACATAAACCACTTTCGTAATATTCCTCTTAATCTAACCACATCTTGCAGCTCAATCACGACTAGAAGTAAATTCTTGCGTATCTATGATTATCTCATTTTAATATAATTGTTGTAAAGTCATTGATAACTTGAATAGGTATATTTTGTTTAATTCTTGTTAAATTATGATTTTTTATATTGTTAGGTAGGTATAAGGAAAATAAAATGAATGTTTTTTTTATTATCCTTAACATGATGTACAGATTAATAATGGGTTGGCAGCGCGAGTGTGACGCCCCTGGTGTTGCACGCGTCCATAGGCCACGGTAACCGCTTTCTATCAGTGTGGGCCGTGTGCTTGTCTGCCACCTAAGTGGTATAAAAAAAAGATAATTGAAATTTCCTTTGACCACCTACTATTACCATGATCGAACTTGCATACATACATTGCAAGTAAAAAAAAGTTAGTAAAATAGCCTCCATTTTGTTTTTACGCACTATCTGTGTAATCAAATAGGTATGTTGAAAAAAAACACTCACAAAAACGCCAAACAGCCTATAGTAATAAAAACCTTTAATTAACATTTTTTGTATTCATAACACAAATTAATACTGATAAAAAATAAAGAATTTAATAAAAGGAAATGATTATTTAGCATACACAAAATATTCCATTATTTTCCAAGACTACTCTTTCCTAGACGAAAAAAAAAGTTTAGTATACTAGTGCGGTATTTTTTAATCTATAGTTACGGCATTATGACCTTAATTTAATACAACAATAAGGGTTATTTTCCTTTGTAAATATTATTAAACATCGCAAATACATCTGCCACACCTGTTATAATAAATGCTATTTCTCCAAAAGAATCATTATACTTACATACCTATAAATTATACTACTGACCTTTACATTGTATCATAGATCAAATGGTCTATGACCGTTCTTTTATACTAATATAATAATTATTCGTTGCTAATATGGAAATTTGTCTACCTAGTCGATAACAAATAACTCTATGAATTTTAACAAGTCGATGTAACTACGAGTAAAATGACAAATATGCGTAGTGATAGAGCATTAGACTACTAAGCCAGATATCGCAGGTTCGATGCCCGCTCACGCATATATTTGTGTGTATGAATATGAATATTTACGTTGGTCAAGGAGCATCTATAATAATATGTATGTATTTACAAAAAAATGCCTCTAAGTAGATAATTATGTATATTCGCATTCCCATAAGTTAGTCAAGCTTTGGGTCTAGAAAGCTTTGTGTAGAATATCGTAAAAAAGTAAATCTATACGTATTATTGTGGAATTGTAAATTAGTCGTGTCTATATATTATTGGAAATATTCTATAAATAAAATTTAGGTACACGACGTTTTGGTTATTTCTCAGCAGCCATGGCTGTTCCGTGACAACCGAAGCGTTGGCCGCGTTGGGTTTAATGTCAATAATAAAATAACACAAAAATCGCGACAGAATCCGTTAAAAATTGTGTTTTATTTCAATGAAAGATAGATAGATAAGATTAGAGATAACAGCCGTTTATAATGTTATTGCATGTTGTTGAAATATCTTCGCAGAGTAAATACGACGTATGCGATGTTTCATCCAACACGTTAATAATACGCTACGCTTAACCCTTTAATGCTGAAAGTACCCGAAAATACCCGTATCGAAAAAAAACAGATGAAGGTGAAATAATTTTTGAATTCATTCAAGGTTCTCTCTCTACTTTAAGTTCTCCATAATATCGTAGGTTTATACGAATAGAAATGACAATATGACATATAATCAAAAACAATAAGCAAATCCTAGTCTAAGAGGATAAAAACCCAACAAGGAAATCATTAAGAGGATATTCATTATGAATGTGTAAACTGATTTTACAGAATTTTAATGAATAAGAACAATTAGCAACATAATTATTATATTAAAAGAGGAGAAGTGTTTAATACAATTTTTTTTTTTTTTTTTTTTTCTCTGAACCTTTTCCCAACTCAGTTGGGGTCGGCTTTCCAGTCTAACTGTGATGCGGCTGAACTTCGATATTTTACATGGAGCGACTGCCATCTGACCTCCACAACCAATGGCGATATCGAAGTTCCAAGTTAGACTGGTTGGACTTTTGAGGGCTCCAACTACCCGTAACGACTGCCATAGATGTTTGTATGGCAACCGGGACCGACGGCTTAACGTTTAATACAAATAAGTAAAAAAAATGTAGAGAAGCAATAGGTAGGTACTTTAAGATTTTATTCGGTAAAAAATAAAATTACATTTATTTTTAATGATTCCAGCCAATAGAATATTGTATGTGAAAAAAATTAAAAGTTCGCCAACCTAAAATACCAATTCAGTATTGAAGTGTTAACACACTCAACACCGGCGCCTATTTATACAAATGCGACCAACTCGAGGCGACTGTTTGCATTCAATTCTTACTGAGAGTGCACGCTTGATCGATATAGATCACTAAAGTCGGACGTTTCGCGTATTTTACATTCGGACATTATTGGGTATTTGATATTGGGTATTTGATATAGGGTATTTTGATATAGGGTATTTAAGTGTTGACATAGTTATTTGTTATAGGGTAGTGTGAACTTAGTGAATGTTATTAGTGGCTTGTAATTTTAGCTGTTATTGCTTCTAATTATTTTTATTTGGTAAGTTATTTTATTTATTTTTTTAAAATAATATAATTTTTTTTTTAATAATATTTATATAGCTTGAAGAGGGCGTTATATATTATTTGTATATTCAAGGTATATTAGACATAGGCATAGACTAACAAACTCATTAATATAAAAATTTGAGAAATAATAAATATTTTTGTATCGAAAAAAGTACCACGCTAATTTTTTCAAAACAAACACTGAGAACAATAACCACACTGTGCCATTAAGCCCGAGTTACCATGGGCAGCGTTTATTGGGGTACGCAGGGTGTAGTGGGGTATACGCAGTGTGGCGGGGGTGCTGTTGGAACATGGAACCTCTACCTGTGCTGTGGCAGTCTTGAACGAGTAGTTATACAATTATCACGCATATGCAATCTCACGTATATGCAGGCTCACGCAAATGCAGTCTCACGTATTATGCAGTCTCACGTATATGCAGTCTCACGCATTATGCAATCTCACGTACGAGTATATGCAGGCTCACACATTATGCAGTCTCAAGCATATGCAATCTCACGTATATTACAAGTAGAACCCCGCACTTCAGTTACAATGTCCCTGAAGTGTTATACTACGGGTAATACTGAAAAATTGCAACAAAATCCGTTAAGTAGTTTATTTTTTTTTCATAATGCATTATGCGTCAAACAGACAAGAATAATTTCAAAAAAGAATGGTGTTCAGAATCGGTCCCAAAACATAAGCCATTTTTTCAATGTCCAATGTACAGACATAACTCCCTTACGTTTTATAATAGTAAATAATAGATAATGTTTATAAATAGATCAAAATTGAAAGCCCGTTGATTTTTTTGCCAAAGCTTTCTTAAGATGTGGCCACATACCTACACCGGTAATCCATTAGTTAACATTTGTCTAGAATTTTCTATAACGATTTGTAAATGCCGATTTAGAATAAACTGTTATTGACTTTGACTTTGTCCATACAACAAATAAAACAATTCAACTTTCAAGGTTTGTTTACACGCATACCAATTTTATTATTTACAGACAGACATGACAAAAAAATATGCATAAATTACTCCTCAAAGAATTATCCGTGTAGCAGCCATTATTATTATCACTATCTAAAATATTTTGGTCTATCGGCTATGTAATATCAAAACCCAGTACCTGCATAAAATTGAATTTTACAGGAGAGCTGAAGAATCTTTCCATATTTTTGACAGCGCGCTGTATTATTATTACTAATTGTACATTATTGGAAGCGATGGCTAGTGATATCATATAGATACGATTTATGCTACCCCGGTATATGCCTCCATGTAACAGGCTAAGGTATATATAGGGTACATTGTCCATGAGGTTATTAAATGCAAAAACACTCAATTAAAAAATATGTCAGATAATAGGTTTTTAAATAAAACAGCCATGTGACCTAAACTAAAACTGTACAATGAACTGTCATTTGCCCTCTCAACCCTTGTTCGCTAATCAACAGGTGTGCCTACCGGCTTAATAAATACTTAAAATTAAATAACGCCGGTTCCAGTCGGTTTAGACGCACATTCACATTTATAAATGAAGTAGGATCATATTATTAGGTACTAGAAAAGTGGCCTACCGGCTTTGGTTACTGGAACCAATATATCACTGCGACTTTATATCGACGTGACTCTTTGTCACTTATTCAAGAGCAATAGAAACTATACTGGTGACGTGATAATACGGTGACAAATAATTGCAACGATAGTTAACACCGGAGTAACGTCACTGTCACTCGCCCTGTACATTAGGTACTATGGAAGTTCGCTCACTGGTGATTTTTTGTCACTCGGCCGTCATAGTTCTTGCATATTTCAAGAGCACAAATCACGGCAACTTCATTGAACAAAAATGAATGCTATTTGTTACCCAAGAACAGATTCAGTAAGCGCATCGTGGGTGTCAGCAGGTGACAGTAACAATAATTCCCGGTGACAAAAAATTGCAATCAGCGGCGGGTCTTAGTACTCTTTTATTATTGGGTCCAAGCTACCCATCTACAGTATTTAGAGCTTAAAAAAGGAACCTAGTATTATTATTGCAAACAATAATAATAATTGAGAAAGTGTTGAGTTTGTCTTCAGTTGTTATGTCACAATAGCACTCATTATCTTACACGTTATAATACTGGTATAGTTAGAAATGCCTTTATTGTGTGTTAACATGCGTAAAGTGAGAGATAACAGTATAATAATACTAAATGGTGATAATGATTAAGTCTAGAATTATTACCAAGTGTATAATAAGTCTTATCAAATAAAGCTTATGTTTAGTTTTTATATGAATGACGGCCGGTTTGATGAAGTTAGGTAGGTATTCAGTATTGTTTTGAACCAAGTCTATCATCGAAACATGAATTTAAAACGTGTATATTTTATAAATAGCTGAGAAGGTTACAAAACCTGAATCGATTTAGAAAAAAAAAGTTGTTTATAATTGGATTCACGTTGTTTAAAATTGTGATAAGTTGATTGAAAGAAAGAAATATATGCAGAAGTAAGGTTAGTATATTACAAATAGCCTATGCTGGCGGTTCCGCCCGCGTGGACGTCGATTTTCGTGTTTTTTGACTATAATATCTCTTTTTTTTCGTTTGACCTCAATCCCACCTGATGGTAAGTGACGATGTGGTCTACAATGAATCACGCTTGCCTAGAAGGTTCTACTTAACCGATTGTGATTAGACATGTATGAACAAAAAATACACCCATGAATAAAAAAGTAAGATTTTAAGTCCAACCAAGACCTTTCAAAACACTGAATCAAAATCCGTTCAGCAGTTTTTGCGTACCCATAACGCGTACAAAAACCCATTTTTTTTTTTAATGTCTCCATTAAATAGACACAGTTACTTTACAATTTTTTAATATGTAGTATGTATACATATATGAAAATTACAGGGTCGGCAGTGAGAGTTTGACGCCCCTGGTGTTGCACACGTCCATAGGCCACGGAGACCGCTTACTTAGCCATGACCACTGATAATAATGAATTCCACAAGTATTTTTATCAAGTGTTTAACTTCTAAAGTTAGCACCTAAAATTCCACTGGTCTTGTGAAGTTTTCTAACAGGTTATCCATAAAATCTAGTATCTATTGGTAATATTAAAATAACTCGTTTTAAATTAATTCATATGAGTGTATTTACGATAGATATAAAAAATTAAGCAATTTAAAAATAGCTGTTCTGTCCGTTTAGAAGAGGTAGTGTCGGGAACGGCTGGGCTGATTTGAACTGGACTTTAACTAGCAGATATTATGTAATATTACAAGGCGTAACATAGGCATCTTTACTTTTGGAAAAATAAGTAGTGTTCCGCACCAAAATAACAAAATTAAAATCTAAATTGAATCGAAAATCGCGAGCATTGCTAGTGCATGCTATAAATATCTACCAAGGTCATCCACTTGATTAGTGAGAGTAGGTACGCAAACCTCGGTGTCAGCTGTTATAATAACAATGATGATCAAAAATAAAATCAATAAAAAATGAAATCAAGTTTGATAGCTGACGGTACCGAAATTTTCCTTTCGGTTTATGATTTGCTAATGGGTACCGCTTGCTATCAAACTGGTTTCGGTCTTTTTAACAACAGTCGGGTTTTCATTTTTAAATTAAGTAATAATTTTTTTTTTATACTTTTAATTTGTGACATACACCCATTTATATTTTTGTATTCTCTTAATTTCCTTCACTCGGATACCCTACTCGATTAGTTTGAGTAAAAAATATTTTTAACAACATACATTTTATTGCCGAAAGTGGCACTCACGGATTTTTTTGCTACAATAGGCATGCGATGTCCTAGTTTTTTACCAATTAAAAAATAACGGTTCTAACAGTAATATGCTGTCAATACTCTTGATTAACCGTTCAACAAACGTATAATAAATAACTATATTGATATGAATAAAATAACAGAACAATCAATATAAGCACTTGAATCAATTCGCTTGTCGCATTGATCTATTGCCAACACCTAATCAATAAATAGGACGCAATAAAAAAAATAACATGAACGATATTTTTGACCAACAAAAGATGAGAATGTATAAATTTTTACAGAAATCTAAAACGGTGGTTTAATCCTAAACTCGGGCCTGATTCTGTAAAATTACGTTTTTAAAACGGATGATTTACTTAGGTACCTACTACCTTTACTTAGGTGCTACCTATAGATATTAATTTTTCAAAATCTAATTGAAAATGAATCAAACTATGAATGATTTTAAAGGTTTGATAACCTCACGAAAGCGTAGTAAGATTATATTTTGGACTGATCATGGTGATCATACCACATAACACAGTATTTTTTTCCATTTTCCCTTGTAATCGAATTTAAAACGCGTTTTGAATACGTGGCGTTACTGAAACGGACACCTGACCTGATAACTAATAGTAACCCGATAATGGTTTGCGCTACCGAGTTAAATTTAAAAAAGCAAAATATTATTGAAAATGCCCGAAATTCTCAATATTTAATTAACTTAAATTGACTTTGCAATATTGACCTTATTATTAAAATTTCCAAACCCGATGCGTGTGTTCCTAAGCTAACCCAAAAATTTCAAATAACCATAAATTGACCTTTTTATAAATAATTAAACTTATGGGGCCTCATATACACCCAGGACTAAACCAAAAAGTACTCTACGTTATTAATATTATGGCCGCGGTCTTCTGTAGCGCGGAAATACTCCCTCAGTTGGACTGCTCAATTCGGACGAGAGATACCGTCGTGTCCCACCTCCATTTATATTTTTTATGTACCCAGTGACACTCGGACAATAAAGACGAATCCAACGACATAATATTCATTGAAATCGGTTCAGTCATTTAGTAGTTACGAATGAATAAAGTGACTTTTATAAACAGGTCAATTACATAACCTTCTTATTATGATTTCACTGCAAAAAAGATGATTCACTTACGTACTACCCGATTTTAAATACAAACGTCTGCCACAAGGTTTAAAAGTCATTAACATTTAATTTTAATTGCTATAATTAATATATTTATTTATATCGTATTCTCTAGAATCGTAAACAACTTAAAAAATCGTGTTTAAGTTTGGCAACATTTCCGTAGCATGAATAAATAAAACGTTACGACAAAATTATCTTGACAGGAACTTGTTTTTCCATGGTCAATTTTTTTTTAACTGTAGTGTAATGTGTGGATCCGGGTATATTGACCGTCGGAACACTTTCGTAGGTAATTATCATTATTATCGCGCTTTTGTGTGAATTCACCTGCAATTAATTAAGCATAAAAATAATTAATTACTCGGAAATGGTAATAAATCTCGGAAGTAGGATTACTTGAACTTGTAATGGTCTTTTTTTTATTTCGGTCATATCAATATGACTTCACCTCGCCTGATGGTAAGCTAAAGTAAAGTCTCTGAAATGGGAGTCACCATTGTAAACACCGATAGTGCTATGATGGTGGCCCTCAGCTTGACGGCCTCATAAAATTCAAAGTAGGAGGAAGGATACAAAGTCGTTTCAATTTGAAACTAGGGCCACTAATTGTAGTATTATCGGTGTATATAGGACCCAACAAGATCTTTGAGGTTCATGCTATCCTCATTTGGATGTCAGTACCCAGGCTAACGGATGAACGAAGCTCTTGTGCAGAATTTTTACTCAGTGTTAGAGGGGGGGAGATCAGCGTCACCAAACAAAAGCTTACGTAAAAGTTACCCATTTCACCGTTAGCTTCACTCGCAACAAAAATCTCATGTCATTTTTTTACATTCATTTACAGAACTTCTAAATATTTCTAAATGTTTCTGAACTTTTACGTCAAAAACTTTTGGAATGTTTCACGCCCGCGTCGGTAATCCGTATTCAAGAAATAATTTAAAATCATTAACGCTCCATTTGAAATTTGGCGAATAACGAAAGTTCGTCTTGTGAAAATTATGATCGTGTCTGAACATTCTCTCTTCTTCTGAACATGTCAATGCAGGCGTAATGATAATAAACGAAGTAAGGAAATAATTAATTGACAAATTATTTCCAATTATTTGCAACCCGACGCCATATTTGCGGATAATTAATATAATTGCACTCTTGATCCTGTCACTCTAAAATTAAGTAAATTAAGAAAAAATTCATATGAGACGATAGGAGAAGACTCGGTTGTTTAATGGTTAAGGGGTCAGTCTTACTATCGAAAGATCTCGGGTCGCCACTACCGATTCAAACCTATTCATAACACAAGCTGTTTAGCTTAGCTAGAGGAGTTAACGGGAATACTATTATTTACGTTTACCAGTACTCTGTTTAACAAAAAAATATATATCCCCCAAATCCTCCCTCCCCTCCGGGACTGAGTCTATACTAAATTAATTTCAATGAAGAGTTTATTACAGTACGCAGTTAGCAAAGTAGATGTTTCATTTTGGGCCCCCTAATTGTACACAATACAGAAAAAAAGAGAAATAATACCGGTTATTGGCAAAAATACAATTATATTTATTCGCCTCCGAAATTCAAGGGCATAAATTCATAAAATGTGAGTACATTTTTATAGTTTTAGTCCGCCATGTTTGTTGTGTTGCAAGAAAGTGTTTATTTAGTTAGATTCCGCCCATAATGCGAGGCAATACTTATTATAAGAATTTGAATAGTAAAAATGAAAACTGCATTGCCTAGCTATTTTTTCTAAATAGACATAGAATAGAATAGAATAGTACAATAATTATCGGGCCCAAGACAATTGTGAAACATCTCCTTTATCACGCGGGCGGACCCGCGGGTAACAAATACTTTCGTTTTAGCACTTCCTCTGTGTTCCGATAGTAGGTAATACCTAAATGATAAGGCATGACCTGTTGATATAACACAACATGATATACAAGTCGTTTGTTTATTTTTTACACTAATAACTACATAAACTTTGATAAGACTATAAAGATCAAATTTTATGTAATTTCTGACCTGCAGTTCAATACAGTTTTTTCACCTAAACTGTTTTGGATATCCATATTATTAGTGAAACCAAATTGGTATGTAATTTTTAAATTGGTGAGCAATATCTATAATTTTTTCTCCTAAAGCCTAAATCTAAAACCTAGACTGTTTTCATAAAAAAAAAAAACAAAATGTAGAAATAAACAACAGTTACTCCATAGGCCATTGTCAGCTTCCTATCAGTGGGCCGTGTGCTTGTCTGCCACCTAAGTGATATAAAAATAAAATAACATACCTAAACGTATCAATTTATCGGTGCACTTTAAACTGTACATTATGATTGTAGCGATTTCTCAAAGCATGCGACCCATAACTCATTTCGCTTTCAAATTAATTTCAATTAATAAAGCTATGTACAAAAGAACAATTATGAAAGTTGAAGAAGCGAAAGGAGTATGCTAAAATCGTAAAGATACAAAGATGTTACCTCTCTCTACCCGGCGTAAAAGGCGTAATTTAAAATAACCTGGGAGTATTCAAGTCACGAGTGAATAGGATCCTTCTAGGCAAGCGTGATTCATCGTAGACCACATCGTCACTTATCATCAGGTGAGATAGTGGTCAAACGTAAGCCTATCCTGAATAAAAAAAAAGAATGTAATAGTTAAAACAACTCCAACTGAAACATTTCGCAATTACAAAAATAAAACGTGATCAAATTCTGAAGTTTGATAACACGTGAGGTTACACGAGCGAGCGACACAACTAAATAATTGCGTCAACCTTGAACCGCGGGTCGGGTTAGTGACCGACTGCCATTTTATTTGGCACTAACTGTTTGTAACCATATCTTACTTCATCACCATCCGAGGGTTAATACCGATTGCATATAAAGCTTGCACTTTGCATCCCGAAGTCCACTCACTTCACTAGCGTAGCTAAGTGACAAAAAATAAAAAAGTGATTGACTGACAAATAAAACCACTTTCTGTCGTTAGATTGTACTCAAATTCTAAAGCTCTCTGGATCTCAGAGTCCACTATCCTTACTAGCGTAGCTCTAAGTGACAAAAAATAAAATAGGCAATATAGGGGAAGGTTGCGATCGTTGGACCGGCTCTTTCATTGAACCACCGAGGTATTTCCAAAACTATCTAAGCTAGCAACACCTAAACTAAACGAAATGCTTCCTTGCCGTCTCCGTTGAACCCCCCTCTCACCTCAGTGACGCTGCGGCACGTGGTGAGGAGTGACGTGGGTAATTGTGTTTGCGGCGGTCAAAATCTTATTCTTTGGCTCGAAACAATCTGAATGTACGCATTATTTTTCATATTTGATTGTGTGCAGTGTTATGAAATATTTGTGAAAATGGTTGTGGTTCCATGTGTGTTATTCAATTTCATCTAATTATGTCCATATTTACTTTAGATTACCTCTTCTTAAAGAGTACCTTGTTGCCATCAATGGACCTCAAGGGAGTTCCACCGTTGAACCGGTCCAATCATAGCAGCTTTTTTATTATAAAATTTTAATTTCAGAATGTCGACGATTAGACAAAAAAAATACTACGCATGGAATGAGATAAGTATGAACCTTGCTTTAGAATCAGTAAGGAAACATAAAACTGGTTTAAATGAAGCAAGCAGAATGTATGGAGTCCCAAAAGCTACCCTTATTGATCTCATTTAATGTGCCAAATTTTTAATTGTATTATTAACTAAATAGCGTATACCTATACTTTTTTTGCTTGTCGGCCGTGTATGAATATTTTTGATCTCTCCTTGTGTGCCATAATTTAATAATTTTAATAATTATAATAAGTTTCCTTGATTGGACCTCTAGAACAATTTCGTCGAAGTCCATTGATGGCATCCTGGTGGTTCAATCAAGGTGCCCATGGTCCAAAGATGGCAACAGCTCAAGATTTAGTTTTTATTCATTATACTTAAAAGTATAAGCACGAATTGTATCTACGTTGGAATATAACAAATAAAGATCCTAAGGATTAAAAATCATAAACTGCTTTCATTTCTTCATTTATATTTTTTTATATATACCATCGCAAAGTTAAGTGGTCCATTGTCAGCAACCTTCCCCTATAATGGCAACCGGGACCGACGGCTTAACGTGCTCTCCGAGGCACGACTAGACCAACGTAAAACCCATATTCATGCATACAAATATTTGCACCAAGCAGGGATCGAACCGGCGCCTCCTGTATAGCGACCACGTTCACTACCGCTACGCCACAGAGACTTAGGTACTTAACTATATTATTATTAGTAAATTATATAATATACTACTACCTACCTAATTGCACCAATTATATAACTCTGAAGTCGGTAATAAATGAATTAAAACCACTTGTTTACTAGCCAGTGCCAAGCAAAACATAAAAAGATAATATAATTTTTATTTTTTTTTCCTGGCAATGACTTCAAATTATATGAAACAATTAATTAAACGAAAATAATTAAAAATAAAAATTGAATAGAAATAACAAACGAATATTAAATTGTTCTCGAAAATAATTATTAATTATTTGCTTTTATTTTTTTTTCACCGGATCTTTTTTCCATTTAATTACTGTACTAAATGATGAAGTAGACTTGCTACAACGGATATGTACTTAAAACAATTTGAAACAAAAAACGTATTATATTTTTTAGAACTCAACATAATATTTGAAAAAAAGTTAGTCGAGGCGAAATAGGAATAAAATATTTCAGAAAAACGAAAACTTGTATTTTGGAGATACTTTTTCACTCCTCCCTTTTATTACTTGGTTAATTTTGACAGTAATGGGAGGAATTTCTATACCAAAGAGTAAAGGCTGGACCTCATCTGGCAGCACGGAATCGCCTTTTTCCGTCGCCCTTTCTCTTTCTGTCGCTTAGAACTGCCATTTGCTAGACCGAGACAGAAAGCATAATGAGATAGCACGCGGCGGAATCCTCGAGGCGATCGGCATCACGGACAAAATGCAATGGTCGGCAGGGAGACTCCGGAACGCTGAAGCGCGCGATAGCATGCTAACGCATCCTTTCACCGCCGATCACTTGCTATCGCATGCTGTCTCACTCTATACGAAAATGCGTAACATATTGTCCATGAACCGCTCTCTGCTTCCAAAAAGGATGAACCCAGTATCTCCGTTTTATTTTGCGAATGCGTTTCTTTTTATTATTTTGATTTTGCATTTCTTGCAAAATACACGCTAGAATCACTGCTCTCTCTTCCGTTGTCCTATCCATCTCGCGCTTGAAACTAAACTGATCATGAAAGAACGCGGCAGTATGCCACCCATGCTGCAGCATGCTGACGCGTGCGATCGCCTTTTTTGTCTGCGGAATGCGACAGCGCGCGTCCGCATGCGGCAGCATACTGCAGCACGTGGTAGCACAGGCGGAACAAATGCGATTCCGTGCTGCCAGATGAGGTCCAACCCTAAGGTGCGCTGATTCGAGCCTAACACTCATGCGTGTTTTGTTTCGTATTAATCGAAATCAATACCATAGATCCTACTACAATTGGGAATCGTATGGTGTAGGTAAATCAAGGACATTTTAGTTCCCATGCGTTTCATCGTTTTCACAATAAAATGTGTGACGCCTCTGCCCAGGAACACCAGGGCAGAGGCGTCACACATTTTATTAAAAACACCGTGGTCTATGCACCTGTGCAACAGCAAACGTGCATAGGCCACGGTGACCGCTTCCCATCAGGTAGGCTGGGTGCTTGTCTGACACTTAAGTGGTATAAAAAAATCACCAGCCAGTGCTAAACATGATCAAGAGATCCACTATCTCACAACGTAGGTATTCAATATATTTCTTTTTTTTTTATATCTCCAGATTGGCAATACGAGTGAGATAAAATTGTGCGCATACGATCGTGACAATAAACACATATACAGTAGGTTAACGACTTCGAAACAAGTGCATACAACGTATTTATTTGCCGTTGATAAAAAGCCAAGTTCAACAACACTGATTATTATTTATATACACATAGACTTTTTTTATTCAGTAATGTCTGTAATTTGTAAACCATTTAATGGAGGTAGGACACGACGACGGTATCTCTCTTCCGAAATGAGCTGTCCGACTGGGGTAGTACTTCCGCTCTGCAGAAGACCGCGGCCATAATAACCATCGTGTCGTTGTGTTCCCGCCGGTAAGTAGAGTAGCCAGAGCTCACTGTACCCCTCCTCCCATCCCTTCTTAGCCTCCCCACCGCTTCCCAGCTCTCCCCCTTCCCTTTAGGGTAGGCAGCGCGTGTGTTACACTCTTAGTGTTGCACACGTTCATAGGCCACGGTGACCGCTTCCCATCAGGTGGGTCGTAACCTTGTCTGCTACCTAAGTAGTATAAAAAAAACTACAAACATACAATACATACACGTGAAACACTTTACCGTCGCTGGGTAAAAAATAACTTATTCTTAAACAAAAATCATCTCAGAAATTGCGATGTCTATCCATCTTCAAATCTGTGGTTACAGCCCTATCGTGACAAAGGCAACATCACACTTGATAACTCAATCTGCGAGGCCTTATAATGTAACACTGAGAACCTCGTCTTGTGTAACGGCTGGTACATAAGTGGTTTCGCTTTGTACTACACAGAACAATGTGGTTGAACATTTAGCTGGGTGTACATATTTAACGAGAATATAAATCTTTGAAGCTTCTTCAGGCTGGGTTTTCTGTTATCTGCCTTCTATATTATGTAGTAAAAGTGGGTATAAAGTGCCGAACTAAATTTAAAATAGGTTGAAATTCAGGATTTTTGGAAATAAAATGTGCGGTGGGAAATTAGACGTCTTGATAATTTATAATTCTATTAATTGTGCCTCGCGGTTTCACATGTGGCATACTTTACCCTCGTGGCACCCATTTATATCCCATCATAGCATGTACCTATCGTATAGTTCTACAATAATGTATGGAATTGTATTTTTCCCAACCCACTTGGAGTCGATTTTCTGTCTAACTAGGTACCAAACAAAATAATTTCGATGTTCTTCATGAAGCGGCTGCCTTCTGAATTTCATAAGTCACAAGCGATCCGTTAGTTGGCCTTTATAGGTCTGGATATTGGTATAGCAAACGGTTCACATACATTAGGACGATAAAGATTGTATAGCAAACGTACATACGACTATTCTGCAAATACATTATACAAAATACCTAAGCGTTTAGTTTATACCAACATTTCAAAAACAAAAATTAAGTATTCCAAACATATACATACGAACTAAAAATAAAATCCGAACGTGTTTTGGCATAAGATCAATAAAATAAGAAGGACGTATATAATGTTTACTCCGTGAATTGCAAACTTACTTGGCTTTTTCTAGGCCGCTTATGTTAGCATCCGATAAAAATACAACGCATAAAAACCAATCTCATATTACAGTATTATTTTGATGCTATGATGAAAATAAAGCTGTAGGTATTAGTGATGTGCCAGAAATCCATATCCGCGGATATCCGAAAGATCCGGATCCGTTACTTTTTGGCGGATTTGTTAATTATTTACTAAAACCGATATAATGCAGGTTATAGTAAACTAGCCTATGCCTATGACTCCGCCCGCGTGTACGTCGGTTTGGGGTTTTTTGGCTATATCTTCAGTTTTACTCAACTGATTATCATCAAAAATAGTTGTAAGATTTTAAGTCTAACCAAGGCCTGTCAAAATAAAAAAGCGCATCAAAATCCGTTCAATAGTTTTTACGTCCACTACGACAAACAGATAAACAGACAATAATTCCAAAAAATATTTTTGTGTTCAGAATCGTTCATATAAAATAACTCATTTTTTTAATATCTCCAATATACAGACACAGCTACTTAAACAATTTTATAATAGTAAGTATAGATAGGTATTTACGATATTTTACGCAAAGCCTCAAATAGCGTCAACTATGGTTTTAAGGTCACACTGACACCGAATGAGTAAAAAGCTAAGATCTTTATCCGCGTCTATTGACACCAAAAATCAGTATTCGGATCTGGCACATCACTAGTAGGTATCTATACTAATATTATAAAGCCAAAGAGTTTGTTTATTTGGCTGAACGCGCTAATCTCAGGAAATATTGGTACGAATTGAAAAAATATTTTTGAGTTGAATAGCTCATTTATCGAGGAAGGCTATAAGGCTTAATATATCATCACGCTACTGCCTAAGGGAGCAGAGTAGTTATCATATTATATATCAACGAATCGGGCAAATGTCCATACATTATTGCAAAAATAATAAATTGGGTTGTATGGATTAAATAAGTGCCACGGGAAGGAAATATGTCACGAGCGAAGCCGTGGGCGACAGCTAGTATAATATATAAGGATAATATCATTGTATCACTCAAGATATATATTCTGTACCCGAACTGTTGTTACCAAGTGTCGCATAATATATATTAAGATTAAATCCGAACGTGATAATTGTTTTAAATAGTTGAGTGTCTATTGTACCAAATTATAGTCCAATTATTTATTATGTAATCAAATATCGATGGTAACTGAATGGATAAGGACGCGGCCTCTTCGAAATTGAGGTATCGAGTTCGAATCCGGCCGGACAGTACCAATGTAAATTTCAGTTTGTGGAATTTATATGTGTTAATAACATGATTTACCATCTGCTGACGGTGGAGGAAAAACATCCACCATGTCCTAGAAGAAATTCTAAGGACATATCCGATACAACCGGCATTAGGCCAGCGTGTGTGGATTAAGGTCTACACCCTCTCAGCTCTCACGTTAGAGGAGAGGAGACCCGTACCCAGCAGTGGGACATAAATTGGTTGCTATCATATAACTATTATTCTGTAATCAAATACGAAATCGAGATAATTCCCAGTAGAGGACATATGAAACAAGACTTGGATGAGTATAAAGATGAACAGGTACTCTAGACGGCCTGGGTGGGGGAGTTGAGACCGCTCCCCTTTTTTGGTCAGGATGGGTACACCGTGGCTCCCATACCCGAGGAGCTTCAAATAATTAAGGTTCCGAGCAAAAAAGATCCTTAATGTAAATCCACACAAGCGAAGTTATGGGCACAACTAGTTTTAATAGGTATTATGGTGGAAATACAATTCGCTATTCGCCTATTTCGACGAAATTCTTATAAATGACTAAACCCTTTACAATTCGCCTTAGTCGCTCTTATAAAGACCGACTAATACGAATATTCGTGCGAATAAAGAACGAAAATATGCCTACACGAATAAGCCCTCCCACTTCGATTTATAACACGTAAATAAAGGCGAATAACGAATAGCGAATAACAAAGTGGGGCGCCTCCATAAGATAATTTACGTCAATATTGCTGGTCTATTATAAAACGCGGATGTAAAGAAACGGTTGTAGGTATAAATCGCACTTTATTTCCGCTTGTCCTACGATTTATGTACAATTAATGACAAAACTTGGTTAACATTAAGAACCATGGTTTATGTGTACATCACCTAAGTTTTTTTTTTCATCATACAAACACAAATAATTTGCTTTTTTTGTACTACTAGCCTATGCTCGCGACTCTGCCCACGTAAACGTTGGTTTTCACGTTTATTGTCTATTTTTTCAGTTCTACTAAACATGCGTTTTAATCTGATCAAGACCTTACAAACAAAAAAACAGCATCAAAATCCGTTCAGTAGTTTTTGCGTCCATCGCGCAAAAACAGACAAACAGACAACAATTCCAAAAATAAAATATTTTCGTTTTCAGCATCGTTCATAATAATAACATAACCCAAGTATTTTTTAAGATTTTCCAATGTACAGACACCGCTAATTTACAATTTTATAATAGTAGAGATAGATGTTTTGTTTATTATTTTTATCTAAGAGTTAAATAAACTACAATTAGAAGCTTGTTGTCGTTGACTGTACGTGCGAGATACAATTCTATAATTAGTATTTGATCTGTTTACTTGACCTCATGTTAACACGATAGTTACGGTTTATTATCTAGCCGTGAGCAATATACCTACGCTACTAGCTAAAACCCGCGGCCCTGCCTGCGTGGTTACATAAACAATTGCAATCTACCTACGCTACTAGCTAAAACCCGCGGCCCTGCCTGCGTGGTTACATAAACAATTGCAATCAAAAGTCTAAGTCCTCTTCGATAAAAAATAACCGCATCAAAATTCGCACAGTAGTTTTTGCGTCCAAACAAGCAAACCGACAAACAGATAAGAATCCCAAAAAAAAATATGTTCAGTATCGTTCATTTAACATTACACAAGCATTTTTTTACACAGACAGCGGTCACCGTGGCCTATGAACGTGTGCAACACTAAGGGTGTCACACACGTGCTGTCTACCCTGCAGGGAAAAGGGGAGAGCTGGGAAGGGGTGGTGGGAAGGGAAGAAATATCTGCAATATACAGACACTCCTACTTTACAATTTTATAATAGTATCTATAGCTAACATAAATAATATACACCGTCTTTTAGTAGTCTGAACAGTAAAATTTGTGAACGGGTCCTTATAGGCAGGCCAATGGTCGGCTATAAAATTTACGCGCCTCTGAAAGTACGTAAATCCGTTTCTATGGGTCATTAGAACTCTCTTAATATTCTGATAGACTTAATTAACTATAGAACATCGTAAATATATTTTGTTATACGTCAAATTACAGTAGTTAGTTGAAGGAAAACTGATATTCAACCAATTTAATGACAGTGATGAGATTTTCGTCAACTGGCGCGTGTCGTACTCGCTCATTCGCGCGAGTTGATACCTTACGATTTTGTTTAATAAATATTGTGATATTCACGATCTTGTTAACATAATACATTGTACACGAGGAAATACCTTAACTATCGCGATAATAATAATAATTTAGATGATTTTCTGATCGGAAAAAATGATCATCCAGGACGGGACTTGAACCCGTGACCAGTCTCTTACAGGGGGAATGCTCTGACTAACTGAGCTAACTGGACCCATCTTAGATGGTCGAAATTTTCCGATATATTCTACGGCTTAGGTTAGGTTATATTAGGTTAGGTTAGTCGATCAGAAAATCATTTGAAATCATTGGCATGCAATTGCTTAAAACATTCATTAAAATAATTTAGATAGGTATTGTCAATCTGCATCTCAGGAGACAGTGCTTGCCCATATTACAGGTAACACAATGTGGATTCAATAAAGGTTACATAAAATTGATAATAGCAAAAAAAAAATATAAAGAAATAGAAAGAATAGACAAATTTGGTTTACACTTGTATATTAATATGCAAACGAAATAGCGTGTAATACCTAACGTTCGTTCATGTAGTCGCAAAATTAACGCGTTAGTATAGACCCACCTTTATGGTATGCGTAATATGGCATTAGTGAAAATTTATGCAGGTTATGGCACGTCGTCGCCGCTTCGTGACATGCCACGTCTAAAGCCGGGTACTATTATTAAGCAGCTCGTTGCTCGCTTGTGTCTCCGTACTACCTGTACAAATTCTTACTTTATAACATGAATAAACCCATAGATGGACCGCTTTGAGCACGCTGAGTTTCTTGCCGAAGTCTTCTCAGGTCTGGGCCACGTTTCGAACCGGTGGTCTATTTGCTTTTAGTTTTAAATAATTTTGATTATGACGTTTTGTAAGTGCCGCTTAAAATGGTTTAAACAGAATAAATTATTTTTGACTTTGACTTTGAATTTGACGAGGTTGTGTCACAAAAAACGGCGGCGTTCTAAACATGTGTGTGTGAATTTTAGGTTTCAACGTGTTACTTAAACTTGATTGAACTGAGATTCCTGGATATCTTTTCAAGCTGTCACTACGGTTTTGACATAATATCACTACTTAGGACATGCTATTTTTTTTTCACTGCTTAAACTGACTGAATCAAATGACGTTTACCGCATAGAGGCTGACTAGTGTGTGAGTGAGTGTGTACTGATTTGTACATAGCAAGTGAGTCAACTCTAGTATCGTCAGTTATAATCTTCAATGCGTTCCGCCCATAGGTTTTATAGTTCCATATTACATTACACTATATTGAACATTACATTACACTATGTGATACTGGTCTGTAAGCCCCTTTATACACAACAGCGCGTAATCTAAATTGGAATATTTTCCACTTTACGTTTCGATATATTTTCTTGAGATTAGGCTCATAACAAAAAATTGTTTAGGTCACAAGCAGACTGAATTAATTAGTTATTATTTATGTTTTTTGAACGATAAAAGGCCAAGTCCGATACCCAGTTCATATGTAATGATTGTTGCAACTGTTGTCAAGATATGAGAATTTTATATGATAAGCTACAAGTAAAACCGCTAATTATACGATGATAATGTAGTTTTACGTTATGTAAATAAAGTGATTTGTTAAATAGGTACAACGGTTCATGTAGGTACGAGTTTAATCATATTATATAACTTAGTAAAGGAAGTTGCTATGCTTATTGTTGGGAAGATTGTACTGCTTTCAGATAAAGGTGGGTACTGACTGACCTTACCGGGTGTAATGTAACATTCATAGCAAGCATGTTATTTGTGCTTAATTCTAGTTATATTTTAAAACGATTTGATCATCGTAGGTGTTAAAATAAGAACATGATTTTATCAGTTTTATAAACAAATAAGACAAACAACATAATGTTTTTTTTTTAATAGATACGGTCTCTCGTATCAGCTGGGGTAAATTTCCGTGCGTATATAGGTTTTTGTCATACATATTGTTGGAATCTAATATAGCTCACTTAGGATCCATAATATTTTTGTACCTATAGTGCTTATCTCTCTTATATATGGTTTATTTATTTGTGGTTATTGTCTTTCGTTTGCTAAGGAGGGAAGTGGATTTGTTATTAACACCTCCAATTTACTTCTAATTACTTTAATGCGGTGTACGCAGTGGTGACCCCGGTCCTGAGACTTTACCTTTAACATACCACCAGGCGAGGTGAGGTCATGTTGACGTGTCCAACATAAAAAAATGCGGGTTCCAAGGCACCTTAACGTTCCTTAGGACTTCCTTGGGAATGAGTGCATGGTCCACTACTGATGCACAGGAGTTACAGTATTAGGAATTAGGGTAGGATTAGTCCCGTAAAATAAGATACGGTCTTATTTAACTCTATCGAGCGAAAAATATCTTATAATTACCCTATCTATAAAATAACAGTACGTCAAAAATAAAACAAAAACATTCTTTTTCAGATTGGTGACACAAGATGGGGGACACAATGTTCATGAACAGAACGGAGAATGGTTTCTCCGAGATGGTTGAAGACCACTTGAAGGGTTTAGGAAGAATGTTCTACATACACTCTCCAAAAGACACCATGTTCGAAAGAGAGGAAGATGTTCCTAATTTTTTTAGACAGGTATTGTACCTTCAAAGATATTCATATATATTTATTATAGGTTGTAGGAAGGAAAAAAGGACCTGAAATAAATTTAAAGGTGGTAGTGCGCAATGCGGCCCCCTCTCCCCCCCTTTACGGGGCCAAGACACAAAAACCGAGGTAGTCATTTCGAAGCCGTACTTATATGACCCTGTGTTAGCCGGGTCGTGGGGTTCACCTTATAACCCCGGCATTTCAAGACCCGAGATAACGTGCAGTTTTAGTCGGTTCAACTCCAACATAATCACCCCAGCTGACCAGTGGAGATGGTATCTAGGGATTTTGCACGATGAAAAAAAGTGATTTAGAACGGGAGTTCCTTCAATTCACATCGAGATACTGTCTAAAGACTAATGTGCGATAGTTTTAAAACAAAGCTTTGCAATATCGTTGAAAATCCAATATAACATCACAATAATTATTTTTCTCATAAGAAGTATAAAACTAATTGACTGATTTGAAACGAAACAGTCAAATGTATTCACACCCTAATCAAGGATCTTGTAACCATATTTTTGAATTTCATTAAAAAAAATCTAATCTCACAAGCAATCTCTGTATAAATACATTATTATTATACCACTCAACTACATAACTGGTATCTGGTTACAAAATTTCCCTTTAATAATTTCATGTCGCAAGACATATCAAGGTTCAATTTGTCAATTTCTATGTTTTTTAATCAGCAGTTTACAACAATGAATGCACTTGACATGTTGACATAGATATTGGTCTACTTTAATTGATAAGGTCACTGACAGTTTGGAGTTCATGGTCTCTGTGACAGAGGTTATGTTTTTTTAGATTGAGTTTTGAACTGTTGGACTATTTATAGATTGTTTTTTTCTTACCTTTTTGTAGTTTAATAGAGAAAACAGAAGAATATCAACATGGCTGATTGGATCTAGATAAAATTTTACACAAAAACATCGTTTACAGTCTTGAATTAAATAGTAGGTACATAGACTATTTTTAACCCGAGATTAGGTTCATCTAGATTGCGGGGACGGAATCAGTAATTCACAAGCGAATGTAAAAATCAGTAGAACAGGGCTTGAGTAAATATTTTCATACATACCTTCATACGAATCACGCCTTTTTCCCATTGGGGTTTTTTTACTTGCTACAATCTTGGCATACGTCTTTCCTCATGGATACCCACCCCTTTTTTTTATCGTACGGAAATCCCCATGGATACCATCCCCGTCGGCTATCGGGGTGTTTATGTCGAGATCGAACCGACTAAAACCGCACGCCGTCTAGTGTCTTCTGACGCCAGGTTGTAAGGTGGCCCATAGAGCATTTCCCTCGCACCCCGGCGACACTATAGACCTGGCAAATATTGGCATCTATAATTAATATTTGAGATTGTAATTGTAAACGAAAGGATAAATGAATCTGCTAAAAATATACGAGTAAATTCCGAGAATGGGCTGAGATAAAAATAAATCTTCGAAAAAAGATATATCACAACTGATCAAAAAACTTTTTATATTTTATCAAAAGAATATCTCAAACAAGCCTACCATATGTTACTTTTCTTGTGATTTTCAAATAAAAGCACATTTTTATTCATCATATATTATACAAGTCAGACAGTTCCCTTCTCCGGTTCAAATCCTCGCCCTTTTGTTGAAGAACAATTACGTATACGCGATACGAATAAATTTATTTTTCACGAAGCCCTTTTATAATTTATTTTTAGATAGTCATTTGCGACCTTTGCCATTTTCATGTACAGAATTTTAATGGTTTCATATGATTTAATTTAGGAGTAGTTTTTGATATTACTGCTGTGGCAAACAAGTTAACTTGAAGTAAAGAGATAATAAAATTGTGGTCCACGACCGCCTAAATTATAAAAGGAAAACAATACCTTTGAAACTTTAAAAAATAAGATTCCAACTAATTAAGAATTTCCTACTCTTTGGAAGTCGGTTAAAGCAAGGTTTTTTAGGAAATATGGACAATATCGAAATTTATGCGTAAATCGTTGTTTTGTGAGTCAGTTTTAAAATATTTTCCCCATAAATGTATTATAACGCTAATCAAGTAAAAGCCAACGTATTTATAGCAGCTATGATATTATTTCATAACAATTCAGTATTACTACAATAGCTGTGACATCGAAACTTGATCTATGCACATTCTCTGCAACAGCAAACTACGCCTTGTGAACTAATGCATGATATGATACGCACCACAAAGTGTAGATAGGTTATAGAATTACATATCGATTTGTGCCGTGTGGTTGGGTTCTGGCTGACCTATTGAACAGCACAGCCGCATAGAAAATCAGGATATAAAATATTCGCTTCAGGCTTCGATAAAAAGAAGACAGCTGTTCAGAACGGTTTTTGTTACTAATAACAATGTGAATAACAAATACGTTTTTGTAGCTGACTATACAAATACAACAGATATTCACATTTAAGCGAGTTGATGACAAAATGTGTCAACTCGCTCGATGGAGCGAGTTGACGAATGAGTTGCCAAGGGTTTTAGAAACAGGAGTTGTTTGTCCCTATTGTCTCCTGTTTGCTTAAAAATTACTTCGGACTAATTTGCTTTGGGACTATGAGTGTCATTACTCAGTATTTTCATGGCTGTCTACTAATAATCTTAGTGTACAGAAGCAGTGGAAATGAGGGTGCTATTAGTCACGTTACACTGACTTTTTTATACGACTTAGGTGGCAGACAAGCACACGGCCCACCTGATGGGAAACCGTCACCGTGGCCTATGGACGTGTGCAACACCTGAGCTTCACACTCGCGCTGCCGACCCTTCTAATGTTCTTCTTGAAGAACCCCATAATTGTAGTCGCTAGGGAAAACCACTGACTATTAAAATATTGATATAGTTAATATGTAATAGTATTTTTTTTGTTACAGTCATGGCCGTATTTCATTCTCTTCATGATATTGGAGCACATAGTTTTAAGGCTAGAAGGAAAGCCAGGCATCAGGCTCAACGATGGCATAACAAGCTTATCACTAGGAATACTGCAGGAATGTGGAAGGTGAGTTGTAAGATTAGTTTCGTTAGCTATTATAGTATAGCCACGATTTCAAAACGAGTATTTTTAGCAACTGGTTGCCAAACTCAGTTGCCATGGCGGCCGGAGGGGTAATTTCAATTCGTTAATACAGAAAAAGTTAAAGAACTGTAGTATACCCCATGGTCTGTCAAATTAAAATCTTGGTACATTTTTGTGAGGTTGGTTTTAAGGTTAATAAACTTAAGAAACTATCATAGCATGATATTAGTTTTAAATTATTTCAATTTTTTTCGTATATTTTGCTGAATCGGGCCTCTTGTCACGGTACAACATAAAGTAGGTACTGTATGCGCTGGTGTAGTTTTTTACAAATCAATAATGTTCTGCTACAAAACTAAAATTAATTAGGTAACTATAATTTAATTTGGTAAAATAGAATTACGATAAGTTTTTTTTATACATATATATCAATCACGTCAATATGACTTCACCTCGCCTGATGGTAAGCTAAAGGTTCCTAAAAATTGTTTAAGTAAGTACTCGTAACTTATCTAGCCGTTGCATAAATTAAATACATAAATAACAAAATACAAATATTCAACGACATTCTGAATCTCACGTGTGCACGACACGTGTCGCTAATGATTTACTTTTTTAAAATTTGTAAGCCGCTTTATAAACAGATAAACACGATTGACAACCAGTATACTTGCATATTTTTAAGCAAATAAATAATGATCTTATCCATAAGATCGATTAACAGTAATATATGCATTAGCAGTGTCGATAAAAACATGTCACAATCAAGAACATAATTCCTAACTTGTTCTTAAACTTTCGCAACTTATGCACATGTTAGATGCCAATCGGGACTTAATAGTCGTAATATTCATAAGGTACAATAATTTAACTTGTTCATTCGATGTATGAATTAAATTGCACCAAACGAAATAGATACTATCTGTAAAAATAAATAACCAGAGTTCCTTCACATTCTGGGGAGAGATGGCATTCTCTCTAGTTACGAAAATTTAAAAACAAGTTATGAATGTTTGTGTAAGCCATAAGCACCTGCAGGGCATCGTGCATGTTATACATGTAGAAGCTCGCAAATCGTGCAAATTTTATGGATTCTTTTGCACGATTTTGTGCAAAGTATCTACCCAAAACAACCCAAAATTACATCAGTAATATTTGCACGAAGCTACGTTATGTGTAGGTACACACATAACGTAGCGCGAGCGCTATTATGCGTTATTGTCACTATACCCCACTTGACTAGGAATGTATAAGTTTTGAAATATTATGCTTGCTTTTTTATTAAAAACCTCAAATTTATGGATGAAACCCAAAATGTATAGATACCAACAGAATACTGTATTGATTTGTATAATATATCCAATGTTGATGAGTAATTAAATAATCTTGTTAACCAATAAAATAAGCGACTTGGTCATATTTTTACGATTTCAATGGTCGTATAGACTCAAGAAACATGCGTTTGTAATGCGATGCTAAGAGGATAGGAAATATTCTGCCAACTGCACTACCTGGTTTTGACATAATACCGTTGAAATTCTCGTCTAAATATAGTTCAGGTGATGTAGATTTCTCATCTCTTTAACCCATCCTAAGATCCTTTCTCAAGGCAAAAAAAAATGGTGAATAACTTATGTATTGTGCGCCTGATGAAGAGAAAACAATCTCTCAAGTTAGGATAATACGAATTTATGTAAATGCACAGCTGCTTATTCCGTCTCTAAGAATTCCTCTAAGAATCAGTCTCAAAATCTTCTTAGATTACTACTCCATTTTCATTTGCATGTAACGTATTCCGAATAAATCTTCAGCTATAAAATGTACAAATGAAATGCAGAGCTCTATTGAATATTTTAATTAAATAGGACACCGTGACGTATAAGAATTCCTTTTAATCCATGTCAGACTTAGAAAAGACCAAAGAAATTTCCTAGAATAGACATATTGTGGTAAATTACAGTTCCATTCATATTGTGTAAACTGTCTGATACTTTTAGATTTCTTTTTTATATGACTTTAGCTTGATGGTAAGTTAAAGTTATAGTCTCATTGAAGTTACCATGCGATAGCGCTACAATGATGACCTTCAACTTGTAGACTCACCTGATGCTTTTCACGGCCCCCCATGAGACTGGCATTTTTTTTATACTACGTAGGTGGCAGACAAGCACAGGGCCCACCTGATGGGAAGCGGTCACCATGGCCTATGAACGTGTGCAACACTAAGGGTATCACACACGCGCTGCCTACCCCGAAGGGAAGGGGGGAGGGCTGGGAAGGGGCGGGGAGGCTAGGTATAACCCTGTAATGATAATTGCCACCTAATTTTGCCACTTCTAAAGATTGCTAAACCTGAGAAGTATTTAGACGGTAATTTCAATTATCCCGGACTGGATTTGGATTGACCATCCGTACCGTAACCACGCGCATTATTAGCTAACTCATTTAAACTGGATTAGTTTTACAGTGGTTCTTTCTTCTATGTTAACCAATAGAAATCTACCGGCTGCTCATGTTTCCACTGTGATTAGGACTCGATGTCAAACAGAATAATACCGACGGGTTATTATACCGTTATAAAAATATGATTGCCTGGATTTTAATTCGTGAATAGTTATTAGTTGGTCCTCCTTTTTCGAAGCTTGATTTTTGAACGAGAATAGTTTATCAAAATATATTTAAACTAAACTTAATGTTAAATTAAATCTCCGACCAGAGAGTAGTAATATTTTATAAATTTCGGATTATTTTTCTAGGCTCATATGGCGTGGAGCGGAGTCTTACCTATACACATGGATATACGTGAATTTTAGACTCGTGGAGCTACCATGGGACCACACATTGACATGGTACGCTGCAGCACTGGGAGTCGACTTCTGTTATTACTGGATGCACAGAGCCTGTCATGGTAAGGAGCAAGCACATTATTTATTTTTTAATTTTTCTGTATCATGACTAACATAATATAATATAATACTTACTGATATGTATAAGTAAATGTGTCTATCTGTTACGTTTTCAAGCATAAATAACTAAACCAATTTTTACTTAATTTTGTTAAGTGATAGGTAGGTTACAATTTTTTGCACAAAAAGGGCTTGAAGGACTTTAACCAGGGTATGAAATCACATTCGTAGTTAAGACTGGTAAAGCTGACCCCAGACTCCGAGGTGAAAGCTTTGGATGCAACTGGGAATTACAGTAGCAGCACGATATGATGGCCGGTTTGACATATTACAATAGTGATGGAAATGTCAATTTACTCTCGATAAAAATATAATCAAAACAAATAAGTTTTTATTGCAAGCAGTACTTACTTAGGTACCTGATTCAAAAACTTTAGTAAAAAAATATAAATTTTTACCTACTTAATACATTTGAACGAACTGAATATTGGAATTAGGAATGAAAATGAGTATATATTAACCCAGCTTCCTTCAGTGATTGCACTAACTTTTTTCTTGTTGGATACTCCTTCCGTAAATAGTAGCTACACACATGTCTTCGACTGGTTTTGCTCGTTTTTTTCTGTGTGTGTGAAGTTTATTTTCTTCTGTGCCAGTCTCGCCAGATTTTTCTTTAGTTATCTATTCGTCTAACAGTTATAGGTAAAATTGACCTTCCATTTTGAGATTCACGATCGAAATGTTACGAAGGCGTACCTATAACGAACACACGTGCCTGACTGTTTAGAACTCAGCTCTGCGTATGTTCGGCCATATCGACGAAATCCACAACAAAAGGCGTAAACAGAGTAAGTTGAGGGCTACCATTATAATTATCACTGTTAGTGTATGTAATGGGGACCCCTTCCTGAGACTTTACCATCAGGCGAGATTTACCATTTAGCTTACCATCAGGCGAGGAGGTCTAAACTATATCGCAATCGCACTGCACTCCTAGTTTGTACTTTTCGAAGCAACGTCAAGTCGAAAATGCTTTGTTTTGACGTAAGTTTGCCGGAGGTATTATTGGGCTTGCCAGTGGTCCTAGTGTCGATTATATAGATTTTATTTAAAGAAATTGAATTTCGAAAAACAAATACCGAGTTGTGTGAAATAAGTACACCAATAGGTAATTATAATCTTATAAAAATAAAAAATAAATGATCGTGGGACACTAATATACATTATATAATTCAGAAATCAATGTAATAAATAAATATTGTGTCCTAAAATTATACCTACATTCGATAAAATTTTATGACTTACTGTACGTCACTATTGACAATAAAGAACAGCAATTTGCTCTTTCAAAATGTCACAATAATTAATACGAAACTTCATGAGCGGACAAACGTCAAACCGGCCATTATATCGTGCCGTAGGTATAACATGTTGAAGAAGTAGAAGAAGTTCGTATCAACATCCACTTGCGATAACAGTTATCCACGCGGGAGAAGCCGTGTGCAAAAGCTAGTGTAATATAAGTTAAGAGTTGATAAACATTTACGACCTACTTGATCTGCGTTGATAAAGCAGTAGGTCGTAAATGTTCATGCCCCAGAATAAATAGGTACAAAAAATAACGAGCGATAGCTCACGTACTCTCATACACAGGCAATATGTCACACAAAAAGCTCTGTTCCGTTGAATTACGGTCTTGCTTCTTAAACGAAACACGTAAAAGCTCTGGAAAAATAGTGCTTTCGACGTTTAGTCACCAGAAAACTGCTTCGAGAGCGCTTCTGTCGGCTAATTGATATTGCTTCAACGCTGTAGTGAGCTGTTCTAGATACAGCAGGCAATAAAATTTAAGTAAATTTTCCGTAAAAAATTGATGAAAATTTGAATTAGAGGAAGCTGTTTCTGAATGATATCGACCTCTTGGACTTGCGTGTTTTTTCAATCGAATAAAACTTACAAAATCATACCTATTCTGAGATTGATATAATTTGATAAAAGTTTTTTTGCCCGCCGCCGTATCTAGTATTTTACTCTTAAGAGAATGGAGAGTAAATTTTGCCTAGGATAGCTTTATTTAGTATCAAGTAACAGTATTGAGGCTCTGTTCAATTGATTTTGAAGCAGAAAGAAGAAAGGAAGGTTTATTCCAACTAGTCCTACTAACAGTTCGATCATCGGACAATTTGGAATAGGGAAAGTAGTATGCAATACTAGTAAGGTTTTTGTTGAAGGGGACATTATATGATGATAATCTTCTTCCTCTTCGACTAACTATTCTCCGTTTATCCCTTCGCAGGTGGAAGCAAGTAGCCTTGTATTGTTCAGATCACAATATTATAAAACCCCCAATTTTATTATCATTACTACATGTTAAATATAATCCAAAGATACGGACCCAATAAATCTGTATTATTGCTTGAATTGTTGCCAACTATGGATACAATGTGTTTAGCTAAGATATTAATGTTCTCTCCTTGAAATATATTCGCAAAGAAATCAAACAACAAAGCTTTCACAAACTACATTTTTATGAGAAGATTAATAAATATATTCTTATAGTTATTGTGTCGAACATGAACATAAGTAATGTAAGTTAAATAGTATACTTTCGAAATATAACTAAATAACTGTTGTCCACGGTTTTTCCCACATGGGAATCTGATATTACATGGGTAGCGCCATGGAAACTATTTATAATCTATCCTTGTACCAAATTTCAGTCAGATCTATTTAGTTGTTAGAGCGTGATAGAGTCACAACCATAAAACATGTTCTTTAACACAGTAAGATTTTACTGAATGATTTTGTCCATTAGCCACGGTGACCGCGTCCCATAACGTGTGCTGTATGCTTGTCTGCCACCTAAGTGGTATAAAAAAAAACAACCCGAGAATTATACAACCTAGGACATTGACCTTTATGCAAGCAAGTTGCGCTTACGAGGTCAATGTCCACAATACTGAATAGACAGAATGGGTAACGATCCACGAGGCAATCGTAAATCAATTGGTCTAGTTTAACTGCTACTAGTCTATAAATTGAATGAGCAAGCACTATAAATTACATGGAAGACTAGACTAGAGCGATATATTTTCGTCAGTAAGCTATCCATCCACGTATGGGATCCGTTGAAGTACAATAGAAGCGATGACCCACCGTATCGTTTCTCATAGATGTCTTGAAGGTGACTAAGGCGTGAATTATATAGAAAAGCCTGAAGACTCAATACTCAAAACTTAATACTCAATACTCAATACGCAATACTCAATACTCAATACGCAATACGCAATACGCAATACTCAATACTCAATACATTTATTCCATTCCATAATGTAAGGTATACAGATGTTAGTTTAGAATTGGTCACAATTATGGACCCTGTCGGGCACAGCACAGTGCTTGGAGGAATGTTTTCCAATCAGCCTACCTTCAGAGATAAATATATTAAAATAAATGGTTCAGCAACTTCTTTGCAGACTTAGAATCCTCTATAATGATAGATAAGTTTTATAATATGAAACTTCACCTATAGCTTACCATTAACTGAGGTGGTATAAAAAATACATTGTGCTATTTTCTTTTGACAGAAGTTCACATACTATGGGCCCAGCATCAAGTTCACCATACATCAGAAGACTTCAACATGGGTGTTGGTATTCGACAGTCTATCTTACAAGGATGGTGTGGATTTGTAAGTACTATAGATTATTTTAATACATGCAACTACTATTCTTGGATAGAAAAACAATTTAAATAAGTACTTAATTAGTATTCGTCTTTTCGTATTTCTATAATGGCGGAACCACACTTCGCTATTCGCTATTGGCTCGACGAAATTCTTATAGACGACTAAACCTTTCACGATTTGTCAATATAAGAGCGACTAAGGCGAATAATCTCCCCGCATCGATTTATAAACCGTGAATAAAAGCGAATAGCGAAGTGTGGTTCCGCTATAAGACGTAGGTAGTGGAATATGTTGTTGGAGTAGTTATTATAGTATTTTATTCGTATTTATGGGGCTCTAAGGTAGACTTACTTGCAAACTAGTATACCTACGGATTGACAAAGTGGCGCTCTCGTAAAAGTCAAGATAAGTCAAACAAAAAAAAGTAAGTATACAGACCCAGCATCTAATGCAAACTTTGAATTACTAATGATGTGATGACATGATGGTTATCTCTTTATTTTAGACTTTCTTTGCTCCCTCACCTCCTGAGACTACCGTTAGCTTACCACCAGGCGAGGTGAAGTCATGTTGACGTGTCCAATGTAAATAATAATAATAATGTAGCCTTTACAAATAGATCAATAAACCTACCTACATACATAAGTATTAACAAGCTTTTCATGAAACAAGCTAATGAAAAAACATACAAAGCGAATCCATCAATGCCTTTGTTCATGATCCATATTTATATAAAGCAACGAGCGGCGGGCATTCCATCTTTGTATCTTCATGTTCTATCATCTTGCCACAAACACAATAGAGTGTCAAAACTAGTGTCCGATCCATGAAGGTTATTCTGTTAACGTAATTCTTTTTGGTACTTAAATAAGTCAAATAGTTAACATCTATATGAGAGAACAATGTATTCGACATAATAAGAGTTTACAAAAATAATTGAACAATATAAATTAAAGAAACAAAAAAAATGACTTAAACTACTAACTTAAATAACTATTAAATAATTAAGCACCTACTCAGAGTATCAACCCCCCTCTCACCGTATCCGACGCAAAGGTGGCCATTACGCTTGCCGCATTGCCGCGTTGAATGGCGATGGCCAACCTTTGCGCCAGATACGATCCAGAGCGGGAGTCGCCTGTCTTGTCCCTCAACCTACGCCCCAGTTCACTTAATAGGTTTTTGGCGTCGGCACCCCAACTACCCATCGTCTCAACCGCAAATGGAACAAATAGGTAATGATTTGACAAGGCCGCATACTTGGTTCGTTTTTTGTTGGCGGCGTCTTCGGCCGCAGCAGCTGGAGACAGGACGGTACGACTCAGGTGACTGGGAGCGACAGTACTTACGCACGTGGCGTCCCACAACAGACATTTGCCATTTTTCCAAGGTACCAGGGTCATACCGTCCGGTCTTTTGCCGTCGGATCTGACAAATACTTTTGGATAAAAAATTAAACTTACTTCAAAAGCATTTCGGTGCATTAATAAGGGACATAAAATTAAATATACTGTAAGAAAGAAAGAAAGAAAGATACATATTTGTAAGCCCATTTAGCGCGTGCAGACGTGAAGTTATGATATGCAATAAAATTGCATGAACAATTCCTAAATGTACGGTAACAGTTCTGTTGTCTGTCTCCGAAACTTGTCATCAGATCTTAACAAAATTTAAATGGGAACATTTCGGAAACAATATATACCTACCTATGTTAAAAAAATAATTTTGGAAATCCGTCTAGGTAATATCAATAAGACAGTGTTATGCCAAAATATACATAAAAAATAAATCCATCCGAATTGCGAACCATCTCCTTTTTGGAAATCGGTTAATTTATTAACAAAAGGTATTTGACATTTACATATTATATTAAATTTTTTAAATAGTGTTCCTTATTTAGGCTACCTACTTAAGTGTTTTTTCTTTTTTTCTTTTCGATCCGACACTAGTTTTGTTATTTATACTGTATTATACAAGGTGAGGTCAAAGCGACCATAACTTGTGATATTCCGCGCGTGATGTTGGTTTGCGAGAAATATCGGTTTCATAGAGCCTGCTGTGTTGGTTTATCTTTGTTCGTACGTAGGAATATTATAAGCAGACGTGTATGTATTAATAGACATATGGGAAAAATATATTGGCAAAAAAGTTAGTTATTTATAAAAGAAAGGAAGAAGAAAGAAAAAGAAACGTTTATTAAGGACGTCAGGCGTAGTTCATCATAAGCAGTTTTACACACTTTTACACACTTATAGGGAATCAACTACTTATAGGGAAGGGGGGGGGGGGTCTAGGAAGGGGTGGAAGGAGGAGAGGTACAGTGAGCTCTGGCTACCCTACTTACCGCCGGGAACAAAATACGATGGTTATTATGGCTACGGTCTTCTGTAGGGCGGAAGTACTACCCCAGTCTGACTGCTCAGTTCGGTCGGGAGATACCGTCGTGTCCTACCTCCCTAAAATTCTAATCAACTGACTGCTATCCAATAACAGATTGTGCACTTATATACATTATAATTTATATTGCTTCAGTTTCTCAAATATTTTATTTCTCCCCAGGTATTTTACTTACCACTGGCGTTGGCGATACCGCCAGCACAATTCGTAATGCATCACCAATTCAGCTACCTCTACATGTTCTGGATTCACACCAAGGCAATAAAGAGCTTGGGACCTCTAGAATACATTCTTAACACTCCTAGTCATCATAGAGTTCACCACGGTAAGCCTTTTTATTAACCGCTTTTATTAGCAGCCGTTTCAATAGAATTTAATCTATAGTTTATCTGTACGTACTCAACGATACCGAAAAGAAATAATATGATAAGCCTTTCAAGGCATGCGTATAATATTAGATTAATGCGTTTACTTTCATTTATATCATGCTATTTACCTATCGATTACCAATAGCAATTCGTTGCAATTGTTGCTTCATTTGTGAGCACTTCATGCGTTATAATATGCTCTTTGTGCCAAAATGCTAAGCACTTTACAAAAGCAAGATAAATAGTAGATTTATGCGCTAACATTGCTAAGAAGAAATCCATCATCATCAGCTTAGCGCGGTTCCTGATTGAATCCGACCGCTTATGTGACTAGGAGTAAATAAATAAATATTCTACGACATTTTTCACAGTGCTCTCTAGACCCAAAGTAAACATAGTTTAAATAGCTTGTGTTATGGGTTCTAGAATGTGGATAAACATAATTATATACTTTTTTTTTGTAAATACATAGAATGACATATTATACATTAGAGTGACCGCCAACTGACTTTCTAATACTGAAAGGAAAGTTAACGCCAGAGCCTTAACCGTCAACAGCGCCAAATCGTCTATTCATCTAGCTGCAGCCGCGCGCCAGCTTTCACAATTTAACTGATTTTTTTTTCGTTTAGTAACTAGTTTTTATCACGTAGTTAACTTACAGTTACATTAACAATTTAGCATGCTATTTCGTGATGAATGAATATAACACTAGCATTAGGTCCAATTACTAACAAACATGTCCACGGCTTGTTTAATTTCGTATTAGAGGATTGCTTAATTATATTCTACCAATATTTTACGCAATGTACTTTACTTTTTATCCTTGACTAATCTAATATCTAGACCTCAACGAGAACTAGATAATTAAAGTTAAGCAATATTTTTTTTTATTAAATTTATAATAGTAGTTCAAATAAAGCTGTAAGTTTGGATTGGATAGTATTCTGAAAACCTTGGTGTGAACCAAGAATAGGTTTCGTTCAATAATAGGTAGGTATAGCGTTTGCATTTCAATATTATTGACCGGATCGCAATATAATATGAACTGTCTAAATTACTTTGTAGATTATATTTATTATCTCCGTTACGAATAACTTACTAACCGAATGAAATTTTTCATGCTCGCCAAGTCTAATGGTGGAACCACACTTCGCTATTCACTATTCGTCTATAATATAATGTATTGTATTCGAGGAAATTCTCATAGATGACTAAACCTTACACAATTCGTCATAGAAGAGTGAATAAAGCGAATATTCTTACGAATAAAGCGAATATATAATATGAATAAGCGCTCCCCACTTCGATTAATACACGTGAATAAAAGCGAATCTAGGAATCTAAATAAACGTTTGTTTTTCTCTTGTCTCCAGGTAGCAACAAATATTGCTTAGATGTGAACTACGGAGGAGTTTTGATCATTTGGGACCGAATCTTCGGCACCTTCAGACCGGAGACAGACAAGATTGAGATCGTCTATGGTCTTATCTACAACCAACCATCTTTCAATCCGATGTATTTACAGGTTGGTGACATTTCATTTTTAGGGCACCTCTGCGGTAGTTTTATCGATATTGAAAATCGTTTTTACCCGACTGCGCCAATGAGGGTAATATGTTTCGTGCGTATGTATGTATATCTTAATATATATAAATCTCGTGTCACAATGTTTGTCCTCAATGGACTCCTAAACCACTTAACCGATTATAATAAAATTCGCACACCATGTGCAGTTCGATCCAACTTGAGAGATAGGATAGTTTTTGAAACGGATTTCGACATCCACGCGGGCGGAGCCGCGGGCAACAACTAATAATAATATATGTATGTATCTAGTTTTCTTTGTTTCCTTCTACAGGCTTAACTGCCGTATAGATTTCGATGAATGACATCTCCAATGCAAGCGAAAGTGAAATGTGAAATGAGTTTCACATTTCACTTTCATAAACCAACAGAAAATTAATGGGTACCGCCTGCTATCAAACTTGTTTCAGGCTTTTCAACAGCAGTCGGGTTTTTTATTTCTTAATCTTCTATTTTTTTATGTCCATAAGAACCTTTCTTGTGTTGTACATTAACGTAAACTATAAAAGGAATTAAATGAATACAGTGATGTTATAAAGAAAACAAACACATTTGGAGATTCACTCACTTTTACTTCAGTTTTTTTTTTGTGCGAAACCGTAACTCTTATTTCAAAATTAAAGTAGCTTACTTTACACCTTATTATAATATTACCTATCTGCCATCGTCCAAATCGGCCCAGCCATTCCAGAGATTACCTAAGACAGACAGACAAAATTTAATAATTGCTTTTTTTATATGTATCGATTAATACAATACGATCGATCGCTATAATAGACTCATATTATGTATTGATTTAAAACCTGTTATTTTATTATTACAAACAGAAGTTTTATTTATTTGTATAAATGTATAATCTAAATACTTAAAACATATTCCAATATTTTTATTGAACTTAGACCTTTTATAAATGTTAGGTACAGAGTCTGTTATTAATACCACAGAGAGTATTCAAGTAAGAATTTAATATTTATCTCTACTAAGATTAACCTTTAAAGTCAAAGAGGTTAATAGCCGGATCCACACCAAATGATCCATCTTGGATCGGCGATCCCGCGATCCGCGATCCAGGATCACGGAGCGGGATCGTGGATCCGACAACTGACGGATCGCTTTGAATCGCGCGAGGCAAGTCCACATCAAACGCTCCTGTGGAGCGCGCTCCTGCCGCCCGCGATCGGAGCGCGCTGGATCGTTTGGTGTGGATCCGGCTAATATTGTTTCATCTACCTACCCCATTACCTACCATATTAAAAAATTAAACCTGAATACTTATTGTTTTCATAATCATTCAAACATAACATACATACATAAACTCACGCCTATATCCCCGAAGGGGAGCACCTCTGCGGTGCTAGCACCCACATTATAGCACTTATAAACCTGCGATAAATACACACATAACTTCGAAAAGCATCGAAAAGTCATTGGTGTGTGCCATGGGGAACCTGGGATCGAACCCGAGACCTCGTCTCAGCAGTCCACTACCCAGACCACTAGGCTACCGCGGTACTAATTCATTCAGAATGAATAATAATATATAGAAGATATAGGTATAAAAAACAGACCAGGGGATGAGAGGGATTTGAGAGCACAAGTGGACACCGGCTGTGAATTTGAGGGGACCAGTGGGTTCTGACCCGTACTTCATACTACTTAGGTTACCTTAAAATAATTTGTAAACACATAAAATATGAGACCTTTTTTAATAGTCAAGCAACAATAAATTATTATGATTATTATTATTAATAAAATCTTTCTTTTCAGACATTCTACACAAATTATGTCGTTGAGAAGTGCCGAAGCATGGACACGTGGGGTGACAAGGCTCGTGCCGTCCTGTGGGGCCCGAGCTGGGAGCCCGGTACCCCCCGATTGGGTAACGAAGCTGATAAAATAGACGTAAGTACTTAATATTTTTTAAGAAAGAAAGAAAGAAAAAAAGTCCGAGGCCTTTAAGCGGGGCGTGAAAAAGCATTTGATGAGGCCGTCAAGGTGAGGGCTACCCACAGAACAAAGAAAAATCTGGTTTTTTAATGTTCTGTGGGGCCACCACTGTAGCACTATTATCGGTGTGTGTAGTGGTGACCCCCGATCCTGAGACTTTGCTTTTAGCTTTCTATCAGGCGAGGTGAAGTCAGTTTGACGTGTCCAATTAAAAAAAAAAGAAGGTTGAACAAAAATTAGCCCCAAAGAGTAACTTCAAAGTAAACCGTCTACCGATTCCAAAATTAGTTATCAAAGAAGTTGCTTAGTAAAAGAGTCGATAACATTATACGCGTCGCCTTCTCTCATCCCTGAGGCGTTATTATCTTATCAAACTCAAACTGGGAAGGTTTTGGATAGGCATTTAAAATTTAAATTTTGCCCATAAACCGCTCAAATTTAAACGGAATCATCTAAATTCAATGAATTTGTATTACGTATTTACGAAATTCGGAAAAGTGTTGAAGTTTCTCATGCCAGATGAATTTTCACAGAAAAATTATGAAATGTTTGAAGTTGTTTGCTTTAAAGTTTGTAAGATTTGTTTTGCAAATTATTGATGGTGTGGCTATATGCTGAACCACTCTCAAAGCCTGTGTGATGTTATAACCTATCGTTCAATCATTCTCGTTTTACGAAAATTCAGAGCTCAATATGTTCTATTTTTATAACGATTGCAAAGGTAACATTTTGATGAACAGGGCCCTTGATCCAGAGACTTTAGTTTACCATCAGGTGAGGTGAAGTCATATTGACGTGACCGACGTAAAAAAAGATGATTATTGCAAAAGTGTTATGACAATATAATAATTTTGTAATCACATTACTTACCTATAAAACACTTAAGTTTAAGAGAATCACTTACCTACAGTAACTAGAAGGCTTGAGATTGGAGGGTATACTTGAATATCAAGAAATACATGTTAAATTTTCTTCGGCAGGTGGAGAATAGAGAAAAATATGACGTACAGCTGCCGGTCTGGTGCAATATCTATCTCGTGGCGCATCATGCTGTTGTCATGTATGGTTTCTTCGAACTCGCTTCAAAGTATATGGTGAGTCATTTATTTTTTTCATAATCAAGGGCATGTGAAGTATGCCTTCATTTATATCAGGAAAAATGACTTTGTTTCTGTAAATTCCTTTTTAGCTTATCATCAGGTGGGGTGATTGTTTTGACGTGCCCTACATTAAAAATATGCTAAGCTTGAATTTGAATTAATTTTGATGAGTGATATAATTTAATTTAGATAATATATATTTTGATAAAACAACAGAACAGAATTGTTTTAAACTTAATGCTCGAATTCACATTTAATTTGTTTTCAAGTTCGTTTAAAGCCATCAAGTGTCATATTTTAATGAGAATCTTAAGTTACTATTTCATCTGTAATTATCGCACAGATTAAAAAATGATTTTACGGCGTCATGGTAGTAACAGTAATATTAGGTATAGTGCATGGCATCTAACTTGGCAAGATTTTGGAGTAGTGTGGGCCCCACTACTCCAAAACTTTGCCAAGTTAGATGCCGTACACGATACTTGATTATATGCGACGCATTTTGCCACAAACAAGTATTGTGTACAGCATCTAACTTGGCAATGTTTGGGAGTAGTGGGGCCCACACTACTCTAAAATCTTGCCAAGTTAGATGCCGTGTACTAGTACAGTTGATATAGAGTTCTGATCCCTTTCCTGCTATCTATAGGAACCTATTCCAAGGACAAAAGTAGCATGTTTGTTATTCCAGACTAAATCTTTACCTGCACCAAATTTCAACCAAAACTGTTCAGCCATTTGATCGTTATTGAGTAACAAACACATTCATAATCTTTCACATTTATAATATTAATAATGTCACACTTAATTTTAAGTACACAAAATAAAGAGCTCATACTTTACCTTCAATGCCAAGACTAATATAAACATTACCTACTCCTTAAATAATAAAATATCTGAAGAAAATTAATGTAATGAATCTAGTATCACATTATTTTATTGCTCTCTCAGTTTTCTACCCTTAGGCCAGACAAATAAATGATGTAAAATTTGTTGATAAAATTATGAACAGAAATGGATAAACCGTGTTTAGATCTTTCCATCTCGAAATCTTTTATTCAACTGCGTAAGTGATACTCGTTGTAATATTTCAAATTATAAGATATTACGCTCAGAAGGTTTCAGTTAACTTGAAGGTATTATTAATTACTTATTAATAATATTATTAATTAGCTGAGTCTGTACATTGAAGATATTAAAAAAAAATATATAATGTTTAAAAATTTAGGTAATTTAGGTTACTAAACAAATTTTGATGCGCTTTTTTATTAGACACCGCGGTAGCCTAGTGGTCTGGGTAATGGACTGCTGAGACGAAGTCTCGGGTTCGATCCAAGGTTCACCATGGCACACACCAATGACTTTTCGATGCTTTTCGAAGTTATGTGTGTATTTATCGCAGGTTTATAAGTGCCCGGTTAATGGCAATAGGCTCGCCACCTATTACATTGGGACCTAAACATAAACTGGCGAAATGTGGGTGCTAGCACCTCTGCTTACCCCTTCGGGGATATAGGCGTGAGTTTATGTTATGTTATGTTGTGTTTTTCATTAGAAAGGTTTTTACATCCCGTTCCGACTTGTCGTGTGTCGGAACGGGTGTTAGTCGGACTTAAAATCTGCCGTATATGCAAATGGTTAAATACTCGTAGGTATAATCAAAAGTTGCGATACCAACTTTCACGCAGGCAAAGCCACGAGCATCGGCTAGTAAGGTGTACATTCATGGTTTCACTAGTATCCTCGGGGGGTTAAAATTAACGACCGTTCCTGGCCACGTGCCCCTGACCCGGCATTAAATAGTGTTCTAATTTTACCTTTTGACGCGCCATCCCGAAATACGAGTGGCTGTAAATAAATATTAATAGGCAGCCCTTGTTATGCCTTGTTAGTCCCGTGAGATTAGGTTATCTTCCTCATTCTACGAGTATACGCGATAGCCCTTGTTTATATAGTTTTAAGAAAATAATTAGGGTCAGTAATAAGAAACATTTTGTATTTATTTATTTTATTTTTTTATATCGGTCACGTCAATATGACTTCACCTCGCCTGATGTTAAGCTAAATATATAGTATCAGGAAGGATTATGTGCGTAATCAGCTTTGCCATTTAAAAGTAAAATATTATGGAATAAATAACATAAAAAAATTGCCATAGTGAGGTCCTGTTTTCAATTCCTGGGTTGCACGAAATTGTATTCAATTTTTCAGCAGGTCTGTATGAACAATGCAAAATTTGATAATGCTGCTAATTCTGTAAGTTGTTACATCTCTAAACTTAAAATTCTCTAAAATTTTCAAATTGCATCTGTCCTTTTCTATCTGATAATGAAAGAAACAGATGCAATTAGAAAATTTTAGAGAATTTTAAGTTTAGAGATATAACAACAGAAGTAGCAGCATTAGCTAATGCGTTTTAATTAAAAAAACTAATCGATAAATTGAAAATTAACGGTATGTATGTAAAAATAAACTATTATTTTAAAAGTTAATTTAGTCTATCCCGGCATTGAATAATTTTAAATAGATTCTTTTCAACTGGTAAGCGACCCAAATTAGTACGCGCCAAAATAGCACAAGTATGGCAGCGACCCAAATTGGAGCAAACTTGTTATAGCTATCCTATTCTAAACTATTTAAATATGTACGGGAAAGAGTAGGTCAGCAATCAAAACAATATAATTGGTGGCTATTAAAGTGGTATTTTCATCCTGTTGACACTATAAAGACAAATATTTCCTACTTATCCTACTTAATCCTTGAAATAGCTTTCCACGGGAAGCAGGAATGAGGATAGATCAACAGGGGCGAAGCCGCGGACAAACGCTAGCAATATTATAAACGCGAAAGTTTGTGAATAGGGTTATATGAATGTTTGTTACTCTTTCGCTTAAAAACGGCTAAATGGATCCGGTTGAAATTTAGTAAAAATATAGATTAGATTCTGGAAAAATACTGAGATTACTTTTTATCCCTGAAATAAGTTTCAATTAGAAGCTTGAACGGTTATAAAATCTCTCGCGGGCGCAGGCGCAGTTAAAGGCTATCCATACTGATATTATAAATGCGAAAGTAACTCTGTCTGTCTGTCTTTCACGCCTGAACCGCTGAACCGATTTTGATGAAATTTGGTATAGGGGTAGTTTAGATTAGACCTCGAGACATAGGCTATGTTTGGTCGCGATAACCGACATCCACGCGGGTGAAGCCGCGGGCAAAAGCAATTATTAATATTTGCACTAAACGGGGTTCAATTTTGACATATTATCAGTTTAACACTTTACCGCTACGCCACAGAAATCTATAGGTATATCAAAAAAGTTTTATTGGAGAAAAACATCAGATCTAACGAACTGCTCAAGGCTCAGTATTAATATTCAAGGCACGTTCGTATTCTTAATCTCACGTCTGCTACTGTTACGTTAATCCTAATTGCTGGAGGCGAGGCAACTTTTCATCTCCGCATTATAATAACAAAACATATTCAATTTTTCCACATCACGTCACTTTTGAGGCGAAACTCCTGTGACATGCGATAAATATTATAAGCGATAATTCGTAAAATAACAGCTGAAAGTGACAATGGTGCCTTTTACACGGTCTATCACGAGTGAAAACCGATTCGCGGGTAAAAGAACGCGAATGTAAAAATGTTGTAAGAGAGAGGGAAAGAGCGCGCGGTCCAGGACTGTCATGTATGCGCAATGGCGTCCTATATTGTTGTCTCTCTTCCCCATACGCAGCCTTATACCGATTTACCAATACGTCAAAATGGACCGCACATAATCGCGCGCGAAAGATTTAGTTCACAAAGATAATCGCGCAAGATTGCGGATACGAGCATTTCGTTGCGCAAGCCTGGACGCTCCTAGAACGCGCGATAGATTGTGTCGTGTAAAAACAGCTAATGATAGATATTCTCTTCATTTTATAATAACAAAATAAGAATCCTTCGATCGACATACATACGCCTAGGTCATCCTTTATCGGGTTGCCCATTCACCCTCGCCTCATAATATCTGTCTCGTCAATCTGCTGTCACACATCCTCTCTCCGAACCATCTAAGCATTCTCTGTCTTGGTCACTACATTTTCAACTATACCACAATGTTTTCTTATCACGCTGTTCCTCACTCGATTCATCAACGTCACTCCAGCTATCTGACTTCTCATTTCCACAGCATTCAAATTTACTTCCATGCTTTTTCTGCCACACTCAAATTTCACTACTTACCATACATAAGTGTGGGGACGAGTTTTAGTGATCAATATTATATGCATATATATACGATATATATACGATAGTTATCAATCCGCCCATCAGCACGACATAATTAATTCTGAAGTTTAATATAGTATAATAATATTTCCTATATCGTGATGGGTGACAGCCTTATCTACTCGTATAATTAATGGTATTAAAGTTGATGCAAACTTCCTTTTATATGTGATTCTATGTTTAGAAAGCGTAAAACAATTATGTTCTGAAGGCAAAATGTTAAAATTATTAGTTGGAAATTTATTATAATCTAACTAGCTGTCGCCCGCGGTTTCACCTGCATGGAACCCGGTTCCCGTTCCCGCTTCCCAGCTACGAATACTAATGACAGTAATTGCTATGCCTCTTCTTTGTATTTCGGAGAGTTTGGCGGTTAAGAGTTTCTTTGTCTACAACGCAGGAGACAAAGCCAGACTTCAAACCACCACTGAAAAGTATGGGTTATGTGACTGACTGATGCGGCGGCCGGAAGGGTCCCCAGTACCCCCTGATACTGGGTCTCCCTGACCGTCACACAAACATTTCACGCCCATACAGTCAGTGACAATAACTCAAGCTGGTCTCCCTGCTGACAGCACAGAATCTCTCCAGTGTTCTTCAAATAGCATAACCCAAGTTTTTTTTTTCAAAATCTCCAATATGACAAGACGGAGCCATTGTGAACAATAGCCACGAAATAAGTGAAGCTTCTTGTGCATAAGTCAAAACACGTCACACGCTGACAATAGCTCTTCGGCCGACTACCCAAAGACTACCAAACCGAGCGTCCGTTATAAGTCCGTCATAAGATTATCGAATCGTCTTATGTTGGTTGGCTTCAAAAAAAATGCGCAATACTCCGTCTATACTTTTTTATTGGTCTGAGTATGACATAGCTTTTACATTTTCATAATCAATTTTATGTTATTCATCATACTTTTTTTGTTTGTTCCAGGGTATGACTCCAATTTCTGTCCTCATTTTCGTTCTATACATCATTGCTTCCTTGACGGTCATCGGCATGCTATTTGACAACTCCAAGACAGCTGCTTTTCTAGAAGTACTAAGATGTTCAGCACTAGCCTTCCTTATAAAAATCGTGGCTGTAACCAGTCCAGGACTCACCACCGTACTTCAAATCTTCTATGTAGCTTCTGCCATGTTCTGGTGCCTTAATATTCTTAAGTTTTTGGAAATCAAGAAGACGAAAAAGGTGGAGTAATTAGAATAAGAATTTTACGACTGAAAAGTTTTTGATTAATAGTAATATTCATCATTATCAGGGCTTTGACTCTGTTAAAACAAGCCATTTTCATGCCACTGACACTTCAATATAATATCATTTAATTTTGGACTTTATTATTATCAATTTAAAGTCTAAAATTAAATGATAGTTTGTAGAGCGAATGAAAAAGTTTATTTGATTTTAGACTTTAAATGTATAACGGTAAAGTGAACAATTAAATAGCATTTTTAGAGTGTCAGTGGCATGTCAGTGGTTTGCCTAGGCCTAGAACATAATTCCCGTTTGCATCTAAGGTTTGTACTTTTGTGATCGGGGTTCTTTACCGACTCTTTCTCTTTGTTTGGTTAAACTTTACCTTTAACGTTTACCACGACGATCTGACGACAGATCTGACGACAGACGGCCAAAAGGGGTTAGCGAACCCCGGGCTTGGAGGTAGAAATCTTGGATGCAATCGGTAACAATGTTATGATGATAATGATATCGATATTTTCGAGAGAAGTCAGCAAAATAATCTATTTAGCTCAACAAATTGAGACTGATAGGTACGTGTCTAGACAATACCACATGGTGTAGATTACAGTCATTTTATATTAGAAGTTCTTTAAATAGAGCAATTTTTAATATTCTTTTTAATGTTTGAATGTATTGTGTATGGTCAGCATCAAAAGTAGATGATAATTTTCAGATTTTTAAAAGTTGTGTGATTATGATTTACTTTTTGAGCTGACTGTACTACAAAATCGTGAAAGTTAATATAATGGCTGTATACAATTTGCACAATGAGCCTTGTTGAGTTTCATATTTTATTTTATTTTTTGTCTTTTTTTTATTTATCTCAAAGAGAATAGAAGAAAAAAAGAGTAATATTAATTAGTATATACTATTTATATAAATAGTTACCTAACTAAATATTTATTTAAAAATATTTATCATTATCTCGATTTAATAATAATTACAATTACGTTTATAATACTTAACTGCGAATTATTTTCAGATCTAAACTTCGCTACATTTTCGTTATAGTGAATAAAATATTAAATAAATAATAGTAAAAATCGTAATAAATATAATTTATTATTAATAAATCGAGACAATAATAACTATTGACATCAGATACCGTTTTATTTTTAATTATTGTATATTGAATCTACTACTATTGGAATTTTACTATCACTGTAGGTCTATAGTTATATAGATACTATCACAGTAGATAATACAAGTATAAATAAACTAGATTACTTTATTAAATTACCTGGGGTTTTACCATGACGATCTTATAGCAATTCAAATATGATAGTTCAACGAGTAAACAGAATTATGAGGGAAAGAGATAGCGCTATACACGGTGCATAGCTCGGAGCTATGCACCGTGTATAGCGCTATCTCTTTTTAGCTATTAGCTCCATCTCTCTTACTGAGTTGAACTGTATCGCATTTTAATTGCTATAAGAGTGTCATGATGAGGCCCTTGATATGTAAAGTATATAGAACCAATAGGAATTTTAAAACTAATTAAAAGTAAAATTCCTATAGCAACAAATATAATAATAAAAGGTCGATTAGGATCCTGAATGGATAGATGGAAAATTAGGAACAAATTACTTGAATGGTATTTTTTTCCTATACCTAATACATACACCATGTTAATTCGTATTTGCATGTTTATAAAATGTTCCATATTTACAAATTACTATTATTTAATAAACGATGGTAATCGAATTATAATTTCTTCGAAGAAGGCGTATATTTAAATTGATTGAATGCATGAATTTGCTATCCGTACTTTTTGCGTTGGGATGATTTAAGAATTGATTTTGGAATGAGTTAAATAATTGCTTAAAGTGGTGAGTGAGGAATATGCATTCGGGGTGATTTAAGAATGGGATAAGTTTTAGTTGGATGAATACGGAACTAATCCGAGATTGGCTGACTTGATTGGTTTTGTATAGCATATCTTAGCCGGACTACTACTTTTCTACTCGACGTGCTTAATTAAAAGATGGATACCGTATTTTAATCTTTATAAGGCAATAATATTACTTAGTTATTATTGAGATTTGCCATAGCAGTTTTCGTATATTTCAATGTATATTCTAGTAATTATTATTTAAACACGCGGTTAATTTAATAAAGAACACCAAATACCTAGATACCTAATTAGTTATAATAATACATTATTAAGTTAAGTCTTGAGTTATTGGAAAAAGGGCAGGTCAAAAGTACTCGCAGCCTGTGAGCTTGCATGAAAGGTTTAATGACAGTAGAGGAAGCGCGTGAAGTATGTAAGAAGAGAAGCAGTGGCGGGCTGTTGTCTCTGCCTACCCCGGAGGGAAAAAGTCGTGTGCATATGTATGTATGTAAGATAAGTATATAATAACTCGGAGTGTACAACGAATTTATTAATGTTATTTTTAATAAATTTGCTTTATTTTATATTATGTGAAGTTACCTTAGCAATATAACTATTAATAAGTTAAAGATGACGATTGATATAATTTATTTGTTTCTGTTTGATAAAATAAAATATATTTTTTGAATTTTTTGTTTCTTTTTAAATATTTTTTATAAAATTCTTTGTTTATTAATTTACCAACAAAAATACAAGCGATTGAGATTGATGAGGTTGTAGTAGATAGAAATATGAATTTTGAATTTGGAAGCAATTAATATCCAAATTTTTTCTATACATTTCATAAGTTATCGCCCCTGGTATTGCACACATCCATAGACCACGGTGACCGCTTACCATCAGGTGGGCCGTGTGCTTGTCTGCCACCACATGCAGGACGGGACTTGAACCCGCAATCAAACTCTTTCTTGGGATATAGCATAAAACTTAGATTTTCCGAGCTACCTGGACGCATCCTGGATAGTCAGATTCGCCTTTATAAACTTGTCAGAGCAACGTTGGAGCCATCTACCGATAATTCAAGTTCATTTTTGGCGTCTGTGGCGTAGCGGTAGTGCATGCGACTGCTACGCAGGAGGCGCGGGTTCGATTCCCGCTCAGTGCAAATATTTGTATGCATGAATATGTCTATTTGCTCTGGGTGTTTCTATGCATAATAAGTATGTATTTACAAAAAAAAAGTATATGTATAAGTATGTTTATCAGCATTCTAGAACCCATAACACAGCTAGCAAACTAAGCTTACTTTGCGTCTAGGAAGCGATTTGTAGAATGTCGTAGAATATTTACCTATTTATTTATTCTATAATTAGATGTACATTTTTCTACCCTGTTTGTTGTACAAAATATCCAATAGACATACTTACCAAATATTGGTACCAACAATATCGCACAGTTTTTACGAAAACATCTCATGGAGTACATCTATACTCCGATTTTTAATTCTAGGCAAGAAAATGACATTTGCAGTGTTGCAGGTTTTTTGTATCAAATAAATAGTGATGTGGTTGAATCGAGTTTTCCAATTATAAGTTAGTCGTGAGTCGAGATTATAATTCTTTTATTAAAAATTTGTATATAAATAAAAATATGTAATTTACGGTAAATAAACAGAAAACATACACAGTAAGTAATTAAATCTATATCTATACTAATATTATAAAGAGGAAAGATTTGTTTTTTTGTTTTTTTGTTTGTTTGTAACGAATAGGCTCCGAAACTACTGGACCGATTTCAATAATTCTTTCACCATAAGAAAGCTACATTATCTGTGAGTAACATAGGCTATAATTTATCTCCAAAAAATTTAGGGATCCTTACTAAAACTTCAATAATGTAACCCAAGGTGTAAAAAAATGACCTAAACAAATTACTTACATCGCGTGCGCAGCGAAAACTATTGAAGATAGAACAAAATAATGTACTGTGGAAATGTATAACATAAAAAGGTCTACAAAAAAGTCCGCGATAGCATATTATTATGTCTACCTAATAAGGGTAGCCCACAGTAACCATTTTTATCTTTACAAATTACAAAAAAATCATGTGGCATTTTCAAAGCTAATTTTAACAATACAGTATTATTTCTTATCTAATTAAATAGGTTAGATACGTTGTACGTTTAATGTAGATCAAAATTGCCATTCACGCTATATAATTATCATAAATAGTTTAAGAGTTATCGCAATATGAAAAATAATGCGCGGCGAAATAAATGCAAGTTGAAATGCGGACGTAAATCAGACCAATATTACTTCAGGACATCATAGGTACGTAGGTAGGTATCTAAACTGTGCTCAAAATAATTATGCTCTATACACGTAGTACAGTTTTCTTGGGTGCCTTTGAGGATAGCACGGGGTGCTTCTAATGCGGACGTAAATCAGACCAATATTACTTCAGGACATCATAGGTACGTAGGTAGGTATCTAAACTGTGCTCAAAATAATTATGCTCTAATACACGCAGTACAGTTTTCTTGGGTGCCTTTGAGGATAGCACGGGGTGCTACAGCACTGGACGAGCTCAAATTCACCAATCATGGGCAACAATCCATTCGCGCCAGGACGTCGTTTGTCTCGCGAATTGTACCTATCTAAGATTATGTTTCCTGAGGTATATCTTTGTATTCCCATCCAAATAAATTATTGAAATCGGACTTCAGAGGAGGGGATTGGAGAGATGGGGTGGGGGGTTGTGAGCTCTGGTTCCCCTTCTTACCGGCAGCGGGAACACAACACAATGTCTATTGTGGCTGCGGTCTTGAGTACCCTCTGTCACCCCATCCCCTCTTTGCCGGGGTTCGGTACGGACATCATGCTTTTTTTTTATACCACTTAGGTGGCAGACGAGCACACGGCCCACCTATGTGACCTATTGCACCTATGGACGTGCGCAACACCAGGGGCGTCACACTCGCGCTGCCGACCTTGCAAAATGCTTCTAATGCCCTTCATGAAGAACCCCATATTTAGCCGCCAGGGAAAACCACTGCAGAGAGATCGTTCCACAGCCTAAGCGTGAATGAAATTTCTTTCAAACCTTACAGTACGCACTGCAGGCGGATGCAACGTGTGGGGATGAATTCCCTGTCTGTGGCGAGCGGTGCGATGATAGAAAGTAGCTATAGGCTGATGCCATGCTGGGATGGGAATTGTTTGATATTATGATAATATCAAACAATTCCCATCCCAGGGTCAACTGGGGGGGTGCGGGCCGTAACCTCCAGGTGGTGCACCTGGGCAACGGAAGCGAGCAGCGCCTCCCACTCGCCACGGGAGACGCTGCTGCCTGCGGCCAATCCGGCCGGGGTGGAAGTGGCCCTCTAGAGGGCTGCTCCGAGGCTCTCCACGTGTCCCTCTGACTAGCAGATGGCACAGTGGGAAGCGAGCGGGCGGGGGGCGAGCTGATTGTCTGCGCGCCGACGGTTGGGTGACAGGACGGCCTCCTGTCACCCTACACCCCACCGTCGGAGAAGTGACGCGATGCTCGCCCCACCCCCCCTTTCGGGGGGTCGAGGGGGCCATCTTAAAACCGTAGATGGCCCGGGGTCAGCTGGGGTACGAGGGATATTGGGTAACCTTACACGCCGGTTACTAAGGCCCGAGACCGCATGCGGTTTTAGTCGGTTCGATCCCGACATAACCACCCCCGATGGCCGACGGGGGTGGTATCCATGGGAATTTCCGCACGATAAAAAAAGGGTCAACTGGGTAGCGCGGGATATGCTCTAAGTAATCTTACACCCCGGCAACTGAAGACTTGAGACGGCAGCGTGCGGTTTTTATCAGGTCTGAGTGAGACTTAACCGCGCCTGCTGGCTGACAGGGATGATATATGAAGGAACTTCCGCACGAAAAAAGGAATTTGAAACAGAATTCGAAATCCACGCGGGCGGAGCCGCGGGCAACAGCTAGTATTATATAAAATCAATTGCTGTTCGTTAGTCTCGCTAAAACTAGAGAACGGCTGGACCGATTTGGCTGAAAATTGATGAGGAGGTAGCTTAGAACTAGAAGAAGGACATAGGATACTTTTTATCCTGCCACGGGGACAAAGTATGCCACGGGCGAAGCCGCGGGACACAGCTAGTATTCTATAAAAAAATATTTCCGTCGTGTAATGTACTAGGCGAGCATAAACTGCAAAGAGGTTCATTCACTGATAAAAATAAAGAATGACTAAAGTATTAAGTCTATTGATTGCCGAACATCACTATTGTAGCGGGTCACCCTTTTTTGTATCAGTGACAGTTGCACTTGTCATTTTCTTGCCTAGAATTAAAAATCGGAGTATACAATATTCTCGTTAAGAATTTTTTTTCTGAGCACAGATAAATATAAACCCTATTCTGTACCTAATAAAGTATAAATTCCCTAAGACAGTAATGTTTAATCAAAATAAGATCCAACTATCGTTAGTAGGCACAGTTCGGTGCTTGCACAGGTTTTACTAATTGGCCAAGGTTGTAATTAGCGACATGTCTTGGTCCATTGTAGCTTCGTTTGTCTACTTGTATAACTTTGCGCGTATATATAGGTAGTATTATAGTAGATATTACAAGGAAGTAATCATAATTCTGTCCTATCTTTTTTATATTACTGAGGTGGGAGACAAGCGCGCGGCCCAACTGATGGGAAGCAGTCACCGTGGCCTATGGACGTGTGCAACACCAGGGGTATCACACTCGCGCTGTCGACCCTGACAGGAGGTATGGTGCTAGGAAGGGGTGAGGTAGGGAAGCTAGGAAGGGGTGAGGGAAGGGGTATCTTACTAATCCTACTAATATTTTAACTGTGTTTCCGGAAAGTTATAACCTGGAAATAGTCAAGTCACGAGTGAATAGTATCCTTCTAGCTAAGGGTGATTCATCGTAGACCACATCGTCACTTACCAATAAATGAGATAGTGGTCAAACGTAAGCCTATCCTGAATAAAAAAAATGTGAAATTTCGTGAAGATCTTTGAATGTTTGTTACTCAATCATGCTGTAACGGCTGAACAGATCTGGCTGAAATTTTATACAGGGATAGATTAAGGTTTAGAATGTTGGTTATGTTTGATCCCCTGAAAGTGGTTCCCATGAGTGACGAGCATGGGATCAGAATTACATTCCATCTCTGTACCCATTTCAGCTCAATCTGTTGAGCTGATTAAATGTGATTAAGTAACAAGCATGTTATTTTCTTACTTCACTTCAGTTTACCATCAGGCGGAGTGCAGTCAATCTGGTGGACTAAATAAAAAAATCAGTTTTTCACATTTATAATATCAGTAGAATATCACGATATAACTCTGCCTATCCTTTTGGATATGTTTGGATTGTGAAAAATGTAGATATCAAAAAGGTAGAACCCTTTGTTAAAGAAAGATGAAATATTGAAAATATTTAACCAAATTTTGGCGAAAAGCGCCCCATGCTTCAGGCGATGCTTTGAGCCTTTGTACAATTAATTGATTAATACAGCAGTGTGCCCATGAACCTATAAAATCTATAGATGGAGCGCGTTCAAGAATACAACTGACGATTTTTTTTACACCACGTAGGTGGCAGACAAGTACACGGCCCACCTGATGGGAAACGGTCACCGTGGCCTATGGACGTGTGCAACACTGAAGGTATCACACCCGCGCCTACCCTGAAGGGAAGGGTGGAGGGCTAGAAACGGGTGGGGAGGCTAGGAAGGGATGGGGGGAGGAATGGTACAGTGAGCTCTGGCTATCCTACTTACCGGTGGCGGCGGGAAAACAACGCGGTGGTTATTATGGCCACGGTCTTCTGTCGTGCGGTTTTAGTCGGTAAGAGTCCGACATAACCTGCCCCGCTGGCCGCGGGGTGGGTATCCATGAGGATTTCCGCACGAAAAAAAAAAAAAAAAAGGCGGAGGTACTACCCCAGTCGGACGACAATAAAAAATTTCATGTACTTAGTCGGCTTAGTCTTAATTTCCCGGTACGATAATCCACAGTCGATTTTAAGACATTAATTTCAGCTATCTAAACCATTAATATTCTTTCAACAAGCTCCAATTTCGCAGAGAGCCTTAATATCTTAAGCAATCTAGACTAATCGCCTCGAGATTTACAACCTTGAAATCAGCCATTAAAAAATATAATGGTACACTACAGTATAAGTATAGAGTTTAATAGTCTGCTTTCCTAATGTTGCTTACTGATCAAGTCATTTTTATACCACTTGGGTGGCAGAAAAGCACACTACCCACCAGATGGGAAGCGGTCACCGTGGTCTATGGATGTGTGCAACGCCAGGGTTGTCGCACTCGCGCTGCCAACCCTGGAACAGGGGGAGATGGGGGAGGAATGGGGAGGGGAGGGGGTTGAGAGAGTTCCTGTGCTGACAATGCAGGAAACTTTGGTCTGACAACATAGAAACCCTCTAGTGAGCATAAAATACCTCCCTGGCTACCCTACTAACCGTCGGGAACACAATACTTACTCTACTACTTAATAACAATAAGATGTCAATTCTCGTAATAAAGTATGTTCAAAATTTAGTTCCGATCTCATTTCGATCTCACAAACCTTAAACTTGACGCACACCTAAAGAGGAAAGAGGATACGAATAACGTTTCATTCGCATTGCAATATCTATCAGTTATCTAAGTCTAGCAGAAAACCTTACATGTTATTTTTGTCATTTGTAGGATTGAGATGGGGTCGGAACTGAATTTTGAATAGGTATATATTTTTTACGAGAATTGAACCTCTTATAGTAAGCTACTGATCAAATTACTCTATAAACGGACTATAATCGTAGAGAACTCGTAGCATTATAACGCTACGAGCGCTCTACGACACCCCGTCGTAGAATACAAATACGCGTAGCAGCGCCGATGTGCGCAGTTTAAAAAACATTGTGATGGTCCTTATAGACCTGTCACTGAAAGCACTTTTACTCAATATTTTGCCTTTTAACCGACTTCGAAAATGGAGGAGATTCTCAATTTTAAACCTATGCTATTTTAAATTCGTAATGTAGCTGCGTCTGTACAAGATATTACAAAAAAAAATAATTCTGATTCATAACGCATAAACTACTAATAATAATAAAATAATATAAAATAAAAAGCCTTTATTTGACCAAGCTACGAGTACATCTCGTTTTAACTAATTTTCCAAAAAACTTAAAAAAGTTTAGGTGTGTAAATATATTAAAAATAGTTTCTTGTTACGATAGGTTTCCTTATTACTAGTTATCGTATGTTACTAAATTTAAAATTTAAAAAATAAACTACTAAACAGATGATAATTGAAAAAAAATGTGATTACAGAATGTGTTTTTTTATGGTCTTGTCAGATTTAAAATCTTACGCATGTTTAATCACGATCAGTTGAGAAGAACCGGATATAAAGTTAAAAAACGCGAAAACTAAAATCACACGGGCGGACCCGTGATCATAGGCTAGTTTAAATAAAATATGAGAGTAAATTATCGAATTTTCCTTATACAACACGTTTATAGATGGTGGACCAATTACAAAGAGACACGTGCCTCCGTGCTTCCGCCAGAACAAATAAATTTCTCCCTGTAGAAAAGATGTTCGGCAATTTCACGCCATGAGTTCGCGATTCGATTTTCATTTAAAGAACTGAGGAAGTAGAATAATTGTGTTTACATTTCTTTTCTTTTACAGTCCTTGTTATTTTAATTAAGAATTGAATTACGCAACGCTGAAAAACAAATATTGGAATTAAATTAAAACTGTTTTGTTTTGTCAAACGAGGGTATTTGGAAACTGCGTCGCACGTTTACGATTTGAAGTAATGGCGTACATCGAAAGAGGCCTATCTCCAGTAATGGAGTGATTGATTGATTGAAAAAGAAGCTGGCAAGTTGAAGATATTCACTATTATTATTATATTATTAGATAGATAATATTAGAGAGAAAACTTTACAGAAACGAAGCAGTTTCAGCCTGTGAGCACAACAACTAGTGTAATGTTGTCGAAACTTCAGTGTATTCAAAGATGTTGGTAGGTACATTTATACGCGTTTATTTCTGTTAATATTATTATTTATGATAGAATGCGGAAGTTTAATAGTTATTATTACTTGTAAAAACTACTGTCTTTATACTAAAATTCCCAATATACATACTCACGTGTACCTATATGAGGGTTGAATCAAGATATTTGACGTCAAGCTAACATCACCTGCGCACCAGCTGGTAGGTGAGGTTGGCTAGAATCCTCAAAGTCTTGATGAGCCCCATTAAGTTCAATACACCCACATGCATAGCAATGAGAGTTTGTAATATTTGATGTGATATTTCTCTCCAAATATGTAAGGCACATTTAAGTGGGTAGGCAAGCCGGGGTCGCTCGCAGACCTTACACTGACCAAATTAAAGAATTATTGCAAAAAGGGCAGGTCAAAAGCACTCGAAACTGGCGGGCTGTCATTAAAAGCTTAATGACAGTAGAAGAAGCGTGTGAACTATGTCAGGACAGAGGCAGGTGGCGGTCTGTCATCTCTGCCTACCCCGGAGGGGAAAAGGCGTGAGCATTTATGTATGTATATATGTATATTTCTCTCTTGGAACAAAGAAACCGTATCTTCTAACATTGTTTTACATCTTGTTGCATCGTAGTTTACAGTCCAAGTTTAAGAAACACCTGAACAAAGGAATCCCGCTAGACGAATAATACTTTCAAAGAATTGCCACCGGCAAAGTTTCAACTTGTTCTGTCTTGTATCACTTAGATTAAGTTTTAAGTTGTTCAGGAAAATTATTTCAAGAGTACGAAGAAAGTTTCATTGATAGAAATATAAATAAATTGCTGATTACATCGGTAGTTCTGTGAACCTATTGTATTTGCATGTATAAAAATCTGTTATATATAAACTTTGTAAGATATCATAGCCAGAGTTCACAACCCCCCCCCCCCCCCCCCAATCTCCGAAATCCCTCCTGCAACCCCGTCCAAACTCCTCAATCCCCCTTCAGGGTTGGCAGCACGAGTGTGAAACCTCTAATGTTGCACAAGTAAATAGGTCACGGTTACCGCTTCCCATCAGGTAGGCCGTGTGCTTGTTTCCCACCTAAGTAGTCTAAAAAAAAACAATATAAATAAATCGCGACTAAGAACCCCTGAATATATTCATTTCAACACTACGCTTCTGACAACAAGTTGTATAGTCAAACGGGGTGAATAGGGACTAAGGGATGAATAGGAACAAAATGGTCAGTTAAATTTTACAGTTATTATCTTCTATGCGAAACTATAAACCACTTCCACGTCACGATGAAAAGTATCATCGAATATCCGGTTAAATACTTGAAAATTTCTAAAAGAAATTATTTAACAAATTCTAATGACCATTTTATCCCTATTCACCCCTTCATTCCTATTCATCCCGCTTGACGGTATACTTAATTTTACGTACAAACAAACAATTCTTGTACTAAAACACTAACATTATTTATTTCGTTTCAACGTACTCTGAACTAAATTGTGTTTGCTTTTCATATAGAACGCCTCTATTCACTGTTTGCTCCCGTAGTTATTTATGTTATTTACAACTGGTTGTTAGTACACGGGAATAGTGTGCCTACTCGCTACAACGTATATTGTTGCCATATACTATTACTAGCTTACCCGCGCGCGGCTCCGCCCGCGTGAATGTTGACTATCGTCACCAAGTTTTTTTTAAACTAAGGGACTACCCGTACTAACTTTCAATGTGTCTATTCCTTGGCAAACAGTGGTTGCAGCTAAACGTATTTATTTCAGCTCGAGTCCTATCAAATCCTTCAAGGTAAAGTCCCGTGCATCGCGGCCAAAACCAGTCTGTCTACCATCATTGTCCTTTTATGGTGATTTTATGGGGATTAGATAGCTGCTCTGGCCAAGCGTTGAAATATTGATTGTTGATCTTATGAACTGTTGATCCCGCGTATGTATCCCGTGTGACTTGGAAGAGGTCCTTTGATAAACCCTTTTACCATAGTTGCATTGCACTTTCACATTCGATGCACTATTTCAAATTATTTATTTCCGAAAATCTGGTTTTATCGGTTTTTATTATTAAAATCTTGCTATGCAGACATTGACATTTTGACAACCTGATTTGACATTCAAAAAGTTGAAACTAAAGAAAGTAGGTATAATAACCCGTGTGTATAATAATAAAAACCGTCCCGGTTCCGTACAACACTGGGTTGAGGGACGAACTTAGCTTTGCTGCAGTGCTTCTAGTCTTGACTGACAGACATAGGTAAACACAGATTTTTTTTGGTGATGTGGGTAATATTTACGCTTTCTCAAACTTCTACCTTTACCTTTGCCATAAGATTTTACTTTCTGCAAAATATCTGGATTCTAGCCCAAAAGGAAGTACCCTTTCTTTTTCTCTGTGCGAAAACCCCGTCGGGCTTCACCTCAACGGAGCTATCGCGGCAACGGAGAGGTTAGTATGTCGGACTCCTACTGACTAAAATCGCACGGTCTTTCGTCATATCGGCCTATGTGACCCGGGATCCGGTGTGTCCTAGAAAGGATATCCCAGAAACCTCGACCTTATCTATAAAAAAGCACGCGTGGAAACATAACGTCCTGGCACCCTGGGCCTGCTTCTGCTAGGGTGACGGTTAGCCCCGACTGTCACCCTAGACCCGCAATCATGGAGAACGGAAATAGTTCTGCGAACTACGCCGCCCGGTGCACCTTCAACGGCAAGGGCCGGCAGTGCTAGATATCTCCAGTAGCTTTTCCGCTGTTGTTTCTGCGCTCATAACCACCTCGCAAAAAAAGCGGTCACGTTCCACATACACTCTATGGTGACCATGGTCGGCACCAGAGCCAGAGCATGAGGTTCCCTACACCGACGTCTGCTTCAAGGATATGACGCCACTCTATTCACTCTGGACACTCTGCCAATGTGTGAAGCGGCGAAGTGTCCACGGAGTAGTCCCGGCAACGGTGGCATTTGGGCGTCAGCGCCCGGCCTACACAATGCAGGAACTCACCAAAACAGCCATGCCCATCAGTGAGTCTTGGATAGCTCAGGGTCATGGGCCACCTGCCCTTTAGACCCAAGACGGAATGCGATTTTGGTCAGTCCGATATCACGTCCCTACTACGGAGGGGAGAGATCCGTGGGGCTTGCCGCACGAAAATCTCCGGTTGCGGTGCAGGTGACTCACCCACGTGGCGAAAGGCCACTCAACGACCTCCGTCCTCCATGAGCGCAGGCCTGGGGTTGGTAAGTGACTCGATAGTGAGACCACAGTTTGGATATTACGCTTTGTGTAATGCCTATCCGCAACATTCCTTTGATCTAATTCAATAGATGCCTCTACGTGTTCCTAAGAAAGAGGTCTTGACAGACAGACAGACGGATAACGAAGAGATCCTAAGTATAAGGGTTTCGTGTTTTCCTATTGAGGCACAGAACCCTAAAAATAAATATATCCTCTTTGCCTTTGAGCAAAAAGAAACAAAGGATTAAAATTTAGACTGAGTCACTTTTAGTTCCTGTTGCCATGACAACAATTATAGATGGCGATAAAAACGTCTGCGAACATCTAATTTTCTTATTATTTCTTTATTTCATGAATTAATCATATCTTTTTAATTTTCTTATATGCTATTCGCAGTGAAGACAAATCTAACAAATCATAGATCATGAAAATCCGTTCAGCCGTTCTTGAGTTCTAACAAAAGTACCTTTTTGGACCCTTTTAAGGGCTTTAGGGTTTGAATTTTTAAAAATCCTTTCTTAGTACACCTCTACGCAACAAAACGAACACACCCATCAAATTTCAAGTCTCTACGACCAGTGGTTTAGGCTGTGCGTTGTCTCTAGGTCAATCAGTCAGTCAGGACTTTGAGTTTTATATAATGTATTGATTACAGCTGAATGAGTTTTGGTATTTGTTTTTGTGCTACCAGCGTGACAATTATCTCAAGAGATGCTTAGATGGTTCGGACATGTAGAAAGGATGGATGAAAGAAGATTGACGAAACAGATATATGAGGCGAGGGTGAACGGGCAACCCGGTAAAGGCCGACCTAGGCGTACATAATTATATTCTAATTAGATTCAGGACGTTTTGGAGAAAGGCCAGGTCAAGAGTACCCACAACCGGTGTGCGTGTATGAAAACAATTATGAAAGTTGAAGAAGCGAAAGGAGTATGCCAAGATCGTAGCAAGTGATAGTAGAGAGGATGGATGAAAGAAGATTGACGAAACAGATATATGAGGCGAGGATGAACGGGCAACCCGGTAAAGGCCGACCTAGGCGTACATATATTCTAATCAGATTCAGGACGTTTTGGAGAAAGGCCAGGTCAAGAGTACCTGCAACCGGCGTGCGTGTATGAAAACAGTAATGAAAGTTGAAGAAGCGAAAGGAGTATGCCAAGATCGTAGCAAGTGGAAAAATGTTGTGGTGTAGGCATGTATGTAATAAGTAGTGAAAATTTATCAAAATTACAAGAACTAATAAAATAAGGACTTCGAACTAATAACTGAACGTAATTTAGTTAAGAAATGCGAAGTTTGTAGCCAACACTATACTGCAAGTGACTGTTCCTTCACTGTAAGCTTCCGTGCTAAGTGCTTTAACTAAAGTTATATTGAACCGCCCTAAGGAGAGGTTGTCAGACCTGTCTCACTCTAGTTGGCTCATTCCCCATCATAATAATTACGTAACAATATGCGAACTAGTTCATATGGTAATTGTTATTGTAATACATACCAAATTACAACGCACTAGAGTTTTATTTCCTTTGGCTAGATATGTATTGAGTGACACATTTTTTTCTTTGACGTGTGGTAACTCGCTTTTGTGCTAGTTTAATGGGACTAATGATAAAATGTTTCAACTGAAATTGGATTAAAAGCAAATGTATGGAGATTACACAATTTTAAATTTCCTAACAGGAAAGAACTCAATAACTGAAAACAAAAGGAACATTTCTTCTCCGACTGAGAAATTTGTACATGGCGGAACAGCTAAACAGTTGTCATACATAAAACAAGTGTCCCATTTTAGAAACTTTTTGACATTTATTACTGTCAACATTTTAATTTTGAATTGCTGATTAGAATTTTAATTCATTTATATTTCCAGGGATTATTGACTAAATGGGCTATTTTAATTACCGTAATGTATAACTTATACTGAACTAACCTCAAGTTGATGGCTGATGGGCTGGGGGAGGTCACACCCGACATGGCTATCGGAGCAATTCTGGAGCCCAGCTACCTCTCCCATATCATGTATTCTATATACAGATAAGTTGTATGAACGCAACTGAGATGTGAGTGGAGAGGAGTGGTACCTATTGGTGGTGGTTTGTTTGCTTTGCGTTCGTTTTGTTTCTTTTTATTATTTATTATTTTGTATTTAATATTAATGTGTGTATATGGAGTATTATATGTATATATGTAGTAAGTATTATATAATATCAGTAGGTATATATTTAGTCTAATATTCACACACAGTTCTTGTATTATTTATATATAGCACGGTGTAGGCGCCATCCTAAGGGTGCCTCTGAAAATCAGCGCTGTCATGCTACCTGCATGACAGCATTAAGCTGAGAGGCACCCTAATCCTATGCGGGTGTGGCGTGCATCGGCACTTAACTTCTTTTTATTTTTTTTCTCATTTTCAACTTGTTTTTCTGTTTTTTCTCGTGTTTTTTTTTTGTATTATTATTATTATTATGTTAAATGTATAATTGTGCCATGTATTAGTCATACCGTTAGGATTAAATGATTTTCTTTCTTCTTTCTTCTTTCAACTGCCTACTTTTATTTGCATAGCTGTCGCTCGCGATTAATATTAGTAGATATAAAAAAATTCAATTTACAATCAAATGTCTTTGATTTCAACTCATTCAGATCATATAATTGTAACCCTTTATAATAATTACCTACTAAGTGTTATAATATGAACCAATATACCAAACAAAAAAAAAACTCGTCAAACAAAAAAAAAGTCTAATGTAACCTAAACTAATCTAACACAACATTATTATATTTTATCAAAACCTAAAAAGAAAAGCCTTCTACGACTTCCAATAAAAGAAATACATGGTTATATAATATCACATCAAAACCAAAACATTTTGCCACGGTCATGACAATATCCCACAATAAATTCACCATAATAAAACTAAATATATTACATTATGATAATGCGAATAAAAGGAAAGGCGTATAACTAAGTCATTTGGTTTTATGAATAATAAAAACAGTATTTCTCATAATAATGTCGTGAATATCTGTAATGCGAATTGGGATCGAGTTGGAGTTTCCATTCCTGAGAATTAGCAGTTTTCACCTCAGTAGTCTCAGTTGTTCTCTAGACTCCGGACGAACCAGACATCGATGTCTCCGAACTGAGCTTACGAGCTTATGATACGCGAAAATATTGTGCTTACTATTTCATTTTTACTTTGTGAGTGGCAGTTAATTGGATAATTTGAATGTGATTCAATTTTCTGTGCTGAGTTTCATGCATGAGGTAAGTTATTTATATTTTTTATTTTGTGTACTTATTTTTGAAGTAAAGAAAGTATTGTACTGTTGTTCGAAGGGCTGTTTAATTTATATTTTATAAAGGTAAGTAGGTATTTTATAAAGGTAAATTGGTTTTAAAATAATAATTATACCCAACTGGTGTGAAAATAATGACTGCAAGTTTTAGTTAATTGTTGATTATGCTTATATTAATTGCAATTTTAGCATTGGGATACATTAATATGAATTAATTCTTAAAAACATTGCATTGATATCAATGAAATTATTATACGAACGTAAGGTTAAAATAAAAATAACGAACTCACGTCAATTTCTTTAATAAAAGAAGTAAAGATTTTCTTCGTTTCTTCCTCTTAATGTTCCAGAAATAATTATACGGTAAGGTTTTGATGTTGTGTGAAAAATATTCATGTTGGTAATTGCTTTTCGGAACAACGGAGAAAACATGTTTAGCATGTGTGTAACCTCATGTGTGTGTGTGTGCGTGTGAGTGTGTGTGTATTTGTAACTCCATGTAACTCCTATAAAACCATTAGTATAAGAAGTAGTTTCAGTATTCCGTGATTACAACTTTCAAATAAATTCTTAGCTATTAAAGTTTGATCGTCCCCGAAATTCTATTCAGCGTTTATATGAGTCACAAAGCTATCAAACATTGTATTTTATAGACGGGCAATTCAAATAGTACTCATGTGTTATTGAGATTATTCTTTTCAGCTCACAAAATAACAATATTTTATCATCATTACCCTGAGCGATACTAATATTGAATACAGCAGATAAGCTTAAGGCAAGAATACATTTCGTTTGATTAAATTGAAGTCATTTATTTAAGCAAATTCATGCTCAACTGTTTGTACAAAAAATTTGTATAATTTAAAGATTTATAAGCTGAGGATAAAGAAATACGATGAAAGATAGTGCATTTAATTTCAATGAGAACAGTTGAAAGAATACGGTACAAAGGAATACATTGATCAATGAAATTACTCTCGACAAAGTGTATTCCAAAATTTAGTCAGTGAATCTCGTTAAGGATTTGTAACAGAGAATGAATAGAAAATGGTTGAAAGGTATACAGGATGTTGGCCGTTAATTATTTGGATTTACTAGCTGTTGCCCGCGGCTCTGCCCACGCGGAGGTCGGTTACTGTTTTTTGGTCATATCTCCGGTTGTACTTTACCAATTACAATCAGATATAGAGAAGATTTTAAGTCTGACCAGGAATTTTATAATAGAAAAAACCTCGTCCATCTATACTAATATTATAAAGAAGTAAAGTTTGTGTGTTTGTATATTTGTTCAATCGTAAGGGGTAATCTCGGGATCCAGTAGAAAGCCACATTATCCGTGAATGTCATAGGCTGAATATCATCACGCTACTGTCCAAGGGAGCGGAGCAATAATTATAAATGTGAACAATTCCGGTAGATTCCCATAAATTTTAGGAAAACTGATAAATTATGAGCATATTATGTGAGTTAACAAGGGTGCATCGGGGTTCGAAATACGCCACGGGCGAAGTCGGGGTGGGTCAGCTAGTCTTAAATAAATACACAAGAATTCCAAAGAGATGAAGATAAATGTTTTATGTTCAGAATCCTCCAATCAACATAACCCAAGTATTTTCTTTAAAATATTTAAATATTCTGTAACATTTTACATAGCGCTATCTAGACCCTAATAAGCATAATTGAATTAACTTGTGTTATGGGTTATAGAATGTGGATAAACATATTTATATACTTTTTTATAAATACCTACATTCTTACTATATACAGAAAGACCTAGACCAATGCAAATTCATGAATACAAATATTTACACTGAGCGGGAATCAAACTCGCGCCTGAGGCGGAGGAGTAATCAATATATATTATGGCCACTAAAATGAAACCTAAATATACTTGAAGTATTTGAAGCATCTTAAAGCTCTGTACAGCCGTATATTTAGAACTATTCTAATGAAATTTGAAGTGAGTATGGTAAAGCAATCTCAAAACTTTATTAGTTGGATATCGAAGAGAGAACTGCAAAGTCAGGTCGGAAATTCTATAAGCAAACTACATGTCACGAATCCAATTAGTGTCAAGTTATATAATAATGCGAAGGACGTCGAGACAATTAGGTTGACAGCGTGTAACATGAGGTGTATCATAAGTGACATAATGTAATCTGTTTATCCAATGGTTTCTAGATAAATTATGTTACCTATATTTTTATTGTTTTTATTACATCTTGCTTCAGTAGCACCTCACCGGGGCAAACGGAAAAGTATCTTTGTCGGAATCAAACCGACTAAAACTTACACTAATAACACAGCTAAAGGCAAAGTCTCAGGATCGGGAGTCACCACTACATACACCGATAATGCTACAGCGGTGGCCCTTAGCTTGACGGCCATATCAAATACTTTTTCACACCCCGCTTAAAAGACCCGGGACTGTTATAGGAGGAAGGAAATGCATGAGCTGGTGAAGAATTGCAAAAAGTTTTCGTATCCAATTGGCTATTAAGCCCATGGGATCGGGATGAAATTTATCTAAAAGATAGATTTCATTATATTATTATGATGAAATATTAATAATCTAAGATTATGATATTATTTAATTTTCATTGCATTTTTATCATAATAAAATATTATTTAAAGATTTAATCTATAATAGAAAATAGTCTACACAGATTCACTCTAGAACGCAGCAGCGTTTGAAAGCTAGTGAATATCTACAATTAGATACATGTTGAGTATTCAAATTCAGAAAAATACAAACTAAATTTGATATAACGGTCATTTGACGCCAACTGAGCCAACAGTAACCGAATCTCATCATACTTCCGTGGCTATGTCATTCCCAAAACTATCCTGTCCTGAATAAACAAGGGATAAAAGGCAAAACCTAAACCAATACTCGAGGAACTTCGGAAATAAGGGCGAATAGACTACATAATATGAATCAGTACCCATTATTTTATAAAGTATTTGATTGATAATTTTCAAAGTTTACGCAAATATTACAGATTACTGCTAATTCTGTTGTTACATCTCTAAACTTAAAATTCTCTAAAATTTTCTAATGGCATCTGTTTCTTTCATTATCAGATAGAAAAGGACACTTAACTGAAGCAATCGCTCACTTGAAGGGGTTCATATATTATATACCTACATAGATTAATTACTTATCAAAAATAAGTTTGTTTCAGCAAAATAAGGTGTGCAATCGTACTTTTCCTATATTTATGATACAAAATAATATTATGCATCTAATGAGTAGTATCAGAAATCTGTGTGAGTGTATTTTTGGCGAAAACGATTTCTTTGTATTTTTACTTAAATTCAAATTTCAAATTCTTTATTTTTCAAAATAGTGCAACGTAATTACATCTTTTTGACGTCAACTTAGATACTACTTCTACTGTCTTTTAATGTTCTGTGTTCCCAATACTTATGTATTGTGTTAAAATAGGTGCCACGGGATTGAAGCATGTCACGGGCGATGCCGCGGAAGACAGATAGTCACCAAATATTTTCCATGAATGATAAATATTTATAAATAGAAACTAATATAAAAATATCCGCAATCTTTAAAATGAACGAGCTACAAACAATATTAGAATAGAAAAATAATATTTTCGTATATAACTTTACCCCGATAAGGGTTCCTCCATTACTTAGTTCTGTCGACATTTTAATATTGTGAATAAGCCCGCGGCTATTTGGAGGCTCTTGACTTGACATATCTATGTCTGATATATAATAAAAAACAACAATCACTTAACTGTGCCTTAACAGGTACCTAACCTAGAACTTCCATAAACTATATATAACCCCCCCCCCCCTTTTTCCCTTTTTCAATAAATTATCTATAACCCCCCCCCCTTTACCTTTTTTCAATAAAACTATCTATAAACCCCCTCCCCCTTCCGGAGACGAAGGCGAGTGGGTTGCCCCTTTTTTTTTCCGTGCAGAAATCGTCATCGGCCAGCGGGGCAGGTTATATCGGACTATTACCGACTAAAACCGCACGCCGTCTAGGGTCTTCTGACGTCAGGGTGTAAGGTGGCCCAAACAGCATTTCCCTCGCACCCCGGCTTGACCCGGGCCATCGCCGGATTCCAGATGGCCCCCGGAGTGGGTTGCCCCTAGTGTTGCACACGTCCATAGGCCACGGTGACCGCTTACCATCAGGTGGGCCGTGTGCTTTTCTGCCACCTAAGCGGTATAAAAACTACTGTATCGTATTCCTCTTTCCACATTATAGTAGAAAGCTCAACTAATATCACTATATACACAGCGTAGTGATTTCATTTTAACTGCGCAATTTACTTTCATGACATTTCTGCGATTGCGAACATTTATACCGTATCGCGGTGAGGATTACTCCGCTATTATAAACTGCAGTTGCGCTTTCAAAGGCACTGACTAACCACTCATAAAGGACGCGCGTTTCATGAGATTGCATTTACTCCTGTTTAATTATCTCTTTTATGAGTATAGTCCCTCAATAACAGCTTTTTTTTATCGTGCGGATATCATATTCATTGTTTGGCCTAAATATGTTTACTTATATTTGTCAGAGATTAACTCCCGTTTGGTTAAAAAGATTTTGATGCGGCTTTCAATAAAATATTTTTTAAATTCTGGAGAAGGTTTTAGTATCCTTAACTGAATTAAAAAATTAGGTAATTCGGTTCGATTTTTTAAATTAAATCATATTACCTAACTAGTTGAACACAAGTGTCAGTGAATAAAAAAAAATAGTCATAAAAACTGCTAAACTGAGACAGCATGTAGTTTTAGTGGGTTTGATTCCGACATTACCACCCCCAATAGCCGAAAGGGTAGCATCCGTGGGGATTTCCACACAATAAATAAGGTTGTATGGTAAATGTCTACTGAGTATAAAAAAGCTAAAGCGATTCAAATGATTTGACAATTGATTTATGCGATTGGTAACAGTATCTTTATATCTCTTTCAGGCCACACCATTGTCATCTCACTCACTCACTCACTCACTCACTCACTCAGTTTGTTTTTCATCTAAGGGTGATAGTGAAGAAAACATAGAAAATAGGGCAAAAGGTAAACTATCTTTACGAGGCAATCGCTTTTAAAAGGACTTCCGCACCTCGCCTGATCATTCCTAATGACCACTTTAATGTGTGTTAGCGAGGGGGAGTACAAAAGTGCAGTTAGATAGCAAATGAGCGGAGATCTTGGAAATCAGGTCAGTAGCTTAAATAGTATGTAAGTATAGTTATACTCATCTCACCTGATGCTAGGAACCTCTAAGTGAAGTTTGGAGTAAAGTCCCCTAATTTTTGTTTTCTCATATATCTTCCATGTACAGACACCGATCAGTTACAGATTTATGTACAGATTCACGTTAATTTTTCACAGGGTAATAAAATTTTGTTTATTAATTCACGTTAAGTTCAAAAGCTGAACCAATTTTGTCGCTAACCGTACAAGTTTAAAGGAAACAGAAAATTGTAAAGAATGAAAGGGATTCGGGGTATTAAAAACTCGCTCGCCTGCACCACTTCCTGTCGAAATACCGCTTTTATGATGTTAAGGTAGAGAGAAATAGCTTTGAGCCTCGTATAATAACACAATTTCAGTGGTTTGCAGGAAAATAATCGAGATGTCGGTTTTCGAATTAACTAGTGTAGGCAAAATGCGCTGGGAATATTTGAAATTTCAACTGGATTTTGCGCCATAACGCTATAGTTTAGATGTTTTTGTTTTATAACAAATCTCTTACCATTTCTGTACATAAGTATCTGAATTTACAAATTTTAGTACTTCATATAATTTATGATTCGCATGTACCCATTAATGTACCTGTACTTTTGTTATCGCAATATTAAAATGAAATTACCTAGGGTAGAACAAAACCTTTTCGACCCCTCCCTTGGCTGTCGTAACCCATAACTTCGCACTTAATGTTCACAGATAACACATTAATGTGGATGTGTCTTCATATAAAATAACTGTGTACTGTATCGTATAATTTAATTTAAAACAATGGTAACGGCCTTGGAAAGATTAAATGGAACTCAGTGAGAATATTCGACTAGAAATCGAAATTTTGTACTAATTTAACTTAGACACAATCGAGACCAAAATACACTATTTTTACCAAGTTTGCACAAAATCGTTCGAGCTTCATTTATCACATTTTTTGAAATACTGACATGCTTTTTTTTCATGACAGTCTTACGTTTGACCTCAATCCCACCTGATGGTAAGTGACGATGTGGTCTACGATGAATCATGCTTGCCTAGAAGCGGGTGGAAGCTTAGGCACAAGCTAGTAGGGTATATATATGAACAAAAATCGAACGCTGATTCACCCTCAAACAGCTGAACGGATTTGACTAAAATTTGGTACAGGGATAGATTACAATGTGGAATTAAATAGAAGACTAGAGTATATAGAGGTATCTATAATACAATTCCAAAACGAATTAACATAATTTAAGCCCTACAATTATAAGCGGTTACAACTTATTACTTTCTTTGACATTGAAACGTCTCGACCTTAAAATACAGAATGTCTCGAAGCCTTCGTACCGAACTTAAACTGTCATTACTTATAAGAAGAGGGTATTTTTGTGTGGCAACACTACGGCTAACATCTGATTGCATTTCGTCCCGTATTTATTTTAATTTATAATTAAATATTTCTATATTTAAGGCTAAAACTCATCACAAAACACAATTATACCATCACAAAAGTGTATTTAGATTAAAACGTGTGTGTAAAAGTGATATAAATCAGTGAAAATTGCGCTCAGCTGATTTTGTTCACCGGCTAAAGTCAATGACACCGCATATTCGAAGTTATTTGTTTTTGATTTTGTGAACTTTGTCATCTCTTTATTACAGTTTTTCAGTGATTCTTACACAGGTAATATACCAATAACTACTAAATTATCATATTAGTTTATATTTACAGCGTACTCGATCAATTTCGTTTTGAGGTTACATATTTATTTTGTCGGGTACCTGCTGATCAAACTGCCTTTTGGTATTTATTACGCTTTAATTTTATAAAATCACAATGCCAGTCACGCGTAGCATGACTTCTGCACGCCGTGATGAGGCTAAACTAGATAATATTCTTAAAAAACTTGAGCTGACTTTGAAGGAATTAGAAGTATCCAAAGCGCTGGTTGAACAGTTGTACAAAGAAAGAGATGACAATGAAAAGGAGCTACTGGATAGTTTAAATAAATACGACTTGGTAAAAAAGCAGTTGACTGAGCTGCACACTGAGCATAGGTTAGTGTTAGATGAGCGGGACAGATTGCACAATATTGTGGATGGGTTTAGGGAGTGCAGCGACGAGTACGAGCTCGGCCTCAAGCGCATGTCGGTCTTAGAGCAGGAACTGCAAGAAGCCCACGGCCACATTACCCACCTTGAGGCTGAGAAACGTGACACCGTAGTATCCCATACCCACAATTTGTTCCATGAGTTAGTCGGTAGTGTGCCCAGCCTTGTTTCAACTGAACCTAACTTAGATCCCACAATTACTATTGACTTAACAAAGGATGATACCTTAATAGATTATACTTCTAACCCCAAGATGGGCATAGTTGAGTGCAGTAGGAACAAACTTAAGAAATATGTGAAAATTAATAAATATATAAGAAAAACACAGAAACTTATCAAAAGACAAAAATGCATGTACAAAAAAGTCAAGTATATTAAAGAAAGAAGGCAGCTCGGCGATGAGCTTGATATGTATTCCTTATTAATAGAAAATAATATTTCAGATTATAATAATAACATATTAAAGTTAGAAACAGAAATTAGTAATTTAAAAAAAACACTAGACCTAATGACTGTCAAGTATTGTAATGTTAAAAGTGAGTATCAGGAATACATTCTGGCCATGAAGGATCTGATGACTCCTAATTCCACATTACCATCAAAAGATAATTTACTCAGTCCTCATCCAGCCTGTATGTCCTCTCTGACTTCACCCAAAAGCTCTTCACTTGAGCCAAATAAAAAGCCCAGTAGCTCCTATGCGGAACTAAATAATGTACCATCTGAAATAGTGATGTTTTGTGATGAAATGGGGAAATCAATGGGTCAGGTACTAAGTTCATATTTAGAACAAAAGATAATTAACCATTGTATGCCGGGTTTAACTTATTGTACCATTATTGAAAAAATTAAGAATTACCGTTTAAACAGCCACAATACACTTTTAATTCTAGTGGGAGACAGGGGAAATGCAAACAGAAATGAGCTTATTAATTGTTTTGAATCACTGAGCTTATTAAATGTTAAAAATATAATTTTATTCACGCTTCCATATAGCCGTAGCTTGTCACAGGTAGAAAACAATATTAGATATAAGCTCAATCAAACACTGCATACATTGTCATATCATAACCCAAATAAATTCCACTTGATTGATATAAATTTATATTTAGAAAATAAATTATTATTGACAAAAAATAAATTCTATTTGAATAGTTCTTTTAAGAGACAGATAGCATCTTCGCTATCATATTATATTAAATATTCAGCCAAGAACTTGGCTAACCAACCTGCTTTTATTGAGCATAAAAATGACAATGTTTGTCTTGCGACCTTGGAATCTGTTCCAAATAAGAGTGACAATGACAATCATTTAAACTTAATTCTAGGACAATAGAAGAAATCTCTAGCAATTTAATTTTAGCGCCAAAGAATAAATCTATGTACATGAATATTATTCACCAAAATATTGCTGGCTTTTCTGGCAAAGAGTTAGAACTGGAATTATTTTTAAATGAAATGCATATTCATGTACTTTGCTTAACTGAACACTGGTTAGAAGAACATGAACTGTTAGTTAATATTGATAATTTTAAAATCATTAGTTCGTTTACTAGAGATTCCGCTATAAGAGGTGGATCATTAATTTTGATTAATGACAATTTAAAATCTAAAGAAAGAAAAGATATAGTAGCACTCTCAAGTGAGCGTAATATTGAAATATCATGTGCAGAGCTCGAGCAATTCATTATTGTTAGCGTCTATAGACCTCCCTCTGGAGATTGCCACCTGTTCTTATCTATTATGGAAGATATCTTAAAAAAAATATGTAAATGTAAGAAGTCGGTAGTTGTATGTGGCGATTTTAATATTGATATTTTAGAAAACACTCAGAACGCGGTAAGGTTCCTCAATCTTTTTAAATCCTTTAACTTACAAAATCTCTTTTGTGAACCAACTCGCACTACATCCACAACAGCTACCTGCTTGGACAATATTTTTACTGACGGCCATGTAAGTGAGAAGTCTAAAATAAACTTCATAAAATCAGATCATGAAGGTCAGTTAGCTAGATTTGAGCACCAACATGCTCCATTATCCAAAAATATTGTATGTAGACCAATCACAAATTATCGATTAGAAAAATTTAAAGAAAATATTGACAATAAAGTGCCTCTTTTGGAGCCGCGTAATGATGTGAACCCGAATGATCTTTACAAAGATCTGTTCGGAGTGATCCAATACGAATTTGATAATATTTTCACTAAAAAAACAATAAATATTAACCCATTCAAAATTAAATTTAGTGATTGGGCTACGCCTGGAATCCATAAAAGTAGAAAGAAATTATATGAGTTATACGAAACAAAGGCATGTACAAGCAATCCACAAGTTATTGAACATACTAAAAAGTACTCAAAAATGTTCAAAAAAGTCTGTTCAATAGCCAAATCTAACTATATTCGAGCCAAAATACAAAAATCTGATAATAAAATTAAGGCAACCTGGAATGTTATTAACAAAGAAACCTGTAAAGCAAGGTCACGTGATCGATCCTTCGAATTAAAAATAGATGATAAACACATTAATACTGATGCCGCAGTGGCCAATGCCTTTGAATCCTTTTTCACAAATATTCCTATTACCACTACAAGTAAATTGAATTCTTCAAAAAATGTAGCCGCGTCTCTTCTTGAAACTAGTGTTGAAAAATGTAATGTTAATTTTGATTTTCAGTACATTGACCCTGTAACCATTCTTAAAACTTTTAAAGAACTAAATATTAAAAAAACTGAAGATCTTTGGGGCATTTCAACCAATATAATAAAACCAGTAATGCCCACTATTGCGCCTTATCTTGCATTTATATTTAATCAATGTATAGATGATAAACAGTTTCCTACTCTCATGAAGTACAGTAAAATCATTCCGTTATTCAAAGCAGGGGAAAAAAGTGATCCATCAAATTTTCGGCCTATCTCCATACTCCCAGTCCTCAGTAAAATTTTTGAAAAAATAATATTTAACCAACTGCTTTCACATTTTACGTGCAATAAGTTACTTCATGATAAACAATTTGGTTTCACTAAAGGTAGAAACACAACGGATGCAGGCGTTGCACTCATTAAACATATATTTGATGCTTGGGAGGAGAAGCAGGATGCCATCGGTATCTTCTGTGATCTTTCGAAAGCTTTTGATTGTGTTGATCACGAGACTTTGTTATTAAAATTAGGTCACTATGGTGTTTCGAACGGTTCACTTAGCTTGCTTGAGTCTTACCTCACTGGCAGAGTACAAAAAGTCAACATTAATGGCACCAATTCATCTGGTGCCCCATTAGTCATGGGAGTACCCCAGGGCTCGATACTAGGACCCCTTTTATTCTTGATATATGTAAATGATCTTCCTTACTTCACTGAAAATCTTTGTGAAATAGTATTATTTGCTGATGACACATCATTAATTTTTAAAACTAACAGGCAAAAGCTAGTATTTGGCGATGTAAATAATATTCTCTCTGAAATATTGTATTGGTTCACAAGTAATAACCTGCTACTCAATGCTAAGAAAACAAAATGTGTAAAGTTTACGATGCCTAATGTAAAACAGGTAGATACTCATATTGTAATGAACGATGAAACTGTTCAAATAGTCGATACCACAGTTTTTCTTGGAATCACTCTAGATAGTAAACTGCAATGGGGTTCTCATATCACAGCCTTAGCAGGAAGACTCAGCTCAGCAGCCTATGCGGTTAGAAAAATAAGATCACTAACTGATGAGGAAACGGCACGATTAGTTTATTTTAGCTACTTTCATAGCGTAATGTCGTATGGTCTGATGCTGTGGGGCTCAGCTGCAGATATTGAGACCATTTTCATATTACAAAAACGAGCGATACGAGCTATCTATGGCCTCAGACCCCTTGACTCGCTGAGAGAACTATTTAAAGAAATTAATATTTTAACAGTTGCTTCTCAATACATTTACGATAATATCTTATATGTACGCAAAAATCTAGATCTCTTCCAAAAAAAATCGGACGTTCACAATTATAATACGAGAAATAAGAATAAACTTGTAGTGCCAATGCTAAGGCTTCATAAGGTTGGTAATTCGTTTGTAGGTAACTGGATAAAAATGTTCAATAAAATTCCTCAGGATCTGGTTGACATGCCACTTAATAAGTTTAAAATTGAAGTAAAAAATTGTTTAATGAAAAAAGGTTATTATAAATTAAATGAATATTTTGATGATAAAAATGCATGGTCATCCTAATCTCTTGCTCGCTCGCACTTTAAAAATTGTATTAAATAAAAACATAAAAAAAATATAAAAATAAATAATGGATAATCGTGTTCACTGAGTTTCTTGCTGGTATCTTCTCAGTAGAACCAACATACTGAACCAGCGAAAGAATCATTTTCTAATGATTATTATTTATTGTATTTATATTTCTTGACATATTTTTTCTTACTGTAAATTTTTGACGTTCATATGTGCTCCTTGTGTGCCTAAATTGAATAAATGAAATTGATTCTTTGATTCTTTGATTGATTGATATTCAGCTCAAGGTGAGTGAAGTGTAACTTTAAATTATAAATGTGAATGACGTTTCACAAGATGCTAAATACAGGTACGAGTTTGTATTAAGTAATTTTAATAAGTACGAACGAAGTCCACGAAATAGTGTATTTATTGCTTTGCAGTTACCGTAATTGGTTTTTTTGAGAGGCATTTTGAAAGGCTCGTGGCTAAGTGGTAACCAAATAATTTAGCACAGTGCATTGTAAAGTACCTAATATCGGCCAGTTCATTCTTAAGGTGAGTGATCATGCACGTTCCATTCAAGATCTGGGGTTACCACTACATACACTGATAATGCTGGCCCTCAGCTTGACGGCCTCATCAATTGCCTTTTCATGCCCCACTTAAAGGCCCCGGGACTAGAAATAGGAGGAAGGACACACATGCCCTGGTAAAGAATTTCACCAAACCACTTGGTTCTTGATAGAATTCTTTGCACTGTGTGAGGATGAGAACTCAGCCTGGCACATGTAGTTCTATATAGGAAAGGAGAGGGTAGGATTAATTGGAAAAGCTCATCGGAACACTCGCGATGGTAGAAGCGCTGAAATACTCACAAAGAAGCTATATTTCGACGACATAAGAAATTGTGGCGGTATTATAACAAGCGATTATACTGAATCGATATATTATCTTGAATAAGGTTTCAGAACGTGTCGCTGTAAATCTTTGAGACGCATGAGAATGACAAGCGGAATTAATCGCATGAGATGTCACCTCGATCAGTAGCAACATGGAAAGGTCCGCAAGATGGAGTTTCTGAATATAATATGATAAGACAGTACTAGCAACTGTTTAGAACAATTTCTTTACGCAATATTATGGTATACATGCCAACGTTACCATGAAGGATATTCCGATTATACGCACAATTTATGTTTTAAGAAAAAAAAAATTTTTTTTCTTTTTTTTATACATTCTACGCAGCGCTATCCCAATTTGCAAAGTTTGACTAGCTTGTGTTATGGGTTCTAGAATGCGGACAAACATACTTATATTTTTTTTGTAAATACATACTTAGGTATTATAGATAGAAACACCCAGACCAACGCAAATAGACATATTCATGCGTACAAATATTTGCACTGAGTGGGAATCGAATCCGCGCCCCTGACGTAGCAGTCGCATGCACTACTGCTACGCCACAGAGACCGTTAGTCAGTATCTTCTGTTTTAATTGTTTAGAGAACGGATCTCGAATGAATTATTTTATAGTCAATAGGCCCGCGTTTGATTACGATCTCATCTGAAAGTAAAAAAATTACACAATCGTTTTTTCTACTATTTTATACACATGCTGTATCTAGATTTCTCAAATTCTGTGTTATAACAAGTGAAATATAAGTAAAACCTACCGAAACTGTGACCTATATTTGACCTACAGATCCTGTTAGAAGATAAAACGAAATAAGATTGTTCGATTTCTCAAACAAAAACGATCAATTTTGGTAGCTATCAAAGTGCTGAGTGACGTCATAATTAAATATAAAGATTGATGATACAGGATGACACTAACTGTGATCATGAACTTGGAGATATTTTGATGAAAATTAAGCGATTTTTGTTTGCCGTGATATCTGGTACAGTGTACAGTACACCTTTACCTACCAAATTCCAATAGGTTGGTGAAGGTGGGAGTAGACGGATCTTTTTAACCGACTTCTGAAAAGGAGGCCTTTCTCAATTTGATTGTATTTTTTATAGTTTGTTACCTCAGAACTTTCGACTGGGTGAACCCATTTTGATAATTCTTTTTTATTTGTAAGTTGGTGCTTTCAAATAAAAAAACACAGTGCACAGATTGCCTGTAAGATATTGCTTTTGGCCGCTATTTGTATATGTAAGTATATGTGTTTTCATTTATGTATTTTATCATTGGTGTACAATAAAGTATATTTATTTTTTGCTGCATTTTGTACAATTTTCTGTGATGACCGGAGGCATAACCTCTCATCCTTTCTTTTAAATAACTAACCTTTTTGAACGTGGGTGTATAAATTACGCCTCCGCATATCCCGTCAAAGAAATACAAGCCTGACCGTCTTTATAATATAGTGCGTTATCAAATAATTTGATGTATTTTCTATAACAGAATTTTAATTAAATAAAGCCAAAAGGGACCAAGTGAATTGTACTTTTGTTCAACAATTTAGTGAGAAATTTATTTATTTTTTTTTATTTAAACTTAATGCACAACGATAAAATTGTACAAAGACGGACTTAATACCTGAGGTATTTTCTACCAGTCAACCTTTGGTCATGCAAAGATAAATCGCTTGATGAATTATCGTGACATTTGGCTCAAAATGTTACAATAATACCTAAATGAAGATAAGTGAAAGAAATAATAAGTGAAATTACGTGCACCATTTAATGCATAGATTAAAGAGTTACTTAAGAGTAAATTTTGTAGAAAACATTTTCAAAGATAATATTTATGATAATGATAATACTAATCATATTCGACCATATCATCACTTACCATCAGGTGAGATGATGGTCAAACGCGGGCATGAGGCCCGCGTTTGACAAAAAACATTGTCAAACGCAACAAACATCATCACAAAAAAATTGTGTGCGGTAAAAATTAAATATCCCATTCCGTTTTAAAATGACTTGCGCTAAATACTTTAAATCCCCCTCATACCAACTCATACGCACAAAACGTTTTGGCAGTATGGTCATCGTGTGTACTGCTAAAGAGTGGAATGCCCTGCCTGAATCTGTATTTCGATGCTTTTCGAAGTTATGTGTGTATTTATCGCAGGTTTATAAGTGCCCGGTTAATGGCAATAGGCTCGCCACCTATTACATTGGGACCTAAACATAAACTGGCGAAATTGGGTGCTAGCACCTCTGCCTACCCCTTCGGGGATATAAGCGTGAGTTTATGTTATATGTTATGAGTCTGTATTTCCGGAAAGCTACAACCTGGGAGTCTTCATGTCTAGAGTGAACAGGTTACTTCTAGGCAAGTGTGCTCCACCGTCGACCACATCATCACTTACCAACAGGTGAGACTGTGGTCAAACGCGAGCCTATTACCATTAAAAATAGTATATAATTTTTCAATTTTCAATTGCATTTACTGCCTATCAATCAATCAATTAGCCTGTCGACGTCCACTACTGAACTTAGGCCTCTTCTATATACATACATACATACATACATACTCATTTTATTCTCATTCAGCTCCATTAACTACTGAAGGGACCTGGCATTGGGATCGCCAGCTATCCTTCTTGACCGTAATTTTTCAATGGCCTAACACGTCACTCCCAGACAAGGGTCTGTCCTAAAGGGATCAATCGATCAAAGTGTCTTTATCCATACGTTACCACAATCAAGGGCAAGTAAAGGTACTTACTACGGTACGTATTCAATTGATTAAAGTCGTGAATACATGCTTTCCCGTTGGGGTAGGCAGAGACAACATCTTCCCACTTGCTACGATCTTGGTGCGTATGCGTTGTAGAATATAAAAAAAAAATATTCTACGACATTCTACACAGCGCTCCCTAGACCCAAAGTAAGCATAGTTTAACTAGCTTGTGTTATGGGTTCTAGAATGCTGATAAACATACCTACTTAGATACTTTTTTTTTAAATACATACTTATTATACATAGAAACACCCAGACCAATGCAAATAGACATATTCTGTTAAATTCTGATAAATTCATAGATAGGTAGGGGTATTTCACGTTTTCTTGTTTAATGTCAATATGACTTCACTTCGCCTGATGATAAGCTAAAGTATCGGGGGTTAAATAGGGGTTACTAATGCAGTCATCGATAAATGCCACAAATATGGCCTTTAACTTGATGGTCTTATAAGATGCTTTTTCATGCCGCTTGCTATTGAGTTAAATTTCACACTCGCATAGCTGCACAATGCAATCTCAAATACATTTTCTCCTTCAGGACAAATAACTAGTATAAAATTTGATCGTAGGTATATTAGTATTCTACACGTATTTTTTCTTATCTGCATCACTTTATGACTTGCTCTATATAGTAGTGCTAAGCATGACTTTTATGACATACGAGCTGCGGGTATTAATGTGTAACTCCGTTCCATGTTGAATATGTTTATAAATGACTTTAAAAGGCGGTTCTAAATTGTTCTACCTGCAACATTAACCATTCATTCTCGTAATATTTTTCCCAACTCAGTTGGGGTCGACTTTCCTGTCTAACTGTGATGCGGCTGAACTTCGACATTTTCCGTGAAGCAACTACCATCCTACCTCCACAACCAATGGTCGTTATGACCAATGGCGATATCGAAGTTCCAATTTAGACTGGTTGGACTTTTGTGGGCTCCAACTTCCCATAACGACTACCATAGATGTTGGTATGGCAACCGGGACCGACGGCTTAACGTGCTCTCCGAGGCACTATTAACCTGCGATATGCAACATTAACCATTAGCATTTTGAATACCATGAGGCCGAATCAGGAATAAAGAAAATACGCTGATTTGGTGCAGCAGTAGAGCGTTCGACTGCTAAATCTGATCTGAAGTTCAAGTGGTTCCGTAGTAGACCTCTTTTCTTTGCTGTACCATAAAGACTTGGAATTTTTTCTCCTCTTACAGTCCTGGGTCCTTTAAGCGGAGGGTTAAGAAGCATTTGATTAGGCCGTCAAGCTGAGGACTACCATTGGAACACAAGCGGTGTATGTAATGATGATCTTTAGCTTACCATCAGGGGAGGTGAGGTCATATTGATGTGACTAAAACAAATCACGCAATCAAATTTCAAAAGGTACTGTTTTCATCAGTCGCCTACAAAGAAAAACATGAACATTTGAAAAGTAATAAAATTTGACTACCTACTCCTTTCATCAACTCTGCCTACATAAATCAACTTTGACACGCCAATCCAATAGGTTGTTTGTTTCAAAATATTACTATTTATTACATGCCTTTGACAAAATAAATAACACACAATCGATGGATAGTCAACACTAATATACCTAGTTGTGTTGTGAAAATGTCTCTACAAAGAGATCAAAATTCAACAGATATTGGATGCCAACAGTGTTGGCATAAATGAGACTCACTATTTTATTTGATTTCGTAGAAAACTGATTTTTTTGAATGCTCTGAATACAAAATTACAGTCAAAATGTGTTGCTCCTTGAAAAAATTCAACTAAAGATAGGAATACAACAAAGAACGCCAAAAATAAATTCAAGGAATTGTTAATAAAATAAATATCTCTCAAATGTGTTTTATTGTGTCAATAAATTAGACATTTAGATGTTGCAAAAATATTCTGCCGTACTTTTTTATTTAATCTATGAATTCATAAATTATTTTAATGTGGTCAATGCATGTTTTGCGAACTCGACCCCAGCTTGCCTGCTGCTTGACTGCCTGGAGGAAAAAGGGTGTGAGTATTATGTATGTATGTATTTTTATATAGTTATACATATGTTTTATTTTATTTTATTTTCTTTTTCTGTTATGTTTTCTGTTGTCTAATTCTGGTAATCTACTTAGTTCTGAATCTTCTGGTTCTGAAAATGGATATTATTATACATTATATTAATTGGCGATTTATCTATACACATGAACTATATTCTTCTTCTTAGTCGTACACTCCTGACGGAGTGGTCGTGGTCATGGATCGTCACCTACACTGGTCACGGCTCTTGCGAGATTTCTTGAGAGAAACTATATTAGGTTATTGTAACGGACGTAACGTAAGCCTACGTATTAGCCAGCCATAGCCATAGCCAAAGCCAAAGCCAAAGCCGCCATGTGACCTTCTTGATCCGCCAGCCAGCCAGTATGTCAGCCAGCCATATATGTTTATGCCTTATGGAAAGAGATGTGTCACATGGAGCCAATGCCAGCCATTAGCCAGCCATTTTTGATATAATATGATTGAAAACAAAGATATTATATATCATTGATTGAAAATATATAAAGCGAATAGTCAGAGTTCTGTTACTTTTATTTACCGCCCGTTTTATTATGTTAAAAATCGGATCAGTAGAATCACTTTAGTTTGAATAGTGACAGACATAATATAGGGGCAAGAGTGTAACAACATCCAGGAATCAATTTTCTCCGTACGCTGCATAGACAAACAGCTTTTGTACTGTGTAGACCTTTCATTGCATTATGAAGTAGGCTCACGTCTCCGCTAGGGAAAGGTGTCCCTTTTTCAACGTAACTCCATTTTCTGTAAGTGGGCTAGAGAATCTATGTCACTTAACCCATGAATGTATAAAACCAAGGATGCAACGCGTTGAAAAATACAATACAAACGTTTTTTGACAATAACTCCAGTGCTACTCAACCGATTGTGATCATACATGCGTATAAAAAAAAACTACTCCGTAACCTTGCCAAGTTAGATGCTGTACACTATACTTGTTTCTAGGCGACGCATTTTGCCACAAACAAGTATAATAGTGTACAGCATCTAACTTGGCAAGGTTTTGGAGTAGTGGGGTCTACAGTACTCCAAAATGTGGCCACGTTAGATGCCGTGCACTATAAGATTCTTAGTCTGACTAAGACCTTTCAAACAAACAAAAACTGTATCAAAATCCGTTTTCTGTGCTGACAATGCAGGAGGCTTTGGTCTCCCCGCTGACAGCACATAATTTCTTCAGTTAGGTACTCTACTAACCTCCGCGCGCCGGGAACACAACACAATGGTTATTATGACCGCGGTCTTCTGTAAGGCCGCTGTACTACCCCAGTTGAACTGCTGAATTCGGACGGGAGATACCGTTGTATCCTACCTTTTTTTTTATACTACTTAGGTGGCAGACAAGCACACGGCCCACCTGATGGGAAGCGGTCACCGTGGCCTATGAACGTGTGCAACACTAAGGGTGTCACACACGCGCTGCCTACCCTGAAGGGAAGGGGGGAGGGCTGGGAAGGAGTGGGGAGGCTAGGAAGGGATGGGAGGAGGAGGGGTAAATTGAGCTCTGGCTACCCTCCATTAAAGGTATGTCCGAAAGTTGCCATAAACGATATTCTCACGGTCAAAACTGCAAGCTAGTACAGATATACCTACAATATATCGAGCTAGTCATTAGCAAACCTACAGTCCGTAATACAGTTCAAATACATCACAAATTCCCTTAAAAATCCAATTCATCAGAAACACTAAGTACCTAAACTACCAAACCCAGTTCCTGTTAAACCCATTTTCACGTAAAAGCATCAATGTGAGTGTCTGGCCAACAAATGTATGGAACAGTAAAATATAGCTCCATTTGGATCCATTAGCGTCTAATTTGGTTTTAGCCATTAAATGCATTGAATACGTAGTTCGCTTTAAGCTTTATATGTGGTTAACCACGGCCTCGATGGTAACAGCGGGTGGGGCTTCAGTGACAGCGGCGGGGTGATGGCTTTATATTTAACATTATATCCCCAGGACTTTCCGAGTGTCACTACTCGGTGTGTTCGTGGTCACTACAACTGTTGATCCTGGGCTACAGGAGTTTCAGTAGTGGGATTGAGTGGGATTAGTAAACACATACATACATATACTCACGCCTTTTTCCCTCCGGGGTAGGCAGTAGCAGGTGGAATTAGTCTTCCAAAAAAATAGCTTTTTATAAAACAACAATAAAGTATTCTACTTATATTTATTTTTTCAGCTAGTTATATAAATAAAATTATAAATATAAAGCAACAGTTAATCTCACTCAATCCATTTGCAATATAATACGAAAATAAAAATTGTAACAATACATTTGAAGTAGCATATCAGTATTCTCACCAACTCAGGTGCGGCGTCCATAGACAAACAGGTCATAGACGGATTAGTCTATTGGTTGGTGGGTCGTGGATCGTGGGTTTTTGCGTCTGTTGGTGGTAAAAAAAAAAATCTTTTGTATTTGCTTATAACCTGTGTACGTTTTGTGTTCATGAATAAAGTTAGTTTTCTTTCTTTCTTTCTTCTATTACAACACGTATTTGTGCATTTTAACCAACTTAAAAAAAGGATTAAGTTCTCAATTCGCCTGGGTGAACCGATTTTTATGATTCTTCTTTTATTTGAAAGCTGGTGCTTCAATTACCCATTCCCATTTTTTTTTCATAAGAATTATAATATTGTCCGCTGATATAATCGCTGTTAATGTTACCTTACGTCGCCTGCTGTTAACGTTGAGTATGCGTTGAGTACACGGCCGCATACGTACCTTACTTAGAAAAACCTGCAAGATTTTTCTTTTCATTTTAATATTTGCCGTCGAAAAGTGATTTTATTTTAAGTCGCTGCAGCTAGTTCTACTTCCTACTAATATTATAAATGTGAAAGTTTGTGAAGGTGTTTGGATGTTTGTTACTCCATCACGCTCTAACTCACATATATAATAAATATAATATAATAATAAAAAAATAAAGCCTTTCGCTTATCATCAGGCGAGGTGGAGTCATTTTGACGTGTCCTATATAAAAAAAAAAAAAAACACATCTGACCGAAATTTGATTCAGTGATATTCAACCCGATAACTTGCACGGCAATCAAACCTTGAAGAGTACGTTAAGCCGACATCATTCTGTCCCGGTAGCCATTTTTGGGTTACCTACTTATGACACACCTATTATATTCGTACTCCAACTACCTATTAGTTGGAGTCCTAAAAATACCAACAAACTGGACTTCGATATCACCAGTGGGTTGTGGAAGTCAGATGGCAATCGCCACATGGAAAATATCGAAGTTCGATGGTCTCATAGTTAAACTGAAAGCCGACCACAAATGAGTTTGAGAAAAAGGCTCGACGAATGACTACGATGAGGGTTATAGCTTTTTTTTAATCTTCCTATGTAATGTCACTGACCACATTTTACCATCGCACCGCTCGTCACAGGCAGAGAATCCATCCTCATACGTTGCATCAATCATCGGTGCGCACTGTGAGGTGTGAGAGGAATTTTATTCCGCGCACGCTTAGGCTGTGGATTGACCTGATGAATATGGGGTTCTTTAAGAAGGGCATTAGAAGGCTTATGACGCACACGTCTATTACATAGGCTACAGTGACCGCTTCCCATCAGGTGGGCCGTGTGCTTGTCTGCCACCTAAGTGGTATAAAAAAAGGTCGGGACAAGCGACTAGTTCGGTATACGAAATGTACACTGAACAACAAAAGTTTAAAACTTAGCTGTCGGCAACTTAAAAGGTCTTTTGAGCAACTTTTATTATCTACCTTCAGGCTATTTCTGGTTGTAACATGAAGGTTTTTAGCGCACTCGCCCTGTAAATTATACGCGAAATCATGAGTGCCTGGTAAACAAAGTAGGCTTGTTTTAAAACTTCTCTTGATAACTTTCCGACGGAGTTGTTGTTGTTTACCGTACTTATATTTTTATATTAAACAAACTTTCATTAAAAATCTGACGGACGGACGTACTTTCAAACATCGCGTTTCATATATATACCTACGTTCATTAACAGACAAAGGCAGGTCACGGTCATTTTTCTGCCCGCTGTCCGCTCTTTTAATCCTTCTCTTTATTTAGGGTATCCTGAATTTTGCAGGAGCGACTACCACCTCCCCCAACTTGCGTCATAACTTTGTCCAATAATTAGGTGTGTCGACTTGCGGGTGAGGTTAGCGTGAACATTGAAGATCTTGGTACAACCCCAAAAACGCATATTCTATACTTTCGGAGTTTTGTGTTCTATAAAAACAATAAGGGTAACTAAATGACAATCAAAATATATATTACTCTTAAATCTTAGCGTGATTCATGGAGCAGCTCTAGCAGACGCAGGCCCAGAGTGACAGCGCGTTGTGATTCCGCACGCCTCTCTGCAGGGGAGAAGGACATTCAATCCCCAACAACACGTCGGAGTCACCTATGTTGGTGGCCAAGGCCGATCGGGGTCTCTGGGATATCTTTTCTAGGGCGCACCAGATTCCCCGGCCTCGCAGGCAGATGAGACACTGAGCTATTTTAGTTGGTTCGACTCCGACATAACCGCCCCACTGCCCAGCGGTGAGGTATCCGTGGAGATTACCGCACAATAAAAAAGGAGGTAAATAAATCACGATCAAAATATATCTTATTCTTATTACATCTACATTATGACTGCTGTAAATCTCAGCGTGAATTGTTTATTTGTATTTGGGGAAACGAGTCACGTACGTTTGCAATAATAGCCCTTATAAACGTGGTAATCCTTGTAACAGATTTATTACGTTGCTGCAGAACCACTTATAGTTTGTTTCGTTTTCATATAGATTGATGAGACGAAGTTTTGATTTCTAACTGACTTCGAAAAAGGAGCACACTTAGAACGATACAAAGATATTTGTTTTTTTTTTATATAAGGGACACGTCAATTTGACTTCACCTCGCCTGATGATAAGCTGAAGGTAAAGTTTCAGGAAAGAGGGTCACCATTACATACACGTACCATGTTAAGAACTATGGCACTCAACTTGACGGCCTTATCAAAAGAGGATTGTCGTCGCAGCACCGCGTGACACCCACCGGTCCCGCTAGTGCTGCGACCACAATCCCCCCAGCCCCGTTATGCACTTGCTGACCCCTGAACGCAATCCAACCGAGATTTCTATGGATGGTTTTCGCAATCGTGCACGGTGGTGCCTACCCGGCCGAGTTTTGTGACAAATTTGTGCCATCAAATTTCTACCACCAGTATTATTTACAAATTACGTCGAGACACACCTGACAAAAGACTTTCTTGCGGAAATCCCCCAGATACAACTTTTTTTTTTCGTGCGGAAACAGATACTAACCCCACTGCCAGCATGGACGGTTACGTCAGACTTGCACCCACTAAACCACACACCAAAGTCAAAGCCAAAGTCAAAACTGTCTGCACTTACAAAACCGTCCATCCGACCCGTCTCGGGTCTTCAAACGCTGGGGTATAAGGTGACTCAAAAGGCATTTCTCTTGCACCCTGGCTGACCCAGAACCATCTCCAATGTCGAATTAGCTCCCGTCGGGTCAAGATTGCCCGCTCGGAAATGTGGGGCAGCTTTAAAAAAAAATGTATTGAAAGTTCGACAATTGCAACTTTATTCAAATTTTTGAATTTGAACCTCAAAAGGTGATTATTAACTTAAACAAAATCTTATTATACCGATGAAACAACAATTAAGGAAAGTTAAAGATACAGCAATTATAAAATAATAAAGAACTTGGAAACTCTTGAAGTTTGTTTAGATAATGAACTGAAATTTTTCATATACTTATCCAAATATTATTTAAACGGGAAATCAATACTGGAGATAGGAAATCTACGCGCAATTTTAAATGAGATTCAAAATTACATTTATAACGCTTCAGTGCCTCTATTCTCCAACGTCGTCCCTTAAACGGTACGCTTTGTTCATACACGTGTCTCCTTCTAGATAACATAACATAAACTCACGCCTATATCCCCGAAGGAGTAGGCAGAGGTGCTAGTACCCACATTTCACCAGTTTTTGTTTAGGTCCCAATGTAATAGGTGGCGAGCCTATTGCCATTAACCGGGCACTTATAAACCTGCGATAAATACACACATAACTTCGAAAAGCATCGAAAAATCATTGGTGTGTGTCATGGCGAACCTGGGATCGAACCCGAGACCTCGTCTCAGCAGTCCATTACCCAGACCACTAGGCTACCGCGTAAACCTAGGCTTCTTATCCTTCTAGATACTCCTTATAATTGCAGGATCTCTAAGAAAATTGTGAAAAGCCTCTATCGAGACCATTATACTTATATATTCTGTGATTAAACTAAGAATTGATTGGATCTCGAATAGCAAGCTACATTTTTTTATCTTCGTCCAAGCTTTTCATCAGGCGGGGTACAGTCAAATTGTGAGCCGACAATGAAACACGCAATCATGAAAAATAACTCCGAAAACTTTGAAGAAAAAGTATCATTACATTAACTTGTAACAATTTCGTTTTTATTTACAAGTTAGACAATTTTGTTTGATAGCTGAAACTTACCCAACTTTGCTTGATATCATCAATCATTGTTTGTTTCTTTTCTTATTTGCCATTATTTTCTGACATCTTTGTCATTTCATTTTTGATTTACAAGATAACATGATTAGTTTAGTTGCAATACAACAGTTACCAATTATCAGATTAACAAGAACCAATTACGTGTAAGAAATTGTTAAAAAAAGTTTAAGGATGTCATATCACTAAACCAAGTTATTGAACAGAAATACCCCCTGAACGCAATCCAACTGAGATTAGATTACTATGTACAGACAAACCTACTGTTATGTAATCCACATTATTATTTATAACATCACTTCTAATGAAATTGGTTTCAAAATGAAGCTGTCACATAAATTACACACATCTTAATTGTCAACTGTTAGCTAACCACTAAAGTGTTCCATGTACCTAGCAAACTTTGTCTTAAATTAATCTGGCAAATACATGACAGCGTGAGAGCAAGTTTAGTACTTAATACAAACATACTGTGGGAAAATCTTGCTAACAATTTATTTAAACTGTTATACACAATTAAATACAGATACAGGCACGTAACTTGGCCAGATTTGGGCTAAGTTCACGCATCGTGCACTTTGATCCAATCAACTGATTCAAAGTACGAACGAACGGAACGTTGATTCGCTACAAGACGTCTCTCGGAGACATCTGATTGGTCCGTCAAGGGACGGACCAATCATATGTCCGCGACGGTGCAACCGCGTCTCCCGCGACCCGCTCATACCTCAAAGGGGACCTAAAAATCGACCTTTGCGCATATGACGCGTCTGGCCAATTTACTTGCCGGTATCTGTACCTGCTTTTAAGTACATCAATAATTTTATTTTAGAGTATAAATTAAGTGCCTGATTTTTTTTTCAACATTCTACACAGCGCTCCCTAAACCCAAAGTAAGCATAGTTTAACTAGCTAGTGTTATGGGTTCTAGAATGCTGATAAACATACTTATATACTTTTTTTCTGAAAATACATACTTATTATACATAGAAACACCCAGACCAATGTAAATAGACATATTCATGCATAAAAATATTTGCACTGAGCGGGAATCGAACCCGCGCCCCCTGAGTAGCAGTCGCATGCACTACCGCTGCGCCACAGAGGCCGTCAATTTTGGAAGTTATGTCAGTAGTACCATTGACTAATAGGTACCAATGATGGTACAAATGTCAACTTTGTACCATTAGGACCATCTATGGTAGGTACTAGTGATACTAATTTAAAATTAGTAGTTGATACCATCATGAATACTGCACTTATTTTTTTACTTATTTGATTTTTTTATATATCGGGCACGTCAATATGACTTCACCTCGCTTGATGGTAAACTATAGGTAATGTCTCAGGGTCCTCAAGACATACACCGACATTGATATAGTAATGGTGGCCCTTAACGGCCTCATCATATGCTTTCATATATAAAAGGTATTTTATTATTATTATTATTATTTTAACAGGCAGGCAGTCGAAACAACTGATAATGCCCGTATCCTGCTTATGCCCACTAGTGTTTATTCTTTTGGTCAATGTGTTGGTCTAATCTATTTTTAAATTGGTTTATGTTCTGGGCTGTCACAACATCATGTGGTAGCTTATTCCACTTTCTCACTACCCTATTACTTAAAAAGTTTTTGTGTGGATTGTTATTCGAGAAGCTGGTGGATAGTCTTAGGTGGTGGCCTCTGAGGTGGTTATTATTGTTGCGTGTGAACAATCTGTCAAAGTCTTCAATGTCATAATGTCCACTTAAGATCTTGAAAGTCTCTATCATGTCACCTCGGTCTCTGCGTTCTTCCAGAGTTGTAATTTTTAAAACTGCCAGGCGCTCATCATAGGGTCTCTGTTTCAATGTACGTGGAATTTTTGTGAAGCTACGTTGTACCTTCTCCAGGAGTTCAATATCTTTAATAAAGTAAGGAATTTTGTTTTTAAAAACATTATCATTAGCATCTATTATAAATAGATTTACTATTAACCTCAATTATTACTTTCAATTGCTTTATATTCGATAATTTCACCAACATTCAACCTTCGTCAAATTGTTATCCGTCGCGGAATTACCCAACTACCGTTTGAGATTCGAAGGATTAGTTAACTGACAGTTCTATACACACATCATGTAGATAATATATTGCATATTATATCAAAGATAAATATTTTACGACATTCTACACAGCGTTCTCTAGACTCAAAGTAAGCATAGTTTAAATAGCGTGTGTTATGGATTCTACTATGCGGATAAACATAAGATACATTTTATTTTCTAAATACATACATATTTTACATATTCATGTACATACAATATTTGCACGGAGCGGAATCGAACCCACGCCGCCTATCGTGGTCGTCGAATGCACTTCCGTTACGCTATAACTGAGGCCGTCGTAGTATATCCAACCAAACCATGAATATTCTAAAAATCACTTCCTATTGTTACAAAAAAAAAGGTTTGTTTGTATGAAGTAAGGTCACCCAGTCCCAATGGACTCAATAGAAATCAATAATGGCGCCTTTTTAATAAGTATTTGCAAAGGACTCAAGTGAATTGTGAAATGTATTGTGGTGTGAATTCAAAACGTTTCTTTTTGTGGTATTTTTATTATTGAATTGAAAATATATCACGCTAAGAGATAGAATTTTTCTTTAGGTTAAATTGAAGTCGATAAGATACATTAAAAAAATATATCCTAGGCCAGATTTAGGGTCTCCGGAGCGTATAGTAGGGACTCCGGGTTTTTATTTTTACTTATTGGTAATTTTTCTTATATTTTTAAATAGTAATAGAATCTACTAGGTTCCAAAATTTATTAATTGAAATAATGAAAAAATATATTAATTAGGCAAATAATTTGAGGACTCAATTGTTGCCCAAGCCCTGACATGGTATAGCAGAACAAATTCTATATCCAAATAAAAATTTAAAGCATTTAATTAATATTGTCCAACATAAAAAGGTTCTATTTAGAAATTCCAGTTGAACATTGTTCGCATTATGAATGATAATCCCTTAATTCGACGTATACCTACCAACGGAAACCTATTTCATGTCCAACTGAATTATTTATTTTGCTCTGGCACTGACCAGTTTTAAACGAGTAAAATATTCTAGCAAATACGCGCATAATATTTTTTTTTTATTCATGATAGGCTTACGTTTGACCTCAATCTCACCTGATGGTAAGTGACGATGTGGTCTACGATGAATCACGCTTGCCTAGAAGGAACCTATTCACTCGTGACTTGAAAACTCCCAGGTTATAGCTTTCCGGTAACACAGACTCAGGCAAGGAGTTCCACTCCTTAGCTGTACGCACGATGAACGTACAATATTATATAATATCTATAGGTACTATTATAAAATTGTAAAGTTGTTGTGTATTTTTTAATTTTCGTATGTTTGTTTGTCTGTTTGTTCGTAATGGACCCAAAAACTACAGAACGGATTATAATGCGGATCTTTTTATTAGAAAGGTTTTGGTCTTTCTTTATCTTCTCTTCTATATAAAAAAAAAATACTGACCGACTGGCGTAGTACAGTATTATTAGGTATTTCTGTGGTAGTATCTCCGCCCTACAGAAGACCGTGGCCATAATAACCATCGTGTTGTGTTCTCAGCGGTAAGTAGGGTAACCAGAGCTCATCCCCCCACCCCTTCTTAGTACCTTCCCCGAGGGTGATTAGATGCCCTGGTATTACACACGTCCATAGGCCACGGTGACCGCTTTCTATCAGGTGTGCCGTGTGCTTGTCTACGACCTAAACCTCCATGCGGACGAAGCTGTAGGCATCAGCTAGTTTCAAATATATGTTTACTTAGTATATCTAAGAATGTGCGTCGAATCCAAAATAAAAAATATTTTCTTTCTTTGAAATACCCCCACTTCGTAATATAACATTTTCTGAGCACATATCAAGCCAACTTTTACCAATTTTCCTTCTAGTTGTGTTCGTCAGTTTATGTATGCTGATCTTAGCACCTTTTGGATCGGCCCAAACAGTAAAATAAATCACACCTGAAAACCTTTTGGGATTGACCCACATCCAAAAGCGGTGACACGCTCTAAACGAATGAATGAAAATGAATAAATACATACAAAGCGATTCGTGAAATTTCATTGTGTAATGTCATGTCCTAGTATATCCCTATTGGCGGACATGTGTCCGCGAATATTTTTTGTATGGATCAACAATGTTGGCTGAAATATTTAAGTAAAGAAAAAATTGGATTTCGTGTGTATGGTTATATGCGGATTAATATAAATTTGTATGGAGTATTATGTTTTTATTGTTGTTTATAATAGCCCGTGTTCGATCTTGAACAGAAGTAATAGTTGAAGCCCTAAAAAGTTCGACGAGAGGGCCTATAGACAAGTGTGACAAGTCTAAATCGCTAAGGAATAGAAAAGATTAGATCAACCAATCACACTCCAGGAGCCGTAGACAAGTGGAATAGGTCTAAATCGCTAAGGAATAGAATAGATTATAGGTCGAACAATCACACTCTAGCTCGTGATCCCGCCGCGGCGCGCGCATTGTACGCCGGCGACGAGCTTCGATGTGATTGGTCGACCTAATCTATTCTTTACCTTAGTGATTTACACTATGACACTTGTCTACGGGGGCTGAGCTCTTACCACAAACTCTTGAAGCAGTATTATTTCAACATTACTTAACTTTCATAGTGTGAATCGGCGTCGGCGGATACTAGTGTTATAATATGGTCTAGTATTCTGTTACTCTTATGGTATGTTGTCGATATATTTAACCCATTTTTGTTAGTACATTTACAAGACACAGAACACTTAATATAATAACAGACGACGTTGGATCTTTTTTGTCGGTCATGTTGAGACTTCACCTCGCCTGATGGTAAGCTAAAGGCAAAGTCTCCGGAATGGGAGTCACCATTGCAAACACCGATAGTGCCACGATGGTGGCACTCAGCTTGACGGCTTCATCAAATGCTTTTTCACGCCCAGCTTAAAGGACCCGGGACTGTATGAGGAAGGAAACACGTAAGCTGGTAAAAAAATTCCAGGCTTTGATGGTGTGGCAAAGAAAAGAGGCACCGAACCGGTTGGCTCTTGATGAAATTGTTTGCACCATATATGAGGGTGATATCTCAGCCTTGCACGTGTTGTTCTGTATAGGAAAGGAGACGGTGGGATCGAGTCCAATTCACACTATGAAAGTTAAGTAATGTTGAAATAATACTGTTAAGAGCTTTTGGTAAGGCCCCAGATCTAACCACACAACTTCGATGTCATCAATGGATTCATGCTTTCTTTCATATATTTACTTAAGTACAAAAGTCTTTAAGCGACTTTTTTGACCTTTTAGGAGTTTAGCAAATATGACAGAAAAGTTCTCCGTTCAGAAACTCAACTCAGTCGGATAATATGCTTAACAAAAGTCGTTAGAGATCACTTGTCCTAAACAAACTTAGTCCATCTCCATAATATGCGGGCGTGGAACTATAAAACCTAGGAAAGGACTGCTTTGGGTCACAAAAATGGCGGCGGTTTTGAATTGTTATTATGTTACTTACCCAAATTTGATTGAAATTTGATTCTTGAATATTAAATTCTATCATTACGGTTTTTTCACAATTTCACCACATACCTAACACACGCTATATTTTTTTATTAGCTACTTAAACAGACTGAATCGATGTATATATGATACATACTTGTATGTATAAGTAAATGGGCCGACTCTAAATGTTGTCTGTTGTATTCTTCAAAGTGTTTCGTCCACAAGTTTTACAGGTTCATGTATGATGGTATTTATTTTTAATAATAAAATTGTCTGGAAGCCATTTTGCTAGTCTGCCAACTTTATAGAATTTTGGTGAAAACCTTTCTAATATTCCATATAGGAATGATTGCTTACGAAATTCTGCTGATATCACAAATTTGTATGACTTCTTTAATAATGAGTAAGCCATACAAATCTATTTTCATCTTATTGATGAAAAGCAAAATATATAGTGAATGAAAACGTTGAAACCGGTTGATGAATTTAGGGTAACTACTTATGTACAGTCAACATAAAAAGTAGATTATCAATAAAATTGCAAATTTTGAAAAAAAAATTGAGACACAGCGTGGACGCTCCAGCCAACGCACCACTAGGGTTCCATTCCTCAAAAGGAAAACGGAATCCTTCTAGGATCACTTCGTTGTCCGTCTGTCTGTACGTCTGCTATAAGACCTTTTTCTTAGGAACGTGTAGACGCGTTAAAATTAATATCAAACAATGCCTGCAACGTCTTAATGCTGTGAAAAAATTAAAAGTTTTAATTACTTAACGAATTTCACCAAACGCAAGGACAGCTAAACCTACCCGTTTAGTTAAAACCTTATCTTATTTTTTAAGAATTCAACTTTTTAAAGTTTTAATAATTTATCCTCACTCTTAATTCTCACTATAATGTTAATTGAACTGTCTTAACTGTCTAAAATATTAAGTGTCTTTTAATAATATTCAAGTGAGCAAGTCATTTTTCTTTTTCTGTTTTGCGTAAAATTATAAGACGCGGGCCGTCCAGTAAGCGCAAAATTTATTAGGCACTTATTTTTGTGACTAGGTAATTTCGAAACATCGGCCGTTTCATGTGGGGTAAATAGGGAATAAATTACGACTATTATCCTTAAATTACGTACTTTAGACCTTTTTTTCTAGATCTTAGGAATAAGTTAAGTATATATCAAAAGCTTTAATATAAGGTTTTTTTTAAAAAGTAACAAATGTATTGCTTGGCTATTATTTTCTGATTTATTTCAAGACTATTTACTTGGTCATATTATAATGCAGAATGAAAAAAACAAATTTATAAAAAGCACTCGATATTGGCGGGCTTGCATGAAAGGGCTAATGACAAATAGAGGAAGCGCTTGAAGTATGTCAGGGCAAAAGCAGGCTGTTGTCTCGACCTACCCCGGGGGGAAAAGGGCGTGAGCATAATATATGTATGTATGTATGTATGTATGTATGTATGTATGTATGTATGTACATTATATTATAAGTTTATGAAAGACAATGGTCTTACCTACCTCTCTTTCCCCAATTTTCTTTTACTCTTAGGTACCCTTTGCAAATCTCAATACGAAACTCATATAAACATTAAGTGTGCATGGGAAACATAATATTATTTGAATGTGAATGTGAATTTAAAGTGATCAATTTTGAATTCCATAAAATTTTAATTCATTGTAATCGAATTGATAGGTAGGTAACTCAACTCGGCAAAAATGTAATTAATGCAAGGAGTAAAATTTCATCAAAAAGCGTACGTTTTGTCATGCATAATGGATCGAATGAAAATGGCGGTTTTATGTTTTCTTCCTTTTTTACGTTTATACTGGAATTGACTGGAATTATGAAAAATATGGGGGTTGAGAGTTTAGTTTCTGTGCTGATAACTCAGGAAACCTTAGACCAGAGTCCAAGTTCTTAATCAGCCAAAAAGCCAGAGCTCAAATTGGGATAGACCATCGTGTCCTACTTCCACCAAGTTTATAAAACGTTTCAGTTTAACAAAACTAACTAAATAAAATATAACGGACATCAAAGAAAAACAGTGGTTTTAACGACATTTTTATAAGAATAGCAGTTTTATTATAGCTACTTCGTAAAGTATTAAATAGTGGCTCGAGGCAGAGCCTGACCTTCCGCCTTTGTGAGGTTTTTAATCTATTCATGAAAATGCCAGATAAATTTATCAAAAGGGTTTTCGGTCGGACAGATGGCTTGTACGTTTTATTCAAAACAAATTAATTATATACCACTAAGGTGAAGGACTGATGGCCGATGGAGCAAACGAGTCCTAGAGTGGATACCGCGAATTGGGAAACGGAAAGTAAGACGCCCCCCAGTACGATGGACGGACGACCTAAAGAAGGTAGCTGGGATAGACTGGATGCGTGAGGCGGAGGATTGGGTGCTATGGCGTACATTGGGAGAGGCCTATGTCCAGTAGTGGACTGTAATAGGCTAATTGATTGAAGGTGGATAGACAAGGAAACGACCGCAAACTGTAGTGAACAGGGTACTTAGGCCAGCGTGCTCCACGGTTTGACCATATCATCACCATCATCAGATAAGATTGTGGTCAAACGCGAACGATTCACCTTTCTTCTATGAAAATCCCTACGAACTCTACACCCGTTGGCCATCGGGTCGGGGATGGGTATGTTGGACTCAATTGTCAAGTTGTAGGTTACTCAATAAGGCATATCCCTCGTAACTCAGCTGACTTTGGGCGGACATCTACGGATTTAAGATGGTCACATATAACCCCGGAAAGAGGGCGGGAGGTATTTAAGGTAACCGGCAGTACCTAGTTCTGATGATAAGCTGATGAGCACTGAATACCATAGTTGTTGGTGTAGCCACTATTCTCCTCAAATACTTACCAACTTGTCTCCTAGTCTGTTATGAAACAGTACTCAAAACAAACAATTTGGTATTGAAATCCTAAGAACTTATTGGTATACTTCTGAAATAAATACGTTTGCCAATCAATTGTTTGTTACAAAACTTACAAATTAAACCATTAGCCCGTTTCAAGTTTCGTTGAAATAAGCCCCTACATACCTATTCTGTGACAAATTAAATTTGTTCGTAGTCCGACAGTACAGTTAAGTTTCACAATGAGTCTATTTATGTATGTTGTTATATATAATTTAAATATTTTAGAACGCGAATGAACCACTTCGGTAATTGTTCATTAGAAGTAATCCAGAAAAGAGCTTCTGTCCGAATAGCACCTGCGCAAATTGCACCTATGCTAGTCCACAAAGAGCACCTATCAAAATCTTTGGCAAGTGCTCTTCACGGACTAGGTTAGATATTATTCGCGAAGGTGCTATTCGGACAAGTGCTCTAAGTGGACTACTTCGTTCGTTATGCGTACTGCCAAAGTGTGGAATGCCTTACCTGAATCTGTGTTTCTGGAAAGCTGGAAGCTGGAAAACCTGGCAGTTTTCAAATCTAGAGTGTTGTTTTTAGGCAATTGTGCTCTTTCATCAACTACATTATCACTTACCAACAGGTAAGATAGTGGTCGAACGAGGGCCTAATGGTTATAAAAGTGATTAATGATTAAGATGTTTCAATTAAGTACCTCCGCAAAAAATAACGAAAAAGTCATCCTATTTTTATAGTATCAATACAGGTACATAACTAAAGAATAAAATGTAATAGGATTTTCGAAGAAATCGAGAGCTTTTCAGTGGGCTGAGTTCGCAATTCACCACTTCAAAGCTCTTGAGAAACATAGGTAAGTACTTTATTTTTCAACGGTTTCTAAGTACCAGATAAGTCTATAAAGTCGTGGGCACTAAAGTACTTTCGTAAAAAGTAAACCATTACAAACATTTTAACCAAATATGCTCATCTATATTATATGGACACACGGAAAGCACCAGCTTTCAAATAAAAAATGAATCAAAAAAATTCGGTCCACCTAGTCGAAAGTTCTTAGGAACCTACTCCTGTTTGGAAATCGGTTAAAAATAATACATAATATACAATTTATGTGTGACTAATTTTGTAATACCTAACATCTGTTGCCCCACTCAAAAGGGCTATCTTGCCCTAACTCTGGGTTCCTGAGAATAATAATATCCCCACGCCCAAAATCGACTCCAGTCTCTAAATTAGATGCGAGGGAAATTCCTTATGGGCCACCGTATACCCTGGCACCAGAAGACCCTAGATAGCGTGCGGTTTTAGTCGGTAAAAGTCCGACATAACCTGCCCCGCTGACTGTGGGAGCGGGTATTCATGAGGATTTCCGCACGGAAAAAAGGCTCTAAATTAAAAATTTAATAATTTGAGTCCTATCTTTGAATACACGGAGTATTGAAGGACTCAAGTTAGACCGTTCAGGTAAAAACCACTTACAACTTCTCAACAGTACCTAAAGCCTTCAATCTTCAACAAGCAAAAACCTTTGAGTTAGACTTAGTACGCTTGTTCAAATTAAAGACAAGGGTTCTTATAGTATGTACTCCAAACCTGAAACCCACAATTTCGTTTTATTAGATATTGATTACAGATAATATTAGTATTGGAAAAAGTGATTGATAGAATAATGTGGATACGACTGTCTTTAGATATTAGATTTTATTTTGCAAGCCTTCGAAAATCGATTTTCAATTCACGGAACTAATTCGCCCACGCCACCGCACTTTCTTTTTTTTATATAATACGTAGCTGGCAGACAAGCACACGGCCCACCTGATGGGAAGCGGTCACCTTGGCCTATGGACGTGTGCATCACCAGGGGTGGCACACACGCGGGGTTTATTCCACTTTGTTCACCTATACTCAACACAAAATAAAAGGCCCGTTTTGACGTTTGTCCTCGTGGTGTAACTAGTTATGTACCTATACGATACTCAGGATGAATCGAATCCAGTTTGTATGGGGATTTAATCGATTTGAATATGTATGTAAACTGCATTGGATTAAAGTTCTGATTAGAAAAATTTGCTTAACCTTTGATTTTGTGGGTATTTTAAAACAATACAATGTTATATTAACTTTTAAACTTTCGCGTTCCATAACTTATTATACGCATCCAAAGGTATGTATATACCTTTAACGTGTATCGCGTTAAGTCCCGTTTACGTATAATAAAATACAATGTTATTAAAGGTCAATTTACTTATATTTAATATTTTTTTTACAATAACATTCACTCAATCACAAAAACAACAAGAATAATTAAATCAGTCTTCAGAATCTAAACACAAGTATTTAAATAAATAAAAATAAAAGTGCGCGTCGGGCTTGAAAAATATATCTCACTCGATATTTTCTTTCCTTAACTGATTATTAGTAGTCTGTGGACTACATGAAAAAATCGTTATGCACAGCACTTAGCCGAGTGGGCGGTACCTGTCAATGAAAAATGTAATTACCTTTAGAACATTTAAATTGGTAAAAAATTAAGAACTTCATGGGCACGAACTGTCAAAGTGGGCCTTTTATTTTGTGACAACTATAGGTGATATCACCCGGGTGAACAAAGTAGACTTTTAAGTGTCCTCATTTCACCGGCGAATCATATCACCTACGCTTTATCACCCAGGTGAAATGAGTGGACACATGATGTCGCATTTGTTCACCTTGGACTTGATTCACCCAGGTGAACAAACGCGACTTTTGCTATTCGTCTTGTGGACTTTTATCACCTGCTAATGAAATTGAGAAAGCTAATAAAAACTTTTTATACTCGCACGTTTTACAAATATTGCAGAAAAAGAAACTTGAAAGCGTCATGAGGGTGATTCTTTTTCGGTGACTTCTAAAGAATTTCAAGCTCCAACTGTTTTGTCATTGTAGGTATCTATTCTTTATCAAATCTTAAATAAATTAGGTCTCATGGAGTAGACTTTGTTGAACGTATGTGTTATATCAGCTATGTGCTTTGTAGGCGATGGATGGTGCTGAATTCTTTGTTTGTGAACATATAAAGTATTTGGACCTGGCCCATGAGATTGTCGACATCTGGGATGTTGACTCAGCTATTAATGTACCGATAGTCATTTCAGTGCACGGACTCATCGTCCAGAGCCTTGACCAACACCTTAAGAGGCTCTCACTAGGCAGCTGGCTCAAAGGCGTGATGCAGAAGGCGGTTTTGCTAAGCACGGCACGCATTGTGAGGCAGTTCCTCTACCTGGAGCCCTAATCACCGGTGGCTTGGTCCCTGTACCCGTCACCGGTGGAATACTGTTTTTATATTTTTAAATATATTCATGTTTTTTTATTGGGTATATATTATCATATCAGTATACATAAAATCTAATTTTATGTATACTGATGAATAAAGGAGAATAATAATAATAATAAACATTTATTTCAGAATTTTTCCATCGATTTATCACTAAAAATGAGTGAATATAAAATAATAAATAAGGGTCGCGGCAAATCACTTTTATTTAATGGGCATGAGTATTTAAAAAAAAAAACTTACAAAAAAAAACTTAATTATGGGTATAATTAAACATACGTAGTTTCACGTGTTTACGTTATATAGGTTTTGAGTTATAGAGGGGTCAAAAGTGGCACCAAGTGGTTCGTGTGAATCAATGATATTATACAAGTAAAAAGAGGCAGATATGTTACTAGAGCGCGCCAAATGAAGACTCGAAAACGTCCCAATTGAGACGTTTTTTGACGGATAATGTTTATAGCTATCTTTTTTACTCACGTGCTTATCCCATCTTTCATACTACTTTAACGCTAATTGTCAACAATTGTCAATGTGGATCAGATTTGAGGTGTTAGTTACTATGAACGTAACATATCTTGTATATAAAATCATTGGTGTGAATATACACTTGTAGCTGGCTAGCCAGTTCCTTTGCTTGAACTTGGCTTGACACGCTCCCGCGTCTCTAGATTGTCAAAAGCACTAAGAAGGTTGAATTAGAAAAGTTAATATTATGGTCGTTGAGTTTTCTTAAATTTTCTAATGTCCCGTGCAACTTTCTTAACTTTTTCTTTCATAAGAACCTTCTCCTGACGATAACAAACACAATAAAAAAAGAATTAGTGAAATCGATCCAGGTAGTCGGGTAAAAAGCACTGACAAAACAGTTGGAGCTTGAAATTCTTTAGAAGTCACCGAAAAAGAATCACCCTCATGACGCTTTCAAGGTTTTTTTTCTGCAATATTTGTAAAACGTGCGAGTATAAAAAGTTTTTATTAGCTTTCTCAATTTCATTAGCAGGTGATAAAAGTCCACAAGACGAATAGCAAAAGTCGCGTTTGTTCACCTGGGTGAACCAAGTCCAAGGTGAACAAATGCGACATCATGTGTCCATCTCATTTCACCTGGGTGATAAAGCGTAGGTGATATGATTCGCAGGTGAAATGAGGACACTAAAAAATCTACTTTGTTCACCCGGGTGATATCACCTAGGTGAACAAAGTGGAATAAACCCCCTGAAGGGAAGGTGGGGGAGAAGGGGTACAGTGTGCTCTGGTTACCCTACTTACCGGTGGCCACTGCGAGAATTGTGGCAAAATAGGTACCAAGTGAAATGTAGAAGTAAAAGTCGGCAAGCAAACCCTGGACTCTGCTGTGACGACCTCGAATGCGACCGGGACTATAGCAAAGAATGATGATGATGATAAACAAGACTATTAGTAGGTTTCTGGTCTACTTTTACATTTTTGAAAGTTGTATTATCTATGTGAACTCTGTCTGTCTACTTATCTTAATTCCCAATAACCAAATGACCGAAAAAAAAAACTACATAATATTTTAAGATTCTTTTAGTCTTACCTAACTAATAATCATTAAGGTTCATAATAGAAAATGTACAATAAAAATTTTGTATTCGTGTCTGGAATGTTGTAGAATTCAAAAAAATGTCCTTGAATTCACAGCTCTCTGTAGTCAGCCTAACGTTGCCATGATTATTTGAGCCATTTTCAATTTTCTTACGGAGGAAACGACGATTTAATCATGCACTTGAAAGGCAATCGGTTTTGTTATTAGATTCGCAATTCCAATCATGCTCCACCAGGAATTATCAAGATTGGTTCTGAATTGACGTATTCATTTGACATTCATAGAGTTAATTTTAGATTAGGTAACGTTGTAAGACTTCAATAATGATACTGCCTAAAGTTAAACAATGTACAACGAACCTGGAATTCTTTACCAGCTCACGTGTTTCCTTCCTCATACAGTCCCGGGTCCTTTAAGCGGGGCGTGATAAAGCATTTGCTGAGGCCGTCAAGCTGAGAGCCACCATTATGGCACTATCGGTGTTTGCAATGGTGACTCCCATTCCAGAGACTTTGCCTTTAGCTTACCAACAGGCGAGTTGAAGTCATGTTGACGTGTCCGAAATAAAAAAAAAAGCATTAAAAGCAATAAGTTTACAAAATTTTATGACAATCGGCTGAAAGGTAAAAGACGAACAAACAAATAATCAGATTACGCTTGTGCGAAAGTTATTGCAAAATATGATCCACATATATTTTTTTATTTTAATTTGTATGATGTAAATTATATTATGAGTAGATACATAGAAAACTCTTTATTGTGCACTAACATTAGCCTGCTAGTGGCGTGGAAAAACATTTCATTGGTTAGCAAGTAAAATGTAGCAAATTATACTCGTACATACAATGTCCAGTCGGAACAAATAGAATAATAATGTCATATCATAATTAAATTAATGATTGTATAAATTCAGAAGATTGTTCTTCGTTGAAGTTATATTGAGCGAATGACAGTGATAAAGAGAATGTCAATTATTTTAATACTTTAACACTAGGCGCACACTGGGCGACACGCGACAGCGACAGCTCGGCGTCTAGACGAGACAACAGTCTGCGGCCGAGAATTCCATTATTTTTTTCTAAGCTTCGCACACTTGGCGTGAGAGACGCGGAGTCGCAACGACAAGCTAGGGGAGTCGCCGCGTCTAGTAGCGCTATAAAATTGTCGGCCGCAGCCTGTCGTCGCGTCTAGACGCCGAGCTGTCACTGTCGTCTGTCGCCAAGTGTGCGCCTAGTGTTAAATTACAAAGATGGACAAATACCACTTCAGTAATGAGTAATTACTAGTCTCATTTGTTCCCCTTTGTGTCTATCTCAAAGAGAAGTTTTGCTTTCAAAATATCTACCGCTCTGCGTTTCTAAGAGTTGTTTAGATACTTACAAAGTAACATTTATAGGACCAAAGGAAATTGGATTACAACTGTCTTCCTAAAGACATTTATTTGTAAATTAATCATTTTAGAATATACAAAATAAACTACAAACATTAAAATTATTATCTTTAAGCCTATTAAGAGTTATCCGGTCGGATTATTTTGGAAGTACATTTTTGGAAGTATGAACAAGTTGGTAATAAATTATTAATTAATAAAAGACTTATTAAAAACTAGCTTCCTAGTAAATGCATAATCTGACAAATCAAATGAACCCAAACATGACGGGTTCATCTTGTTTAGTTTAGAGGATAATCTATACTAATAATATTATAAAGAAGTAAAGTTTGTGTGTTTGTATATTTGTTAAATTGTAAGAGGTAATCTCGGGATCTACTGAACCGATTTTAAAAATTCTTTCACCAATAGAAAGCTACATTATCCTTGAATGTCATAGGCTGAATATCATCACGCTTCTGCCCAAAGGAGCGGAGCAATAATCATAAATGTGAACAATTCCAGTAGATTCCCATACATTTTAGGAAAAGTGATAAATTATGAGCATATTATGTGAGTTAAAAAGGGTGCATCGGGGTTCGAATACGCCACGGGCGAAGCCGGGGTAGGTCAGCTAGTAATTAATAATGTTCGTTTGTTTTGTTGTTTATCCAATATTTCGGCCCTATTGCAAGTGTCATGATCACGGATGTAATGGTGCATGACACTTGCAACAGGTCCAAAATATCTGATACTCTATAAAACAAACAAAAATGGTACATAACCCGTCAACTATTAAGATACTACACTACTATTAGAACTAAAGGAGGTAGGACACGACGGTATGTCCCGTCCGAACTGAGCAGTCCAATTGGGGTAGTTCCTTCGCCCTACAGAACACCGCGGCCATAATAACCATCGTGTTGTGTTCCCGCCGGTAAGTAGGCTAGCAAGAGCTCACTGTACCCCTCCTCCCTCCCACCGCTTTCTAGCCTCCCCACCCCTTCCTAGCCCCGCCCTTCCCTTCAGGGTGTGTGACATGACAACCTTGGTGTTGCCCACGTTCATAGGCCACGGTGCCCGCTTTCCATCAGGTGGGCCGTGTACTTGTCTGTCACCTACGAAGTATAAAAAAATAGTAATTTAAAATGACCATGTCAATCTAAAATCCTTTATAAAATGAAAAATCTGTTTCAAATTTATCCTTTTTCAGAAATTTACCGCAACGAGACCGCTTGACAAAGTTATTACCGTTTGGGAGTAATGTTTCCTTCCGATAAACGAGCCTCTGGGTACAATTGGGTTCAAAAAGTGTAATAAATTTCGTTGCTCGTTACTTTTTTCTACCTTGTGTTAAGTTTCGGTCTATGTACAGTCTTTTCTTATGAAATTTAGGGCTTTAGGGACTGGGGATAGCTGATTCTTTGAAATTTCTTTGACTGCCTCTGTAGCGTAGCGGTAATGCATTCGACTGCTGTGATAGGAGGCGTAGGTTCGATTCAGCAGCCGCTCAGTGCAAATATTTATATGCATAGAACCGACTGCAAACATAGAAATACACAGACCAATGCAAATAGACATATTCATGCATACATAATATATATTTGCACTGAGCTGGAATCGAACCCGCGCCCCCTGCGTAGCAGTCGCATGCACTACCGCTACGCCACAGAGGCCGTCCAATTCCCGTCCCGTCTGGTTATGTACTTTGTAAAAAGTGTGTTTTAAAAGAAGTCTTTTTATAGTGTCAAAAAGTAACAGAATAATGGGTATTGTTTTGAATATTTTGAACTCGAAAAAATAAAATAAACTAAACTCGAGATAATATTTTTTGTGACTCAAATTAACTTTCTAAGCACAAAAATATGGCATTCAGACACTAGAGTACTTATGAATTCCTTAATGAAAAAAGTTAAACAATTTAGTAAAAGTTTTAATTGAGAGGTTTTCTTAACACTAATGAAATTTTTTCTTTCAATAGAATTTTATATTACTGTATAGTTTTAATATTCTCTGTGTTTTAATTCTAAAAATAAACATATTTAATTCGTTTATATTCGAAGGTCTTTTAACATAACATCAATAAGCACGGTGTTATAATGTTAAGAGGAAAACATGAATTGAATAAAACAAAGACAAAGTCAAATGAATTTATTCTATATAGACCATTAAAACGGCACTTACAACTACTTTATTTATCTTATACTAAGCTGTTACCCGCGTGAAATTCTGGTCCCATTCTTGATTCCCATGGAAACCTACCCCGGGATTAAAAGTAGCATGTGTTGTTTCAAACCATTATCTATCTCTTTGCATTTCAACCAGCCCCCGTAGACAAGTGTCACAGCGTAAATCACGAAGGAATCGAATAGATTAGGTCGACCAATCACATTCAAGCTCGTCGCCAGCGTACGATGCGCGCACCGCGGCGGGATTACGAGCTGGAGTGTGATCGGTCGATCTAATCTATTCTATTCTTTAGCGATTTAGACTTGTTCACTTGTCTACGGACCCAGATCCGTTCAGCCGTTAAGTAACAAACTTTCGCATTTGTAATATTAGTGGAATTATAAAATTGATATAATAATTTGTTAAACATACTTTTCTTTTTTTCCAGATGCAATTATTTGTTCGCCAGATCTGCGTTGAGTGAAATTTGTTAGCAAACTGTCCCAAAAACCAGTACATATGAAGCGGAAACTATGCAGGGCATCGTTTAACTGTGACGATATGGAAGAACTTAATGTGGTAAGTGCTTGTGACAGATAGTTGGGAGTCTTTAAGTCTAGTATGAACAGGTTCTTTCTAGGCAAGCGTACTCCATCGTCGACCACATCGTCACTAACCATCAGCAGTGCTATTCTCTAAGGACACAGCCTTGCGTTTGTCACTGCGACAGCGACGAACTGCTTAGGTGATAAGGTTCCAGGCCTTATAATCGGGCAACGTGTCGTGATAAAGCAGCCTATCACGACGCGTTGCCCGATTATTAAGGCCGGGAGCCACTGCTCCGTATAATTTTATCTTTTAATCTTTATCAGCTAAGCAGTTCGTCGTTTGTCGCAGCTACGAACGCAAGGCTGTGTCCTTAAAGAATAGCACTGCAGGTTAGATAGTGGTCAAATGCGGGTCCTCGACTGTAAAAAAAGATATTAATGCACTAATTCTGTGATATCATGAGTAATACAATCTTGGCACTCAACCTGGGCCTAGCGGTGCGATGCTCACGACCCCGATACACGAAAAAAGAAGGTACGAGTATAAACACCCCCGATAGCCAACGGGGGACCACCCCCAGCCCCCAATCTGTAGTGATTATATTTCGCTCGAAAAAAAAATACGGGTTGTCAAACCTTCTGGGTCAAAAATCAAAAGTCAAAAATCATTTATTCTGTAAGTATAAACCATTTTAAGCGGCACTTACAAAACGTCAAAAAAAACTTTTTTTTTTAAACTAGAAGCTAATGGACCACCGCGCCGGCGCCGCACCGCGTTTGTCACTTTTCGAACCGCGTTTCGAACGCGGCCCAAACCTGAGAAGACTCCTGCAAGAAATTCAGCGGGCTGGTTTTTTTTGGTGAAATTATACCTAATACATCGAAGTAAACTAGATTTTATATACCACACAGGTATGACTATACACATACATGTATAGAATAAATTATTAGAAGTTCAAAGGAAAAGTTTACACGTTTGAAATGTAAATAAGTTGTGGAAACGTAAACTAATAAAATTATGTAAATTGTATTTACTTAGTAATGGAATCCAAAGCTAACTATGCCACTGGTGAAGGTAATAGACACCTGTTTTTATTAAATAAAGATAAATTAGCATAGTTTGTATTTACTTAGGCGACTGTTAAATGAATTTGGAGTCTGTGAAGTTTATAATTAGTTGTTTACATTAAGTCCTGCTTCACATAAAATGAAATTAGATTTGGAATCAGGTGTATTTTAAGCTACGCCGGCCGCCTTGTATTTTCGAAGTTATTTATAAACTAGCTTCCGCCCGCGGCTTCGCCCGCGTGGAATTCGGTATTGCCACCAAGTCTATTTGAATGAAACGACGCTCCACTCGACTTTCCACTCTGTTGTTCACTCCACTCTCCACTCCACACTCCACTCCACTGTTCACTCCACTCTCCACTTCAATCTCCACTACACTCCACTCTCCACTCCACTTTCCACTCCACTCTCCACACCACTCCCCACTCCACTCTCCACACCACTCCCAACTCCGCTCCACTCCACTGGTCTCCACTCGTCTAGCCAAAACCTTTCGGATAAAAAGTACTAAACGGATTTTAGTGCGGTTTTCTTGGTCAGACCTAAAATTTGGTGATAAGACCAAAAGTTTTTTTTTCCTTATTTATTGGTTTCACCTTACACCATCTTTACAGGGTTCACCTAAGGCAACAGTGTGGACATCATATATTATCCCTTTATAACAGTACTTTTAGTTGTAATAATCGATATTTGAAAAAAAAACTTGGTTATGTTGACCACAAATATCTATTTTTTTGCAATCTTTGTCTGTTTGTTCGTGATAGACGCAAAAACTGCTGAAGAAATTTTGATGTCGCCTTTTCATTAGAAAGGTCTTGGTTTTACATAAAATCTGCCGTATGTTTGATTGCATTTGGTTAAGTAGAACCGGGGATATGACCAAAAAACGATTACCAACCAATCGACTCCCACGAACAGAGCCGCGGGTATTAGCTTGTATTAAAAGTAGCCTATATATTACTCCAGACTATAATCTATCTCTGTACCAAATTTCAACCCGATCTATTGAGCCGTTTTTACGTGAAAGAGTAACAAACATACATCCAGATATCCCGACTGATCGACTCCATGGGCAAAGCCGCGGGTATTAGCTTGTATAAAAATTAGCCTATATGTTATTTCACACTACACTCTATCTCGGTACCAAATTTCAGCCAGATCCATTCAGCCGTTTTTACGTGAAATAGCAACAAACATAATATTTGGACATCCCGACCGATCGACTTTGCGAGCGGAGCCGCGGTATTAGCTTGTATTAAAAGTAGCCTATATGTTATTCCAGACTATAATCTATCTCTGTACCAAATTTCAACCCGATCTATTCAGCCGTTTTTGCGTGAAAGAGTAACAAACATACATCCAGACAGCCCGACTGATCTACTCCGTGGGTCGACTGGTCGACTCCGTGAACGGAGTCGCGGGTATTAGCTTGTATAAAAAGTAGCCTATATGTTATTCCACACTTTAATCTATCTCGTTACCAAATTTCAGTCAGATCTATTCAGCCGTTTTTACGTGAAAGAGTAACAAAGATATATCTAGAAATCCCGACCGATCGACTTTGCGAGCGGAGCCGCGGTATTAGCTTGTATAAAAAGTAGCCTATATGTTATTCCAAACTATCAAATTCATATCTCTGTATCAAATTTTAGCCAGATCCATCAAGCCGTTTTTGTGTGGCAGAGTAACAAACATACATCCAGACATCCAGACATCCAGACATCCAGACATCCAGACATACATTCTTACAAACTTTCGCGTTTATAATATTAGTAGGATAAAAGTTGAAGAGGCAAATATCCATGTTCGCTTACATATGGAGAGCTCCATGTGAACGACGATGAATAACAAACCAACACGTATCCGACCCGCTGTCGCTGTTTTGTGCCTAAGTGTGTAATCTCTAGCTATGTTAGTTGATTAAATAATTATTATTAAACATTCTAAGCTTTGCTATGCGGGTGTATCCCATCTGCCCCGGTGACTTAGCCCGGTGCCGGGCCACATGGGAAAAAAAAGTTTTAACTGGCCCGTTGATTTATGTTGACCGGGCCAGAGTGCCATCATCCCCGGTAAGGGAAAAATAGAGGATATGCCTCGTAATTTTTTTTATAGGTATATAGGACTCGTCAATTTGACTTCACCTCGCCTGATGGTAACTTTACCTTCAGCTTACTATCAGGCGAGGTGAAGTCAAATTGACGTTTCCTATATGTAAAAAAATTACGAGGCGTATCCTCTATTTTTCCCTTACCGGGGACGATGGCACTTGATTTGTGTCATCTGGCCCGGTCAACATAATATATCAACGGGCCAGTTAAAACTTTTTTTTCCCATGTGGCCCGGCACCGGGCCAAGTCATCGGGGCAGATGGGATACACCCTGCTATGCTGAAATAGATTCTATAGGTTGGGGGAGCAAGAACAGAATACTACGCGGGTGAAACCGCGGGTAACATGCAGTTTAGTATAAATTTCACAAGTAACAGCATCTAATTGGTGCGTTAACTCAGCATTTTGCAAAGTAACGTTAATTAATATTGACTAGTCGGTCCGTAATTAAACGCTTCACCCTAATTTATTTGCAAATCATTCTGAATGAACTAACCTATTAAAAGTCTGAAATTGAAAATGTTAATCACAGAGTAATTTAAACAGCAAACTGGATGAAAATTGAGTTATCGCAAACAGAGAGCAAAGGGCCAAGGGGTCGTTGTGTGTAGTGAGATGAAATACTTTCGTAAAACTTGGTTCAACAGTATTCTTATTCAGTAGGTACTTTATTACACTTTTTTTATACCACTTAGACGGCAGACCAGCGCACAACCCATCTGATGGGAAGCTGTTAACTTAACCTATTGATGTGTACAATGTACAACACCAGGGGCATTCACACTCGCGCTATTAACCCTCTTTCTCCTTCAAACTAACCAACTCTCTAATCCTCTTCCTCCCAGCGTCTACAATCACGCGGGTTCTTCAAGAACCCTATATTTTAGACGCCAGGCAAAACCACAGCAGGGAGATCATTCCACAGCCTAAGCGTGCGCGGAATAAACTTCCTCTTATACCTCATAGTGCGCACCGTTGAAGAATGCAACGTATGAGGATGAACTCCTGCCTGTGGCGATCATGATAATTTAATAATTTAATTGTAGATAGCAAATCGTAGCAATTAGGTAGCAAGTTTTAATCACTGTCTCGATGCTAAATGAGGTAGGCAATCAGCCGTTCTGATGGACACGGTAAAATGTTTACTTTTAGCTTACCATCAGGCGAGGTAAAGTCATTTTGACGTGTCCTATATAAAAAAATGTGGTCGTTGGCATCCCTACTATCTTACTAGTATCTAATAAAAAGGTTAAAATTTGTGTCAAGTTGTTTCAAAGTTTGCTACTCAATTATGCTCAAACGGTCGAATGGATCTGGCGGCAATTTTGTATAGTGATAGATTTAACCCATTTTAGCGTGAAGATACATATTTGGCACTTTTTATTATTGCGATTATACATACGTACGGCCAGGCAAAACCAATATCATTAAATGTATCAAATTGAAAATATTACTTTTGTTTAATGCAAAAATAAGAACAATTATCATGATAAAGTACAGATTTTATTAATGCAAAAGTAAAAATGAGTGCAAAAATGTTTTATTTAAGTACATATAACCATAATATTCTTTAATGATACCTTAATTATATTTAAGAAAACAATAACGCCAAAAATGCATGAAAATTATAAAACGTGAATATACGTTTCATATACATTTACGTTTAAACGTACAAATCAATCAAATCGCGTTTTTTTCATTAGGGTAGGCAGAGACATCTTACTACTTGACCATGGCATACACCTTTCTATCTTTTATTTTCTTAAGATACTCTTTAAAATGAATAAACATTCTATTCTACTAAGCTTAAGGTTCCTTCCTCGACTTCATCCAGGTCAGGTTCTAAGGCTGGTCGAGGTCCTGAAGGATACGTAGGTTTTTCAGGATAATCTCGGTCTTCCTCGGTCTCAATTCTATCTTTGTGCATCTTAATATAATTTTCGAAAGCATTTAAAGACTGCCGGCGTTCTTTACCTTCGGCAATAGTTTGGTCCCAGTGGAATGGTACTTTGTATCGATTATCTTTTACAGTCATAAAAGCATTCCTCTTAAGATATTCATAGTCTTCTAAGTATTCCCTCTTAAGTCCTTCTTTGTCATTTGATAGAAGACTTTGCTTTATCTTTTCTGGTTTTTTCACTGCTTCAGGAAATAAAATAGCCACAGTATCATTAAATATAACTTTTTGGTTTTTCATTATCTCTAGCATTCTTCTTTCTTTCTCTAAGCGCTGTGCTTCTAATTCTCTTAATGGTTTTTCATGTTCTATTAATTCAGCCCGGTTTATTCTTTTTTTGACAGCAATTGTGCGTTCTATCAATTTTTGAATAATCCTTTGCCATCTTTCTGCTGGACCAATCACTTTCATACTAGCTATTCTTCTTGCCTCTGCTTCTTCTTCGTCTTTTTTTTCTTGCTCTTCTCTGAGTCGGCGTTTCTCTTCCTCTTTTTCAGCAAGAAGAGCTCCTTCTTTTCTTCTCATTTCAAGCAAGATATCAGGATTATTTTTCATATATTTATCTTGCCATTGGATAAAACTATTCATAACTTTTAGCTCTCGTGCTATCATGGTTTCTAATCGTGTATGGTAACTTGAACTTTCCAATTGAAATATAGGTGGGTTTAAATACATTCTAAATGAACCACTACTATCGCTGACACCGATTAAATTCTTTGTCAATGGTAGCGTGTGTAGGCTTATATGTGTAAGCATAGTACCAGAAAGTGCTTGAATAGATATGGGTTGATCACTTCTTAATATTAAATCCCATATCTCGATATCGCCTTCACTCGTAGCTATGAAAAATAAACTTGGTTTATATAATGACCATTTACCATCGGTTAAACGGTATGGTCGTTTCTTCCAAACCAGTGGTCGACTTTGCAGTTTATCGGACCAAATGGCAAATATTTTGCCTCCAACTGTCAATGTTAAACTAGCCATCAGGGAATTTCTCGCTGTACCTGATACAACTCCGTCATGTATACAACATTTATATTTTATATCGCAATATTCAGAATTCACTACTTCACCTGTATTGAATTCGTGTCCTTCCCAAGATACTTTTACCAAATCTCCATGTTGAGAGCCACAGTAAAAGTTTGTGTCTATTTGTGATTCAATTTGTGATAAGATTGTGCAACCAAAATACTTTCTGCCTTTCCCATCGGCTTTTGGCGTATGAATATATTCAACTGCAGGCATTGAATTCATTGCAAAACCTTGCAAACACAGTGTTTGTGGTTGACCTGCAATACCTAAAATGATCTTATAGCATGGTTGTAAAATACGGTCCAATATTTTATAGGGCGAAACATCAGTAAGTAATCCTGAAGGTCTTTTGGGTACTCTTTTAGATTTTTTAATTTTTTTTCCTTCGAATATATTTAAATTTTCGGTAGATAGGTTCCATATAAGTACGTTACCATCTTCTGAACTTGTGATAAACTGCATCGATCGCTTACCTTTTGCTGTTAATATCATTCTGCCTGTAGGAGTTATAGCGAAGTTTGGTGATACCCATTTGATGTCAGTTACTGGTCCATAATGACTTGTTAGTTGATTACTTAAAACAGTTGCACTTACAACAGCATTGTCTTGTACCGGTTTCATCCATCCCATATGAGCATTCATGGCAATTTTATATCTTTCTCTGATCTCACTTAAAACTTCTATATTTTCAACATTTTCAAGCTTGTTAGTAATATCCCAAATTACTATTTGACCGTTAATACAACCACCAACAAGAATATTTTCGTCAAAAGGACAAAATGAAAGGGATTTGACCTCTCGTGGTGATTCTAGATAAAGTTTTGGTATCAGGCTATCTATGTGGCTCCAAATCATGACTGGGTTCAGACCATATACAGCTCGTTGAACAGGATCTGGACGAGACGCTGTAGTGTTCATGACCTTTGGTGATCCGTCAGAGTAACAAATGGCTACAATGCCAGACCACATAGGATGGAATACAGCAGATGATACATATTTATCTTTAGCTCTAACATCTGTAAAACAGACGTATTCTTCAAACGTCATTGTAGTATAAGAGTCTGTGGATTTTTGTGCAATAAGATTGGGGTAGTCATTACAATACATATCCATTACAGTATTTAGTTCTATAATTGATTTCATTTCTTCGGCTTTCGAAGACATGAAAGTATTTATCAATCTTATGTAAGATGGTCGACGTAAGCGTTGAAATGCAGCTCTATAAGTAGCCAATGCCGCTTCGTCTGGCTTCTCTTCCTCTTTTTCTTCATCATCATCGGAACTTTTAGCATCAATAGGGATTTCGCCCTCCGCCAATGCTTTACCATCATCTCCTCCAGCTCCTTCAGTGTCTTTGTCTTCAACTGCCCCTAAAGCATCTGCAATTGACTGCGTCCATTTATTTTGTGGATATTTTAATACAGTTTGGGCAGTTCTGTCTGTCACTGGTGGCGAAGCTTGAATAGCACAATCTACTCTACGTCGATACACATTATTGAATTTCTGTCTGTATGGTGTTAACTCTATATAACCATCTCTGACACTATCGGATTCTCTTACCTGAAACGATTTTGGTTGATATTCTGTAGGATATTTAGCTTTTATTTCAACTTCCATCAAATTTCTAGTGTTTCTCGGAACTAGTTCGGTTATTTCTCTTTCACTGCCTAAACTTATCCAAGGTCTAGGCTTCTTCTGCATAGCTTTTTCTAATTTTTTTTCTTGCCTTTTGATGAATTTATCAGACTGCTGCTTGCAGTGATCTCTTGCTTCTTTGGTGCAGCAAACATAATACTCATCTGAATCTTTTGACTCATCAACAATATATCCCATAAGAATATTTTCCTCAGTGTAATCCTCTATTTCTTTTCTCAAAGGGAAAAACTCTGATAATTCACCACCTACTGTTATGCTTTCCATGATTTTAGCTTTTGGGACTTCTTTCCAAGGATATTGTACAGTTACATGTACACCTACTGCAACTTCAATTTGTATTTGAGTTTCTTCACCTAGCGTTACTTTTAGCACTCCTTCCACCTCATACTTCGGTATAAATCTCTTTCTTCGCGGCACTCGCGTTCCATGAGTCGATGTAGATGACGACATCTTGATATCTTCAACTTGAACTGGAAGTATTTATATTTATAATAATAAGATATTTTTTCTCAAGATATTCAATAGCACAAGTTCAATGTTTTGACATTTGACAGATTCGTATATTTTTTTTAAACATTTGCCTTCAACGAAATGAGTATTTATTCCGTACAGTTTTACATTTATATAAATACTAGCTTCCGCCCGCGGGGAGGTCGGCATCGCCACCAAGTTTACTTATAGTATAAAGCTAACTTATAGCAAGGTTTTAACATAATACCTAACAACATTCAAATATGAGTCGTTAGATTACACATTGTTACAGAATGCGTTGATGAAATAAAGGTTCACTGCTCGGTACCCGACTTCTTAATAATATTCATGCCAAATTTGAAGTAAATCCATGCAGTACTTTTTAAGTTTATCCCGGACATACATACAGACAAACAAACAAAAATTCTAAAAACCATATTTTTGGCTTCGGTATCGATTGTAGATCACACCACAAGTATCCTTTTTAAAAAATATTCCATCTACAGTTTTGACTTTCGTACCATTTTATTATACCTATGTATAGATTGAACAATTAAATTCACTGTAATGAACTTAACTATAGGAAGTGTAGGTGGAATGGTCATTTCTATGAAAACAGTACATAATATATTATGTACTGTATAATATTTTAAGTTTCTTAGTGGGACCACATATGAAACTCGACGCCAAGCCAACCCGAAAGCCGAAATTTATTACATTGGATAAATCAAGGCTGTGAGAAGTGTATCATAAAACGTACCTGACTGAACCAATGTTTCGTCCTTCTTATCTTCTGGATCTTCTTTTGGTTTAATTTCTTCTTCTTCCTCATCATAACTAGTTTCTGAAGAAGAATTACGTACAGGTGGAATGCTTCTCTTTTCGGTGTCGCTGTCCGAGTCACTCATTTTAGACGATGTACCTAAGTTTAATTTTTTTTTATTGAAACTAATTAAAGTCCAACTGAATTCGGAGGAATTTTTACTACATTTGCTCAGATTAGAGGGTCAATTCTGGTAATAAAAATACGTACTAAATTCTGTCTTAATCTAGTCTCAATCTCAGCTTCATCAAATATTTTTTCATGGTGTACTCATACATTTCTGTCAGCCCAAGGTAAAAACGTGATGTAAATATAAATTTAAAAACAAAAGTTAAAATGCTTTTTTGTTTTAGAAAGTTCGGCTGGCTTGAAACTTTTCAACCTCCATCATTTCGCAACACAAGGAAAATTAGAAGTTTTATAAAAATTGTATTGTGTTTTTTATATAGATATTCTTAAGTGCTTTCGCAATTTTGGGAACAAAACTTGTTTAAAATGTAAATAAAATTAGGCATTTTTAAAAGAATCATGACACAAAAGTAAATATAATTTGACTTGCTTATAATATGAATTCTAGAATGCGGATCAACATACTTAGAAACAATTTCTTTTGTACAGTATATTAAAAACGTATAAATATTTGCACTGAACGGACATCAAACCCGCAACCTCTGACGCAACAATCGAACTAAATAACCGGTTCGCTGTCACAAAAAAAAAACAGAAAGCATTAGCAAAATAACTATAAAATATTTGCACTGAACGGGCATCGAACCCGCACACTCTGATGTGGTAATCGAACTCAATCGCCAGAAAGAGAAGAAAAAAGCATTAGCGAACCCTGGGCTTCGAGATAAAACCCTCAATACACAACCGGGAATAACACTAAGGTAATGATGATAAATAAAATCTTACCTTCAATAAAATACCGCACAGTAAATTTCAATTCAGCAAACACAATATCACACTACAAAGTAAATGCAGTGAAGTAGTGGGTACTTAAACGAACAACCTATATCTTGATTAGTGCATAGATGTTTGCAAACAGCTCGGTTGCGTTGGTAAACGATGGTTAACGCATGCGCTATAGTACCGTGGTACGGAGTGGTACCTTGGCAAAAGGTAGGGGCAGTTGGAATTTTTTTGAGAGATAATAGAAAAACTAAAATTTAGTTAAATCTTATTTAGAAAATTTGTGCTAAATCAGAGGAGTCAAACTCGCGCTGCCAACCCTCAAGGAGGAGGTTGGGGGTGGGGGGGTTGGGGGTAGGGATTGGGGGATGAGAGAGGATTGTGAGGTCTGGCTACTCTACTTACCGCTGGGAACACAACAATATTATGGTTATTATGGCCGTGGTCTTCTATAGGGCGGAGGTACTACCCCAGACGGACTGCTCAGTTCGGACGGGCGATACCGTCGTGTCGTATATCCATAAAACGATGCGGCGTACTTCGATATTTTCCGTGAAGCGACTGCCATCTGTCCTTCACAATCCATCTGCATTATTTTAACTATTATAATGGAACCATAGCATACCGTTACACTCATGGTAAGCGGTTATCGTTAGCGTGTACAGTCTCTTTATTAATTCATATCGACGTCAAACAAAATCTTGATTCATTTCAAAAAAGTCCTTCACACGAATTTTTTTTGGTCATGTTTTTTATTGGTATACTAAGGGTACATTTAACTGGGCGGTTACATTTAGAGTTTTTATGTTGTAGGTACTGAAGTTGCTACAACATAAAAACCTTATTCTTTTTATTTATTTTTTTATTTTTTTTATCATGACTAAGTTGAAACTTAGTCATGATAAAAATAAACATATTATTTAGCTAACAAATAAAAATGTCAGCTCAGATACTACAACAAAACATCTCTCTCTTTTAATCCGAACATAAAACTGGCTCCAAGCCAAATACTACCGTTATTCAATATTAAGCGAATGCTCAAATAAAAGCCTTAAAGCAATGAAATAGTTAAGTTATTATATAAATAAAGTATTATGATAATGTCTAGCAAATAAAATATTCGGTTACATTGTTTTTATATACATTGCCTTCATTCATGATTCATAAAAATTAATGAGGTAATCTATATCTATACAAATATTTATAAAGCGAAAGAATTTATTTGTTTGTTTTGTTGAACGCGTTAACTTCATTTACTACAAGCTGTTGCCCACGGCTCCACCCGCGTGGACGTCGATTTTCTATTGTACGTAAGTTGAATCTAACCAAGACCTTTCTAATAAAAAAAACCACATCAAAAACCGTTCAGTACTTCATAATAATAATTTATTCCAAATTTGAAGTTATCCCGGACATACAGACAAACAGACAAAAATTCTAAAAACTATATTTTTGGCTTCGGTATCGATTGTAGATTACACCTCAAATATTCTTTAAAAAAAATATTAAATGTACAGTTTTGACTTTCCTACCATTTAATTATGTATGTTATATGTATAGATATAGACTAGTTCGAATTTCGATTCGAGCTATTAATCGATTAATGGAATGAGAAAGGTTATGAGAAATTATATCATCACGCTACTATCTAGAAGAGCAAAGCAGCAATCATACATCTAACAAGATCTTTCTCATAAAAAAACATTAAAATCTGTTTAGTAGTTTTAACTAACAGACAAACAGAGAGGGGGGGGTGGTTAAAACTATTTTTTATACTACTTAGGTGGCAGACAAGCACACGGCCCACCTGATGGGAAGCGGTCACCGTGGCCTATGAATGTGTGCAACACTACGCGCACACACGCGCGTCACACACGCGCTGCCTACCCTGAAATGAAGGGGGGAGGGCTGGGAAGGGGTGGGGAGGCTAGGAAGGGATGGGAGGAGGAGGGGTGCAGTGAGCTCTGGCTACCCTACTTACCGGCGGGTACACACTACGATGGTTATTATGGCCGCGGTGTTCTGTAGGGCGGAGGTACAACCCCAGTCGGACAGCTCATTTCGGACGGGAGATACCTACCGTCGTGTCCTACCTCCATTATAAAAATACTTGGTGACCCTCCTCCCCCTTACCGCGTACCCACAGTGTGTTGCCCTTTTATTAACCCCGTGTTAAAAAGGTAAAATCATTTAATTAATTGTTACAGGCCGCCTTATCACGGCGGAAAGAGTCGGCGGCACCATTGACGGGTGAAAGAGACAGTTCGCTGTTTCATCACAGCATTGGATATCCCCTTGCGCTGGTCTTGAGGTTACGAGTCTTACAGGTGAGGGACACAATGATGATAGTATTATCTATACTAATATTATAAAGAGGTGAAGTTTGTGTGTTTGTATATTTGTTAAATTGTAAGGGGTAATCTCGGGATCTATTGAACTGATTTTAAAAATTCTTTCACCAATAGAAATCTATACTAATATTATAAAGAGGTAAAGTTTGTGTGTTTGTATATTTGTTAAATTATAAGGGGTAATCTACTGAACTGATTTTAAAAATTCTTTCACTAAAAGAAATCTATACTAATATTATAAAGAGGTAAAGTTTGTGTGTTTGTATATTTGTTAAATTGTAAGGGGTAATCTCGGGATCTACTGAACTGATTTTAAAAATTCTTTCACCAATAGAAAGCCATATTATCCGTGAATGTCATAGACTGAATATCATCACGCTACTGCCCAAGGGAGCGGAGCTATAATCATAAATGTGAACAATTCCGGTAGATTCCCATATATTTTAGGAAAACTGATAAATTATGAGCATATTATGTGAGTTAAAAAGGGTGCATCGGGGTTCGAAATACGCCACGGGGGAAGCCGGGGTGGGTCAGCTAGTAGTAGTGACTGTAAATCCTCAATAGCCAGGCAGAATGACCTCAGAGCCCGCTACCGATCCCTTTCATTCCGCGGGTATTCATTCATTTTCATTGTGCGTACTGCTAGGAGTGGAATTCCCTGCCTGAGTCTGTGTTTCCGGCAAGCTATAACCTGGGAGTCTTTAAGTCAAGAGTGAATAGGTTGCTTCTAGGTAAGCGTGCTCCATCGTCGACCACATCATCACTTGCCAACAGGTGAGATTGTGGTCAAATTCGAGCCTATCAACTATAAAAACGAGAATTTATCCTACTATTTCTACTAGTCCTACTTCCTGTCCTACTAGTCCTACTTCCTATCCTACTAGTCCCACTAGTAGTGTTATAATTGTGAAAGTTTGTAAAGGTGTTTGGAATTTAATACGCCATTAAGTTTGCCTGAAATTTGGTACAGGGATAGATATAGTCTAGAATAACACATCCTAGGCGACATTTTACCCCTGGAATAGGCTATCGTGCGCAAATAGCTAGTAGTTGTATAATTGACGGCCTCTGTGGCGTTGCGGTAGTATACGCGACTGCTACGCAGGGGGCGCGGGTTCAATTCCCGCTCAGTGCAAATATTTGTATGCATGAATATATCTATTTGCATTGGTCTGGGTGTTTCTATATATAATAAGTATGTATTTACAAAAAAAGTATATAAAGTATGTTTGTTGTGTTGTGTGTTGTAAGCATTCTGGAACCCATAACACAAGTTAGTTAAACTAAGCTTACTTTGGGTCTAGATAGCAATGCGTAGAATGTCGTAGAATATTTATTTATTTTATTTATTTACCTATTTTATTATGTATTATCATTAATATTTGAAACGAGATGTACTATCACAGAACAAAGAAAAATCCTTCAAAGAAAAATCCTTAGGACTAGAAATCGTATGGGGGCGTGTTTGTGTCGCCAAAAACCTACATATACACTTGTGTATATGCATGACGCAGGCTAAAATATAAAGAAATACTTTCTTCTAATCAAAAAATAATAAATCGATTAGATTCATTTTCGATTATACTTTATGGGGTACTCTACTTAGAGCAGCTGTCAAAACTATCATTTTAGTTAAGTTTGTGAAAATGTACAACGGAATCGACACCATGGGGGTCGATTCTAGTGTTCCCCGTATTTTGAGTTAAGTTAATTTCATTCTTACCACTGTTATATTTAAGGAATGATTTGCAATACCATACAATAATTTTAGACATCTATTGGTGTATAGCAAAACTATAATGTACATTGATTTTGCTATTGACCGCTAGATGGGGTATTTGTGATAAATACATTTGTGCTCTATTCCAACGTGGCTTAAACATAATTTTGTTGTATGTTACGTTAAAATGGGGGCAGATTTGATGGTACTCTGTAAACATCATTGAAGTTTATACCTTGTCATAACCTAATTTAAATTCATTTTCAGTAAAAAAGGTATGTAGTTTCTGTTCTTCTCATATTTTAAGGTAAAATGTATGCAACCAATAAGACGTTCTAGAAGTCTGTGTGAGTGTATTTTTTGGCGACGGCTATTCCTTTGTATTTTTACTTAATTACTATATGGTTTTTTAATGTTCTGTGTGTACTATAAACACAAAGGGATTCTAGTAGTTGTATAATTTATGTACAATTATTAATATTTGAAACGAGATGTACTATAAACACAAAGGGATTCTCTAACCAGACAAGGTGAACACGTCGGGCGAGTTGCGGCCAAATATTTGAAGTAGAGATGTTACTAATCAGAGTATGAATATTCATATCGAAATATTAGCAATACAGTGTCAGTAGTTACGAAATATTTTAACTTGTATTCGTTAAATGGGATTAGATATAATCGTATACAGGGACTATGGGTAGGAATATAGTGGCCTATAGATGTGTGCAACACCAGGGGCGCGTCACACTCGCGCTGCCGGTCATATACCTTCTAATCCCCTTTCGTGAAGAACCCCATATTTATTTGTTGCCTAGATACCCACAAGTGGTTTGGCTATAATATATTTTAAGAGAAAAGTTAAATATAAGATGTTTATAAGTTTCTTTTATTTAAATTAGAGTAAGTACACCTATATAACTACATGCAGTATACCTATATAAATTTGGTTTTATTTACCGAATTTGAAATTAGTTTTTTATAAATTATATAGGATAACCTACAAATATATGTACCTACTTCTTCTTCTTTCTTGTCAATGATTCGCTTCTTCAAATTATTCGATCATAAATATTTTTACTTTATTTAACTTATCGATAACATTCGATAACTTTCGATACTGGTGGCACATGACTATTTTTGAATTGCAAAAAACCGGCAACACAGGTAATGTCAATTTAGTATCTCTAATTAAAAAACAGAGTATAGATGCTAGAGAAAACTTTGGTAACTGTAGCGTTAAATTCAATATTGTGAGGTTACAACCCTTGTCCCACCGTCGCCATCGACTTGTGCGCATTGTTTTTACGCTATATCGGGTAAACTATTCGCTACACAAATTTCTTTTTAAATAATTTTGTACAAATAAACTTTTTATTCGTAAAACTGATCTTTTAATCAGAATCTTTTAATTAGATCAACTTGGTTATTAGCATAGTAAGGCACCGGTAGATGGCATTGCACGGCACTGCACCTTCATTCCAACAAAAAGAATCATTGAAATCGAACAGAAATATTTTTTACGATTTTTTTATGATCGTGACATAACGAGAAAAGCTTTGTTATTCTCACGATCAGCGTCAAAATTCGAGATTTTGCATTTCGCACGTTCAGCATTTTCACGCTTTCAAGTCTCAGAATTTCTGGGAAATATAACTGTAGTTTGAAATTGATTTAGAATTTAAAGTACATTTTTTTCTACCGGACAATCTACTTGAATTATTTTTCTTATCTCACCTAATCTCATACCCAAAAGACTTATGAAACGTCAAAAAAGGTAATATCACTTAAACTCACCTCACCACATCTCACCAATAAATAACCAAAAAAATTATATCAAGACCATACTGAGGATATTCTAAATATAAAGGGTTGTAACACTTTACCTGACCCGGGTATCAAATGAAAATGACCCGGAATATGCTCAATAATACGTATTTAACTCAGAAACGCCTCTGAAGCAAAATATGATGGAAAATCTGTTTTAGTTCATGTCAAGAAAGAATCAATCAAATAATATGGGCCGCTCCATATTGAACGCAACACAAAAGAAGAATTTCGACGAAGTAGTTACATTTTTGTTGTTATGCCGACGATTCCAATATCACATTCTGCATGAATATCATAACTTATCGAAGTTTTGTATCGGGATTTCAGTATGCTGAAACAAAGGGTTATTTTGGACAGATATAAGTATAAAATGGTGGCGATGTGTTTGATGAAAATGGGTGTTTATTTTGCCCATAACTGATGTTTAAGGCGAGGCAAGAGGAAGACGGGGTGTGAGGGAAAATAAATGCTCTTTGGGCCACCTTACACCCTGGCGTCAGAAGACCCTAGATGGCGTGCGGTTTTAGTCGGTAAGAGTCCGACATAACCTGCCCCGCTGGCCGCGGTGTAGGTGTCCATGAGGATTTCCGCACGGAAAAAAAAAGGGGAGGCAAGAGGCATACCTAAGGCGCGTTTAAGGCATGATTAAGACGTAGCATGATTAAGGCTTGGCACGATTAAAGCCTTAATTATACTAAAAATTTGCGAATTTTTTTTTTGGTAACCAATATTCTTGCGACGCTTTCGACGACGAAGCGTCGGTTTCGTACATTTTGAATAGTGTCCTAAGTCCACTTATTGTTTTTTATTGGTACGTCAACTTTTCCGGGAGTGACTTCCATCTGACCTTTCACCTTGAAAGGAAAGTCTGTAAAAGAGCCTCGCTCATTAATTATGAGGTTGTTTTGGCTCTAGCCAACACGACCTACGGTTGCAAGATTTTTTGGTGTAAACCTAGCCTTGTACAAGTACATACACCGTAAAAATCTTGGTACACCATATGGAAATAAACGAACAGCTCAGTAACACAAATTGCTGACAATATTAATACATTTTATATTCATAAATGTTAATTTACGTGAACCAGTATTTATTTTAAACTGCGTTACGTGAAAATCCCGAAAATACCATTAACAAGGTGGATTACGTTCGTTATGTTTATAAAAAGCAATTTTATTCGCCAGTCGGTCGGTTCAAAGTTACAATTAAATGGAAAATGCCGTAGGGTATTATTTGAAGTTGAATTCAGATTTTGTTATGGCATTTTTTTTGCGCGTTCATTTTTGTAACGGACTTGTTGGTGAAATGTGCGGTTTTTTTATATAGGACACTTCAAAATGACTTCACCTCGCTTGATGGTAAGCTAAAGATAAAGTCTGGGGTCACTACTATATAGACCGGTAGTGCTACAGTGGGGACCCTTAGGTTGAGGGCGTCATCAAATGCTTGTAAGTAAATTACCTAAAAATATGGTTGTTATCTACATTTCGAATATTTCTCTAGTCTTGCATAATAGAGAGCGAACCTCTTGCCGTCAACCAGTAAATTTTCAGGACCTGTACCTTCATAGTGATTGTCTGATGTCCGTGAGTATAACGCCCCTAGTGTTGCACACGTCCATAGGCTACGGTGACTTCTTACCATCAGGTGGGCAATGTGCTTGTCTGCCACCTAAGTGGTATAATAAAGCAGAAGATGAACAAGAATACCCACCTGGTAAGCAGTCACCGTATAAAATGTTATTTGCATCGGGTTGAACAAAACGTATTTATCGGTTATTATTATGCTAAGAATTTCTCAGTAGTAACTCGTACAGTCAAAACAAACCAATTGACGGTAATAGGTATCTCCCTAACACGAGAGACTAAAAAGAATTATTGTCAAAATTAGGATGTTTATACTCACCGATATTATAATATTATGTTTCTATATAAATTCAGTCCTTCATATTGACTGCAACCCACCTGATGGTAAGCCGATATGAAGTCAAAGGGGTTCTACAATCTAAAACATTATTTAAAAAATATGTCGTTACACAAATAACCTAAAGCAATGTATACAAGATTTAAACTATTCTGTTACACTGCACAACTATTTTTAGTGGATGAGCAAATACTTTTAACATCAAAGGGTTGTTCAGACAAGTGCTTGGCGCACATCTAAAAAGTAAGGAAACTTTTCAAAAGAGTGACTCTGGAGTGCGCTTTGTTCTTCAACAAAAAGGGAAGGTACGAAAGGGTTAGACTTGATATAGACAACATTATATTATACTAGCTGTGCCCCACGGCTTCGCTCGTGGCATACTTCGTCCCCATGATAGGATAAAAAAAGTATCCTATGTCCGTCTCCTAGTTCTAAGCTACCTCCCCACCAATTTTCAGCCAAATCGGTCCAGCCGTTCGTGAGTTATAAATAATGTAAATAACACGACTTTCTTTTATATATATAGATACTAGCTGTTGCCCGCGGCTCCGCCCGCGTGGATGTCGAAATCCGTTTCAAAAACTATCCTATCTCTCAAGTTGGATCGAACTGCACATGATGTGCGAATTTTATTATAATCGGTTAAGTGGTATAGGAGTCCATTGAGGACAAACATTGTGACACGAGATTTATATATATTAAGATAGATATAATGATATATAGATATAGATTAACTAACCTATGCCCGCTGATCTACCCGCGTGGATGTCTACAGAAGACCGCGGCCATAATAACCATCGTGTGGTAATTAGGGTAGCCAGAGCTCACAATCCCCCCCCCCCCCCCTTGTCTACCAATCTCCTCCTTCAACTCCCCTCCTCAGGGCCAAGCGCGAGTGTGATACCCCTGATGTTGCACACGTCCACAGGCCACAGTAACCACTTCCCATCAGGTGGGCCGAGTGCTTGTCGGCCACCTAACCAGTATTAAAAAATGTCGGTTTCCGCGTTTTTTGACTATTTATCTCCGGTTCTTCAACTGATTGTAATCAAAAATTCGTAAGATTTTAAGTAAGTATGACAAAGATCTTTCAAACAAAAAAAAACGCATCAAAATCTATTTAGTATTTTTTGCGTTCATCGCAAACAAACAATATTTTTGGGTATGAAATCGTTCATATACCAGAACCCAAGTTTTTTTTAAATATCTCCAATATACAAAGACAGCTCATTTAAAATAGTATAGACTTAGCATAAACAGAGCCTTTAACTAAGTAAAGTCGTTAGCGACTGTACCACTATCGGTAATTACAACGGACACTTAGCCTTTCTATGTAATTGTAGACTAAACTAATTAAGGTAAATACGAGTACCTACAGAAACAGTATAATTACTAGCTTGTATTATTTTGTTGCGGGAATGTATGCTAATTAGAATAACTTAGGTAAGGTACTCTCATTGACAAAAGTCGTTTAAAGACCGCTGCATACGTGACGGGTTTTAACAAGGACGGGACGCGATGTAAAGTTTTGGAAATATCGTTTCATACAAAATGTATGCCGCAGTGCATAATATCACGGAGACGGCCAAACGGACAAACTTCGATATTCTCCGTGAAGCAACAGCCATCTGACTTCAATTTCAACTGTACTGTATCGCCGGTGGGTTGTTCACAACCCAATTAGAACTATTTGGGTTCCAACAACCCTAAAAATGCCACAGATATTCACATGGCGACAGCGACTTCACATGCATTGGGAAAAATAAAAATATAGTAAATTGCGATAAAATTCAGTAATTTATTTTAACTTTGACTGTTAAGTATACACATGAGATTGGTTTGTTCAAATTTGAAGCTGCCTAATAGAGCATGGTTTATGTAAAAAAAAATATTACCTACCTACCTTTGCAAGCTTTTTTTATAAAAATCCAATATCGACACAGATCAAGTCGCGCGGAATAACTAGTTAGATCAAAAAAGGTACTTGATATTCCGAATTCACCATTTCTAGCATGTTTCATAGAATCGGTTTTCATTATGATATTAAATTATGTTAAATAATTGACTCGGGCTGATTGAATTTCATTTGAGTTTCTCACCGCGTCCCTTTCGTGTGGCCTCGAGAACTTTGCCGCGAAATTATTCGTTTTTAAACGGTTTTTAACTACGTTCTAAAAATTAATAGCTCAAGTTGCCAGAAACTTAAGATTTTATACGTCTGAATTGAATTTGACGCAAATGGAATTCCGATGACCATAATAATAAAATTGTGGTAGACACTAAAAATTTAAGGCCGCGGTAGCCTAGTGGTATGGGTAATGGACTGCTGAGACGAGGTCTCGGGTTCGATCCCAGGTTTACCATGGCACACACCAATGACTTTTCGATGCTTTTCGAAGTTATGTGTGTACTTATCGCGGGTTTATAAGTGCCCGGTTAATGGCAATAGGCTCGCCACCTATTACATTGGGACCTAAACATAAACTGGCGTAATGTGGGTGCTAGCACCTCTGCCTACCCCTTCGGGGATATAGGCGTGAGTTTATGTTATGCTATGTTACTAAAAATTTAGCAAAAAAATAAATCACTCAACTAAAGTCTTTTTTCTTTTCTACGTTTTATTGAAGCACATAAAATTGGATTAAGCCTACCTAAAATTGTGCTCAACGCTCAATGCTATTACGAGCGATCGTCAATAGTCCATTTCTTGTAAAAACCAATGTCCTCTCCGATAGGCCTGTCGGCCACGGAAATGATTAACTCTTAAGTCAGTATTTGGGTTCTGTAGGTATTTAAAGCGCTGTTGGAAAGACAAGAAAACCTTATTGGGTATTATAAGGTTCTTACAGGATCGGTAGCGTGATTGTACCATCCTTTTTTTTCTTTTATCGTGAGTAAATCCTCATGGATACCACCCCTGTCGGCCATCTGGGATGGTTATGTCGGAGTCGAACCGAATTAAACCGCACGCCTCAGTATATACTTTGTATGTAACAAGTAAATTGCTAGGATGATCTCAGTTTGCAGGTGATGTTAGCCTGACTTATTCTTCTAACCGCATCAAAATCCCTTTAGTAGTTTTTGTGTCCATGGCGACACAGAAAAAAAAATTTTTTTTACCCAAGTTTTATACAAGCTTTTATTTAGTTTCACCTGTCCCGTTGTCTGTAATCAAATCTTGCAAGCCATTTTTCGAGCACTTCTGGTTATCCAATTGAGCTGACATTAGGCATACTTATGTAAGTTCTATGACAATGCAATATTGTAAATGCTTGTTTTTTTTTATTAAAAAGGTTTTTAAATAGCAGCTTGTTTTATATCTGCAATGTACCAACACCACTACTCAAAATTGTATAACATTTTTATACATCATGAAATAAGGAAGTTAAAAAAATATTAATGCAGAGTAACGTCGTCATGACTCCAGCCAAGTCTTCATTATTTTGTAATAGGCATGACATTTACCTTCCTTCTGAATATAACATCAGTTATTATTCTAGGGTACCCTAAAATACGCCAATTCGTGTCGAAGCGAATTATTTCTTTTCGCATTTGTGCCTCACCCAGGCAATAAAGTTACGGTATAAGCACTTGGATGATTCTGAAATAAAAGTCCAGAATACGAGCAAACTCGTGACATCTACCGGCTGACCTGACATACTTAAGTACGTTTAGATAACATTCTACGACTCCATTAGGGTATGGACGGTTCTAGAAATATTTATTGGTACCTACGAAGTTTGATGTCAAAGAAACGTGAATAGTCGTCTAAGTGTTCATAAAAATATTTGTAGTTAATCATATATTAGTTATAAGTTATTATTTCAGTTCAAAGTCAAAGTCAAAAATCATTTATTCTGTATAGATATTTTTTTTAGTTAGTAGGATCCCGTTGACCCGAGACGGCGTGCGGTTCTATTCGATTTGATTCCGACACAACCACGTATCTGTGGAGATTTCCGCACGATAAAAATAATAGGGAGAATAATGACAGGGATTTGAACCCAGGACTTTTCGATTGTGAATCCGAACCCCAGTCTCGCATCAACTAAAATCGCACGCCGTCTTGCATCTTCAGACGCTGATATGTAAGGTGGACCTCATAAAGAAGATACTGTAAGGCATTTCCCTCGAACTCTGGCTGACCCAAAGCCATCCCTATCTTCGAACTGGCCCACTCAGGTATTGAGAACCACAGGTTACCGTCTTATCCCCGGAAAAGGGGATGGGGGCAATAGGAGGTTTGATCGTAATCAAAATAATCCAATAGAATTGGGTTTACCCTAGGCGCACACTTGGCGACAGGAGACAGCGACAGCTCGGCGTCTAAACGCGACGACAGGCTGCGGCCGACGATTTCATAGCGCCACTAGACGCGGCGACTCCCCTAGCTTGTCGTCGCGACTCCGCATCTCTGACGCCAAGTGTGCGAAGCTTAGAACAAAATATTATATGAAATTCTCGGCTGTAGACTGTCGTCGCGTCTAGCCGCCGAGCTGTCGCTGTCGCGTGACGCCCAGTGTGCGCCTAGTGTTAGATCTCGATAGGAGCGTAGTAGCCCTAATGTCAGAGATATTTCAGTGTAAATTTTTAATATTCCAATCATCTTATTCTATTTTCTTCTTTCACAGATAGTATGCGGCATATCAGCTATGGTGATGGGCAGCGTGGCTTTCATAGAAGAGAGGCAGAAGTTTAACATGGGACTTGGTATCCCTGCTGGAGGAATCAGTGTCCTGGCCGCAGGTAATATTGATCTACCTATAAAAAATTGACGATTGGATTGGATTACCATGACGTGTTAAAGCGTCCGTGTTCGAGAAAGAGAGATGGAGCTACACAGCTTTATAGTCACATCTCTCTTACTCATATAGAACACCTCTTTTCTTTGCCGCACCATCAAAACCCGGAATTCTTTACCTACCAGCTCACGTGTTTCCTTCCTAATACAGTCCCGGGTCTTTTAAGCGGGGTGTGAAAAAGCATTTGATGAGGCCGTCAGCCTGAGTGCCACCATTGTGGCACTATCGGTGTTTGCAATGGTGACTCCCATTCAAGAGACTTTGCCTATAGCTTACCATCAGGCGAGGTGAAGTCATGTTGACGTGACTGACATAAAAAAAAACGAAAACTTTAACATAACATGGTGAAGTCTGATGGCAGATACTTCTGCTAAATAGTGAAAATTCCACACATACTTGTAGAACGCTATGGTAACACAATCATTTTGCGTACTACTAAAGAGTGGAATTCCGTGCTGAAAGCTGTATTTCTAGAAAACTATAACCTGAGTATCTTCAAGTTATGAGTGAATAGGTTACTTCTAGAAAGTGGTCAATCGTGGTTGGCGGGCCAGACAGCAGTCGCTCCCATGAAAGCAAAATAAACCAAATCTGTATTGGAGTTGTAGGACGAGCAGAACTTGGACTTTGAATTACTAACTTTAGATGAAACTGGAATTGCCTATAACCATCAAGTGGACACTTGGCCAGAGATAGTAGTACTAGACAACAATTTATCAAAAAAATATAAAAAATATTTAAAGAACATTAAAATTAAGCCGTTTAACAACCTGTAGCGTGCAAAAGCAATATTTGAAACTTAAAGAAATTGCCAGCGATACTGGCTCTCGTCCAAACTAATTAACTATTGAAGTTTTAATCAATTGAGACTTGGATAGAAAGAGCTTGTTAAATTGTCGAAGCTTATTAGAATTTAAAAACTAAATAAATATAGCTACTGTTTTATATAAATACCTACCATTATCTTCCAAAATTTTGAATTTCTGTTTCAAAAAAAAGTATCAAATACTTATCTGTCCATCTATGCGTTAGAGATATAAAAAAAAATACTTGGGCTATGTGAAAAGAACCATTCTGAACACAAAAATATTTCGTTTGGTTTTCTTGGTTGTCTGTTTATCAGTTTGTTTATGATACAGATTTTGACGTGGTTTTTCTATTAGAAAGGTTTTAGTTAGACACAAATATCCGCGGGCATCAGCTAATCAGTATCACAGTAGGAGTTGCGAATATATGGGACCCCAATAAGTTCTTTAGGACCCAAGTCAATTCCATAATTAAAAGAAACGGGAACGAATGATGATAATATACTAAGACTTCGTAGCATATCTACGATTATGTCTACGAGTCGCTACGAATATCTACGCAAACAGTTCAACATGCACTTGTATCCGATGAAGGAAATTACTTCGATTCATAAATTTAGCTCGATAATCTCCTTGGTGTAGCAGTAGAGCATTTGACTGCTAAATCTGTCACTGGTTCGATTCCCGCTCATTACAAATATTTAAATATCTGCAATAGACACAGCACTACTTTACAATTTTTTAATAGTATAAATAGATAGATTATCTGAACCCTAGAAACATAACACTGCCAGTGCCTTGCCATAAAAATAAACATATTTCTTTCAAAACTTGTGCCTCCGGTAATAATATGATAGTCTTTCTACATTTATATAATAATATCATTGATGATAGTGTTTATTTTGGTAAGTCTATATTTAAAAATAGATATATCATAAAATGCCGTCAAGGAATGGATATATTACTCACATTTTATTATTAATAGCGCTTGTAAACATAATAACTGTTGAAGGATGAACGTCAGCGCCATCTTGACATCTTACCAGCCTACCTTTTTTTTTGCCTTTTTTTTTCATCAATTATTTATCTAACTGACTTGCTTCAGATAAATAACTGTATTCATATTATTATTTTATCTTATTCTAATCTTAATAGATTAGGGACGAAGTTTAGATGATAGATAGATAATAAAAAATAAGAAATAGTCTCGAAAAAATATTACCCTCCTTTCTTCGGCAGTCGGGTAAAAAGAACTAATCTCAATGATTTTTTACTCATACTCATACTTGATAAGAAAACTCATTTCAATATTAATTAACTATGCTCAATACATTGGAAAAACTTAACTCACTTCTAAATTTAATTAAAGAAAACAAATTTTAACTGTCCTTGAGTGAGCAAGTAATTTGTCAACCGTACATTTTTCTTGCGAATTACCTTGGACTTGAAATTCGAATACAAAATAAACATTCTTCTTTTTTTATATTCGGCATTCGGCATTCGGCATTCGGCATTCGGCATTTATTAATTTCAATTATTTTTCTATGCCTACATGCCGTTTTGTGAGTTCATTTCTGAGAATTGATCAATTCTTGGCATAATTTTGATCGAACGCGTTTGATTCAGAAATATTATAAACATAAAAACGCCGGCAAAATAAATATGTATGAGGAAAACGAAATATGAGAAATCATTTATTATTTATGTTCTTGGAGTAGAGGCACAAACATCTGATCTATATGTAATATATTTTACTTACAGACTTTCGCACCTCAAAATAATTACTACGACTAGAAAAAAAATTAATGACTTAAAAAAATTATTGGTGTGAACCAATGATTTGTATGTTTAGGTACAGTCAGCGTCAAAAGTAGGTAATGAGTGCACTAATTACAAATAAAAAATCTGATTGAACATTAATAATATTATTATAGAAGTTTACAACAATTAACAATTACACATGCGGTGTTAACTTTGAAGAAATTGCTACATTGATCAGTGCTATGTTACATTGATATTGTATTTTAAGTAAATTTAAACTAATGCAATCAATCAGTTAGCCTGTCGACATCCACTGCTGGACATAGGCCTCTTTCAATGTTCTCACCCTTCCGGATCCAGTCCATCCCAGCTACTAAATTAATTAATTAATTAAAAATATTTTATTGGAGCCCACTAAGTACTTACAGAGCATTTTAACTAAGAAATACAAATCATTTTGCTGATTTGGATTGCCCTGCCCGAGTCTGTGTTTGCGAAAAGCTATAACCTGGGAGTCTAAGCCTGAATGAACAGGCTGCTTCGAGGCAAGCGTGCTTCATCGTCGACCACATCATCACTTACCATCAGGTGAGATAGTGGTCAAACGCGAGCCTACCGACTATTAAAAAATCTTAAATTTTCATCTACTTTTGGATGCCAACTATACAACTACGTTGTACAGTCGGCGTCAAAAGTATGATGACGTCTGACTATACGGAACAATTTTTATGGAATTTGAGAAGCTTTTGTATGAAGTATGTGAGTGACACCGCAGATTAGCACATGTTATTCTGAATAGGCAACTAAATACCTACTTAAGTATATTCAAAAACATATTCACATCAAAGCATTTCTCTGCCACTAAATCGCTCTAAGGATAATTAATTTCTCATGTTCTATCCAGTATTTGTAGTACACAGGTGCTTTCGTACAAAATTAATAATTAGACTTGTACCAAACATCCGCTTATATGTACGTACATGCCTAATTATATTTATAGGTATTTGTCACTGTAATTAATCCGCCTAGCTATTACTAATTCGTGGAAGACAGCGTTGTAATCCAGGCTTATTTATCTCAAGTATATTCATCGTCGTCTATTGACATACTATATACAGGATTAAAAGGGATTTCTTGTATGTATGTGTATTATACTATAAGATGTATTATAGTCTAAGAGCCGGCGTAGACCGACCTTCAGCCATCCGATAAAAAGATGGGATGTATTTTTTGTTCAAATGTCATTCATCTATTTAACGTGCTTATGATGGCATGCCTATCAAAAAGTGTTCATGAATATTTTTAACTAGCTTCCGCCCGTGGCTTCACCCGCGTGGTGGTCGGTATCGCCACCAAGTTTACTTATAGTGTGAAGCTAGCTTATAGCACGGTTTTAACATAATACCTAACAACATTCAAATATGCGTCGTAAGATTACTTACACGTTGTTACAGAATGCGTTGAAGAAATAAAGTTTCACTGCTCGTTTCCCGTAGGTGATGGCGTGATAATAGGCAGCCTATGTGTTGACCCGACTTCTTAATAATATTCGTGCTAAATTTGAAGTAAATCCATGCGGTACTTTTTGAGTTTATCCCGGACATACAGACAAAAATTTTAAAAACTATATTTTTGACTTCGGTATCGATTGTAGATCACACTCCAAGTATTCTTTTTAAAAAATATTTTTAATGTACAGTTTCAACTTTCCTATCATTTTATTATAATTATGTACTTATAGATTACCTAATTTTAATATTTTTCCCTCATTACTTTGGAAATTTCAGCTTATACATAATATCTTAATATATATATATCTCGTGTCACAATGTTTGTCCTCAATGGACTCCTAAACCACTTAACCGATTATAATAAAATTCGCAAACCATGTGCAGTTCGTTCCAACTTGAGAGATAGGATAGTTTTTGAAACGGATTTCAACGCGGGCGGAGCCGCGGGCAACAGCTAGTACTTTTATATGAAATTCGAACAATACATCTTGTTTAAACGGTATTTCAATTAGATTGCACTGATTGTGGTCACAGGTGGACCATGCGAAGGTAAAATATTGCCGAGATTAAAGTACCTATTGATTTATATTCACTCTTAACCCGTTTTTATTTGCTTCAATTATTTATTTAAATACATGAAAATCTGAGTGAGATTTTTTCAATTTTAAAATGTATCATAAATGGAGAGGGCTATGCTTGGCATTTTCTACGTGAACGAATCAGAAATGAGGAAAGAAAAAAAAAAGCTGAAGTTGCAATGAGCCGGCCATATAGCACGAAGATCGGACGGTCGATGGATGGGGCAAAAATATTCTCGAATTAACTTTTAAACTTTCGCGTTCCATAACTTATTATACGTAAACGGGAATTAACGCGATACACGTTAAAGGTATATACATACCTTTGGATGCCTGACGTTTCGACCAGGTTACACCGGCCGTGGTCACAGGCTGACTGTTTCAGCCGTGCACGCCCTCCGTCGCCGAGTCCGTGAGGTAGACGGTTCTTCTTCTACCCGCACATTTTCGTCATTTTTTATATTTTCTTGTCTCCAAGTAACGTCACATACCACACTCACAGTGTCCCTATTATCTGTGCAAACGCCTTGGTGTCTATCCGACCGCGCAGAAAAGCGAGGTAGCAAGTTTTTAATCACTGGATTCCATGTCGCAGATAACTTGAAACCGTCTTCCCGATTGAAATTTTTGTACTTCTTGATTTCAATCGCTTCACGTACAGCTCTTGAATAGAAGTGACGTTCGGTGGAGAGGACTTGCGTATTGTGGAATTCCATCCAGTGATTCGTGCCCGCTTCTAAAAGATGTTCTGCAATCGCTGATTTGCTCGTCCGGCGGTTCTTTACAGCTGCAATGTGTTCTTTGACCCTATCAGCAATGGTCCGCTTTGTTTGGCCTATATACGAACTACCGCAGCTGCAATCCACCTTGTAGACCCCTGAAGGCATGCCTATCAAAAAGTGTTCATGAATATTTTTAACTAGCTTCCGCCCGTGGCTTCACCCGCGTGGTGGTCGGTATCGCCACCAAGTTTACTTATAGTGTGAAGCTAGCTTATAGCACGGTTTTAACATAATACCTAACAACATTCAAATATGCGTCGTAAGATTACTTACACGTTGTTACAGAATGCGTTGAAGAAATAAAGTTTCACTGCTCGTTTCCCGTAGGTGATGGCGTGATAATAGGCAGCCTATGTGTTGACCCGACTTCTTAATAATATTCGTGCTAAATTTGAAGTAAATCCATGCGGTACTTTTTGAGTTTATCCCGGACATACAGACAAAAATTTTAAAAACTATATTTTTGACTTCGGTATCGATTGTAGATCACACTCCAAGTATTCTTTTTAAAAAATATTTTTAATGTACAGTTTCAACTTTCCTATCATTTTATTATAATTATGTACTTATAGATTACCTAATTTTAATATTTTTCCCTCATTACTTTGGAAATTTCAGCTTATACATAATATCTTAATATATATATATCTCGTGTCACAATGTTTGTCCTCAATGGACTCCTAAACCACTTAACCGATTATAATAAAATTCGCAAACCATGTGCAGTTCGTTCCAACTTGAGAGATAGGATAGTTTTTGAAACGGATTTCAACGCGGGCGGAGCCGCGGGCAACAGCTAGTACTTTTATATGAAATTCGAACAATACATCTTGTTTAAACGGTATTTCAATTAGATTGCACTGATTGTGGTCACAGGTGGACCATGCGAAGGTAAAATATTGCCGAGATTAAAGTACCTATTGATTTATATTCACTCTTAACCCGTTTTTATTTGCTTCAATTATTTATTTAAATACATGAAAATCTGAGTGAGATTTTTTCAATTTTAAAATGTATCATAAATGGAGAGGGCTATGCTTGGCATTTTCTACGTGAACGAATCAGAAATGAGGAAAGAAAAAAAAAAGCTGAAGTTGCAATGAGCCGGCCATATAGCACGAAGATCGGACGGTCGATGGATGGGGCAAAAATATTCTCGAATTAACTTTTAAACTTTCGCGTTCCATAACTTATTATACGTAAACGGGAATTAACGCGATACACGTTAAAGGTATATACATACCTTTGGATGCCTGACGTTTCGACCAGGTTACACCGGCCGTGGTCACAGGCTGACTGTTTCAGCCGTGCACGCCCTCCGTCGCCGAGTCCGTGAGGTAGACGGTTCTTCTTCAGCCTTCAGGGGTCTACAAGGTGGATTGCAGCTGCGGTAGTTCGTATATAGGCCAAACAAAGCGGACCATTGCTGATAGGGTCAAAGAACACATTGCAGCTGTAAAGAACCGCCGGACGAGCAAATCAGCGATTGCAGAACATCTTTTAGAAGCGGGCACGAATCACTGGATGGAATTCCACAATACGCAAGTCCTCTCCACCGAACGTCACTTCTATTCAAGAGCTGTACGTGAAGCGATTGAAATCAAGAAGTACAAAAATTTCAATCGGGAAGACGGTTTCAAGTTATCTGCGACATGGAATCCAGTGATTAAAAACTTGCTACCTCGCTTTTCTGCGCGGTCGGATAGACACCAAGGCGTTTGCACAGATAATAGGGACACTGTGAGTGTGGTATGTGACGGTACTTGGAGACAAGAAAATATAAAAAATGACGAAAATGTGCGGGTAGAAGAAGAACCGTCTACCTCACGGACTCGGCGACGGAGGGCGTGCACGGCTGAAACAGTCAGCCTGTGACCACGGCCGGTGTAACCTGGTCGAAACGTCAGGCATCCAAAGGTATGTATATACCTTTAACGTGTATCGCGTTAATTCCCGTTTACGTATAATAAAATATTCTCGAATAGAGCTACTACGCACTAGCAAGCGCAGTGTGAGACGGCCACCTACCAGATGGACTGACGACCTTAATAAAAATTGATGGTCTCATTGGATGCAGATGGCAATGTACCAGTTGCATTGGAAATTGATTGGAGAGGCCCATGTTCAGCAGTGGACAGCGATAGGCTGAGATGATGAAAATGTATCGTATATTTTAATTCACCTTACTTGCCGACGGTACTTCTATAATGAATACCTAATAAAGAGCATTTTATTTATATCTTATTAAATGTGTATTCAATAAGCTTTTATTGAGTCCTGCAATAACAGGGACTTCTGAGAAATATTTTTTTAAGACGTAGCGCAATTAATTCCATCAAATTGTAATCTCAAGTGACAATTTTGTTTTCCGCTCTTCGAGGTTAAGAGCCCAATTATGGAGACAGGCCCTTTGCGTCGCATGTTAAGTACCTCATCGTCTGATATTACTCGGGTAGTAAACAAGCGTATAGCCCACCTAATGGTAAGTGGATACCATGGCTTTTGAACGCTTACTATACTGAGAAGTCACTTGCAAGTTGAGAAGACGGCTGAGGGGATCGGACTAAATTAAAGAAAGGAATATGAGGCATTTGGCATTATTAAAAAGTTTTCAAAATACCTACCTACTAGGGCCTTATCACAAACTCTTAAAGCAGTATTATTTCAATATTACTTAACTTTCATAGTGTGAATCGGACTCGGTCAAACGTCATCCACTATTATAATAAGTTTAGTGTTCTGTGTCTTGTAAATCTACTAACAAATTTAATGAAATAAATATATCCACAACATTCCATAAAAGTAAGAGAATGCTAGACCACATAACACTAGTATCCGTCGACGTCGATGGTCCGATTCACACTATGAAAGTTAAGTTATATTGAAATAATACTGCTTTATGAGTTTGTGGTAACACCTCTGTTACTTAAAGTCAATAGTAAATAATAGGTCAATGGTATCCTGGTTGAGTCTACCTATTGGTGCTAGATTTGTGTAAGCAAAGCATTTTGTTTAGCGACTACAATATTCTTCAAGAAGGGCACTAGAAGGTTTTTACAGGGTCGGCAGCGCGAGTGTGATGCCCCTGGTGTTGCACGCGTCCGTTGGCCACGGTGACAGCTTTCTATCAGGTGTGGGCCGTGTGCTTGTCTGCCACCTAAGTGGTATAAAAAAATTATCACTTATGTATGTAATTTCTTTAAACAGTGCTATTACTCAAGTAAGAATTTTAAGCGCTCTCCGTAAATCCTTTTACGGTTTCATTATGAAGACAAACGCCTTAAACCAAGCGTTAAGCGTTGTGATTGTGTATGCTACGGTTTATTTAAACCTTGTAGTCGTGTATGTGAGCACTCATGCTTAAACGTTTGTTTGGTAAAGGGTTAGTTAACGTAAAGTATAGACACCCCCCTATATAGATACCCACCACAATATATGCCACTATTTGCTTTATACGTCACCTCGTTCTCTTTCTACATAGATCACCAGTATATTTTCAATATAGGATTTTAGACTGACATAGTCATTCAAATAGACATTAAGATAGTTGACGGGATATTTACCATGTTTGTTTGTTTTACTGAGTATCCGATATTTCAACGCTGTCGGATACTCAATATCAAACAAACATGGTAAATATCCCATCAACTATCATAAAGTTTTAAGTTTTAAGCTGAGATATTTAAGGTAGTTCGTATAAATATATTCAAAGAATGTAAATGAGTAGCCGTAAATTATGTATGTATTTATATCAGTGTAATAATTGTAATGTAAATTGTAAAGAGAACAGTTTATCCTGCACAAACCTATTCTAGGTTTATGGGATAATATTAAATGTAAAAGTATATGTGTGTATAAAATTAAATCAAATAAAAAAAAGTATTATTGTTATCTTATCTATTATTATGGGCCTCCAAAATGCTAAACTCTCTTAATTGGCTCACGATAAATCCAGAAGCACGTTTCATATTCTGTATTATAAGAAATGTATATACAATTTTTTCTTACTTTGTTGCAGCTGTATCAATACACACGTCACGAGGCTGGACTGCAGTGTCAGGCGTAGCGGGAGCGGGAGCGGGGGTGGCAAACGTTTTATGGGCTGCAGCCGTATGTCTATTGCTAGCACTAGTAGTACAATGCTGCAGAACTATCATGGATCCTCCTGGACTCGATTATGGGTGAGCAAAACAGGTCAAAAGCACTCGAAACCGGCGGGCTTGCATGAAAGGCTTAATAACAGTAGAGGAAGTGCGTGAAGTATGTCAGGACAGAGGCAGGTAGCGGTCTGTTGTCTCTGCCTACCCCAGAGGGAAAAAGGCGTGAGCATAATTATGTATATAAATTACAAAAAACATAACGAGATTTATAGCTTACTTGTTAGATGAGTTTTGTGATGTATGTTAAGTAGTGAAAGTCTTTTTTGCTGAGGTATTTGTGATTATTTTAGGCGATATCAAGTGACCTGCGGGTCAGTATTAGAGGACTGATGATGATAGAGTAAGCTTGTGAGATTTATAAGAGTCGAAAATAATTATTCAGGGTCGGCACAAAATTTCATTATAGCCACACTTTCCTTTCAGACTTTATCCCCGAGTATATTTATTTCACTATTAAAACAAATATCTTGTTGCAGAGATGGGCCAATAGAAGATGACACACTACCATCATCACGTGATTTAGTCGTAATCGCGGGCGTTCAAATCGCGTTGGCAGTTGCAACGTTACTCAGTGCGGCTATATGCGCACGCATCGATTGCAATATATGACGCGAGCCTCAACGCTCGCTAACACGGCGACGCATAAGCGAGCTACCCGGTTCCGCTCCCGCTCCCGCGGAATGCAATGTATCACCACCCGAGGATGTGATTGTTGAAAGAGAGGGTAGCCGTGTGGCTTGGTTGATATAAAAATTATATGAAAAATGTATTTATTGTAAATTAAATAAAAAATATAAATGCAGTCGAGGAGGTTAGTACTGTACCTAGTTGCTTCAAGAATAAATTATAATAGGTTCAAAGTTTTCTGCCCTTAGCAACAGTGATTTAGTAATGTTTGTGATGCATTAAGATATACTTAAGAGAAGAAGCATTACTTTATATCTCACGTTAAAAATTAAAAGTACTTATTGCATATTACGTATACTTACTTCGATGCAACAGTAATTTCTTAGTTATGCTGTGTATAGTTATGTATAAGTAAATAAAAATGATATTAGAAAATAACAGATAGCGATTATTTAAAGATGTATTTTGATAAGCTGAAGTTGAATATTTTTATCATTGATCAAGATGCTTAGAAATTAGTACTCTATTACTTATGTATTAAAACCGATATTTGTTTAACATTGGTCATTGATTGGAAACTTGGTTATTATGTAAACATACCTATAGATTTTCATCTTATATTCCAAATGTTTCGATTTATTTCTCTACTGCCTTATTGTCTGTCAGTCAATGTTATTTTGACTTGGGAATATTATCAAAATATATTATGAAACGTATACCAAATTCACTGCTTTCTTAAACTAAAAAAATACTTTAGATTTCTTTTTCACTAAATCAAAACCTTTAGAATACTTTTCATAGTTCTAGAATTATGGTAAGAAGCAATGCCTATGCGAAAGATGTACTTATATATATTTACTGCATAACTTTTTGCTTTTTTTGAGTTAGCCTTTCAATTCGACTATTAGACAGAAATTAAATCTCGGAGAACGATTTACTCATTCTTCGAGATTTGATTCCTGTGAAACAGTTGAGACCTGTTGAATAAAAATCGAGTCTTTATTTATTTTAGAACTCAACTTAGGCTGAAATTTTGCTTCGGCTGCTCCTATTCAATTGGCCGTCACTAAATTGAAACATAAAATATTTAAACACTTTTTCGGGATTATGATTTAAAAGGCTTTTACAATTTTACAGAGAAAGTACTTACTTAACGAAATAGGCAACAATTTTGAAAGATTGACTTCAGGTGACACACAGACATATTTATTGAATCTATTTTCTTTTAAATATAATAAATGAAATACAAATTTGTTATTCTTCTTCTTCTTCTGTCGTGTCGATGGCATGTCAAATTTTATTTGCTTAGTGTGCCGCTACCATTAGGTACTACGTTCTCAGAGGCGCTCATGAGGTTCTCCGATGCACATGTGTTTGGGCATGCAGCACAAATTAGTAGGTGGGCCATTGTATATTACTTTGATTTGCCATCTTGGTGTAGTAATTAGTTTCATGGCTTCGCTGCTACTTACGGTGACTTTGTTCAGTAGAGGCTTACCATGAATCGTACATCCGCAATTGCGGGCACATACGAAATATGAACGAAAGAAGTGTCATTAAGAACCACGGAATAAATTAAGAACCATAACGTTGCTGCAAATCCATTTCCATTTCTGTCGACATCACTGGAAGCCTTTACCACACTAAACTAAGTAAAAGAAAATAGAGAGTTCTTTATCAAATTACTTTCATAAATAAGATTTCGTCAGGCTCTTTCACATTGCGATTTTTTATTCAATTACTTAGAGATGCTTTTAGTTTGCCGATATCTTATACTTTGAAGATAAAAATGATAAGAGAATTTTGTAATATACTCTGTAAATAGATATTATAGTACTTAACTGAGTATTAGTAATTACTAACTAGGCTAATAATTAAATTTAGGCTAGACCATGGACATATAAAACTATCGGACGGAACGCGTTAGAATACAATTTGCGACACTAGAATCGACCCATTTGCCTATAGGTACAAGTCGGCATACACACATATACATACATACTAGTCAGCCACTATGCGGCAAACATTCAGTTTAGGTGGCGAAAAAAAAAAACAAAATACGGCATGACTTGTGTAGTGAAATGGTATAAGCCTGATTCTTTAACTTTTTTCTTTCTGTCGCCACGACAGTAAGGAAGAGTTCAGGAATCACATTCCAATGCAATTTGGTTAAAGGAGTTATTTCATTTTGAGCCCCCTAATTGTACACAATACAGGAAAAAAGAGAAATAATACCGGTTTTTGGCAAAAATACAATTATATTTATTCGCCTTCAAAATTCAAGGGCATCAATTAATAAAATATGACTACATTTTTATAGTTTTAGTCCGCCACATTTTGTTGTGTTGCAAGAAAGTGTCTATTTAGTTAAATTCCGCCCATAATACGTAGCAATATCATAAGAATTGAATAGTGAAAAATGAAAACTACATTGCCTAGCTATTTTTCTAAGTAGTGTACAATTATCGGGCCCAAGGTCCTTACATTTGTGAAACATCTCCTTTACTTTAGTTTATTTTAAAATAACTAAAATCAATCTTCTAACTCTTGTATAAAGAAAAGAGTTCCTTTTGTTTAGTTATAAAGTTAAATTTTAAAGTGTACATAATAAAAATAGAAGTAATTTAGAATAATAATGTATTTAGTTAAGTAATGATGTAGACTTTATGAACTCACGCAAAGATCTGTCGGAACTATAATTTTTCTATAATAAAATAAATCTTGGAGCAAAAGTTTGTTTCATTAGGCTAAATTCCTATATAACTTTCTATCCAAAAGTTGTCCAGAAATCACAAGTTTTTTTTTATAACAGACTGCTAAAAGTTAATGACCTAATGGCTTTATCTTCAGCAGTGCTATTCACTTAGGACACACACATCTTCATTAATTCTTCAAAGGAGGTAGGACACGACGGTATCTCCCGTCCAAAATGAGCAGTCCAACTGGGGTAGTACCTCCACCCTACAGAAGACCGCGGCCATAATAACCATCGTGTTGTGTTCCCGCCGGTAACTAGGGTAGCCAGAGCTCACTGTACCCCTCCTCCCCCACCCCTTCCTGTCCACCCTTACCTTCAGGGTAGGTAGCGCGTGTGTGACACCCTTAGTGTTGCACACATCCATAGGCCACGGTAACCGCTTCCCATAAGGTGGGCCATGTGCTTGTCTGCCACCTATGTAGTATAAAAAAAAATACAGCCTTCGTCGCTGTTCGTCTGTTCGTTCGTTGATGGAAAGGACTTGGATGTGTGGCGATACCACAAATATCCAGCGCTATCCATACCACAAATATCCAGCGCCATCCAGCACCATCTAGTCACAGCACGACGAACTACTTCGATACTACAACTACGTCAACGATCCTGAATCGCGAAAGTGCAGATGCACACTGGTGTAGCATATATACAAGATCCCAACGATAAACCGTAGGGCCGCGGCCCGCCAGGCGTGATCACCTTGCCTGGTCGGAGGATCCTCCCTTTGTGTTGGAGGGACGTCACATCCCGTTCCTCCACAGAGGTATCAGGTTGTGCAATTCCAGAACGCACTCTCCGAAATGTATCCGATAGTACACCGAGAGACCTGCAATTATGCGTCGATGGGCAAGGCTTTGAAGCCTTTTCTTGATAAGTGCGTCGTTGTTGATGAGCCTTTTGGCTTGTCTCTCGATCATCTCCAGCGCGTCAAGTTGATATTTAGCTGAGCCATCACACAGTTTCTGATACTAGCAGTACTCCATGCATATACATAATGGCGGTCCTCAGCTTGACGGCCTCATCAAATGCTTTTTGACGCTCCGCTTAAAGGACCCAGGACTGTACAATAGGAGGAAGGAAACACGTACCAATACTTAATACCCCTACTGATAGTCTTAGTTATGTTTTGACTTGCTTAAGTAAAATATACAAACGAAAATATACCTTATTTCAATCTAGACACAGTTCGAAATAACACGGATTCCGTAAGACGATTAGATGAGTTGTGTTTTGACCATTTTTTGTATGAAAAACAATTTATCATCATTTGTGATTTACCAAAAATAGTTTGGTAATGAAAAAAAAAGGATCGTGAGTCAAAAAAGGGTAAAGCTACATAGAAATCCCTCGGGCTCTGATGGAATTTCATAAATAACGAAAAATATTAGATATTTATTACAAAAAATAATATCACATAATGAAATCACGTTGTAATATAGGATGTGGATGATCGAGATGTTCTTGAAAAACCCCATACTGTTTTTTTTATACTACTTACGTGGCAGACAAGCGCACGGCCCACCTGATGGAAAGCGGTTACCGTGGTCTGTAGACGTGTGCAACATTAGGTGTCTCACACTCGCACTGCCGACCCTGGAGGGAAAGGGCGTTGAGGAGTTTGATGGGGGGGGTTGGAGGAGGTGATTAAGGAGTTGGGGAGGGGGGGTGAGCTCTGGCTAGTAGAGAGAACCAGGTTGTTATTTGAATAGATCACATACATAATCGAAGTTAACTCACATAAGGCAATGCAACAGTAAGTTTATAACACCATTTAAATGCCAAATGTTGTACGAATGTACGAGAACAATACAATTAAAACTTTCTGGAACAAGATTGGTGGAGAAAATAGTTGTTCTTCAGACAAAATGTTATTAAAAAGCCTTTAACTGCATAGTGTGTTATTAGACGCGACCATTTTAAACTTAATTGAAAATTCACGTTTTTAAATCGGTAATTAAATTTAAAATGTAATCGGTAATTACAGTAATCGGTAATCGGTAATTAAAGTTAAAGTGAGACGCCACTGGTGTTGCACACATCTATAAGCAGAGGTGACCGCTTTTCATCAAGTGGGCCGTGTCCTTGTATGCCACCTAAGTGGTAAAAAATGGAATAGAAGATCTCTCAATTAATTAATTATGATGACACCAAAAGAATTTTCTAAGGGTCAAAGTTGAATTATCATTTTTAAATCTCAGTTTCTCGGAAACAACATAATCTTTATGTTAATCCAAACCCGTCTTCGTAATTTAATTTCATAATTCCATATTTGTACAGGAAATATGAGATCCCGTGATATATTCCTTTGAGAATAAATTTACTGAGCCTTTATTCAATTCATAATGTTATGCCGCTTAAATAATTTTGAATGACATGAACAATGAACAATTTTGAATAACATGAATATGTACAGTAGAATCCGTTCGATTCCCGCACAGTGTACATTTTTATGCACGAATATGCCTATATGTATTATATACATAGGCTTACATTTGACCCCAATCCCACCTGATGGTAAGTGACAATGTGGTCCACGATGAATCACGTTTACCTAGAAGGAACCTATTCATTCGTGATTCGAATACTCCCAGGTTACATACTATATTCCGGAAACACAGGCTCTAGTGGTTTAAGTTATATTATTCAGCGCGTTCTGTTTGTTGTTTTATTACGTCCATGCAACCGAATTTAAAAAGAATATTAAATTGTACCACGGCAGGTGGGTCCACGCTAGGCGAGCCGAGCACGAGCCGAGCACGAGCGGAGCCGTTCTCGGCTACGTCGCTCGCGTGTCAAGTGTGGACGTACAACGAATCTACAACGATCACTATCCTCGAAATCCATTGTGTTCGTCAAAAAAGCGACAAAAGCCGAGCACGAACGAAATGCTCGCAGCGCGCTCGTTCGAGGCTTGTAAGTCGGTCCATACTAGACGAATTGTGTTCGTCTCGTGCTCCGCTCGTGCTCGGCTCGCCTAGCGTGGACCCTCCTTTTTAGCAGAGCGTTATACCCGTTGTTCTACATTCGAATGAATGAATACAATCTGTTCACCTGTTCAATTTTGTTCACTGATTCGAGAATCATATTGTGCAAGTTTTCAGACTGCTGAGTTTTATTCAATTCTAGTTAAACGCTGCAATATGGGTAAAAAATGAATACTATATTTTGTATTCTAGCAGACGATGCTTGGGCATTCTTACATTATATGTCTACCAGGTTTTAATTGTTAGGTACTTCGGGAAAATGTGTGAGTATTTGGCTAACATTGACCTTATTCTGTTCTCACACCTTTGTGCCCTATCTTCGTCACTAAACGCGACCTTTTTTATACTACGTAGGTAGCAGACAAGTACCTGATGGAAAGCGGTCACCGTGGCCTATGAACGTGTGCAAATCTAAGGGAGTCACACACGCGCTTCCTACCCTGAAGGGAAGGGGAGAGGGCTAGGAAGCGGTGGGAAGTTAGAAAGGGGTGAAGGGAGGAGGGGTACAGTGAGCTCTGGCTACCCTACTTACCGGCGGGAACACAACACGATGGTTATTATGGCCGCCGTATTTCTGTAGGGTGGAGTTACTACCCCAGTCGGACAGCTCATTTCGGATGGGAGATACCGTCGTGTCCTACCTCCTACTAAACCTCAATAAATCCAACGATAGTGCGGTCAGGTTTACATGATGTGAGAGTCGTAAGTAAAAAGATGTGCTTTGAGAGTTTTATGTTTAATGAGCTTGGTAAGATGCGCGTCATAATATCGTGTTGGGTTCATTGCCCCCCCTCCCCCCATCCACAGTGCAAGGTTGGTCTACGATCGTGCACATTTAACTTTTCAAAGTTCTTCCCAGCAGACATTAATTTATCATTTGCGAGATAGTCCAGGCAATTTGGCATTTAAAATGCTATTAAATCAGCAGTTTGTTTTCAGTTTCGTAGACTAGAAGTTGAAGCTATTTATTAATCTCAGAGGGTTTCTATCAGATAAATAATAAACATTTTACGATATTCTACACAGCGCTCTCTTGAGTAAGTATAGTTTAACTAGCTTGTTTTTAAGGTTCTAGAGGATGAGGACAAAAATAATTTTTTTTTGTCGGTCACGTCAATACGACTTCACCTCGCCTGATGTTAAGCTAAAGGTAAAGTCTCAGGAAGGGGGTCCCCATTACATACACCGACAGTACCATAATTGTGGCCCTGAATATATGTACCTTTATTTAAAAATATATGCATAGAAATACCCAGATTAGTATGAATAAAAAAAAAGAAAGAGTCAGCCAACTTGCTTATACGTACAAGCACACATAGATACACACTAGTCAGCCATTACGCAGCAAATGTCATTCGAAACAGAGATAAACATGAAATACTAAAATTTTAAAGTGTTACATCAAATTTTATCCTTGTCAAGAAAAGGTTGCACACGCTTTATAACCTTCCTCTTCTGAATAATATATATATAATACTTCATACCAGCCTTTCTTTTCAAAGCAAACATGTTTACCAACAAGCCAGATAAACATCTCATTATTTGTACCACATTGCGGTTTCTCGAAATATGTGTACTCTCTCCTGTTTCCTGTTAGTGCCTGTTTATAATTTAATTAAACTTTACGAGTTCTAGGTAAACATAAAATAATTGGACTATGTTAATATTAACGACCGCGGTAGCCTAGTGGTCTGGGTAATGGACTGCTGAGACGAGGTCTCGGGTTCGATCCCAGGTTCACCATGGCACACACCAATGACTTTTCGATGCTTTTCGAAGTTATGTGTGTTTATAAGTGCCCGGTTAATGGCAATAGGCTCGCCACCTATTACATTGTGACCTAAAGATAAACTGACGAAATGTGGGTGCTAGCACCTCTGCCTACCCCTTCGGGGATATAGGCGTGAGTTTATGTTATGTTAATATCTTTATATTTATTTACAGGACTTTTATCCTAGTGGGTTGCGAGCGAATTGCCTTTTCGTTTACTTATATTTTGGTTTTGAAGACCCGAGACGCCACGCGATTTGAGTCGATTTAAGTCCGATACAACCACTTTTGCTGGCCACAGGAGTGGTATCCTTATTGATTTCTTCTTTTTAGGACTTCAACTATCCGTTACGATTGCACAGAATGATCTTCGTGGCAATGGGAATCGAAGGCTTAACGTGCTCTCCAAGGCTTAACCTATATGTTAAGAATTATACAACCTTGAATGAAATTTTTAAGCAATTGCATGCTAACTATTTCCAATGATTTTCTGATCGGAAAAAATGATCATCCAGGACGGGACTACTACAGGATAGGAAAGGCGCGGCGCCCTAAGCCGTAGAGTATATCGGAAAATTTCGAGCATCTAGGATGGGTCCAGGTAGCTCAGTTGGTCAGAGCATTCCCCCTGTAAGGGACTGGTCACGGGTTCAAGTCCCGTCCTGGATGATCATTTTTTCCGATCAGAAAATTATACAACTTTGTCTATTTGAATGTATTCCGTAATTTTATCGGGATATAACGCGATTGTGGTATAGGTATATACAATATACATACCTTAGAATTACCTGACATTTCAACCAGGCTACACCGGCCGTGGTCACCAGGTGACTGGAAAAAAAAGAATACATCATTATAATATCAAACAATTTCATCTGCGAAATATAAGACGCCTTTAAAAAAAATATGCCTTATCATGTTAGTATTTAGGCCTCAAAAAGCGCTTCCATAAGCGAAGAGTCGTGGATATCAAAAAAAGATAAAACTAAGTTATCATTCGTTCATTTTCATATCATACTTTTTCCTTATATCAAAGAGTTTCATATTATTTCGTATTTATACTTGCACAAAGCAGTCAGATCTAAACGAAATATATTCTAAGGAAAATACAGGAAACATTAAAAGTTAAATAGCATTTCCATGTAGAAATAAAACCTCCCTTCGAATGTATACAAGGATTATACGATTTACTTGAAGCCATTTAATATCTATATACGAGTACATATAATAAAATGATAGGAAAGTCAAAACTGTACATTGAATGTTTTTTGAAAAGAATACTTGGGGTGTCATGTACAATCGATACCGAAGCCACAAATATAGTTTTTAGAATTTTTGTCTTTTTGTCTGTATGTCCGGGATAAACTCAAAAAGTACTGCATGGATTAACTTCAAATTTGGCACGAACATTATTAAGAAGTCGGGTCAACATATAGGCTACATATTATCACGCTATCACCTACGGGGAACGAGCAGTGAACCTTTATTTCTTCAACGCATTCTGTAAGAACGTGTATTTTAACGACTCATATTTGAACGTTGTTAGGTATTATGTTAAAACCATGCTATAAGCTAGCTTCACACTATAAGTAAACTTGGTAGCGATACCGACCTCGACGCGGGCGAAGCCTCGGTCGGAAGCTAGTTTATAAATAGGAGTGTAACATAGATACCGAATCGCGAGGCTCTTCAAGTCTTTCCGAACAAAGAAGTATGTGAATAGGTGGATACAAACTAATTTACAACCTATTCTCCGATCTATTAAATAAATAGGTACCCAAGAATCGGTGAAGCCATTTCGGAGAAGTTCTATAGCAAACACTATGACACGAAATTTATGAATGAATGATTTTTGTGTTAGATTGAATCACAGATGTGGTTTCTATATTATATACGTATAGAAAAACATAGACCATTATGATAACAGCGGGCTTAAAGTAGAGGAAGCGCGTGAAATATGTAAGGACAGAAGCAGATGGCGGGCTATTGTCTCTGCCTACCCCGAGGGGAAAGGCGTGGGTATATACGTATGTATGTAGCTAGATATATATTATATTAGATGACTGAAAGTATTCCTACAAAATACGCGCAATATATGGATATTTCCTTTGACCCGTCAATCCAGTGCGTCCTACCATTAGGTTTTCTCAGTGATTTTTTATTAAGGTTTCCTTCCTCGAAGGTCTGATTAGCATAACTATTCTATTTCTGTTTTATATTGCCAATCGATCAAGATACAGCTATAGGCACATTTATCTGAAGTCTCTACAAGTATTTGTTCGCATTATAACTATTTTCAAAAACTGTCAGTGAATTTATGACAAGTAAATGACTGTGTTGCATTATTGATGGATTAATGAAATTAATTTTAACTTAAAAACTCCACGAGTTCTTGAAATTAATGTGTTTTGACAGAGATATTAGACAAACGGACAAAAAGTTGATTCTATAAAGGTTTTTGTTTTTCTTGTTAAAGTCTAAAACCCTAGAAATAATAAATTAGTTAATAAGCTTTGACTATTGTTTTTAAAATATATTTGGATCAATTGACATAATTAATTGATTCCTTTAGCATCTATTACTTTGAAGACTTTTAAAAAATCAGATGAATCATAATGTTGTGAATGTGCCACATAAATTAACACATACCTAATTTAACAAAATACAATAACCTTATTTGTTAAGAATCTTCAAAGTTGTGAACCTCAGGGGAATAAACTGAATACGCCAAATTTCAAAATTCACCCATTTATCAAAGCTATTCCTCATTAATCGTCATTGTGTTAGGCACATACCTGTACCGTGATCACGTTAATTCCCTCAAACATAATTTACAACGATAATAGGCAGCCAAATTACCTTTAGTCGAGCAAATCTCTCACAATTGGTCCCCAACCAGGCAATTAAACGGTTGGAATCTATTGTCTGAAAACTGTTAAGGATTCAACAGATTACCGACTATTCATGATATTTCATCATTAACTTTTTTTATAACATTTAGATGGCAGACAAGCGCACGGCTCACCTGATGGAAAGCGGTTACCATGGCCTATTGACGTGTGCAATATCAGACGATCTTAGGAACTTAATCTTTATCTAACTACACATTTTCACTAGTCTGAATTGAATGGTCTTTTAAAGGCTTTGACGGCCTCTGTGGCGTCACAGAGTACTACGGTGGCGTAACGATAGTGCATTTGACTGCTACGATAGGGGGCGTGGCGAGCCCTCTCAGTGCAAATGTTTGTATGAATATTTACATTGATCTGGATTTTTATGTCCATCGCGACTAGCGATAGACGTAAAAACTACTGGGCCCGTAGATAAGTGTCAAAAGTCTAAATCGCTAAGGAATAAAATAAAAAAATAAAAAACGTTACTGTATCAAAATCCGTTTAGGGGCCGTAGACAAGTGTTACAAGTCTAAATCGCTAAGGAAACGAATAGATTAGGTCGACCAATCACACTCCAGCTCGTAATTCCGCCACGGCGCCCGCATGGTACTCCGGTGACGAGCTTGGATGTGATTGGTCGACCTAATCTATTCGTTTCCTTAGCGATTTAGACTTGTGACACTTGTCTACGAGCCCTAAACGGATTTTGATACAGTTTTTTTTTTATTACAAAGATCTTAGTTGGACTTAAAATTTTACGCAGTCACAATCGGTTGATTAAAACCGAAGTCAAAAAACGTGATAACCGCGAGCGGAGCCGCGGGCATAAGCTAGTCTAAGTGATACAGAATGAAATACACAACGTCTTTATTACAAATCTAAGGCTTTATCCAATAAGTCTGACTGTCTCGCTGGCGTTGAACCGTAATGAAAAAACTTTCCTTAGCCTTATCCTATCACAAAACAATGTAAAGTTAACTTAGTTTATGAATTGGTAGTCCTTTGTTAACTGTGTTAGAGTAGAATTTGCAGGTTCAAATCAGCTGGTTAAAAGTTCATAGGTCAATTAGTTCATTGAGCAGTTAAGAACAAAAGTATAACCGCGGTAGCCTAGTGGTCTGGGTAATGGACTGCTGAGACGAGGACTCGGGTTCGATCCCAGGTTCACCATGGCACACACCAATGACTTTTCGATGCTTTCGAAGTTATGTGTGTATTTATCGCAGGTTTATAAGTGCCCGGTTAATGGCAATAGGCTCGCCACCTATTACATTGGGACCTAAACATAAGCTGGCGAAATTTGGGTGCTAGCACCTCTGCCTACCCCTTCGGGATATAGGCGTGAGTTTATGTTATGTATGTTATATTTAGAACAAAAGTTGATTTCAAGTAGGAGTTAATTTTGATGAAATTCGGACAGCTTCTGTGGCGTAGCGGTAGTGAACACGGCCGCTGCTTATTAGACGCGGGTTCGATCTCCGCTCAGTGTTAATATTTGTATGCATGAATATAATAGGTATTTGCATTGGTCTAGTCGTGCCTCGGAGAGCACGTTAAGCCATCGATCCCGGTTGCCATATGAACATCTAAGCTCGTCGCCGGCGCACGATGCGTGCAACGCGGCGGGATCATAAGCTGAGCTTGATTGGTCGACCTATTCTACTCGTAATACTTTTGTTAGCGATTTACGCTTGTGCCACTTGTCTACGGGGGCTATTTTATATGAATAAAAACAAGAAAAATATTGTTTTGAGGAATAGATATAATTTATTCACTTGCTTTTGAACATCGTGCTGACGAGAATTGGTATTTATTAAACAGTTTTATTTAACTCGTTTGTTTGGGTCAAATCTAGTAACTGAACTTTGAACCCCTTTCAGTTGTCTGATTGGTCTGATATTTGGCAGAAGTCTTTAGATCTGATGACAATACAATTTAAAACTGTTTTACTTGAAAAATATTTTTTTTTATAATTTATTTCATATTGTAATCGTGTATCTTTTGATGTCGACATCTTAAAACGGATTACAAGCTAAATGACAACCGGAAATTATCGACATTGTGAGTAACAATTGAAATAGCTTCTTAAGAGTTTATTAACGTAAAGAAAAATGGATTTCTTTTGATATTACATCTACTTTTCCTTCTTTATGTGATATCTGCTTACAAATATCAATGCTAACCATATTGCTTGAAATGTATTTAAAGCTAGGTATTATACCTATATTTTTTTGAATAGAGAACATCTATTCAAGGTTCCGTAACTTAACGTAAGTTACAAAAAAACTCCACAGAACCCCTGGAAGGAGCTCCCTAGGGAGATATTTCATTCAACAAAAGTTGATTTTGTTAAGAAAAATTAATACACGAACCTTAATCTGATATACAAACCTCTGTAATTTGTCTTATCACTCCAATATCATGATACGATATCATATTTTCTTAACAGTTCAGATAAAAGCTTTTTTATACCCCTTAGATGGCAGACAAGCCAACGGCCCACCTGATGGGAAGCGGTCAACGTGTGCAACACTACGGATGTCACAATCGCGCTGCCAACCTTAGAGGGAAGGTTGGTAGGAAATGGGAGAGGGATAGGTTGGAGGGTGGTCAGGTTAAGAGACTTTCTGTGCTAACAACACAGGAGACTTTGTCTCCCTGCTGACAACACAAAATCCCTCCAGTGAGCTCTGGCTACCCTACTTGCCACCGGGAATACAACACAATGGTTATTATGGCCGCGGTCTTCTGTAGGGTGGAGGTATTACCCCGGTCGGACTGCTCAGTTTGGACGGGAGATACCACAGGGAGATACCTACCGTCGTGTATCTGTGTACCTCCGTAAATCTTCTAATCTTAAAAATATAAAAGCAAAATTGTGAAGGCTCGAGTTATATTTAAATGAGATTGTTAGTGCTTCCCGAACATTTTATTTCTTTTCTGACGATCTTGAAGCCGTGAATTTTATGCGGATTTTATCCTCGCGTTTTCAGCCGTTCGGTCACGTACTATCCTTGCCGTTTTATTTGTGATTCAGTATGTACAACCATAGTACCGTTATTAGTAGAGGTTTTGACAAGGTCGGCAGCGCGAGTGTGACGCCCCTGATGTTGCAAACTGTCCATATGCCACCCATTAGATGGGCCGTGTACTTGTCTGCTACCTTCCTTCAACCTAGCGTTAATCCCAGTCGTATCCAAAGCTTTCAGCTCGGAGTCTGGGGTTTGCTTTAACAGTCTTAACTGCGGATTTGGCTGGACTTCGATATTTTCCGTGAAGCGACTGCCATTTGATCTTCACAACCCAATGGTGACATTAGGCGATATCGAAGCATTGCAGCTAGACCGTTGTTGTTGGACTTTTTAGGGCCCTAACTACCCGTAACGACTGCCATAGAGGTTTGTGCGGCAACCGGGACCGACAGCTTAACTTGTCTGCTACCTAAGTGGTATAAAAAATGTTATTACCAAACTTCCTTACGGCCATAGCAACGCAGTGTACGATATTTGCTTTCATATTCTACCTGGCGTAACACAACGAATTCACCGGGTATTGTGGATAAACAATGTAGCTAGTTGTTCCCCCGGGCAAAGTAACCTTACAGACACGATACAAATTGGTGCAAGTTATAAGCTTATGGCGATTTAATTTTTTTTTAATAGTGTACTTTACAATTATAAAATTGTAAAGTTATATATCATTGTCTGCACATTGGAGATATTTAAAAAATATATTATGTTAACTAAATGATTTTGAACTCGTTTTTTATTCTTGTCTGTTTGTCGGTTTATCTGTTTGTTTGCGATGGACGCATAAACTACTGAACAGATTTTGATGCGATTTTTTTATTAGAAAGGTCTAGTCCAGGGGTCGGCAAACTACAGCCCGCGGGCCGGAAGATTTTTTTCTTCTACCTATTAATGAATTATGGAGTAAACATGTTTCAGAAAAGTATGAAAGATACTAGAAATTAGCTATGAATCCGACCACATGCGAATCATCTTTATCAAAAATTTACATAATGATCTAAAAAATATTATCATCCAAGATTTAGGCAGTGACGCCGATCTCGGCCTAGTCTATTTGATTTTTTGATGACTATATGTTATGTTTAGGATATGTGGTTGAATAGAACCCAAAGATACAACCAAAAGTCGCAATAACCGACATCCACGCGGTTATAAGCTAGTATTATCATATTATTAAAACCGCTATCGCTTTCTACTTGTGCCACCGAGATTGGACAGGTGTTATACGTACCCGGTAGAAACAAATGGTGGAAACAAAGAGAATGCCTCAATCTTCGGGAGCTGAATATTTTTGCTGTTGTCTGTAATATTATCCACTGCGTGGTACAGAATTATAAAGATTTTCATATACTCGTACTTCCAAGATATGAGAGTAATTAAAATACTGCTCGAGAAAACTGAGCATCAATTTGTAAGTAAAAGTAATCAAATTAATTTGAACCAAAAATTGTTGTGTACGATATTTTTGCTTCAGAATCCTTTCAGTAACATGATATCCTATTAATGCTACTAATATTATAAATGTGAAAGTTTGTGAAGAGTGAAATTTTTTTAACCGGCCTCTTTAGTGTAGTGCGGGTTCGATTACCGCTCACTTCAATGGATATGTCTATTTGCATTGGTTTGGGTGTTTCTTTGAATAAGTATGTAAGATATTTACAAAAAAAGTATATAAGTAAGTTGGAGAAGAGGATGAAACAGTCTCAATCCCCTCCTCCAACTCCCCTTAAACTCTCCCTCCCTCCAGGATCGGCAGCGCGAGTGTGAAGCCCTTGATGTTGCACACGTCCATAGACCACGGTGACCGCGTCCCATCAGGTGGGCCGTATGCTTGTCTGCCACCTAAGTAATACAAAAAAGACTTCAAAGAGTTCAAAAGTTCAAAGTGAAAAGTCAAGCAAGTCACAAATTACTGTCAGAAAGACCTCATTACACCTCTCGACCAGCCCTCTCATTAGGAACGATGCGTCCAGTGCTCGTTAGAAATGATTGCGTATATCATTATGGCATTTTCGCAACGCGAAGAAAATTTTAAAACTAAATTGGAGAAAGCTGGAGTTGTGATTCATTGCAAAATTGTTTGTATAAAAAAAGCTAAGTAAACCATATTCTGGAGGAATAAAATATCGGATCCATTGTTTTGTTTGTTATTTTCGTACCGAAAGCCCATGGATACCACCCCTGTCGGTCATCGGTAGGCTTATGTCGGATTCGAACCGACTAAAACTGTACGCCGCCGACTCGAGTCTCCGGTATTGATAACCCTCCATGATAATCCAACTTCAACGTTTCTTGAAATCTTGAAGCAACAACTTTGCTTGTGAGAGTTGCCGCTTCAAGATTCCGTGATCTACAAGTTAATAAGTACACGAACTTCACAAAGTACTTTATCTTTACGCATAATATAACAGGATGGTTCGAGGGAGCCATCATCCTTCAAAGATCCCAGTTTACCAACTTACCGGTTGGTTTCCTCAGCGTTCGGCTCGCGGTCAAATTCGACAAAGTGATACCTATTCGAAGTTTGACAATCTCAACTTTGATGGATAGCCAAGTTTAATATAAGCCGGTAAGTCGTTTAAACTTTTTGTTTATGTTGTACAACTATATTTATATTTGGAAGTGTTAGATCGAAATTTCTGTGAAGTATCAGATGAGGAATATTTACCAACTTTGATTGAATGACCCACAAAATTGGTAAGTATTATTTTTAGACCAATATAAAAATGCGACGGAGTATTGCGTAGTTTTTTGAAACCCAACAACATAAAGATGTCTCGGTAATCTTATGAGACGGACGCTCGGTTCGGTAGTCTTTGGGTAATCGGCCGAAGAGCTATAATAATAATAATATATTTATTTATTTCAGACATTATTCATCCATAATTTATTAGTAAGTACAATAAGAGTCGACCTAGAATAAAACTATGTTAGTAAATATAAGTTAAGAACATTGAATTAAATAATTAAACAGGCGCTGATGTCATACAAATAAAACAATTGAATTAAATTAAATTAAATTGATATGTGATTGAATTGAATTGAAATGAATTGAATTGATAAAAACTTAAAAATAAATTACCAAAAAAATCAGTGTGTGACGTGTTTTGACTTATGCACAAGAAGCTTCACCTATTTCGTCGCTATTGTTCAAACCGGCTCCGTCTATACTATTTTATTGGTCTGAGTTTTAGAAAAGATAAAAAATTAAACTGTAGAGATAAATTAGAGGCCTAAAATCCATTCCAGTCAAACACAATACCGTCGTACCGACTTCTAAAACAAGCTTGCAATTTGCCAATAATCAATCAATTATTTTGCTATGGCTGCTTGGTCATGGCTACAATTGTTAACTAGTAATTTAGGTCACTAGTATTTTATTTAGTTTAGCATGTTTGTTAGAGTAATTTGATCCTTATAACTTTATCGATTGATGCCATAAAAGTACAGATTTTTTTCTGATTTTATCCGGTTCCTTTACGAGTGTCGTAAGTGAATTTTCAAAAATCTTTTAATCTTTTAAATCTTTTATTTATATGAACTACGTTAATTTTGGAAAAATAATAAGGGCTCTGCGCAAAAAAAATAACACCTTGATAATCTAAATTCGCACGTGCACAGCTAGTGAAAAATATCTCATTAAAGTAAAGAAATGCACTTATTACGAACATTAAGCCATAAGAGATTTATCTGAACTTGTGACATAATCTTGTGTACACGCGGTACTTTATTATAGCTTGGGGCACCAGGAGGATCAGATAACAATCTCATTAACTTAAGGCGTTTCGACGCAAGATGAAGCAACATAAGAAACAACTTTGCGTGTTCAAATATGTTTTAAAATGTATATAACATTTTACAAATACGCTTTAAAATGTATAACATTTTATAAATACGCTTTAAGATGTATAACATTTTATAAATACGCTTTAAGATGTATAACGTTTTATACATACGCTTTAAGATGTATAACATTTTACAAATACGCTTTAAGATGTATAACATTTTACGAATACATGTATAAAATTGTAGATAAAATACATATATGAGTTCTAACACATAACCAAAATCTCCTGCGTTGTCAGCACAGGAACCCCCTTTACCACCCCCCCCCCCCTCCCCGCCACAAACTCCAACCCCCCAATAAAAAAAATACCTATCCTATCTGGTTATCAGATGGGTCAAGATTGATTTCCATCAACTACTCTCCTATCAATGTGGTCAAAACGTTACGCAGTTCAAAGGTACGTAGCACAGATACAAAATTTTCATTTAATTTCCGAAAGTATAGTTCATTGTCATCGTTGATTTTGCTCTCAAAGGCCCGTCCTTATTTCGCGCTAGAATGACGTCAGTAAGTATTCGTATGTATTTCTATCGAGCTAACCAGAAATTTCGCATTTCATGAATAACACTAGTACGCGAAAATTTAAAAGGCACAATTTAGTAATAGTTCAAGACATTATCGGTGCCCACAAATTATGGAAATGTGAAGGAATTCCGGCGAAATTACGTGCGAATTGGAAAGTTTCCGAGCAATTGATTTTGTCCTTTTTGACCGCGCTGTAGGCACGTACATGCAAATTGACGATTTATAGGTCAGATAACCTTTTGTGTTATTATTTAATACTGCGACAAAATTAATTTTTTTATAGATGTCTTTTCGTTTCTTGTTATATATCTACAACTAGCCTATGCCAGCCACCGCCGTGAACGTAGGTTTTCGCGTGTTTTAACTTTCAACGGATTTTGATCAAACGCATAAAAATCTAAGAATGACCCAGACTTTTTAAACAAAAAAACCGCATCAAAATCCGTCCATCGAGAAATATTTTAGTGTTTTTTTATACTACTTAGGTGGCAGACAAGCACACTGCCCACCTGATGGGAAGCGGTCACCGTGGCCTATAGCTGTGTGCAACATCAGTGGCATCTCATTTTAACTTTAATTGCCGATTACCGATTACTGTAATTACTGATTACCGATTACTTTTTAACTGTAATTATCACTGTAATCACCGATACCAAAACATGAATTTCCCATTAAGTTTGCCCAGACTTTTTAAACGAAAAAAACCGCATCAAAATCCGTCCATCGCGAAGAGATAAACAGACAGCAATACAAACAAACATAGTTTATTGTTTTTTATACTACTTAGATGGCAGACAAGCACATGGCCCACCTGATGGGAAGCGGTCACCGTAGCCTATTGACGCGTGCAACATCAGTAGTTTCACAATCACGCTACCGACCCTCTCCAACTCTTCAAACCCCACCCCACTTCCCCCTCCGTTGAGGAGTTTGGAGAGGGTTGGAGGTGGGATTGGGGAGATGGGGGGCTTGGGGGGGATCACCACATTATTCAGTATCGTTCGATAGTTTATAAATCGCTACCACGGTATTTGTACTAGGTTAACAGAAGATGCTCTCAAATTCACATCAAACACTGAGAGTCCTTGGCAAAGTCATAATCCAGGCTTAAGCGGTAGTCTCCGTGTCCACTTTGACGATCGGCAAAGGTGATTTTGCCGTTTTATTTGCAATTAATTCGGTCACTAACATTGAAGCATTAGGTTTAATAAGTCTATAAAATGACAGTCCCAGGTTTATGACAGCTTAAAACTATATTACCGAAGGATTAGGTTCATTTGGTAGGTAGGATAACCGCGGTAGCCTAGTGGTTTGGGTAATGGACTGCTGAAACGAGGTCTCGGGTTCGATCCCAGGTTCACCATGGCACACACCAATGACTTTTCGATGCTTTCCGAAGTTATGTGTGTATTTATTTTTATTGGTGTGGGTTTATTTGTGCCTCGTTATACGTCAGTCCCGGTTGCCATACAAACATCTATGGCAGTCGACCATTGGTTGTGGAGGTCAGATGGCAGTCGCTCCACGGAAAATATCTAAGTTCAGCCGCATCACAGTTAGACTGGAAAGCCGACCCCAACTGAGTTGGGAAAGAGGTTCAGAGAATGATGATGATAGGTTCATTTGGTACTATTGTGAATGAATAAGAGGAAGGAATGCTTAGATGGTTCGGACATGTAGATAGGATGGATGAAAGAGGATTGACGAAACAGATGTATGAGGCGAGGGTGAATGGGCAACACGGTAAAGGCCGACCTAGGCGTACATATTCTAATCAGATCCAAGACGTTTTGGAGAAAGGCCAGGTCAAGAGTACCCGCAACCGGCGTGCGTGTATGAAAACAATTATGAAAGTTGAAGAAGCGAAAGAAGTATGCCAAGATCGTAGTAAGTGGAAAGATGTTGTTTCTGCCTACCCCAATGGGATTTGTATGTAGGCTTATTTCCTAACCTAACCTAACACACGGCAAGTCACCATGCTTAATACTATATTCATACACTCATACTATAAATAAATATAATTAGGATAAACGCTGAGAGGATGATAAAAATTCCGTATAATTGATGATGAATATAATTTCCTGTAAAGTCTAGTTAGTAAAATTCCCCATTCCAACAATCATACAACTCATGTAAAAACATACAACAATACATCCATATAAATAAAAAGAGGACATTGGTCGGATGAGATAACGATATGTCATTGATAGCTATAAATATCAAGTGTAGGTATTAATCCAAAAATAAATATGGTTCATGTCATCAACCTCAGTGGGCCGTGTGCTTGTCTGCTACCTAAGTTGTATAAAAAAATATTGTTTATTCGTTTTCTAGAACCCTTAACCTAGTTTAGCTTACTTCGGGTCTAGATAGCGTTATGTAGAATTTCCTAAAACATTTTTATCATCACGGCGGATTGATTCGCACAAAACATTTTGGCAGTGCATTCATTATGCGTACTGCTAACTAAAGAGTAGAACGCACTGCCTGAGTCTGTATTTCCAGAACGCTAATTTCCAGAATGAGCTATAAATCTGGGAGTCTTCAAGTCTAGAGTGAACAGGTTACTTCTAGGCAAGCGTGCTTCACCGACGACCACATCATCACTTACTAACAGGCCTTTATTCTGATTGACAAATCGTACCGTAGCGTCCCACGTTCGTACTAGCCAATACATTTAAGTTGGTTTAATTTTACACCAGTTCTTTCCTCCATGTTAACCTATTGAAATCGACCGACTTCTCACGTTTCGACTGTGATTAGAACTCGATGTCAAACAGAATAATGCCCCAGGTGAGATCGTGATCAAACGCGAGCCTATTATCAAAAAAAAAAGATGCAGTCAGCTACTTCACGCCTTTCCCATAGCTGGGAAAGGTGGAAAGATGGCGCAGTTGCGTCGGCTGGGGTCGGGGCGTAATAGCGATTAGCAGAGAAACTGGGCTATTATTATTATAATTCTGAAAAGGAAAGAACTTCAGCAGTATGGTCTGAATTGCGCAGGATTATGCAAACGGGACAATTTCCCAGTTTTTATTAAGTTCCAGTTACAAAACAAACTTGGAGATTGTTTTGTGTACGACACTTAGCTACAGAATTTGTAGCTTCATGATTTATGCTAAGATTTATGTTGACAAATTTGCATAAGTAAATTAATAAAATAATATTAACATAATTTCGTCCTTAACCACAATTTAAGATTGGATGTGTGGTGTGACGAGAATGGTCAAAATAAGAAATGAGTATAATTATTAGAGGAAGTTTGAAAGTTGCACCAGTAAATGAAAAATTGTGAAGCGAACGACTGTCGTGGTATGGACATGTTACGAGAAGAGATTAAAGCAATGTTGTTAAAAAGGTTCTAAGTATGAATGTGGAGAGCTTTAAGGGTAGTGAGGCAGGCCTAAGAAGAGATGGATGGAATGCGTGCTCTCTTAACATATAATATATGTGATCTTTTAATTTATTAATATTTACCAACTACTGAGGACGACTGTACTCGAAAAGTCGGGTGGATCACAAGAAAGTGATAAGTCAAATAAATAGAATAAAAAAATATACCTAGCTATAATAAAAACCATAAGATAAGGCTCGCTTGCAAATCTATTCTGAGTAGGTACCTTACACAGTTTCTTATCTGTTATTAAGACAAAATGAAATGTTAAAACTGAAAATAATTTCATTCATTTACATTGTTTGAAAACATGAAAGCGATAATAAAATGTAATGAACGCCTAATCAGTAAGTACTTAGTTAACAAAACTCGTTAACAAGGTTAGCTTTTGTTTGCGACCGTAAAGAGAGAAGCCTAATTTTGTGAGTTTGTTGATATGTCTGGGGTAATCTTTGGAACCACTGCGTCTCTGTGGCGTAATTGTAGCTGGGAATAAATTCAGGAGATGTTGTCGTGTGTACTCGCAATCACTTTCGCGCCTTTACAGATGACATCTAAACTGAAAGGAAACAAACGCCATTATCCCACACACACACACGCGCAGACGAACACACACACACACACACACACACACACACACACACACACACACACACACACAAACACACACACACACATACGCACACGGTGTGTCTTTTTTATACCACTTAGGTGGCAGACAAGCACACGGCCCACCTGATGGGAAGCGGTCACCGTGGCCTAGGGACGCGTGCAACACCAGGGGCATCACACTCGCGCTGCCGACCCCGCAAAAACCTTCTAATGCCCTTCTTGAAGAACCCCATATTGTCTGTTTGTAATATTAAAATGAGAGGTTTTAAATTAATAGATAGGTAATATTATAAAGCAGAATATAGGCTACATCAAAACCCAATAAACATGTTTAAATTAACAATTGGCAGTAATATTATATTTTGACATAAGTCGAGGCGAATCTTAAATTAACTCACAATTATAAAGATAATATTACTATATCTAATTGCACATAATAATGCTGAATAATTAGACTTAATGTATGCAAATATTATTCAAATTGTACTACAAGTGTTTTATGGTATGCCGTTTAAAATATCCATTACAAATTCGATAAAATTTTAATGTAAGGAGTTTCATCTGACATTGCGTCGTATTTGCTATTATAGGTACACCTACATGCTGTTCAATCTCCAGGATACGCAAATTCAACATTCAACTTTAGACAAACCTCTTCTTGATAACCAAAAAATAAAATTGAATTCTCTGATTTTTGCAACCTCAAATGTAACTTTGCAATGAACTGACTGAGTAATTCATAATTAAATCATTCGTTAATTTTTTTACGTGTGAAATCCCCAACGGGTACCACCTCACCGTAAAGCGGTTATTACAGGATCTAACCGACTAAAACCACAGAACCCGTACGCCCCTAGGAAGGAACTCCCCGGGGAGATATTTCATTGTACAAAAGTTGATTTTGAAAAATAAATACACGTCGAAACCTCTGTAAATTGTCTTATCACTCCAATATCATGATACGATATCAAATTATCTATCTATACAATTCAGACAAAATCTCAATAAAATCTACATATAATAAATTATTTTGTAGGCCTTTGAGAGAATTATTTCATAAGGAAAATCCGATATTCTTCGTTGAAATTGAACACGCAAGCGAAGTTCAAAAATGTTTTCATCAAAAGTTTTAATATGCGGGATTTCGACGAACTTTTCTCTTAATCGTGTTGCTGTGCGTCTTTAAGTACTTACTTGACCTACTAGCCGCCCCCTGGTTCGCCCGCGTGAATGTTCCCGCGACTTTTAGTCAAATCTCTAGTTTTACCCATTGCAATCACACATACGACAAATTTTAGAGGAGGTAGGACACGACGGTATCTCCCGTCTAAAATGAGCTGTCCGACTGGGGTAGTACCTCCGCCCTACAGAAGACCGCGGCCATAATAACCATCGTGATGTGTTCCCGCCGGTAAGTAGGGTAGCCAGAGCTCACTGTATCCCTCCTCTCCCCACCTCTTCCTAGCCCTTCCCCTTCCCTTCAGGGTAGGCAGCGCGTGTGTGTCACCCTTAGTGGTGGACACGTCCATGGGCCACGGTGACCGCTTCCCATCAGGTGGGCCGTGTGCTTGTCTGCCTACCTACGTAGTATAAAAAAATATTCTGACAAAAATCTTAAAAAAACAATCCGTTCTGTAGTTATTATTAAAAAGAAAAAGGTTTTTTTATTCATAATCGTTCACCATCCATGCTAATATTATAAATGCGAAAGTAACTCTGTCTGTCTGTCTGTCTATTACGCTTTCACGCCTGAACCGCTGAACCGATTTTTATGAAATTTTGTATAGGAGTAGATTAGACCTTGAGAATGAATATAGGCTATGTTTGGTCGCGCGGGCAAAAGCTAGTATAAAATAATCCTAGTATTTTATTTTAAACTGGGTATGCACTGCGGCTTCGCCCGTGGCATACTTCTTCTACGTGGCAGGATAAAGAGTATCCTGTCTTATCCATAGCAGGATAAAAGTATCCTATGTCTTTCTCCTAGTTCTAAGCTAGCTCCCCACCAATTTTCAACCAAATCGGTTCAGCCGGTCTTGAGTTATAAATAGTGTAACTAGAACGACTTTCTTTTATATAGGTCTTCAATGTACAGACACAGTTCATTTACAGTTTCATAATAGTTTATATTGTATCCATGTGTGGGATACCGTATCTACCATATGAAAACGCGTGGGTTTCTCCCTAAAGATATGGGAAATCACCACTGGCGCTAAAGTGGCGTCATTGACGGAAATATCTGGGGAAGCCCCTCATAATCACAAAGTCCAGTTTCAGGCGAAGAGAGTACTGAAAAATTGTACTGAATATTTTTTTTTATACTACTCAGGTGGCAGACTAGCACAGGGTCCACCTGATGGGAAGCGGTCACGGGAACGTCCCGTTCGTGCTGCCAACCCTGAAGGGGAGGGGGGTTGGAGGTAGGGATTGGAGGATGGGGAGGGGGGATTTGTGAGCTCTGATACCCTACTCACCGCCGGTACTATCAACTATAGGAGGAAGGAAACACTTTGTGGACTAAAAATAAAAAAAAAGAAATTTCATTCCCCACACGCTTCGGCTGTGGAACGATCTCCCTGCAGTGGTTTTCCCTGGCGACTACAATATGGGGTTCTTCAAGTAGGGCATTAGAAAGTTTTTGCAGGGTCGGTGGCGCGAGTGTGACAACCCTGGTGTTGCACACGTCCATAGGCTACGATGACCGCTTCCCATCAGGTGGGCCGTGTGCTTGTCTGCTACCAACCTAAGTGGTATAAAAAAAATTTGAAAAAATTAAGGGGAATGGAGTGAAGGGTAACGGATCGAAAAACCGAAAACTAAAATTTGAATGAAATTTTTAAGCAATTGCATGTTAGCATAATTCCAATGATTTTGTGATCGGAAAAAATGATCACCCAGGCGCCCTAAGCCGTAGAATATATCGGAAAATTTTGAGCATCTAGGATGGGTCCAGGTAGCTCAGTTGGTCAGAGCATTCCCCCTGTAAGGGACTGGTCACGGATTCAAGTCCCGTCCTGGATGATCATTTTTTCCGATCACAAAATTATTGGAAACTAAAATTCGTGCAATGACTTTTGCACGTCTATTCGATGAAGCCATCGATTTCAGCTTATCATTCCTGCCCACTTAACTTCCGTTATTAGACAAACAGATTTACAATACAATTTTGCTCCTCATTATCTCATTTGCAATCCCTATGGTACATCTCTTGGTCCAGTGTCGGCAAAATGTGTGTCATGAGCAGATGTGTATTATTTTTTGTATCATTAATTGTATTTGTAATATTTTGTAGTTCGTACACCGATGCTCAAATATGTACAATAACAAAAATGTAATTATTTTTTTTTCATTAATTTATTATTTGGGAGTTTCAGTAATTTTAATTTAGTAGTGGTTTATTTATTCAAGAAGTTATAGTGTTGTGAAAATCTAACCTATCTTAATTCTATTGATAGCAACCCATTTATGTCCTACTGATGGGTACGGGTCACCTCTACTCTAACGAGAGAGCTGAACCCTCTCAAGGGTTTAGACCTTAACCCACACACGCTGGCCTAATGCGGGTTGGTGGATCGGACACGTCATTAGAATTTCTCCTAGGACATTTGGGTTTCCTCACGGTGTATTTCCTTCACCTTCAGCAGATGGTAAATCATGTGATTAGCACATATAAATTCCACGAAGTGAAATACCTCTAGAGAAGAGGCCGCGTCCTTATCTATTCAGCTACCATCGCTAAACAGCTTGTATTAGGAGTAGATCCATGTAGTGTAATTGCCAGGATATGAACCAGTGACCTCTTAAATTCTAAGACCAACTTTTTAACCACTAAGCTGAAGTGTGAAGTTTAGTGTACTTTTGTGTAGATTCAAACTGATTACATAATGTAACGTGATTCTGTATGTGTTTATAACTGTAGTTAAATTCACTTTAATATGTGTAATGTGTGTGATGTGAACTGTTTTAGGACTAAAATTGGAACGTATATCAAAACAAATGTGGAATGTATAAAGACAATTAGGGGAAAGTGCACGGCAACAAGAAAAATTCAACGCACATTAACAAAAGTACTTCCCGTAAGTTTTTAATTTTAATTAAGTTAGGGTAGGCAGTTAAGTTATTTTGGGGATTTAGCTATCAAAGCATTGTCAGCAAAGAGTATATTGTCCGTATAAGGTGATGCAGCAAAATTGTTATGAGATATTTGTTCGCAGAAACCCGTGAAAACGTCGGATAATGTCTGTTGTGCAGGGTATGTCCAAGATAAAAGCAACGTCAAGAAGTAAGTATGATAGGATTGTATAATTGTCAAAAAATTGAAAAATTTGAAAAGTTTCGAATCTCAGATTAAAAATTGTTAACTCTTCCTAAGTATACTCGTATAATAACTTAATTTATAATATACAGCTTGATTTCATAGTCATTTTAAATGGACCCGAAAGGGGGTTACTCGGAATGATATATGAAACCATTTAGACATTTTAAAATTGGTGTACGAGATAAAATAAAAAAATTAACTTGCTCTTTTTCACTCGTTCGAGTAAAAACATCATTAGAGGTTCAATAAAAAGTCACTGTCAATTTTAATGAATGAATGTGCGCTCGCAGGCATATTTCGAGTCATGACATGTCGGTGCTGGCACTGTCGCGGTCGTCTGGAATGTTTTGTGATTGGTCAGTGTTCGAAATTTTTACAAAAAAAAATAGATTTTTAAATTAATGGCTCTAATCGATCCTGTTATCCAAACTGTACCTATCCAAAATATTTGGGTCCAAAACGACTATAAAATCAACATGTATAGTACGATTTTTAATTCTAGTCAGTAAAATGAAGAATGTGAAGATAACCCGCTACAATAGTGATGTTCGGCAATCAATAGACTAGACACTTCTTTATTTTATTAGGTCGGTAAGAAAGCGTTTCTTTATTGTAAATATATATAATAGGTAATATAGGTATGTACATTACACGACGGAAGTATTTTTTATAGAATTTTATCAGTTAAAGAACCTCATCACAGTTTTATTTATCTTGCAATTTGTCCATATTTTCTCAACGTATAAACCTTCGCTGGACTACCACGAATATTTCAAGACTAAAATTAGCCAAATCGGTTCAGCCGTTCTCGAGTTTTAGCGAGACTAACGAACAGCAATTGATTTTTATATATATAGATAAATAAAGATTTAATTACTTACCGTGTATGTTTTCTGTTTAATTACCGTAAATTACATATTTTTGTTTTATAAACGCAGTTTGATATTGAATAAAATATATAATCTCGACTAATTTATAATTGTAAAACTTGATTCAACCACATCACTATTTGATACAAAAAACCTGCAACACTGGAAACGTCATTTTACTGACTAGAATTAAAAATCGTACTTTTGCGTATAACTTATAATGTATAAATTGAAATTGACTTAGTCATTTAATTGTATTTCTATTTAATTGTATTTATTTCTTTTTCTATTGTATAACGTGATATTGTATTTTTTCGGGGTCTAGAATATTTTTATGTAACCAATTATTCCTCACTTTGTTTTCCTTCAGACTCACCTGTAAGCCCAATTGTCCAAAAGGCTGTGCAAATGGATACTGCCGCAGTCCCAACGAATGCGCCTGCAATAAAGGGTATCGACTAGATTTGAAGAACAAAAACAAATGTTTGCCAATTTGTGTAAAAAATTGCGGATCTGGCAGTTGTATCGCGCCGGACACCTGTAAATGCAATAGTGGGTACATCTTCAGGAACAAAATTTGTGAACCTGTCTGCAACAAAAAATGCATAAACAGTAACTGCGTAGCTCCTAACAGTTGTCAATGTTTACCGGGATTTAAAAAGTCAAATAAAGGTATCGCATATGATAACATTTGTGAACCTATTTGTACGCAAGGTTGTGCCCATGGAACTTGCGTTAGCCCTAATGTCTGCAAATGTGATAAAGGATGGCAATTAGTTTTAATTCCGGGGACCAAAACGAAAAGTTGCCAACCTGTATGTACAAAACCTTGTACAAATGGTAAATGTATTGCTCCTGAAACATGTCTATGTTTACCAGGCTACAAAAAGACAGGTGGTAATATCTGTAGCCCACATTGTTCCAAAGGATGTAATAATGGAAACTGTATCAAGCCAGAGACATGCATTTGTAATAAAGGATGGCAGATGATTGCAGCGAGTGGATCTAAACTAAGTACATGCCAGCCTGTGTGTAACAAAAAGTGTGTAAATGCCAATTGCATAGCACCGGACACTTGTAAATGTTTGGCAGGCTACAAACAATCAACAAACAAATTAACCAGTCATATTTGTGAGCCTGTCTGTTCTAGTGGGTGCGCCCATGGAAAATGTACTGGTCCCGAAACTTGCACCTGTGATAAGGGATGGAAGTTAACAATCAAAACTTGTCAACCAATATGTTCTAAATCTTGTGTTGGTAGTACATGCATAGCTCCAGAAACATGTCAATGTTTACCAGGCTACAAAAAGACAGGTGGTAATGTTTGCAGCCCACATTGTTCCAAAGGATGTAATAATGGAAACTGTATCAAGCCAGAGACATGCATTTGTAATAAAGGATGGCAGCTGATTGCAGCGAGTGGATCTAAACTAAGTACATGCCAGCCTGTGTGTAACAAAAAGTGTGTAAATGCCAATTGCATAGCACCGGACACTTGTAAATGTTTGGCAGGCTACAAACAATCAACAAACAAATTAACCAGTCATATTTGTGAGCCTGTCTGTTCTAGTGGGTGCGCCCATGGAAAATGTACTGGTCCCGAAACTTGCACCTGTGATAAGGGATGGAAGTTAACAATCAAAACTTGTCAACCAATATGTTCTAAATCTTGTGTTGGTAGTACATGCATAGCTCCAGAAACATGTCAATGTTTACCAGGCTACAAAAAGACAGGTGGTAATGTTTGCAGCCCACATTGTTCCAAAGGATGTAATAATGGAAACTGTATCAAGCCAGAGACATGCATTTGTAATAAAGGATGGCAGCTGATTGCAGCGAGTGGATCTAAACTAAGTACATGCCAGCCTGTGTGTAACAAAAAGTGTGTAAATGCCAATTGCATAGCACCGGACACTTGTAAATGTTTGGCAGGCTACAAACAATCAACAAACAAATTAACCAGTCATATTTGTGAGCCTGTCTGTTCTAGTGGGTGCGCCCATGGAAAATGTACTGGTCCCGAAACTTGCGTCTGTGATAAGGGATGGAAATTAACAGTCAAAACTTGTCAACCAATATGTTCTAAATCTTGTGTTGGTAGTACATGCATAGCTCCAGAAACATGTCAATGTTTACCAGGCTACAAAAAGACAGGTGGTAATGTTTGCAGCCCACATTGTTCCAAAGGATGTAATAATGGAAACTGTATCAAGCCAGAGACATGCATTTGTAATAAAGGATGGCAGATGATTGCAGCGAGTGGATCTAAACTAAGTACATGCCAGCCTGTGTGTAACAAAAAGTGTGTAAATGCCAATTGCATAGCACCGGACACTTGTAAATGTTTGGCAGGCTACAAACAATCAACAAACAAATTAACCAGTCATATTTGTGAGCCTGTCTGTTCTAGTGGGTGCGCCCATGGAAAATGTATCAGTCCCGAAACTTGCGTGTGTGATAAGGGATGGAAGTTAACAAACAAAACCTGTCAACTAGTATGTTCTAAGTCTTGCATTGGTGGTACATGCATAGCTCCAGAAACATGTCAATGTTTACCAGGCTATAAAAAGACAGGCAGTAATGTTTGCAGCCCACATTGTTCCAAAGGATGTAATAATGGAAACTGTATCAAGCCAGAGACATGCATTTGTAATAAAGGATGGCAGATGATTGCAGCGAGTGGATCTAAACTAAGTACATGCCAGCCTGTGTGTAACAAAAAGTGTGTAAATGCCAATTGCATAGCACCAGACACTTGTAAATGTTTGGCAGGCTACAAACAATCAACAAACAAATTAACCAGTCATATTTGTGAGCCTATCTGTTCTAGTGGATGCGCCCATGGAAAATGTACTGGTCCCGAAACTTGCGTCTGTGATAAGGGATGGAAGTTAACAAACAAAATTTGTCAACCAATATGTTCTAAATCTTGTGTTGGTGGTACATGCATAGCTCCAGAAACATGTCAATGTTTACCAGGCTATAAAAAGACAGGCAGTAATGTTTGCAGCCCACATTGTTCCAAAGGATGTAATAATGGAAACTGTATCAAGCCAGAGACATGCATTTGTAATAAAGGATGGCAGATGATTGCAGCGAGTGGATCTAAACTAAGTACATGCCAGCCTGTGTGTAACAAAAAGTGTGTAAATGCCAATTGCATAGCACCGGACACTTGTAAATGTTTGGCAGGCTACAAACAATCAACAAACAAATTAACCAGTCATATTTGTGAGCCTGTCTGTTCTAGTGGGTGCGCCCATGGAAAATGTACTGGTCCCGAAACTTGCGTCTGTGATAAGGGATGGAAATTAACAATCAAAACTTGTCAACCAATATGTTCTAAATCTTGTGTTGGTAGTACATGCATAGCTCCAGAAACATGTCAATGTTTACCAGGCTACAAAAAGACAGGTGGTAATGTTTGCAGCCCACATTGTTCCAAAGGATGTAATAATGGAAACTGTATCAAGCCAGAGACATGCATTTGTAATAAGGGATGGCAGTTGAATGCAGCAAATGGATCTCAACTAAGTACATGTCAGCCTGTTTGTAATAAAAAGTGTGTAAATGCCAATTGCATAGCACCAGACACTTGTGAATGTTTGACAGGATATAAACCATTACGCAATGATTCAAGCAATAATATATGTGAGCCTTATTGCTCCAGTGGTTGCGTCCATGGCACATGTATCAGTCCCGAAGCTTGCATCTGTGATAAGGGATGGCAGTTAACCAACAAAACTTCTTGTCAACCAGTATGTTCTAAATCTTGCATTGGTCGCACATGCATAGCGCCAGAAACATGTCAATGCTTACCAGGCTACAAAAAGACAGGTGGTAATGTTTGCAGCCCACATTGTTCCAAAGGATGTAATAATGGAAACTGTATCAAGCCAGAGACATGCATTTGTAACAAAGGATGGCAGATGATTGCAGCAAGTGGATCTAAACTAAGTACATGCCAGCCTGTATGTAACAAAAAGTGTGTAAATGGCAATTGCATAGCACCAGACACCTGTAAATGTTTGGCAGGCTACAAACAATCAACAAATAAATTAACCAATCACATTTGCGAACCCGTGTGTTCTAGTGGGTGTGCCCATGGAAAATGTACTGGTCCCGAAACTTGCGTCTGTGATAAGGGATGGAAGTTAACAAACAAAACTTGTCAACCAATATGTTCCAAACCTTGCGTTGGTGGTTCATGCATAGCTCCAGAAACATGTGAATGTTTACCAGGCTACAAAAAAACAGGTGGTAATGTTTGCAGCCCACATTGTTCCAAAGGGTGTAATAATGGAAACTGTATCAAGCCAGAGAAATGCATTTGTAATAAGGGATGGCAGTTGAATGCAGCAAATGGATCTCAACTAAGTACATGTCAGCCTGTTTGTACTAAAAAGTGTGTAAGTGCCACTTGCATAGCACCGGACACTTGTGAATGTTTGGCAGGATACAAACCATCACGCAATGATTCAAGCAATAATATATGTGAGCCTTACTGCTCCAGTGGTTGCGTCCATGGCACATGTGTCAGTCCTGAAACTTGCGTCTGTGATAAGGGATGGCAGTTAATTAATGAAATTTGTCAACCAGTATGTTCTAAATCTTGCATTGGTGGTACATGCATAGCGCCAGACAGATGTCAATGCTTACCAGGCTATATAAAGACAGGCAGTAATGTCTGCAGCCCACATTGTTCCAAAGGGTGTAATAATGGAAACTGTATCAAGCCAGAGACGTGCATTTGTAATGAGGGATGGCAGTTGATTGCAGCAAATGAATCTCAACTAAGTACATGCCAGCCTGTTTGTAATAAAAAGTGTGTAAATGCCAATTGCATAGCACCAGACACTTGTGAATGTTTGACAGGATATAAACCATTACGCAATGATTCAAGCAATAATATATGTGAGCCTTATTGCTCCAGTGGTTGCGTCCATGGCACATGTATCAGTCCCGAAACTTGCATCTGTGATAAGGGATGGAAGATAACAGGATCTATTAACAACGAAACCTGTGAACCGATATGTACGAAGTCTTGCAAAAATGGTATTTGCATAGCTCCTGATACTTGTCAATGTTTAGCGGGCTATGAACTGTCAGATATGGATATTTGCACCCCACATTGTTCCTGTGGGTGTGATGATGGGACTTGCATTGAGCCTGAAGTTTGTATTTGTGATAAAGGATGGCAGTGGACTGCAAATGTCGAATCAAGAAGTGGTAAATGCCATCCAATTTGTAACCAAAAATGTGTTAACGCAACGTGTGTAGCACCAAATACCTGCAAATGTTTGCCAGGATATAAAAATATAAACGATTCAATTGATAACGAATGTGAACCTTATTGCTCTAATGGATGCTCTCACGGAAATTGTATCAGTCCAGACACTTGCATCTGTGACCAAGGATGGATGTTAATAGAGTCTGAATTTAATAAAACCTGTCAACCAATATGTACTAATTCTTGTATTAATGGTAAATGCATAGCTCCAAACACTTGTGAATGTTTAAAAGGATTTGAAAAATTAAAACAAGAACAGTCAGTCAATCATATATGCAAACCAACTTGTTCAAATGGATGTATCCATGGAACTTGCATAAGTCCAGAAAAATGCATTTGTGATGAAGGTTGGAGAATGAATGTGACGGGGAACAATGAAACCTGCTCACCTATTTGTACTCAGTCATGTATTAATGCTACTTGTGTTGCACCAAATATCTGTGAATGTCTTGCTGGCTACCAAAAAATTACAGAACATATTTGTGCACCGTTTTGCTCTGATGGATGTCCACATGGCAAATGTGTTGGGCCAGAACTATGCAATTGTGATTTAGGATGGCAAAAGTATAATGCGACGTGCATGACATCTACAACTGAAAGTAATATGAAACTCATTGAACATTGGTAAGTTTATAGGTACTTTTTTATACTACTTAGGTGGTAGACAAGCACACGGCCCACCTGATGGGAAATGGTCACCGTGGCCTATGGAAGTGTGCAACATCAGGGGCGTCACACTCGCGCTGCCGTCCCTGGAGGGGAGGGGGGTTAGGAGGTTTGGGGGAAGGGTTTGGATTGGGGGATGAGGGGGGATTGTGAGCTCTGGCTACCCTACTTACCACTGGGAATACAACACGATGGTTGTTATAGCCGCGGTCTACTGTAGGGCGGAGGTACTACTCCAGAAGGACTGCTCAGTTCGGATGGGAAATACCGTCGTGTTCTATCCGTAAGTTAAGCTTATAATATAATTAAAATTTCAATTTCAATCACTTGGAACAAGAGTAGGTTCATCCGAATTAATTCGAACTAATGAATTCGTTCAAACAACAAATAAATTTATTCCAACTGAATTTTTTTCATAGATATAAACGTATATTGAGAGAATCTATTTATCATTGTCAAAAGCATGAAATTAGGCATAGAACATTGGACACTTTATATTTTAACTGTAACAGTAAGATCACAATTTTTGCTTCAGGATAACCTCGAACTGGATATATATAGCATCAGCACTGATTACAATAGCCATGACGATTGCAAGCTGTATATTGATATGTGTGATATATCACAGGAAATGCAAGGGAAATAATAATGGTAAGGAGTTTATAATGTATTTTTATGGATAAACTAAGTGTGTCCTGCGGCTTTGCCCGTGGCATACTTCATCCCCGTTGCAGATTAAAAAGTATCCTATGTCCGTCTCCTAGTTCTAAGCTACTTCCCCATCAATATTCAGCCAAATTAGTCCAGCTGTTCACGCTTGATGCCGTGACCAAGGGAAATAGGGATTCATTTTTATATTATAAATATAGATTAATGTTGTTGTTTTATAAAATGAATATAATGGCTACCTACCCGTAGGACTCTAAGTTTGGACCTCTTTTACAAATATGGACCTTCTTGGACCTATGGACCCTTTGGACCTTCTTGTACCGTTTGGTCCTTCAAACTAAGATTTTGCCTATCTTAGTACCCATTAGACCCTACATCCGAAAGAGATACCGTCATGTCCTACCTCTTATGGATCTTTTAATATATCTGAAAATGGTTACTTTTTGGCAATGTTTATCAGAATATCCACCACAGCTCCTGTAGCTTCTGTTTACTTATTTGTTTCAGAAAACAATGTCGTGGACGTCCCAAAACAAGAAATGAAAATGATAGTATTTAAGAGGCCGTGAATTTACTTGTTTTAAAAGTAGAAAGTAGAAGTATGAAGTAAAGTGAAATGTGTAAAGTGTGTAACAAAGTGTTAATTGTCATAAGAATTAATAGGATATTTCAGAAACATTCAGAATTTGAACCATAAATTATTTTGTATGACTGATATTTTATAAAAAAAAAAAGATTACAAAAATTCATTGTTAAGTTAATTATTTCGACATATTATCAATTTCGAATGACAATAGTTCGACTACTCATTGCTTTGACTAATATTCGACAAGCTAGTTCGATGGAACATGCACCTTCGAATAACACTACTTCGATATTCCAATCAAAAACAGTAAGCAAACCCTAGGCTTCAAAAGCCAACTTTGGACGCTACTGGGCAATGGCTATGAGTATGATGCTGTTAGTGTTTTATATCGAAATCATTCAAGACGGCTTCTCTGTGTATATTTTGGTAATGACACTGATCCATTACAAAAAAAAAACAATCCTACTCCATCCTAAACCCGTTTAACACAATATGTTAAAACGTGTTTGTAATAATGATGATGTTTTATTACTTAACCCGTGAATGACGTAAGACTCCAATTAAGAGATAATGCAAAAGGAAACAGCTTCGTACCCCGGAGATGACGGATATTGAAGTATTTGGGACAGGCGAAAGCGGGTTGTAATCGTTTCATTACCTACTGACAAATTAGAAAAGCCTTTTTTTTTTTTATCGTGCGGAAATCCCCATGGATACCACCCCCGTCGGCCATCGGGGGTGGTTATGTCGGGATCGAACCGACTAAAACCGCACGCCGTCTCGGGCCTTAGTAACCGGGGTGTAAGGTTACCCAATGGGCATATCCCTCGCACCCCAGCTGACCCCGGGCCATCTACGGGTTTTAAGATGGCCCCCTCGACCCCCCGAAAGAGGGTGTGGGGTGAGCATCGCGCCACTTCGCCGACGGTGGGTTTAGGGTGACAGGAGGCCGTCCTGTCACCCAACCGTCGGTGCGCAGACAATCAGCTCGCCCCCCGCTCGCTCCCCACTGTGCCATCTGCTAGTCAGAGGGACACGTGGAGAGCCTCGGAGCAGCCCTCTAGAGGGCCACTCCCACCCCGGCCGGATTGGCCGCAGGCAGCAGCGTCTCCCGTGGCGAGTGGGAGGCGCTGCTTGCCTCCGTTGCCCAGGTGCACCACGTGGAGGTTCCGGCCCGCACCCAAATTAGAAAAGCCTTGGGTTGTTATTGGCAGATTTCTTTTCAAACCGGCATTAGCTATTGCCTTGCGAATCTAGTTTTAAATAATGTCTAGATAAATGATCTTGACGTTTATAAGGCACTGCGCAGACGAGACAAACTTGCCAAGTGACGGGTAAATTATTTACAATACGCTTTGTATAACACTGCCGTTATGCAAGAAGATTTTATGGGCAGAAATTTTATACAGGATGTAGGTATATTTTTCATTTCTGCTCGAGAGTTGCAGGCATAATAAGGAAATATCTCATAAGAAATTGTATTGGCCTGACTATGAAATTAAAATAAATAAATATAGACTGTTGAGTCTACACAGTGCTATATAGACCTAAAGTGAACATAGCATAACTAGCTTGCATTATGGGTTCTAGAATGTAGATAAACATACATTGATATATTTTTTGTGAATATTACACATTGATGTAGCCACCATGTGCGCCATGGCACATGGTGGCTATGGCGATAGTACAAGCAGCTCAATCGCAAATAAAAAAAATAAATTTAAAAGTTCAAAAACCCGACTGCCTAAACACTGAAAAGAAAAAAAAAAGCACTTAGATTGATGTCCGGTGGTCTAGAAACATAACAAATGAACAGTCGGGATCCATTATTCGACAGCAAATCTAATTTTTCAATGGATCCCGACTGTTCAGTTGTTATGTTTCTAGACCACCGGACATTCAATCTAAGTGCTTTTTTTTTTCTTTTCAGTGTTTAGGCAGTCGGGTTTTTGAACTTTTAAATTTATTTTTTTTATTTTATACTTTTTAGTTATAATTACATAGCTGCCTGGATAATAATGAAGTATAAAATCTATCTTTTATGGAGTTAATAATTTTCGTGTAGTGAAGGGACATCACCGAAATTCAACCTTAATTATTATATTTTTGCTCATATCTCCGGTTCTAATAAGCCGATTGTAATCAAACAAACGTAAGATTTTAAGTCTGACCAAGACCTTTTAAACAAATAAAACCGCATCGAAATCAGTTCAGCAGTTTTTGCATCCATCGCAGTCAAATGTTTGTGGCGCCAAAAATCCGCCATTTTGATTTTCTAGAAATTTTGATGTACTTGGTGTCACTCACACAATCATGACGAATCAAACAACACCTTATTTGTCAAAATCCGTCAAGCAGTTCAGGCTGTAGAGCGTGCAAGACAAATTTTCAATATTTTCATTTTGCCGCCAAAAATCCGCCATTTTGATTGTCTAGAAATTTTAATATACCCAGTGTCACTCACACAATCATGACGAATAAAATGATACCTACATACATACATAGTCTCGAAAAACATTACCCTCCTTTCTTCGTCAGTCGGGTAAAAAAAATCTTCTTTGCTGTAAAATGACTTTTGACTATAGTCAACGATGATAACTAAATGAATTATTTTCATTTGATTTTATACTTTAACTGTATAACGGTAAAGTCTACAATTAAATAGTATTTTTAGAGTGTCAGTGGTATTACAGTGGTTTGCCTTTAGCAGAATCGAGGCTCTGGTCTATAGGAGTAATGTCAATGCATATTGCATCTCACACCAGAGTCCTATAATTTTTTATTTTGAGAGGCATTAATACTAATCCAACTAGATCCTTTAACAGAATGAAGCTTAAGTATAATGGAATTTGTAAGCTTAGATTAAATATGTAAATGTGAAACTCCTCGGATTAAGCTAATGTAGAGATTACTTTCATATTTTTTGGTTTAATCTGTACGTGAAGCGGGGTTTGAAATCCTTGATATACCTACAGAAATATCATCATCATCATTCACCTGCCCTTGTCCTAACTATTTGGGGTCGGCGCAACATGTCATTCTCCTCAATACATTTTATCGTCTTGCAAAGTCAAAGTCAAAAATCATTTATAGTACTGTATTACCCATTAAATGCGGAACTTACAAAACGTCAAAATCAAAAAATATTTGCTAGAAAATATTTATGCTAGAAGCAAATGGACCACCAGTTCGAAACGCGGCCCAGACTTGAGAAGACTCCGGCAAGAAACTCAGTGGGCTGTATTTTTTGGTCTATTTACAGTAATTTCCTTACCCTAGATACAGTTATTAGTTGCAGTAACATAGTTGAGTGAACAGCTCATTTCGAAGCTTGTTTATCGTCTAAATAATCTTGAATTTTATAATATGCTTTTTGGGAGAGTTTTCTGTTAACTACATTTTTAAATTTACTTATTTGTTAATCTCTAATTTTCACTTGGGAGTTTGTTGAAAAAGCGCATACTTACCCCGGAAAGAATTACTATTTTTTTGGAGCCTACTATCAGAGGCTGTAGGATAGTGTTAGTTGTTCTTTCACGCATTCCATCCGTATTTTCTTAGGCCTATATAGAAAAATATTTAGTTAAAACTATTTTATGAAAATAACGATAACTTACGCCATAATATATTTATATTTTACTATACCAACCTCCATTATCGGCACATTAATTGGTAAATTATGAGTCACGGAATGAATAGGTCCCTTCAAGCCAAATGTGATTCATGATAGACTACATCGTCACTTACCATCAAGTGAGATAGAAGTCGCATTCCGACTCAACCAGAGCCATCTCCAAATTCAAGATAGCCCCCTTGGGTGGAGCCTCATATACTTAAGATACTCATTCTTAAGATACATTATGTCTCCATTACATTTCTTAATATACATTTTTATTAACATTAATATTATTAGAAGTTTTAGCTGGGTAATAAAACGAATTCAAAATGAATTTAACAGGATGGGAGTATATTTTTAGTATCTTATAAATTCTTAATGGCATTTGTAGTCATCGTACCCAATTATGTTTATCCGTGTTGAAAACATCTTAATAAACGAAATTGGGTGTAAATGGTCGCTTTTAATTTAGAAGCTCCTTTCAAAATATCTAATGCTTAAGAAAATTATATCTATTGTACAGAAATTTAAACAGTCTTATTAAAATAAAAACTTAACTTAAAAAATATTAAAATTAAATGATTAAATGATAATAAATTATTACTTATTTACTTTATTTATTTAAACTCTCTGCACAACAATAAAATTGTACAAAGGCATACCTTATGTCTGAGCCATTTTCTACCTGTCAACCTTTGGGTGATGCAAAAATAAATCACAGTAGGTGCTCGAAGAAATAGAAAAAAGTTTTGGTTTAGAATGGTATATTTTACTTTATATCACTGAGTTGATGAATGGGGTTGTACGAGACCCCTACGAGGCTTAGTCTCTGGCGCAGGCTTTCTTCTCGAGGCTAAGAAGGTCAGATGCCATAGAGTACAGCGAGTACTTATCGGGTACATCGACTGCTTTCGTCAAGATCAAAGGAGTGCAATTTCTGCATATTGTATTTCATTTATTCTGTGATATTACGTCAAAGGTAGGTTTTTATCTGCATTTCTATGTTGCTATTACTATCAGAATAAACCTTAAACCAATAATAATTACCAGTCAGATAATATTTGAGAAACGAGAGTAGCTAAATGTAACACGCTATCCATGTCACTGATAAGGTTATTTTTATAAAATAAGTCGGGTGTAGGTCGCAAGTACCTACCTACATGTTTTTAAAATAAAAATAATATACTTAAAAAAACTATATATAAAATGAAACTAGTCTAAAACCATTGTACTTGTGGTGTTTAAGAACCCACTACATAACTACATAACCACCCCCGATAGCCGACGGGGGGTGGTATCCATGGGGATTCCCGCACGAAAAAAAAAGGTGTTTAAGAACTGCCCAGTCTGAACCGATAGTACTTTAAGGAAGTTACTTAGTTAGAAACCACATTCAAGTTCTTACAAAGTGTTACAAAATAGACTTATTTACTAATAGGTAGTCATAACAGGTATTTACGGTAATCATTGCACTACTATTGAAGGCATTATTAGTTAAAACAAATAGTAAATAATTATCTTATTTAATTGATAAATCCATTGACACACAGCATCATAAAATCAGCCTACTATCTTTACAACTTGCATTAATACTTATAATAAGACAGCCATGTAAAAATATTCCATTAGTGCAGTTTACGGTTTTGACGAATAAACATCAAGGACATAAAAAAGATACTTAACATTTAGTTTGCATTTATATTTCTTACAAGAATGACTTCAAAAAGTGATATGAACATTGTAGAAAACAAAGAAGATAAAGAAAAACATGAAGTTGACTATGATGATCTGCTATCATCAGCTGGTGAACTGGGACGCTATCAGTGGCTGTTATTCTTCTCCTCATGCCCATTTTTCGCCTTTGGAGTGTTTGCTTACTTCTCTCAAATCTTTATGACAGAAGTATCACCTAATCACTGGTGCTGGATACCAGAGCTGGCAAACATGACTGATGTTCAACGTAGAAATTTAGGTGTACCTAGAGACGAAAACGCAAGATATGGATATTCCCAATGTGAAATGTACGCAGTGAACTGGACTGATACCTTAGCAACAGGACAGATGCCTAATAATACTTGGAAAACACAACCATGTCAATATGGATGGGAGTTCAATCGTTCCGAAATACCCTATCCTACCGTAGGTAGTGATTTTGAATGGGTTTGTGAAAAAAATAGTTATCAAGCGACTGCTCAAGCGATGTTTTTTGTTGGTTCTATTATTGGAGGGTTCACATTTGGTTGGATTGCTGATCGATTTGGAAGATTACCAGCTATTATAGGAAGCTGCTTTGCTGGTTGTCTAGGAGGCTTCACAAGCACGTTTGCTCGTAATATTGTTGAATTCACAGCTGCCAGGCTTGTAATGGGTATGTCGTATGAGACGTGTATTGTCATACCATACCTTCTTATACTGGAATATATTGGTCCGAAACATAGGACATTAGTGGCAAATATGGCATTTGCTGTATTTTATTCTCTATTTGTAACCGCACTTCCATGGATTGCGTTGGCTTGCGGTCACTGGAAAACAATCTCTCTAGTTACGAGTTTACCTTTAGCTATCGGACTATTTTCAAAATTCTTTCTTCCTGAAAGTCCAATGTGGTTATTGTCTAAAGGACGAATAGACGAAGCAATTGAGAAAGTTCGAGTCATCGGACGAATTAATCGAAAAGTAGTACCTGAGGAGTTGATAAAAAAATTCAAGCAGTCAGTTACTAATAGTGAGGAACAACATCACAATCTATTGGAGATCTTCAGAAGACCAGTATTACGGAAATTATTTATTCTGATTTGTTTAGTATTCGCGTGCAGCATTTTAGTATTTGATGGATTAGTAAGAACTATTGGACAATTAGAATACGACTTTTTTGTATCTTTTTCTGTAATATCATTTACCGAATTCCCTTCTGTACTTTTGTTAGCATTTATCATGGATTACATGGGAAGAAGATGGTTGACTATAGTTTTCATGGCTTTGACTAGCGTGTGCTGTATTCTGATAATATTTGCTAGTGGAGTTCAATCTGTAATATTTGCTTTCATAGCCAGGTTTGGAGTCAATATGGCATTAACGGCTATCATACAGTGGGGTCCAGAGGTTTTGCCTACCCCAGTGAGAGGATCGGGAGTAGGCGTAATGCACGTATCTGGATACGTTGCCTCTTTTATATCACCGTATATTGTTTATTTAAAGATATATTACTACTGGCTTCCTCTAGTAGTAATCGGTGCAATTGCTGCACTGGTGATATTGATTGCTGCCTCATTGCCGGAGACGGCAATGAAAGGTATGCCGCAGACATTTGAAGATGCTGAGGACTTGACGAAGAACCAACGCTTATGGACATTGCCTTTCCTAGAAGCCAGAAAAGCGAAGAAAGTTCATAATGACGAAAATAAACCTTAAGAACCCTTCCCGGTGAATCTATATGAAATATATGATTTTAATAAATCTGACAAGTTTGTAAAATATTTTTTTGTAAAAATCTCCATTACACGTGCAAGGTTTATATAACGATGGTTTTTACTTTTATAATTAAATAGTGGAACCACGTTCGCTATTCGCTATTCGCTAATATTGTATTCGAGGAAATCCTTATAGATGACTAAACCCTTCACAATTAACTAAATGACAAAGCGAATATTTGTGCGATTAAAGCAAATATACACGAATAAGCCCTCCCCACTTCGATTCATACACGTGAATGAAGGCGAATAGCGAATAGTAAAGTGTGGTTCCACCCTAAGATTACACTGCTAACAGCCAAAATTCAAGTATAATTATTACAAGCCTCCAAAAACAAGCAAATTTTAGGAGGCTTATACTGATTTTTTAATTTTTTTATACGAATACGAATTGTATAAATCCCATGTATGCAAATTTTTATACAAAATTACAAATAACGTTCTTTGTTTTGCATTCTTCATCTACGATTTAAATGTAACGATAATAAAGGTTTATCATAAAACATTTAATAGTAACAATTACACTGTGACACGATTTTTCTAACATAAATAAGGTTATGTGTTTTGAATTCCTTATTCCATTGCTGAAAACATTGTCAATTGAAAAGGTTGTCTAACACGTCACGTTTCTTAGGAATAGTGTGAATAGATACTATTTACAAGTCGTTAAAACAAAAGAGCAAACGTCGTTAATTGCAGATTTGTTCTAATACCTACCATATATTATTAAATCTCAAGGAAAACTTCCAAATAAGAACAATAAACAAGCATTTTTATGTTATTTTTGTGCTTCTGTGGTGTAAGATAAGGAGTAGCTATCCCAATTTCTTTCGCATTTCGTGAGCCCAACTGAGCGGTCCGACTGGGGTAGTACCTCCGCCCTACAGAAAACCGCGGCCATAATAACCATTGTGGTGTGTACCCGCCGGTAAGTAGGGTAGCCAGAGCTCACGGGAGAGATTCTGTGCTGTCAGCAGGTCCAGAAACTATATCTAACTCCCCCCCCCATATACTCCTTCCATCCCCCCTCCAGGGTCGGCAGCGCGAGTGTGACGCTCCTGGTGTCGCATACGTCTATAGGCCACGGTGATCACTTACCATCAGGTAGGCCGTGTGCTTGTCTGCCACCTAAGTTGTATAAAAAATATACTTAAAATGAAATGACTGGTATAATAGGAAGTATGTTGACTGGTACCTGTAATAGGAAGCCTGTTTCTATTTCTTTGTTGTGCCAATGTTCTGGCGGCAACAAGTAAATCATCACGATGATAGCTATATTGTTTAAACACCAGAGGAATTTCAAAAAAAAGAAGTAAAATAGAGTATCCTAAAGTAGCATCAGAGTGACTATACTGAGTTGCACAAAAAATTTTGAAGAAGTTGTCACTGAGTTAGGTGAATCGGAATGTCACGTTAGGAGCTAACTTGCTCTCTAATATTAAATGCCCCTTTGCTTCTACTGGCTACAAAGAAGTGCATCTAGTTTTATTAAACTTCATATTCATCATTTCTTGTGACAGTCCCTTATTATTTACGTTAATTTATAAGAATGTTGAAACATGACTCCAGCGTCGCTCCAAGACGTAAGTATCAGAGAATTTCGTCTAACCAAGATGGATTGAAAACCCATCTACCTGTAAAACGTTAGGTATATAAAAATACAACTGTGATACCTTGATAATTCGAGGTCCTTATCATGATTTTCGGTTCTAGGTTTAAGCCTTTGCTATAAACCTGACATTTTCTTCTGAAACTGCTACTGAGGCCTATGATAAAGTACTATACAACATACTTCTTATGAAATTGAACGGCTGTGGGGTTCGCGGACCTGCGTACTTATGGTTCGAATCATATTTAAAAAATAGAACACAAATAGTCCAAATTGAAAATTACGACATCAAAGAGAAAGAAATTCAATCCGTGCGCTCACAAGAAAAACACCTAACCTGCTCAATCCCCCAGGGAAGTGTACTAGGATGCATCTTGTTTTTGATCTATATAAACGATTTACCTAAATCATTAGATCCGGAAAAAGCGTTACCGGTCCTCTTCGCGGACGACATCTCCATTATAATAAAATGCGACAGTGCTACTAGCCATAACACCGTGGTACAAAATACGCTCCAAACTGTAACAAAGTGGCTACAACAACATAATTTGGAAATAAATTCGGGCAAGACTAAGATCATGCAGTTCAGATCGTACCAAAAGGTCCCCCTAAATCTAAATATAACTCACCAACATACACCTTTAGAAGAAGTTAAAACATTCAAACTGTTGGGAATACACATAGACACACACATAAACTGGAAAACACACATAGAACAAGTCAAATCTAAACTATCTCAATTCACATACGCACTTTTCCAAATAAAAAAAAACACAGACACACAAACAGCCTTATCAGCCTACTACGCGTATGCCTACTCGTGGCTGAGGTACGGGGTCATGCTCTGGGGAAATAGTGTCGATATAAACGATCTATTCATAATGCAAAAGAAATGTATTAGAATAATAGCACAAATAAAAAACACTGAAAGCTGTAGGCCCTACTTCATCGAGCATAAAATACTGACATTGCCTTCAATATACATGTTTGATATATGCGTTTTTGTTTATAAAAACATAAATGCTTTTGACACGAAAGAAAACATTCACAACGTAAACACTCGGCATAAAAAACGACTACACCTACCGCCTTCCAGAATAAAAATGCTAAATGAAAGTCCCTACTACATGGCAGTTAGAATATTTAATAAACTCCCGAGTACCATCAAAGACCAAGAGAACATGACACTTTTCAGTAAAAAACTAAAAACATTTCTAATTGAGAAGTGCTACTACTCGGTTAAAGATTACTTATCTTCTGGTTGGTCGTGAGTTGAGTGGCTTTTGGTGTAATCTGGAATTATTGTTCTTGACATCTTTATTTTATTCATTAATACCTACCAACTGACATTTTATTTTATTTTTTATTTTTAATATCACTTGTAAATCTTAATTCAGTAATTACTGTACCTGACCGTTTATTGTTATTTATCGTAAATTGTATAATTATTATTATTGTATTCAATGTAATTTAACTATGACTCTTTGACTCATATTGCAATGCCTGAAAAAGGCGCTAAGTAATAAGCACTAAAAACAATTGTATGAACAACTTTGTACACTTAGTGGCAATAAATAATTTGAATTTGAATTTGAATTTGAATCTGAAAGTTTGCAACAGAGGCAAATATTACTTAATGCCCCTACTTGCTTTTGCTAAGTTAACACCTGGACCCAGAAGCAAAAGCAGGCATGATTTCTCTTTTAAAGACAGGAAGTAACGATCTTCTTCTTCTTCGAGTCAATGGCTATCAGTAACGATATGTAGGGCTAACTGCACATAGTTTTTAATAGGTCTCTAGTTCATATCAAGAATATCAATAAAAATGGTGGGTAAATGAAACACCAAAATAAATAATAAGTAGTAAGAATAACTAATTATAACAATCATTGTACTACCATTGAAGATTTTTTCAGTTGCTTTGAACAAATACTTAATACATAAAATGTGACTGATAAATCCATTCACACACAGCAACCCAAAATTTGCACACTATCTTTACAACTAGCTTAGTAGTTAAACCTCCTAAAAAGTAAAAAGTCCTGCAGAAACATTCCATTAGTGTGGTTCACACTGTTGACGAATAAACAGCAAATAAATATAAATTAACTTAAAATATTTTCATAAATTATTATTTTCTTTCAAATATGACTACAAAAAGTGATATGAAAATTGTAGAGAACGAAGTAGATAAAGAAAAACGTGAAGTTGACTATGATGATCTGCTATCATCAGCTGGTGAACTGGGGCGCTATCAGTGGCTGTTATTCTTCTCCTCATGCCCCTTTTTCGCCTTTGGAGTGTGTGTTTACTTCTCTCAAATGTTCATAACAGAGGTATCACCTAACCACTGGTGCTGGATACCAGAGCTGGCAAATATGACTGATGTTCAACGTAGAAATTTAGGGGTACCTAGAGACGAAAGCGCAAGATATGGATATTCACAATGTGAAATGTACGCAGTAAACTGGACTGATACCTTAGCAACAGGACAGATGCCTAACAACACTTGGAAGACAGTACCATGTCAATATGGATGGGAATTCAATCAATCTGAAATACCCTATCCTACCACAGGAAGTGATTTTGAATGGGTTTGTGAAAAAAATAGTTATCAAGCAACTGCTCAAGCGATGTTTTTTGTTGGTTCTATTTTTGGAGGATTCACATTTGGTTGGATTGCTGATCGTTTTGGAAGATTACCAGCTATTATAGGAAGCTGCTTTGTTGGTAGTCTAGGAGGCTTCACAAGTGCATTTGCACGTAATTTTGCTGAATTCACGGCTGCAAGATTTGTAATGGGTATGTCATATGATACATGTATGATCATGGCATACCTTCTTATACTGGAATATATTGGTCCGAAACATAGGACATTAGTGGCAAATATGGCATTTGCTGTGTTTTATTCTCTATTTGTAACCGCACTTCCATGGATTGCGTTGGCTTGCGGTCACTGGAAAACAATCTCTCTAGTTACGAGTTTACCTTTAGCTATCGGAATATTATCAAAATTCTTTCTACCAGAAAGTCCAATGTGGTTATTGTCTAAAGGACGAGTAGACGAAGCAGTTGAGAAAGTACAAGTCATCGGACGAATTAATAGAAAAGTAGTACCGGAGGAGTTGATAAAGAAATTCAAGTTGTCAGTTACCAATAGCAAAGAAAATGAACATTACAGTCTGTTGGAGATTCTCAGAAAACCAGTTTTACGAAAATTATTTATTCTAATTTGTTTAGAATACATTTGCTGCACTGTAGTGTTTGATGGACTAGTGAGAACTATTGGACAGTTGGAATACGACTTTTTTGTATCTTTCTCTGTAATATCATTCACCGAATTCCCTTCTGTCTTCATATTAGCATTAATTATGGACTACTTAGGTAGAAAATGGTTGAGTATATTGTTCATGGCTCTATGTTGCATATCCTGCATTCTAGTTATATTTTCGAGCGGAGTTCAAACTGTAGTATTCGCTGTCATAGCCAGGTTTGGAGTAAACATGGGATTGACTGCCATCATGCAGTGGGGTCCAGAGGTTTTGCCGACCCCAGTGAGAGGATCCGGTGTAGCCGCAATGCACGTTTGTGGATATGTTGCCTCTTTCCTATCACCCTATATTGCTTATTTAGAGGTATATTACTACTGGCTTCCGCTATTAGTAATCGGTGCAATTTCTGCACTGGTCATATTGATTGCTGCCTCATTGCCGGAGACAGCAATGAAAGGTATGCCTCAAACATTTGAAGATGCCGAGGACTTGATGAAGAACCAACGCTTATGGACCATGCCTTTCTTAGAAGCTAGAAAAGTGAAAAAGGACGATAGTGATTAAAGTGGTTTAAATCTTGAACCTTTAATTACCCAGAAATTAAGAACTTTATCTATAGTGTAGAAGAGAATCAATAAAGATTTATACTCGGCAGTGTTTAACTTGCAGTATCAATCGTAATGATAAATTTGGCACGATATTCCAGACAGCGTTATCTAGATCCAAAGTAAACATAGCTTAACTAGCTTAAATCATCATTCTCTGAACCTTTTTCCCAACTCGGTTGGGGTCGGCTTTCCAGTCTAACTGTGATGCGGCTGAACTTCGATATTTTCCGTGGAGCGACTGCCATCTGACCTCCACAACCAAATGGTCAATATGACCAATGGCGATATCGAAGTTCCAAACTAGCTTAAATATTAATATTATTAATAATATATCGTAATAGAAATGTTCCACCAGTTATCCCCAGAAATCAACTCAATATGTGTCGTGTATTATCTGATGTTGCAAGCGTTTATATACTTAAATAGTTATTACAAATATAGTATGTTCTACACAGTAACACACATTAACTTCTAAATGTACCCGACAGAGGTTTCAACCTCCCATATTGCCCAGTAAAGAGAAAAGTTTACCGTTGGCCGAAAGTTTACGTGTACGACTTAAGCACGGAGTTTGTGTTACTTATTAGTTTTCTGATGTAAATACATTGTGACAAAGGTATTTCTACTAATCTATACTAATATTATAATGAGAAAATAACTCTGTTTGTCTGTTTTCCTTTCACGCCTGGACGACTGAACTGAATTCCACTAGAGCGTATTTACACGGTCAAGAAAATGAGTATGCACCTTTACATTTAGGGGTAATGTATAGGTGTACACTTATTTCCTTGGCCGTGTGTACAGTACATTCACCAGTTGTAGTGAATTCTTCAACTTTCATAATTGTTTTCATACATGCACGCCGGTTCCGGGTACTCTTAACCTGGCCTTTCTCCAAAACGTCCTAGATCTGATTAGAATATAGTACGCCTAGGTCGGCCTTTACCGGGTTGCCCATTCACTCTCGACTCATAGGTATATCTGTTGCATCAATATTCCTTCATCCATCCCGGACATGAACATAATTATCCATCGCACTAACTTAATAGGTCTGCATCTGCAATCCATATCAAATGTCTCCTTTGCAGGCTTCTGCTGACTAAAAATGGAATACCATTAAGAAACTTCATATTTGCATTTCTCATGACATTCAGGCCAGGGAGAATACTGTAACTAAATAATTGTTTCCATAAGTTCATAAGAATGTCTATATATGGCTCCAGGGTTGTATGTATCGAAGAATTTCGAATATCCAAGATAGATTGAAAAACGTTCCAACTTTAAAACGTCAAATTAATGACCTAAAATTATTTTTTAATTCTCGAAACACGTTAATAATGAATAGGTCACTGAGGAATAAGACCGGAACCTATTCTAGAGAATTAATTTGTCGTAAGCCTAGCTATGGCTCCCGTGAGAGCTTAGAAATGAATAGCAATTGCTTCGCTATTGGAAACGAAATACTTTCAGTTGATTACTTACTGTGAGAGGCTGATCGATAATATTTTAAGTTTGCTGGAATACTAATGACAATTGTAGCAAATATAACATCGATCATCACTCGATCTAAAATGTGGATGTAAATCTATCATGTATATATTTGTAGGTGTGTATGAATCTCGTGTCACTATGTTCTTGGTGACATTATTTCAAAAAGACTTAACTGACTTTAAGAAAAGAAATTGTTCATTTCGTTCATTAGGTTATGCAATATTTTTAATCCTAGTACCCTCACCCTCCATATTGCAGTACAACGTTTGCCATCAGCTGCTTGCATATAAATTACTCATACCTGTAATACCGGAAAGGTAATTCGAAGTCTTTCCTATGAATTCGATTCTATGTACGAGTCTTTTGCATTCAATCAGGCATTTTTTTTTCTTAAACTGCTTCGGAAATTTTGCGACAGAGGAAAATATTACTTGATACCTACCTGGTATTTGCCTTTATCACCTCATTCGGAGAAAAGTACTTTGATTCAATGAATAGGATATAATTTCTCTTTTATTTAAGGGAAATAAAGATATGTATGGCATAATGCGCATAGTTTTTGATAGATCATTTTAGTAAAAATGGTACATTGAACCACAAAAGAGATAATACATTTTGACTAGGTGTTAGAAAACTTGTTATTTACTAAAAGGTAGTTACAATAGCTTATGAAGTTATTGTACTATCAATGAAGACATTATTGTTGCTTAAAACAAATAGTTAATATAATCTAATATGATTGATAAAGCCATTGACACACAGCAACAAAAAAATAGCCCACTATCTTTACAACTAGCATTAGAAGTTAAAATAAAATAGGCATGTAGAAAGATTCCATTAGTGTGGTTCACTCTGTTGACGATTAAACATAAACACATAAAAAAATTTATTACTCATAGTTGTCTTCATTCATATTTTTTCAAATATGACTACAAAAAGTGACATGAAAATTATAGAAAACAAAGAAGATGAGGAAAAACATGAAGCTAACTTTGATGATCTGCTATCATCAGCCGGTGAACTGGGACGCTATCAGTGGCTGTTATTCTTCTCCTCATGCCCATTTTTCGCCTTTGGAGTGTGTGTTTACTTCTCTCAAATGTTTATAACAGAAGTATCACCTAACCACTGGTGCTGGATACCAGAGCTGGCAAACATGACTGATGTTCAGCGTAGAAATTTAGGGGTACCTAGAGACGAAAACGCAAGATATGGATATTCCCAATGTGAAATGTACGCAGTGAACTGGACTGATACCTTAGCAACAGGACTGATGCCTAACAACACTTGGAAGACAGTACCATGTCAATATGGATGGGAATTCAATCAATCTGAAATACCCTATCCTACCACAGGAAGTGATTTTGAATGGGTTTGTGAAAAAAATAGTTATCAAGCAACTGCTCAAGCGATGTTTTTTGTTGGTTCTATTTTTGGAGGGTTCACATTTGGTTGGATTGCTGATCGTTTTGGAAGATTGCCGGCTATTATAGGAAGCTGCTTCGTTGGTAGTCTAGGAGGCTTCACAAGTGCATTTGCACGTAATTTTGCTGAATTCACGGCTGCAAGGTTTGTAATGGGTATGTCATATGATACATGTATGATCATGGCATACCTTCTTATACTGGAATATATTGGTCCGAAACATAGGACATTAGTGGCAAATATGGCATTTGCTGTGTTTTATTCTCTATTTGTAACCGCACTTCCATGGATTGCGTTGGCTTGCGGTCACTGGAAAACAATCTCTCTAGTTACGAGTTTACCTTTAGCTATCGGAATATTATCAAAATTCTTTTTACCAGAAAGTCCAATGTGGTTATTGTCTAAAGGACGAGTAGACGAAGCAGTTGAGAAAGTACAAGTCATCGTCCGAATTAATAGAAAAGTAGTACCGGAGGAGTTGATAAAGAAATTCAAGTTGTCAGTTACCAATAGCAAAGAAAATGAACATTACAGTCTGTTGGAGATTCTCAGAAAACCAGTTTTACGAAAATTATTTATTCTAATTTGTTTAGAATACATTTGCTGCACTGTAGTGTTTGATGGACTAGTGAGAACTATTGGACAGTTGGAATACGACTTTTTTGTATCTTTCTCTGTAATATCATTCACCGAATTCCCTTCTGTCTTCATATTAGCATTAATTATGGACTACTTAGGTAGGAAATGGTTGAGTATATTGTTCATGGCTCTATGTTGCATATCCTGTATTCTAGTAATATTTTCGAGCGGAGTTCAAACTGTAGTATTCGCTGTCATAGCCAGGTTTGGAGTAAACATGGGATTGACTGCCATCATGCAGTGGGGTCCAGAGGTTTTACCGACCCCAGTGAGAGGATCCGGTGTAGCCGCAATGCACGTTTGTGGATATGTTGCCTCTTTCCTATCACCCTATATTGCTTATTTAGAGGTATATTACTACTGGCTTCCGCTATTAGTAATCGGTGCAATTTCTGCACTGGTCATATTGATTGCTGCCTCATTGCCGGAGACAGCAATGAAAGGTATGCCTCAAACATTTGAAGATGCCGAGGACTTGATGAAGAACCAACGCTTATGGACCATGCCTTTCTTAGAAGCTAGAAAAGTGAAAAAGGACGATAGTGATTAAAGTGGTTTAAATCTTGAACCTTTAATTATCCAGAAATTAGGAACTTTATCTATAGTGTAGAAGAGAATCAATAAAGATTTATACTCGGCAGTGTTTAACTTGCAGTATCAATCGTAATGATAAATTTGGCACGATATTCCAGACAGCGTTATCTAGACCCAAAGTAAACATAGCTTAACTAGCTTAAATATTAATATTATTAATAATATATCGTAATAGAAATGTTCCACCAGTTATCCCCAGAAATCAACTCAATATGTGTCGTGTATTATCTGATGTTGCAAGCGTTTATATACTTAAATAGTTATTACAAATATAGTATGTTCTACACAGTAACACACATTAACTTCTAAATGTACCCGACAGAGGTTTCAACCTCCCATATTGCCCAGTAAAGAGAAAAGTTTACCGTTGGCCGAAAGTTTACGTGTACGACTTAAGCACGGAGTTTGTGATACTTATTAGTTTTCTGATGTAAATACATTGTGACAAAGGTATTTCTACTAATCTATACTAATATTATAATGAGAAAATAACTCTGTTTGTCTGTTTTCCTTTCACGCCTGGACGACTGAACTGAATTCCACTAGAGCGTATTTACACGGTCAAGAAAATGAGTATGCACCTTTACATTTAGGGGTACATGTATAGGTGTACACTTATTTCCTTGGCCGTGTGTACAGTACATTCACAGGTTGTGGTATTCATCGCAACTCACAGCCGACACTTCTTTGCCCGGACATACATACATACATACTAATTACGCCTTTTTCCCATTGGGGTATTGAAGACAACATCTTTCCACTTGCTACGATCTTGGCATACTCCTTTCGCTTCTTCAACTTTATAATTTACTTTATAATTGTTTTCATACACGCAAGCCGGTTCCGGGTACTCTTGACCTGGCCTTTCTCCAAAACGTCCTGGATCTGATTAGAATATGTACGCCTAGGTCGGCCTTTACTGGGTTGCCCATTCACCCTCGACTCATATATCTGTTTCGTCAATCTTCTTTCATCCATCCCGGACATGAACATAATTATCCATCGCACTAACTTAATGGGTCTGTATCTGCAATCCATATCAAATGTCTCCTTTGCTCCTACTGACTACATTAATGGAATACCATTAAGAAACTTCTCATGACATTCAGGCCAGTAAGAATACTGTAATTAAATAGGTAATTGTTTCCATAAGTTCGTAAGAATGCCGATATATGGCTCCAGGGTACGCTCCATTCGTATGTACCGGAGAATTTCGAATATCCAAGATGGATCAAAAATCGTTCCAACTTTAAAACGTTAAATGACCTAAAGTCCTTTTTTTATTCTCGAAGCACGTTAATAATGAATAGGTCACTGAGGAATAAGACCGGAGCCCATTCTGGAAAATTATTTTGTCGTAAGCCTAGCTATGGCTCCCATGAGAGCTTAGAAATGAATAACAATTGCTTCGCTATTGGAAACGAAATACTTTCAGTTGATTACTTACTGTGAGGGGCTGATCGATAATTTTAAGTTTGCCGGAGTACTAATGACAATTGTAGCAAATATAACATCCATCATTATTCTTAATCTAAAATGTGGATGTAAATCTACCATGTACATATTTGTAGGTGTGTATGAATCTCGTGTCACTATGTTCTTGGTAACATTATTCCAAAAAGACTTAACTGACTTTAAGAAAAGAAATTGTTCATTTCGTTCATTAGGTTATGCAATATTTTTAACCCTATTTTATACCCTTATTACTTGATACCTACCTAGTATTTGCCTTTGTCACCTCATTCGAACAAAAGTACTTTGATTAATTAACACTAGGACCCAAGAGTAGACGGATATATAAATCTCTTTTATTCAAGGGAAGTAAAGATATGTATGGCATAATGCGCATAGTTTTTGATAGATCATTTTAGTAAAAATGGTACATTGAACCACAAAAGAAATAATACATTTTGACTAGATGTTAGAAAACTTGTTATTTACTAAAAGGTAGTTACAATAGCTTATTAAGTCATTGTACTATCAATGAAGACAACATTACTGTTGCTTAAAACAAATAGTTAATATAATCTAATATGATTGATAAAGCCATTGACACACAGCAACAAAAAAATAGCCCACTATCTTTACAACTAGCATTAGAAGTTAAAATAAAATAGGCATGTAGAAAGATTCCATTAGTGTGGTTCACTCTGTTGACGATTAAACATTAACACGTAAAAAATTACTCATAGTTGTGTTCATTCATATTTTTTCAAATATGACTACAAAAAGTGACATGAAAATTATAGAAAACAAAGAGGAAAAACATGAAGTTGACTTTGATGATCTGCTATCATCAGCCGGTGAACTGGGACGCTATCAGTGGCTGTTATTCTTCTCTTCATGCCCTTTTTTCGCCTTTGGAGTGTTTGTTTACTTCTCTCAAATGTTCATGACAGAAGTATCACCTAACCACTGGTGCTGGATACCAGAGCTGGCAAATATGACTGATGTTCAACGTAGAAATTTAGGGGTACCTAGAGACGAAAGCGCAAGATATGGATATTCACAATGTGAAATGTACGCAGTAAACTGGACTGATACCTTAGCAACAGGACAGATGCCTAACAACACTTGGAAGACAGTACCATGTCAATATGGATGGGAATTCAATCAATCTGAAATACCCTATCCTACCACAGGAAGTGATTTTGAATGGGTTTGTGAAAAAAATAGTTATCAAGCAACTGCTCAAGCGATGTTTTTTGTTGGTTCTATTTTTGGAGGATTCACATTTGGTTGGATTGCTGATCGTTTTGGAAGATTACCAGCTATTATAGGAAGCTGCTTTGTTGGTAGTCTAGGAGGCTTCACAAGTGCATTTGCACGTAATTTTGCTGAATTCACGGCTGCAAGATTTGTAATGGGTATGTCATATGATACATGTATGATCATGGCATACCTTCTTATACTGGAATATATTGGTCCGAAACATAGGACATTAGTGGCAAATATGGCATTTGCTGTGTTTTATTCTCTATTTGTAACCGCACTTCCATGGATTGCGTTGGCTTGCGGTCACTGGAAAACAATCTCTCTAGTTACGAGTTTACCTTTAGCTATCGGAATATTATCAAAATTCTTTCTACCAGAAAGTCCAATGTGGTTATTGTCTAAAGGACGAGTAGACGAAGCAGTTGAGAAAGTACAAGTCATCGGACGAATTAATAGAAAAGTAGTACCGGAGGAGTTGATAAAGAAATTCAAGTTGTCAGTTACCAATAGCAAAGAAAATGAACATTACAGTCTGTTGGAGATTCTCAGAAAACCAGTTTTACGAAAATTATTTATTCTAATTTGTTTAGAATACATTTGCTGCACTGTAGTGTTTGATGGACTAGTGAGAACTATTGGACAGTTGGAATACGACTTTTTTGTATCTTTCTCTGTAATATCATTCACCGAATTCCCTTCTGTCTTCATATTAGCATTAATTATGGACTACTTAGGTAGAAAATGGTTGAGTATATTGTTCATGGCTCTATGTTGCATATCCTGCATTCTAGTTATATTTTCGAGCGGAGTTCAAACTGTAGTATTCGCTGTCATAGCCAGGTTTGGAGTAAACATGGGATTGACTGCCATCATGCAGTGGGGTCCAGAGGTTTTGCCGACCCCAGTGAGAGGATCCGGTGTAGCCGCAATGCACGTTTGTGGATATGTTGCCTCTTTCCTATCACCCTATATTGCTTATTTAGAGGTATATTACTACTGGCTTCCGCTATTAGTAATCGGTGCAATTTCTGCACTGGTCATATTGATTGCTGCCTCATTGCCGGAGACAGCAATGAAAGGTATGCCTCAAACATTTGAAGATGCCGAGGACTTGATGAAGAACCAACGCTTATGGACCATGCCTTTCTTAGAAACTAGAAAAGTGAAAAAGGACGATAGTGATTAAAGTGGTTTAAATCTTGAACCTTTAATTACCCAGAAATTAAGAACTTTATCTATAGTGTAGAAGAGAATCAATAAAGATTTATACTCGGCAGTGTTTAACTTGCAGTATCAATCGTAATGATAAATTTGGCACGATATTCCAGACAGCGTTATCTAGACCCAAAGTAAACATAGCTTAACTAGCTTAAATCATCATTCTCTGAACCTTTTTCCCAACTCGGTTGGGGTCGGCTTTCCAGTCTAACTGTGATGCGGCTGAACTTCGATATTTTCCGTGGAGCGACTGCCATCTGACCTCCACAACCAAATGGTCAATATGACCAATGGCGATATCGAAGTTCCAAACTAGCTTAAATATTAATATTATTAATAATATATCGTAATAGAAATGTTCCACCAGTTATCCCCAGAAATCAACTCAATATGTGTCGTGTATTATCTGATGTTGCAAGCGTTTATATACTTAAATAGTTATTACAAATATAGTATGTTCTACACAGTAACACACATTAACTTCTAAATGTACCCGACAGAGGTTTCAACCTCCCATATTGCCCAGTAAAGAGAAAAGTTTACCGTTGGCCGAAAGTTTACGTGTACGACTTAAGCACGGAGTTTGTGTTACTTATTAGTTTTCTGATGTAAATACATTGTGACAAAGGTATTTCTACTAATCTATACTAATATTATAATGAGAAAATAACTCTGTTTGTCTGTTTTCCTTTCACGCCTGGACGACTGAACTGAATTCCACTAGAGCGTATTTACACGGTCAAGAAAATGAGTATGCACCTTTACATTTAGGGGTAATGTATAGGTGTACACTTATTTCCTTGGCCGTGTGTACAGTACATTCACCAGTTGTAGTGAATTCTTCAACTTTCATAATTGTTTTCATACATGCACGCCGGTTCCGGGTACTCTTAACCTGGCCTTTCTCCAAAACGTCCTAGATCTGATTAGAATATAGTACGCCTAGGTCGGCCTTTACCGGGTTGCCCATTCACTCTCGACTCATAGGTATATCTGTTGCATCAATATTCCTTCATCCATCCCGGACATGAACATAATTATCCATCGCACTAACTTAATAGGTCTGCATCTGCAATCCATACCAAATGTCTCCTTCGGAACAAATGGAATACCATTAAGAAACTTCATATTTGCATTTCTCATGACATCCAGGCCAGTGAGAATACTGTAACTAAATAATTGTTTTCATAAATTCGTAAGAATGTCGACATATGGCTCCAGGGTTGCTCCAAGTCGTATGTATCGGAGAATTTCGAATATCCAAGATGGATTGAAAAACGTTCCAACTTTAAAACGTTAAATGACCTGAAATTTTTTTTTATTCTCGAAACACGTTAATAATGAATAGATCACTGAGGAATAATACCGGAGCCCATTCTGGAAAATTAATTTGTCGTAAGCCTAGCTATGGCTCCCATGAGAGCTTAGAAATGAATAACAATTTGCTTCGCTATTGGAAATGAAATACTTTCAGTTGATTGCTTACTGTGAGAGGTTGATCGATAATTTTTAGTTTGCCGGAGTAGGTACTAATGACAAATTGTAGCAAATATAACATCGATCAATATTCTTGATCCGAAATATGGATGTAAATCTAATAATACGTACCTCTCTATTTGTAGAGGTATGTATGAATCTCGTGTCACTATGTTCTTAGTAACAACTACTCCAAAAAGACTTAACTGATTTTAAGAAAAGAAATTGTTGATTTGGTAGGTATAGGTTATGCAATATTTTTAACCCTAGTACCCTCACCCTCCATATTGCAGTACAACGTTTGCCATCAGCTGCTTGCATATAAATTACTCATACCTGTAATACCGGAAAGGTAATTCGAAGTCTTTCCTATGATTTCGATTCTATGTACGAGTCTTTTGCATTCAATCAGGCATTTTTTTTTCTTAAACTGCTTTGGAAATTTTGCGACAGAGGAAAATATTACTTGATACCTACCTGGTACTTGCCTTTGTCACCTCATTCTAACAAAAAAAGTACTTTGATTCAATGAATAGTACCTATATAATTTCTCTTTTATTTAAGGGAAATAAAGATATGTATGGCATAATGCGCATAGTTTTTGATAGATCATTTTAGTAAAAATGGTACATTGAACCACAAAAGAAATAATACATTTTGACTAGGTGTTAGAAAACTTGTTATTTAATAAAAGGTAGTTACAATAGCTTATGAAGTCATTGTACTATCAATGAAGACATTATTGTTGCTTAAAACAAATAGTTAATATAATCTAATATGATTGATAAATCCATTGACACACAGCAACAAAAAAATAGCCCACTATCTTTACAACTAGCATTAGAAGTTAAAATAAAATAGGCATGTAGAAAGATTCCATTAGTGTGGTTCACTCTGTTGACGATTAAACATTAACACATAAAAAATTACTCATAGTTGTGTTCATTCATATTTTTTCAAATATGACTACAAAAAGTGACATGAAAATTATAGAAAATAAAGAAGATGAGGAAAAACATGAAGCTGACTTTGATGATCTGCTATCATCAGCCGGTGAACTGGGACGCTATCAGTGGCTGTTATTCTTCTCCTCATGTCCCTTTTTTGCCTTTGGAGTGTTTGTTTACTTCTCTCAAATGTTCATGACAGAAGTATCACCTAACCACTGGTGCTGGATACCAGAGCTGGCAAACATGACTGATGTTCAACGTAGAAATTTAGGTGTACCTAGAGATGAGAATGCAAAATATGGATATTCCCAATGTGAAATGTTTACAGTGAATTGGACTGATGCCTTAGCAACAGGACTGATGCCTAATAATACTTGGAAAACTGTACCGTGTCAATATGGATGGGAATTCAATCAATCCGAAATACCCTATCCTACCACAGGAAGTGATTTTGAATGGGTTTGTGAAAAAAATAGTTATCAAGCGACTGCTCAAGCGATGTTTTTTGTTGGTTCTATTTTTGGAGGGTTCACATTTGGTTGGATTGCTGATCGTTTTGGAAGATTGCCAGCTGTTATAGGAAGCTGTTTTGTTGGTAGTCTAGGAGGCTTTACAAGCACGTTTGCTCGTAATTTTGTTGAATTTACAGCTGCCAGATTTGTAATGGGTATGTCATATGATACATGTATGACAATGGCATACCTTCTCATACTGGAATATATTGGTCCGAAACATAGGACATTGTTAGCAAATACGGCATTTGCTGTGTTTTACTCCCTATTTGTAACTGCACTTCCATGGATTGCGTTGGCTTGTGGGCACTGGAAAACAATCTCTCTAGTTACAAGTTTACCTTTAGCTATCGGAATATTTTCGAAATTCTTTCTTCCTGAAAGTTCTATGTGGTTATTGTCTAAAGGACGAGTAGACGAAGCAATTGAGAAAGTTCGAGTCATCGGGCGAATCAATGGAAAAGTAGTACCGGAGGAGTTGATAAAGAAATTTAAGCTATCAGTTACCAATAGCAAAGAGCAAGAACATTACAGTCTGTTGGAGGTTCTTAGAAGGCCAGTTTCACGGAAATTATTTATTCTAATTTGCTTAGAATACGCATGCTGTACTGTAGTGTTCGATGGACTAGTGAGAACAATTGGACAGTTGAAATACGACTTTTTTGTATCTTTCTCTGTAATATCATTTACAGAATTCCCTTCTGTCCTCATATTAGCATTTATTATGGATTACTTGGGAAGAAGATGGTTGAGTATAATATTCATGGCTTTAAGTTGCGTATTCTGTTTTCTAGTAATATTTTCCAGTGGAGTTCAATCTGTAGTATTTGCTGTCATAGCCAGGTTTGGAGTGAATATGGGATTAAGTGCCATCATGCAGTGGGGTCCAGAGATTTTGCCCACCCCAGTGAGAGGATCGGGAGTAGCCGTAATGCATGTTTGTGGATATTTTGTCTCTTTTTTGACGCCATATATTGCTTATTTAGAAGTATATTACTACTGGCTTCCGCTATTAGTTATCGGTGCAATTGCTGCACTGGTTATATTGATTGCTGCCTCATTGCCAGAGACAGCAATGAAAGGTATGCCGCAAACTTTTGAAGATGCCGAAGACTTAATGAAGAACCAACGCTTATGGACCATGCCTTTCTTAGAAGCTAGAAAAGTGGAAAAGGGTCATGTTTATGAAAGTGGTTTAAATTTTGAACTTTGAACGTAATGTTATCTAGAAATAGAGAACTTAGTAAGTACGTAATGTAGAAGATAACCAATAAATTAAAAAATAAATATTTATACTTATCTACAAAAAAAATCAAATTTTTTTTTTGTTAAGTCGTACACACATTCATATGCAAAACCTGTTATTTTTATTTTTATATTAGAAACATACTACAATTTTAATAATTTTGTATAGACTATTAAAAATAATTAGCCTATGTGTTATTCCAGACTGTTAATATCCCTGTAACAAATTTCTTGATGTGTTAAGAATGGTCAGCCATCCAGAAACTGCCTGACTAGTATTGCTTGAACTTACAATGTGTTAACCTTTACGGTTACCACTTAACCACGAGCCCTTTACAGAGTTATATCTGTCAGTCATTATAAACTAACGAGGTACTTGAAGCACTCCGAGAGCTGCTAAGGACGTGGCATCAATAGTCTAAAACACAAACGTGCAAAGTGTAAAAACTTTTCGTTCAAATATGAACCTTATATCGATGGTATAAAAACCAAATATGCAATGTGCATAATTTTGCAATTAGTACGTTTGTTTTCTAGACTATCGATTTACGGAATATGTAAATAAGGTCCAGCGGTCTTTGATATCTTAGGAAATGATGAACGCCATTTTTCATTTCTTAATAAGTAATTTATTTGACAATTTCAATTATAATGCTAGTAATAATAAGGGTGAGTATCGAATGACATTATTAAAAATTTCATGTTGTATATTTAACTCCCTACAAAATTGTGAGTAAGGCGTAAAATCCGCTATGTCAATTTCACCAAGTGTAGCGTTCCACATTTGACGGAATTGACATTGCGGATCTTACCTGTTGAAACGTGTTCGTTTTTGCATATAAATCGCGATGAAGCAGCTCTTTATTAGTAACTTATACTAACGTATATTTGCAGCAGATCCGTAATGGCATGAGTGCTCAGGGCATGACATCTATCTAAGATGTCATTACACACATCAGGAGTTTCAATAGGTAAGTTTTTTATATATTTGTGAATAAAATACGCATCAAATTATTATTATGGATAGTTTCTATTATTGTGTAACCTTAACGTTATTTCAGTAGATATAAAGGGCAATGAACTGAAGGCCACCGGAACCAAAGCATTGAATTTTAGCCTTATCATCTCTGTGTATACGAGAACACCGGAAAGAAAGAGCTCTGAGTATGACCTTGCGCGACTAATGTTGTGTGTTCACTGTGAAACTGTGAAATTAATATAAACTAAAAATATTATTTTTATAATTTAAACCAGAAGTTAGGTGTAAGAAATTAAGAAGCTGTCGTGGTTATGGACAAGGGCGTATTATAAGAAGATATGAAAGTAAGAGATAATACAAAAATTATATAAAAAATGAGATTGTTAAAAATTGTTTATCTATATTAACTTGGTGTTGCACACGTCTATAGGCCACGGTGATCGCTTCCCATCAGATGGGCAATGTGCTTGTCTACCACCTACGTAGTATAAAAAAACTCGCTACAAAAATTTGAGTAAGGCCTACGCTACACTTAACGGAATTGACATCGCGGATCTCATATTTATGCCGGAACGCCAATACGTGTTATTACATCATATAAATCAGTATTGCGATTGAGAGACGGATCTTCTGCATAATTGTTTAAACGCAATTACGTGTATCGGCGCTTTGACGCGGAATATCCGTGAAGGCACAAAATATGAATTTGGTGGGCTTAAGGTGCAGAGCCTAAGAAAAAATGGATGGAGAGCGTGAAAGAGGATGTGGGAAGGAAGGTAGTGACTGAAGAGATGACATCTGACAGGAATGTATGGAGGAGAATGACGTGTTGAGTCGACTCCAAGTAATTGGGACAAGGGCAGATAAATGATAACGATGAAGAACAGGAGTTGTACTCAAAAACTACCTTCTAGGCCTCGATTCTGCTAAAGACAATCCACTGAATATGCCACTGACACTCTATAAAATGCCATTTAATTGTCATACTTTATTGTTATCAGGTTAAAGTCTAAAGTCAAATGATATTTTGTAGAGCGAATGAAAATGTTAAATGAAAAATGAAAAGAATTTTCATTTTTAGAGTGTCAGTGGTATTACAGTGGTTTGCCTTTAGCAAAATCGAGGCCCTGTTATACATTGAAACGTACATACACATATAACCATAAATTCAATTAAATAACATTCAAAGTTTTGCTGAGTCTTCGAAGCCCGTACAGATCGTATTTGCATTAAGTCGTAATATAAACTGGACTAACTACACTTTGCCTGTAAAGTTGACGTCACAGAACTAATAAGAGAATAGAAGTGTTATCTCTAGGGTTTTCTATTAGATACGATGTCACTATTTTCTTGAAACGGCAAAAAAATTCATGCAGAACTTAAATTCACATTCAATTCCTGTTCGAGCGCTGCATACATGGACATCGTTTACAGATGTGAGTCTCAGAATGCGAGATCATCTGTACGGGATCTAAAACCACCCGTTAATGGATGTTAAAATAATTATCATCATATCATCATCATATCAGCCGAAAGACGTCCTCTGCTGGACAAAGGCCTCCCCCAAGGATCTCCACGACGACCGGTTCTGCGTCTCTCGCATCCAGCGGTTTCCCGCGACCTTTATCAGGTCGTCGGTCCACCTTGTCGGAGGCCTGCCCACACTACGTCTTCCGGTTCGTGGCCGCCGCTCGAGAACCTTTTTGCCCCATCGGCCGTCGGCTCTGCGAGCCAGAATTTTTATTTTTTTATTTTTTTAAGGACACTACGGTATCTTCCGTCCAAACTGAGCAATCCGACTGGGGTAGTACCTCCGCTCTACAGAACACCGCAGCCGTAATAACCATCGTGTTGTGTTCTCGGCGGTGAGTAGGGTAGCCAGAGCTCACAAATTCCACGTTTTCATCTCCCAATCCCCACCTCCAACTCCCTCCCTCCCCTACCGAGTCAACAGCTCCCCATCCCCACCTCCAATCACCTGCACTCTGGAGGGTAGGGGGCCTTCAGAATCGGCAGCACGAAAGTGACGTTCCTGGTGTTGCACACGTCCATAGGGCACGGTGACCGCTTCCCATCAAGTAGGCCGTGTGCATAAAAAGAAAGACATCCCGTCACGCGCTATTAACACGTATTGCACTTCTCTACCGATTATTATTTCTGTGGTTAACCTAAACTAACAGTTATTTTAGTTCAATAAAATGAAAACCGATGTTCTACAAGGTTTGCCAATGATTATAATAGACAAATTCTAAAACTGGGAAATGCAGCATTGTGTGAATAATTTCTAGAACCCATATTACAAGTTTTGCTAAGTTTGAGTCTAGATACATACATTCAAATCACGCCTTTTTCCAATTGGGGTTAGACAGAGACAACATCTTTCCACTTACTACGATCTTGGCATACTCCTTTCGCTTCATCAACTGTCATAAATGTTTTCATACACGCTCGCCGGTTGCGGGTACTTTTGACCTAGCGCCCGCCGCCGCCGTCCGGGAGAGCTTTGTGCAGCCTCTCCCGAACCTTTTCCGCCGCCTCCTTCTCGAGCATCACTTGCTCGCAGAAGGAGGCGGCATATAAAAATAAATAAACTAGGCTAATTAAGTGACTAACTAGTGATTTAACTGCGGTTTTTTGTCTTCAAAATGAGTTTCTAAACTCAAAAATATTAATAAACTAAGTTTCTAAGTAAAATATATTATATTAAATAGACACATCAAGATTGTTTACGTTTATTTAAGTACCTAACCGAATGGAGTATAGAAACTAATATTTTAAAGTAAACTTTCATAAATAAAATATCATTTCTAGGTCAGCTGCCACGCCACAACTTCGTAAGGCGATTGAAAGCGCCCCGATGCCTGACCGGAACATGAATTTCCCCTGAGTGAACTTCTAAAGTAACTATGTATGTACAAGTTATAGTACATCGAGGATTTAAGCTTTGTTTATAACATTGAAGATAAACCATCAATATAATACTTTTCTTATTCATGATGTAGGCTTGACCTCAATGTTTTATACGTTTTTATGTATGTTTGAACGCGATGTCTAACGTTTGGTTGAACGGATTTAATGCTGTCTTCAGAAAAGTGGTTATAACATTCTGGAGAAAGTTTTAGTAGGTACACTTAACTTACCTAAGAAAAAACAAGGCAACCCTACGTTCACACGGAGCCACGTTTTGCCGGATCTTATTTTCATCGGATCGATTTTTTGCAGGATTCGGTTTAGTGGCAACAGTATTTCAATGAATGAGTTCACACAACATGCATTCGGTTTCAAGACACGGCATAAAAACCGAATCTTGCTGAAGTTGACCGAGTCCAAATCCGATAAAAATCAGATCCGACAAAACGTGGCTCCATGTGAACGTAGGGTTAGTCGATTCTTTATTTCGATAAAATTTTATTAGAGTAATTGGATCTTCATATTTTCTTAAATTCGAAAACACTCTTTGATATTTTTTTATCTAACTGAACTTTATTCCAGCAATGAGATATCGGATATCCATTTTATTTTCTACACAAACATATCGGTATCCCTAAAGACGAGACCGCGGAGTTTAAATATTCACAAGTATAAATTGGATTGCGGTTACAATAAGAGGACTATTCAAATCTAGAGCAAAATCTGTGCGTTGTATTTAAAAAGGCTTTTTAAGGTTTTGTACGCGTTTTGTGAGAGGAAAAGAGATTTCAAACCACTGTAGTATTGAGACCTGAGATGGCGCAAGGTTTTAATCGGTCCAAGTATGACATGACCCCAATGGGCGATGAGGAAGGTATTCCTGGTAACTTCAGCACAAAAAAGTACAAAAAATAATGAAACCGAATTCCAGTTTCAGAAAGCTATATAATGAAATAAAATAATTATAACTACATTTAAGAAACCGACTACACAAACTAATATTTTTTACTTTTTAGTGTATGGAAATAGAAAAGTACCTATTTATGAGGTTTATTATATACAAAGGCATCAAAAACAGAATTTTTGCCGTAAATTTGATGATTTCCCCTCGATTTTCCCAAGATCCCAGCATCAGATTCTGACACCCTGGATATGGGACCACCTCAGAAGTAGCCTCTTTCAAACAAAAAAAATAATTTCAAAATCCATCCATAATTATTGGCGCCGCTATCGCGTAACATATAAAAAAATTGCGTACGAATTGAGAACCTCCTCCTGTTTTGAAGTCGGTAAAAAATATATAACTAAGAAAGTTTGGGTGTTATAAAACTCAAAAGTGAGAGATAGCTCTTCAGGAGCACTTAATACACAAGGGTGACACTAGTAAAATCTCTAAATCACGTGTGTAATGAGATGATGTTGAATCATGATCACCTTTCTTGTACCTAATTTGTTATCAACTTGCAACATCTTGTGAAATTTAGTGCTAATTCAAATATTTATTAACATTTTTATCATCTTAAGATTAAGAATTATGAACGTCAGGTGTTATTTTCATATCAGACAGACATTCAGACATGGAAAAGTGAGAGATAATTTCTACCCGACTGCCGAAGAAAGGAGTGTAATTTTGTCTACCTACCTACCTAATTTTTTTTATTTTTAAAAATGACTGTCAGTTAACAATTTGACTTGAGATTTTGAAATATGGAAGTATGGATTGCTTTAGCCGCATTTTTTATTGTATGAATCTTTTGAGTTCTTTTCACAACCCCAAGAGATTCTCAAAAAGCACACAGGCTACTTTTATCCCTGAAATAGGTTCCTATGGGTAGCGGGTCAAGGACTGTAACCGAAACTGAATTATGAACATATTTTTATTATGAGAATTGATCATCTTTTGTAAAAATTACTGTCATTACTTACTATAATAATACTTTTGTAAAAATTATTCTCAGATTATTATCCTACTAATATTATAAATAAATGTAATATATGAAGATGTTTTAATATTCAAACGGCTGAACACATCTTGCTGAAATTTAGTACAGGTACACTATTAAAATTGATGTGCCCAATAAGAAAAATAACTCCAGAAGTACCCCTGATATATATAAATGAAAACGCGCTACAGTTCGAAGCTTGAATGTTTTATTTCAATAACCTACGAGGGGACAGGCCAAATCGTTCCGTATCAACTATCAAACCCAACCCGGTGATTCGATATTCAATTGCTACCCGGTCGAATGTGACATGAATAAGTAATGCTCAACTATGTTGATACACAGTTGAGAAAAAAAAAACTATTTTTATGTTACCCAGGAAACAAATAATTTTTCAGTAAATGTAGTGATGGCAGGACTTGGCTTTGGCAGACATTTCGTGCGGAAATCTCTACGGATTCCACTCCCGCAGACCTAACCGCACGGCCGTCTCGGATCCAAAATCAGTTCACCCGAAAGTTTATCATCGCACCGCTCGCCACAGGCAGGGAATTCATCCTCACACATTGCATCCGTCTGCAGTGCGCACTGTAAGGTTTGAAAGAAATTTTATTCCGCGCACGCTTAGGCTGTGGAATAATCTGGGTGCGGGCCGGAACCTCCACGTGGTGCACCTGGGCAACGGAGGCGAGCAGCGCCTCCCACTCGCCACTAGTGGCCTCTAGAGGGCTGCTCCGAGGCTCTCCACGTGTCCCTCTGACAAGCAGATGGCACAGTGGGGAGCGAGCGGGGGGCGAGCTGATTGTCTGCGCGCCGACGGTTGGGTGACAGGACGGCCTCCTGTCACCCTACACCCCACCGTCGGCGAAGTGGCGCGATGCTCGCCCCACCCCCCCTGCCGGGGGGTCGAGGGGGCCATCTTAAAACCGTAGATGGCCCGGGGACAGCTGGGGTGCGAGGGATATGCCCATTGGGGCACGCCGTTATAGCGGCGGTAAGACCCGTCATGGAGGACTGGCTGGAGAGGCCTTATGGGGGCCTCTCGTACCGGCTGACGCAGGTGATCTCTGGTAAGGGGTGCTTCGGGGATCACTTGTGTCTGATTCGGAAGGAGCCAACGCCCGAGTGCCATCACTGCGATGCGGGCGAGGACTCAGGGCTGCACACGCTGGCCGAGTGTCCGGCGTGGGAGGTGCCGAGACAGGCCCTCCTGGCAGCCCTCGGGGTGGGAGTCCTCACACTGCCGGTGCTGATCGCAGCGATGGTGCAGAGTGCGGACGCGTGGTCGGCCGCCGCCTCCTTCTGCGAGCAAGTGATGCTCGAGAAGGAGGCGGCGGAAAGGGTTCGGGAGAGGCTGCACAGAGCTCTCCCGAACGGCGGCCGGCGCGGACGCCTAAGGCGTCGGAGGTCTAACGACCTCCGTCCTCCATGAGCGCTGGCCTGGGGGTGACGGGTGGAGCCGCCTGTCACCCTAGCAGAAGCAGGCCGAGGTGGCGGCGCGCCAAAGCGCGCCCCCCCGCCTATTCCGGGGGTATGACGGGAACCACGCTGTTCCCAAACCCGAGGGGGCCATCTTGAATCCGGAGATGGCCCGGGTCAAGCCGGGGTGCGAGGGAAATGCTCTTCGGGCCACCTTACACCCTGGCGTCAGAAGACCCTAGACGGCGTGCGGTTTTAGTCGGTAAGAGTCCGACATAACCTGCCCCGCTGGCCGCGGGGTGGGTATCCATGAGGATTTCCGCACGAAAAAAAAAAAAAAAAAAAAAAAAAAAAGGGATATGCCCATTGGGTAACCTTACACCCCGGTTACTAAGGCCCGAGACGGCGTGCGGTTTTAGTCGGTTCGATCCCGACATAACCACCCCCGATGGCCGACGGGGGTGGTATCCATGGGGATTTCCGCACGATAAAAAAAAAAAAAGGCTGTGGAATAATCTCCCTGCCGTGGTTTTCCCTAGCGACTACATTATGGGGTTCTTCAAGAAGGGCATTAGAAGGTTTTTGCGGGGTCGGCATCGCGAGTGTGATGCCCCTGGTGTTGCACGCGGTCCGCACGGTGACCGCTTCCCATCTGCCACCTAAGTGGTATAAAAAAAGTTCTAGAAGGCCTACTTTTTTAAAGTCGGTTAAGAAATGGAAATCCAACCGAAGATAACATTGACAATACCCAGTACTCCTGCGGGCGATAAAAAATTGTCGTACAAAATTTCTTTGTCTGTTTCTTCCTATTTGATTCTTACGACATTCACGTCAATTTCTGTGAGTAGTCATTCTTCTCAAAAGTATTAATAAAAACGAAATATAAAAATGTTATTTCCTTTTTGTTACTTTGGCGTTTATTATTCAAACCACAAAATGTAAAAATTCAGTTATTCTGTATAGACCATTAAAACGGCACTAGCAAACCGTCAAAAACTTCAAAAGAATCACTGAACGCCCTTTTTTGTGCGGCAATCCTCAAGGATACTACCCCCGTTGGCCATCGGGTGTGGTTATGTCGGAATGTAACCGACTAAAACCGCATACCGTCCCGGGGATTTATTTACGGGGATGTAAGTTTACCTAATAGGCATATCCCACGCATCCCAGCTGACCCCGGGCCATCTACGGTTTTAAGATGAACGGATTTTGATGCGGTTATTTTTAAGGTCTTGGTCAGACTTAAAATCGTAAGTAGGTTGAGTCACAATCGGTTGGGTAGAACCGGAGATTTAGTCAAAAAACGTGTGCGTGTGGATGGAGGGCTCATTTTTTTAAAGTGGTTGTATTTCTACGAAATCAAGAAAGAATTTAGGAAAAAATTGTGAAAACTTCATGTTAATGATTAAAAATTCGTGAAATGTATAATGAAGCCGAATAAAATCGACATCCACGCGGTTGGAGCCGCGGGAATAGGCTAGCAATAATTAAAATGGGTAATACTAGTGGAATAGTTTTGAAAGGCCTCTTTATTACGGCAAGTAATTCCAGTTGTTAAGATAGGAAACTGACTTTACAATTATTGTTTGCAAAAGGATTTATCTATTACGTAGACAACTTTAGGTATTTGCCTACAACTGTACCTATTTATAAATTAATGCACGGTCATGGTGCTGAGTAATTTCTCGTGACTGTACATACCTAAGAGTCTGTACATTTTATTTTAGTAGTTTACATCATTACTATGCCCGAATTCCTCTTGCGTGGACGTCAGTTTTTACTACTGTCGTCGGTTCTACTCAACCGATCGTGATCAAACATGCGTAAGATTTTAAGCCTGACTAAGACCTTTCAACCTTGCTTCCATCGCGAACGGACACAAAATTCGAAAAAAAAAATATCTATCACTTGCGATTATTTATTGATTGCTTCGAGTTCTTTTCGTCATTGTTTATGTAATATCGTAACATCACGCCAGTACGCTCGTGAATGGGCTCGCAAGCATAGAAGTATACCTATTCGATTCCATGTCTGTCGTTTATGCACCGATATGCTTTTGTAGTTGGATTAATATTTTTATCAAGAAGCTATTGTGTTCAGTAACTCGAAACGTGTCAAACTAATACTGATGGTGTATGTACAAACAGACTGCCTGACAGATATAATGATGATGAACTGAAGGCGCTTAGGTACTCAGTTAATTATGCAGTTTCCCGGCGTCTTGCAAGGCTCTCTGCCGTTCAGTGCCTGCTGTAATATTAATGGAATGCCCTCCATCGACGTGATTCATTGCTATGTAGACGGAATACTCGTTACTTGTGCTAACATCAAGCTGGCATCGCTTTGATGAACCTTTTTAGCTGGAATATGAATCTTTTCCAATCGTTAATTTACATTTAACAAACTTTTATGAGCAAAATAAGCTCCACAGGAGTCACTGCAATGTAAAGAGTGTTCTTTTCCAATCGTTAATTTACATTTAAGAAACTTTGATGAGCGAAATTAGCTTCGCAGGAGTCAATGAATCCAATCGTTAATTTACATTTAACAAACTTTGACGAACGTAATTAATCCACAGGAGTCACTGCAATAATTGTAAAGAGTGTTTTTTCCAATCTTTAAGTCACATTTAGGTATATTTCCTTCATATATTGTAACGACCCGGTGAATGGTAACAGTTAAATCCCAAAAATACTAAAACCTAAAAGACAATAGTCAATCAGTTCAAGTTATCACATAATTATACTGCTGTGTCCCGCGGCTTCACACGGCGTATACTTTGCCCCCATGGTACCCATTTATTATTGTATCCCATAGGTGACCGTATTCAGCTAGCGAATCAGGCATTTATATTCTACAAAGTGCAAGACTTGAATACTTATTGGGGCTTTACAAACTTCCAAACAGCCCATTATCTTAGAATAAATTTTGTTACTCTGTGTGACTTTCACCACTCGTTCAAAAGTTTATAAAAGGAGTTGTTCGAGTTGATGCCTACATCAACCTTTTTTTTAGGGTGCCTTACTCCTCCCCCCCCCCTCCCCTCTTTGCTTTTCTGGGGGCATGACGGGGATACCATAGTTCCCAAGCCCGATGGGAGTCATCTCTAAGCCAGAGATGGTCCGGGGCAACCTGGGTGCGAGGGAAATGTCTTTTAGTCCGCGTTAAAGCCTGATGCTAGAAGACCCGAAAGGGCGGTGGAAAACCTTGCAAAGCTTGCAATGGGATTGGTATCTGTAGGGATTTCCACACGAAAAAAAGGCACTTTAAGTACCTACATATTTTAACATTACAAATGGGCACTAAAATTTTTCTGTATAGTATAGTAAATTTCTGTATACATACATACATAGGTACATAAACTCACGCCTATATCCCCAAAGGGGTAGGCATAGGTGCTAGCATCCACATTTCGCCAGTATATGTTTAGGTCCCAATGTAATAGGTGGCGAGCCTATTGCCATTAACCGGGTACTTATAAACCTGCGATAAATACACACATAACTTCGAAAAGCATCGAAAAGTCATTGGTGTGTGCCATGGTGAACCTGGGATCGAACCCGAGTCCTCGTCTCAGCAGTCCATTACCCAGACTACTAGGCTATCGCGGCTTTTAAATTTCTGTATAAGTAAATGAATTCTTGATCAAGCCCCTACATAATAAAACATCCAAAGCAACATATTCACGTGAATACCAAAAGGTCGTCACACCATTATTTAGTCCACCTTACTCGAAAGTTGCGTCAAGTATCCATTTGGAGTACAAAGATAATATTGGGACACGTTGGCCGATTGTTTAGCTGAACTCTGTCACACGAAGGGTACAAGTGTGGCTGGGTACTAATGAAGTAGGCCTGTGTCTTTATTGAGGAGCAATGAAGCATCTCATTATGGTCTCCAATGTATACAGGGGTTGTTTGAACGATGGAGTCGAAATTTCGTAAGCAGTTTCTAGTACCTTACGAAGGCGGGTGAACAATTAAAATAGTAGGTAGTACCTGTGTCTTGTAAATACGCGTAGGATGTGTGTGTGAAAGTTCATGTCACGTCAAAAGAAATTCATGTAGCAGTTAGTAGAACAATAATTGCATTGTAAGTAATTCATTTTTAAAAGCAATGTGTATAAATATGTTTTACTACAATGAAAGCTAAACCGCCTTCGTGAAATAGAACATCTATAATAAAAATATGGAGGTAGGACACGACAATATGTCCCGTATTAGTACTTAATAAGTTTTTTTTTTTTTTTTTTTTTTTTCATTTCATTTAAAAGCACGTTATATACCTAAGTAGAAAACTAAATCGAATCTAATATACAGAATAACTTTTCAAATAACACTCCAAATATTTTTTACTTACCACTTAATGCATATTCCAACACAGAAGTAATAAAAATAATTCAAAAATTCTTAAGATTGACAAACGGCTCCAAATTCTCACTCTCACTGCGGCAATAAACGTTTTTATTACTGCAAATATAAAGTTTATAATTGCCTGTCGTTTTATGGATATTGCGAATATATTTCTCAATTATGGAGCACCATTCCACCATTCTTGTATTTATTATAAATGTCGGTGTATGAAATAAGACTAGGGTACTGTCAAGAAACGCTTTTAGTAGTAAATCATGTTTATTTCATTCTTTACATAAATTGTTCGTGACTTTTGTGAAAGAATATTGTTCTTTGTTTGTGAAATTGTATTATTTTGTCTTAAAAATATTCTTTGATTGACAGATTGTCACTTCCCAGGGAAACAAAAGAATATAGGTAGGTATAATTTTCTTTTCACTGCGATATCTGTCTTTAAATAAAAGAAACTTATAAACATCTTATATTTAAGTTTTCTCTTAAAATATATTATAGCCAAACTACTTGTTTCCAGGCAACAAACATTGCCGATAGTTTCGAGTACACCACTAAACACAAAGCTGGTATCATTATTTCACAATTTGACATTTGCACTTGTCAATTTAGTATCTTCAATTAAAAAACAGACTATGGAAAGAACCTACGGCTGAACGTATTTGGCTGAAATTTAGTAGTGAAATATTATGGAATCGGCAACGTGAATAAAATTACACGGGGACGGCAGCTCAATATTAATTTTATATTCGAGACAAAACCTGACTCAAAACTGAACCAAATTATTTAAACTTCAAAAGTAACTTTAACCTCAATTCATTGTCATTTGACCTACTTAAATAACTTTGACAGACATTGGTACCGATTCTGGTGTACCTGCTGAACTATAATGAATTTCCAAAATTTATTATCTGATTATTTCTATGTAGGTATAGTAAATTATAGTGTATTTACAAAAAAAAAAGTATAATAAGTATGTTACATACTAGAACACATAACACAAGCTAGTTGAACTATGCTTTCTTTGTAGTGTCTCTGTGTAGAATATTGGAGAATATTTATTTATTTATAGGTGGGCAACGGATAATAAAAAAAATATTTTTTTAGAATTGAATTTTAATTTAGGTAATTATGATTTGTAGCTTACATTCATAATTATACAGAGCTAAATATAATTTGACGATTTTTATTTTTTAGTTGTTTACGAAATTTTATAACAGTAATTAGTCAGGTAAATTACGTTATTAAAACGTATGATTTTAAACCTCACAAATCACAACATTTTTTTATTGTGCAGAAATCCCCATGAATACTACCCCCGTCGGCCATCTGTTATTCTAACCTCTCAAAACGTAGACAGGTTTTTTTTGACAGATCATACGGAATACCAAAGTTATTTTTACGTATTTACTTATTTCTATCTAATCGAATTGAATCCTCCAGAATCGACACCGCTGACTCTATAAGAATCTACATGAATAAAGACAATTTATCAAACCTATAATAACTTTATTTCAGGAATACCGCTGACATTTCCCAACCTTTATTACCCGACTGCCGAAGAAAGGAGGGTAATGTTTTTACCCCTTTATTTAAAACAAACTCTGATCTCAATTTGAAAACGCTGGCAAAGCTTTGAGACTGTACATTGCTGTTGGGTCTTAAGAAGTACAAATTGTTCAAAGAGACCGTATTACCGTGAAAATGTTACACGAAGGTAATCTTTTTTTTAAATTGCATAAAGGCCCCGCAATTGGCAACCCAATAAGGAAAAGGTGATATCTATGCATGAGTTTCTGTGAATACAACACAGCGCCCATGGATGTATAAAAGCTAGGGACGTAACGCGTCGAAGAAAAGACTGTGTCATAATATTAAATGTGCAAAAATCTTTTTTAAGTTAAACGGTTTTAAATCGTATTTTCATCAGAACTAAAGACTTCTGCCAAATATCAGACCAATAAGACAACTGAAACGGGGTCAATTTTCAATTACTAGATTGGACCCAAACAAACAAGTCGTAAAAAACCCGTTTAATTAACAAAAATGGTGACGACTAGCAACTAACCATGTGTGGGTGAATTTTAGGTTGCAACGTGTTACCGCGATTATCTAATAGTTTGAGTGTTAGGTAGGTACCTACCCGAATTTCATTGGGTTGACATAATTCTTGAATTTTTTTTTTTGGTGTCATTACGGTTATACACCATTTATTTTATTTATTTATTTATCACACGTAACAGATTACAACCAATAAGAAATATAAGTAGATACTACGAAACAATAGGATTAGAGTCCAGGTTGCATTCCACAAGAACGCGTGTACAAATGAATTAAGATGAAGGAGTTTCTAACAATAACACATAATATAAAGCTAAGTAGTTTACAAATTTACATTTTTGAAACATTAAACATTATGGAGTTCCTAACTACGGTTGATTTAAAAGTTGTTTTACCGTTCTAACAAATAAAGTTAGCTTAGGAACAAAAATATCGAAGGCTGGATTATCCCTGGCGATTTCATTGCACTGACGAGCCATCCGAACTATGGGGTTGTAAAACGACTATACCTACAACATTTTTTTTTCTCCGCCACGTAAACTGACTGAATCAAATAGTGTTTACAGCGGCTACTGTGTGACTTATAGGTACGTAAAACAAGCTGACTGACTCTAGCGTCGTCGCCAGTATATTCTTCGACTCGTTGCGTCCGTAGGTTTTATACGTCCATGGATTCGGCTTGAAGAGGTGATGAGGCGACATACGCACGAAACATTTTGGCAACTCATTCATTATGCGTGCCGCTAAGAAATGGATAGTCGACGATCCCATACTATACTTTTAGGCGGTGTGGAGCCGCTTAGCCTGAGGAGAGATTTCGCCTCACTGTGCGTCTTCTACCGCCTATATAATGGTATGTGTTCAGATGAATTGTTCGATATGATGCCCACGGTCACTTTTTATCATCGCACCGCTCGCCACAGGCAGGGATTTCATCCTCACACATTGCATCCGCCTGCAGTGCGCACTGTAAGGTTTGAAAGAAATTTTATTCCGCGCACGCTTAGGCTGTGGAATGATCTCCCTGCCGTGGTTTTCCCTAGCGACTACAATATGGGGTTCTTCAAGAAGGGCATTAGAAGGTTTTTGCGGGGTCGGCAGCGCGAGTGTGATCTTCCCATCAGGTGGGCCGTGTGCTTGTCTGCCACCTAAGTGGTATAAAAAAAAAAAAAATGGAACTGGGAATCTTTAATTCTCGAATGAATAAGTTCCTTCCTGGCAAACATATCCATTGTAGAAGACTTCATCACTTACCAACAGGTGAGATAGAGGTGAAAAGTGAGCTTATCGATGAAAAAAAGGCGTCAATCTTTGTGGTATAACGACATTTTTTTATACAACTTGATGATTGATGATGAGGAGGAGGTGCATTCGACAGCTACATTAGTGAGCTCGGGTTCGATGCCAGCTCAATAGGTACCTACCACGGGGGCGAAGTATGTCACAAGTGAAACCGTAGGGCACAGCTTGTAGCCATATAATAGGGTATGAATATTAATATAAAACATATTTATAAGTAGTGTATATATTACTATCGGTGTATGTAGTACCTTTAGCTTACCACCAGGCGAAGTGAAGTCGTGTTGTCGAATATAAAAAAGAATAGAAGTACCTACATATATAAAACATATCACTAATATTACGTCCAAAAAATACTGTCTCCCCATCATTAGCTCCCCTACTCCATAATAGATGTCGCTACCTATCTCTATTCACAGGTCGTTACACACGTACAATTTATTACAACGAATATGCTGGCTTTGTAACGTTGTTTTCTTTCCCCGTAGCCCGGTGAATGAAATATGGTGACTTTCTGGAAATACGTTGTAATAATTTATGATATGAAATAACCTTTAGCGGTTTATAGTTTATTAAAATTTATAGATGTTTTTGATGTTGTTTTATATTACAAATCATAACAGGTTACAGTTTTTCTGTAATAATAATAATTACATTGATTATATTATATTTAATTTAGAAGCTGTGTCTGTACTTTGGAGATATAAAAAAAATACTTTGATAATCTATACTTATAATAAAAATGTAGAGAGGTCAAATCTGTACATTGAATATATTTACAAAATTGGTGATCGATACTAATGATAAAAATGCAATAAGTATATTTTTTGTCTTTCTGTCTGTCTGTTTGTCTGTCTGTATGTATGTGTACACATGGATCAAAAACTACTAGAGCTATTTTGATCAAACTTGGTACGATTATAGTTCATACTTCTGGGCAACATATAGGTTACTTTGTATACAAGCTGATACCTGCGGCTCGGCCTGCGTGACGTTTTTAGGTAGGTCATGGTGTTTTGGTCATATCTCCGGTTCTTCTCAACCAAATGCAATCAAATAGACGTCAAATTTTAAGTCTAAGCAAGATCTTTCTACTAAAACAAACCGGATCAAAATCCGTCCGGTAGTTTTTACGTCCATCGCGATTTTATACCTACATAGCTTTATTTTTCTCCCACCTAACGACGGTGAAATTAAATTCCTACCTTAATACGTTTTTATATATAGCACAGCCTTCCAAATTCCTTTCACACCCTTCTATGCCAATATTCGGAGGTCGAATGTCTAGAAAATCTCCAGCGAATACCTGACACATCCGACATACTAACTGCTGGCGTTTATTATAAACTCGATTGACCTAATAGTACGGGAGGTAGCGTAAATTTTTTTACCAAGCGATAGCCGGCTGATATTCTTCACGATAATAGATCTTTATTAATACATACCAGAATTGACCGTCAGAACCCGCACCCGCGTGAATAAATAAAAAGAAGTCCAGGTCCTGGAGACTGATTGCGATATGGTACGGCCCGATACGGTACCTATAGAATTAGGTTATACTTGAACATTTTTAACATGGTTATATACGCGACTGACGTATAACCCCTACTCTACACCACATCTGACGGTTATTTCTCAGTTGAAAATAACTTCAGAAATCACCATAATATAAAGTTTCACGCGGCAGAAAATTGGTCGGAGCATAATTTTTTTTTACAACTTCAACATGCTGTCACCTGCGACTCCACCGCTACCAGACCGGTTGACGGTCAACTCTGTTATGTATTAATAAAGCACTATTATCTTGGAGAATATCAGCTGGCTATCGATTGGTTGTGAGAATTAACGCTACCTCCCGTACTATAAATCACCTAAATAATAAAGGAACGGAGATTCTTGAGTGTGATATTGATTGATAAGTTTATCTATATAATATATAATTGACTGACTGACGATTTACAAGGAGGTAGGACACGACGGTAGGTATCAACCGTCCGAAATGAGTTATCTGACCTCCGCTCTACAGAACACCGCGGCCATAATAACCATCGTGTTGTGTTGCCGCCGGTAAGTAGGGTAGCCAGAGCTCATGTACCCCTCCTGCCCCCATCCCTTTCTAGCCTCCCTGCCGCTTCCCAGCCCTCCCCCCTCCCCTTCAGGTTAGGCAGCGCGTGTGTGACACCCTTAGTGTTGTACACGTTTATAGGCCACGGTGAACGCTTCCCATCAGGTGGGCCGTGTGCTTGTCTGCCAGGTGGCAGACAAGCACACGTGTTTGACTGACTGATTGATTCATCAACGCAGAGCCTAACACACTGGACCTACAATCTTGAAATTTTGGTAGTAGATGCTTTTTATGTAGGCATCTACTAAGAAAGGATTTTTAGAAATTTCACTTCTAAGGCAGCAAAATAAGCGCTGCACATTTGTATGAAAGTCCATGATTTTCAAAGGAAAAATGCAGATACACTTGTTCATTTATTTTTAACTAGAAGTAAGTTCAAGAACTTTTTTTACAGTGTCGGCAGCGAGAGTGTGACGCCCCTGGTGTTACAAAAGCCCAAAGACCAAGGTGACCGCTTCACATCAAGTGGGCCGTGTGCTTGTCCGCAATCTAAATCGTATCACAATAATTCTTTCATATATAAATCTATTGGTTTCAAGTATTTCTAAAACACTTTTCGCTAAGATCAAAATAGTCTTGCAAAAATCGATAGTTTACAGCACAATCAGTTCATTTAACTTTGCTACTTTATGTGCTAAATTTATACGAATGACTAGCGATTATTAATAATAAATTATCTAAAATTCAACCGGGTACAACATCACTGGACCAGTATCGTGAAAATGTGTGTGGGAAGCGCAAGTGTGTCAACGCTAGTATTATTAATTGTTTTTATAACCAGTTACAATACAAATATCGACGCCCAAATATGTACAAGCATTACAGTGTAAATAATTTCTTAATATTAATAACTTCTAATAATTAGCAAGTGATAATACAATATCAAAAGTTCCGCAGTGACGCATCTATCGCCACAAACCTGAAACCGGATTTTTATTTGTGTGACCATAAAAAAAAACAGCCCCCTGAGTTTCTTGCCGGAGTCTTCTCAGGACTGGGCCGCGACGACCGGGGGTCCATTTGCTTCTAGTTTTAAATAACTTTGATTTTGACGTTTTGTAAGAGCCGCTTAAAATGGTCTATACAAAATAAATGATTTTTGACTTTGACTTTGACTTTGACTTTGACTTTGACTTTGTGCAAAAGCACATAGTACAGTGAACGACAAGAGTGTTGCACTTAGTAGGCAATAAGTCTATCAAAGAAAATTCGCACATATATAAAACATAATAATAATAACAATATCATCATCATCCGCGTTCTTCAGTAATGAGGTTGTATATCCCACGGAAATGTGGAGGTCGGGGTTTTTTGAACGCCAAGACTCTACATAACCGTGAGATATGCAACCTCAGAGAATATTTTCTCAATGTCAACGTGGATGTGCATCGGGATGTTGTGGCTGTGGACCATGGACTTACCTCGCTTGGTCTAGCGAAAGAGAACTGGCGCAAACCTACAATACTCAGTATTAACGACCGCAGGGAGGTATGGAAGAGCAAGGAGCTACATGGACGTTTTTATCGGGCCTTACATGGGCCCGATGTAGACCTAATAGCATCTGTCTCCTGGTTACGATTCGGTGATCTCTTTGGAGAGACCGAAGGTTTTATCTGTGCAATTACTGATGAAGTTATAATGACGAACAACTACCGGAGGTATATCCTGAAGGATGGCACGGTTGACATTTGTCGGGCATGTCACTGTCCCGGAGAATCCCTAAGGCATATTATTTCTGGTTGTTCTCGTCTTGCTAACGGTGAATATCTGCACAGACACAACCAAGTAGCCAGGATTGTCCATCAGCAACTTGCTCTTAAATATAACCTTGTGGAATCGGAGGTGCCGTATTATAGGTATGTGCCCGACCCAGTTCTTGACGATGGTCGTGTCACATTGTACTGGGATCGATCTATTATCACTGACAGGACTATTGTTGCCAATAAGCCTGACATAGTGGTAATAGATCGATTAGAGCGCCGCGCAATAATTATTGATATCACCATCCCGCATGACGATAATCTCGTGAAAGCTGAAAAAGAAAAACAAATGAAATATTTGGATTTAGCTCACGAGGTTGTCGACATGTGGAATGTGGATTCGGCAATTATTGTGCCGATAGTTGTATCAGTTCACGGACTGATCGCCAAGAGCCTCGACCAACATCTCAAGAGGCTCGCGTTAGGCAGTTGGATCAAGGGCTTGATGCAGAAGGCGGTACTCCTTGACACGGCACGTATTGTGAGGAGATTCCTTTCTCTGGAGCCCTAACCACCGGTAACTTGGTCCCTGTACCCGATACCGGTGGGGTACTATTTTTTATATTTTTAAATGTATTTTTTTTTAGATATATTTAAAAATGTAATTTATATGTGTATATTTAAAATAAAGAGTATAATAACAATAAAAATAATCATAATAATTGTTGACATGTAGGATGTTGACTCAGCTATCCTAATAGTTCGATTGTCAAAGACAACAATGAACTCATTGACTCACTGTACAATCAACATAGGTTCGAAGCGGGAACGGGCACAAAATTCCACGCGGGCAATTAGCTAGTATTTTATATTAATTTATTTTATACTTTTTCCTTTTATAGGACCACGATATATCAAAGAGAACAATATGTGGTGTCTCAAAGAGAAAGATACAGGAGAAGAAATTGCTATTATGGATGTAACCGCACTAAATGGACTCGCCGAACTAAGACCAGAATAGTGCCTGTGAGTTAACACTTATCAGAAAAAACATTACCCTCCTTTCTTCGGCAGTCGGGTAAAAACAAGCAGCTTTTTCTGATAGTAAACCTTTATTTTCGTGCGGATACCACCCTCGCAGTCAGCGGAGGCGGTTATGCCTTTTTTTATACTACGTAGGTGGCAGACAAGCACACGGCCCACCTGATGGGAACCGGTCACCGTGGCCTATAAACGTGTGCAACACTAACGCCCGAATACTGAACTGCCACTCAAAAATTAAATTGCACTTAAATTTAACAGACCCTCAAATTTGACGTTTTCTGTATACGAAATTATAATGTAAGAGCTACTCAAACATATAAGTAGCGCTTATATATTTGAGTGACAGTTCAGTATTCGGGCATAAGGGTGTCACACACGCGCTGCCTACCCTGAAGGGAAAGGGGGAGAGCTGGGAAGGGGTGGGGAGGCTAGGAAGGGATGGGGGAGGAGGGGTACAGTGAGCTCTGGCTACCCTACTTACCGGCGGGAACACAACACGATGGTTATTATGACTGCGATCTTCTGTAGGGCGGAGGTACTTCACCAGTCGGACAGCTCATTTCGGACGGGAGATACCGTCGTGTCCTACCTCCTTGACTGCCTTGCCTGAATCGAACTAACCAAAACCGCACTGCACACCGTCTCATATACAGTTTAGTAGATTTTCTCATTCTTTTTCAGAAAACTGTGAGTACGCCGACCAGTTATTGCTGTGCTGGTTACATTAAAAACGAACGTGTCAAAGCGTAAGTACACGTCACCTACATTTAATTAATAACAGCAGCAGATGCCTTTGAGGTATCTAAAAACTGAAGGAAATGTTTGCCTACCACGGCAGCAGGATAAAAAAAGCATGAGTCTTCACAAAAATAACACTTATGGGAAATTCTCCTAGTAACATCCGTCAACATGATGTAACGGCGAAGTCGATAAGATAATTCAATAGGACACTTCACACAATTTTATTTCTTGAATGACATTTTAAAGCAATTGCATGCTAACTATTCCCAATGATTTTCTGATCGGAAAAAGTGATCATCTAGGACGGGACTTGAACCCGTGACCAGTTACAGTATCGGAAAATTTCGAGCATCTAGAATGAGTCTAGGTAGCTCAGTTGGTCAGAGCATTCCCTCTGTAAGGGACTGGTCACGGGTTCAAGTCCCGTCCTGGATGATCACTTTTCCGATCAGAAAATAAATTTTATTTCTCTTTTCATATAGACTCAGCTGCAACCCGGTGTGCTCTAGAGGCTGTGAAAATGGCTACTGCCGAAGTCCTGAACAGTGTGGCTGCTATAGAAATTATAAACCAGATTTAAATAATAAATATAAGTGCGTACCGATATGTACAAAAAGTTGTGGACACGGTTATTGCATCGCACCAGATACTTGTCAATGCAATTATGGATACAGATTCATGGATAAAACTTGTTCACCAATCTGCAGTAGACCTTGCATAAATGGCAGGTGTACGGCCCCAGAAACTTGCACGTGTTCAGCCGGTTACATAATCTCCGATAAATATAATTGCAAGCCTCACTGTTCTACAGGATGTCCCCATGGAAGCTGTGTGAAGCCAGAGACTTGTGTGTGTGATAAAGGATGGAATATGTCTGCCGAAAATAACTCGACGAAGAAATCATGTCAACCTGTATGCACGAAACCTTGCATAAACGGTATTTGTGTTGCTCCAGATACTTGCAAATGTTTGTCGGGATACAAAAGTACGTCAGTCAGTAACAAATGTGAGCCTCACTGTTCCACAGGATGTCCCCAAGGAAGCTGTGTCAAGCCAGAAACTTGTGTATGTGATAAAGGATGGAATATGACTGCCGAAAATAACTCGACGAAGAAATCATGTCAACCTGTATGTACGAAACCTTGCATAAACGGTATTTGTGTTGCTCCAGATACTTGTATATGTTTGTTGGGACACAAAAGTACGTCAGTCAGTAACAAATGTGAGCCTCACTGTTCTACAGGATGTCCCCACGGAAGTTGTGTTGAGCCAGAAACTTGTATCTGTGATAAAGGATGGAATATGTCTGCCGAAAATAACTCGACGAAGAAATCATGTCAACCTGTATGTACGAAACCTTGCATAAACGGTATTTGTGTTGCTCCAGATACTTGTATATGTTTGTTGGGACACAAAAGTACGTCAGTCAGTAACAAATGTGAGCCTCACTGTTCTACAGGATGTCCCCACGGCAGCTGTGTTGAGCCAGAAACTTGTATCTGTGATAAAGGATGGAATATGTCTGCCGAAAATAACTCGACGAAGAAATCATGTCAACCTGTATGTACGAAACCTTGCATAAACGGTATTTGTGTTGCTCCAGATACTTGTATATGTTTGTTGGGACACAAAAGTACGTCAGTCAGTAACAAATGTGAGCCTCACTGTTCTACAGGATGTCCCCACGGCAGCTGTGTTGAGCCAGAAACTTGTATCTGTGATAAAGGATGGAATATGTCTGCCGAAAATAACTCGACGAAGAAATCATGTCAACCTGTATGTACGAAACCTTGCATAAACGGTATTTGTGTTGCTCCAGATACTTGCAAATGTTTGTCGGGATACAAAAGTACGTCAGTCAGTTACATGTGTGAGCCTCACTGTTCTACAGGATGTCCCCACGGCAGCTGTGTCAAGCCAGAAACTTGTGTGTGTGATAAAGGATGGAATATGACTGCCGAAAATAACTCGACGAAGAAATCATGTCAACCTGTATGTACGAAACCTTGCATAAACGGTATTTGTGTTGCTCCAGATACTTGTATATGTTTGTTGGGACACAAAAGTACGTCAGTCAGTAACAAATGTGAGCCTCACTGTTCTACAGGATGTCCCCACGGAAGTTGTGTTGAGCCAGAAACTTGTATCTGTGATAAAGGATGGAATATGTCTGCCGAAAATAACTCGACGAAGAAATCATGTCAACCTGTATGTACGAAACCTTGCATAAACGGTATTTGTGTTGCTCCAGATACTTGTATATGTTTGTTGGGACACAAAAGTACGTCAGTCAGTAACAAATGTGAGCCTCACTGTTCTACAGGATGTCCCCACGGCAGCTGTGTTGAGCCAGAAACTTGTATCTGTGATAAAGGATGGAATATGTCTGCCGAAAATAACTCGACGAAGAAATCATGTCAACCTGTATGTACGAAACCTTGCATAAACGGTATTTGTGTTGCTCCAGATACTTGCAAATGTTTGTGGGGATACAAAAGTACGTCAGTCAGTAACGAATGTGAGCCTCACTGTTCTACAGGATGTCCCCACGGAAGCTGTGTTGAGCCAGAAACTTGTGTGTGTGATAAAGGATGGAATATGTCTGCCGAAAATAACTCGACGAAGAAATCATGTCAACCTGTATGTACGAAACCTTGCATAAACGGTATTTGTGTTGCTCCAGATACTTGCAAATGTTTGTCGGGATACAAAAGTACGTCAGTCAGTAACAAATGTGAGCCTCACTGTTCTACAGAATGTCCCCACGGCAGCTGTGTTGAGCCAGAAACTTGTGTGTGTGATAAAGGATGGAATATGTCTGCCGAAAATAACTCGACAGAGAAATCATGTCAACCTATATGTACGAAACCTTGCATAAACGGTATTTGTGTTGCTCCAGATACTTGCAAATGTTTGTCGGGATACAAAAGTACGTCAGTCAGTTACATGTGTGAGCCTCACTGTTCTACAGGATGTCCCCACGGCAGCTGTGTCAAGCCAGAAACTTGTGTGTGTGATAAAGGATGGAATATGACTGCCGAAAATAACTCGACGAAGAAATCATGTCAACCTGTATGTACGAAACCTTGCATAAACGGTATTTGTGTTGCTCCAGATACTTGTATATGTTTGTTGGGACACAAAAGTACGTCAGTCAGTAACAAATGTGAGCCTCACTGTTCTACAGGATGTCCCCACGGAAGTTGTGTTGAGCCAGAAACTTGTATCTGTGATAAAGGATGGAATATGTCTGCCGAAAATAACTCGACGAAGAAATCATGTCAACCTGTATGTACGAAACCTTGCATAAACGGTATTTGTGTTGCTCCAGATACTTGTATATGTTTGTTGGGACACAAAAGTACGTCAGTCAGTAACAAATGTGAGCCTCACTGTTCTACAGGATGTCCCCACGGCAGCTGTGTTGAGCCAGAAACTTGTATCTGTGATAAAGGATGGAATATGTCTGCCGAAAATAACTCGACGAAGAAATCATGTCAACCTGTATGTACGAAACCTTGCATAAACGGTATTTGTGTTGCTCCAGATACTTGTATATGTTTGTTGGGACACAAAAGTACGTCAGTCAGTAACAAATGTGAGCCTCACTGTTCTACAGGATGTCCCCACGGCAGCTGTGTTGAGCCAGAAACTTGTATCTGTGATAAAGGATGGAATATGTCTGCCGAAAATAACTCGACGAAGAAATCATGTCAACCTGTATGTACGAAACCTTGCATAAACGGTATTTGTGTTGCTCCTGATACTTGCAAATGTTTGTCGGGATACAAAAGTACGTCAGTCAGTTACATGTGTGAGCCTCACTGTTCTACAGGATGTCCCCACGGCAGCTGTGTCAAGCCAGAAACTTGTGTGTGTGATAAAGGATGGAATATGTCTGCCAAAAATAACTCGACAGAGAAATCATGTCAACCTATATGTACGAAACCTTGCATAAACGGTATTTGTGTTGCTCCTGATACTTGCAAATGTTTGTCGGGATACAAAAGTACGTCAGTCAGTTACATGTGTGAGCCTCACTGTTCTACAGGATGTCCCCACGGCAGCTGTGTCAAGCCAGAGACTTGTGTGTGTGATAAAGGGTGGAATATGTCTGCCAAAAATAACTCGACAGAGAAATCATGTCAACCTATATGTACGAAACCTTGCATAAATGGTATTTGTGTTGCTCCTGATACTTGCAAATGTTTGTCGGGATACAAAAGTACGTCAGTCAGTTACATGTGTGAGCCTCACTGTTCTACAGGATGTCCCCAAGGAAGTTGTGTTGAGCCAGAAACTTGTGTGTGTGATAAAGGATGGAATATATCTGCCGAAAATAACTCAACAAAGAAATCATGTCAACCTGTATGTACGAAACCTTGCATAAACGGTATTTGTGTTGCTCCAGATACTTGCAAATGTTTGTCGGGATACAAAAGTACCTCAGTCAGTAACGAATGTGAGCCTCACTGTTCTACAGGATGTCCCCACGGAAGCTGTGTCAAGCCTGAAACTTGTGTGTGTGATAAAGGATGGAATATGTCTGCTGAAAATAACTCGACGAAGAAATCATGTCAACCTGTATGTACGAAACCTTGCATAAACGGTATTTGTATTGCTCGAGATACTTGCAAATGTTTGTTAGGATACCAAAAGACGTCAGTCAGTAACGAATGTGAGCCTCACTGTTCTACAGGATGTCCCCACGGCAGCTGTGTCAAGCCAGAGACTTGTGTGTGTGATAAAGGATGGAATATGACTGCCGAAAATAACTCGACCAAGAAATCATGTCAACCTGTATGTACGAAACCTTGCATAAACGGTATTTGTGTTGCTCCTGATACTTGCAAATGTTTGTTTGGATACAAAAATACGTCATTCAGTAACAAATGTGAGCCTCACTGTTCTACAGGATGTCCCCACGGCAGCTGTGTTGAGCCAGAAACTTGTGTGTGTGATAAAGGATGGAATATGTCTGCCGAAAATAACTCGACAAAGAAATCATGTCAACCTGTATGTACGAAACCTTGCATAAACGGTATTTGTGTTGCTCCAGATACTTGCAAATGTTTGTCGGGATACAAAAGTACGTCAGTCAGTTACATGTGTGAGCCTCACTGTTCTACAGGATGTCCCCACGGCAGCTGTGTCAAGCCAGAGACTTGTGTGTGTGATAAAGGATGGGATATGACTGCCGAAAATAACTCGACCAAGAAATCATGTCAACCTGTATGTACGAAACCTTGCATAAACGGTATTTGTGTTGCTCCTGATACTTGCAAATGTTTGTTTGGATACAAAAGTACGTCAGTCAGTAACAAATGTGAGCCTCACTGTTCTACAGGATGTCCCCACGGCAGCTGTGTCAAGCCAGAAACTTGTGTGTGTGATAAAGGATGGAATATGTCTGCGGAAAATAACTCGACAAAGAAATCATGTCAACCTGTATGTACGAAACCTTGCATAAACGGTATTTGTGTTGCTCCAGATATTTGTAAATGTATCTCGGGATACAAAAGTACGTCAGTCAGTAACTTGTGTGAGCCTCACTGTTCTACAGGATGTCCCCACGGCAGCTGTGTCAAGCCAGAAACTTGTGTGTGTGATAAAGGATGGAATATGTCTGCCGAAAATAACTCGACGAAGAAATCATGTCAACCTGTATGTACAAAACCTTGCATAAACGGTATTTGTGTTGCTCCAGATATTTGTGAATGTTTGTCGGGATATAAAAGTACGTCGGTCAGTAACGAATGTGAGCCTCACTGTTCTACAGGATGTCCCCACGGCAGCTGTGTCAAGCCAGAAACTTGTGTGTGTGATAAAGGATGGAATTTGTCTGCCGAAAATAACTTGACGAAGAAATCATGCCAACCTGTATGTACAAAACCTTGCATAAACGGTATTTGTGTTGCTCCAGATATTTGTGAATGTTTGTCGGGATATAAAAGTACGTCAGTCAGTAACGAATGTGAGCCTCACTGTTCTACAGGATGTCCCCACGGCAGCTGTGTTGAGCCAGAAACTTGTGTGTGTGATCAAGGATGGATAGTAACCAAAAATAAGATATCCGCCAAAGAAACCTGTTTACCAATATGCACTAACCCTTGCATAAATGGTGCTTGTGTAGCTCCTAATATTTGTGAATGTTTGGGAGGATACAGAAAATCAATTTCAAATATTTTACATGACCATGTTTGTGAACCAATTTGCTCAAACGGCTGTGTTGATGGAACATGTGTGAGTCCAGAAGTCTGCATTTGTGAAAGTGGATGGGCGTTAAATAAAACAAAAGACAAACATGTATGTCAACCGATTTGCGATAAACCTTGTATCAACGGAACTTGCGATGCTCCAAATCGATGCAAATGTCTACCGGGTTACGATACCCAAAGAAATAACTATATTTGTCAACCCTATTGTTCTGGTAGTTGCTTACACGGCACTTGTATTAGCCCTGAAGTTTGCGTTTGCGATTTTGGATGGGAAATTGAAATTACAGAGAATGAAGTTTTCGGTTCATGCCAACCCATTTGTTCTCCACCATGTGAGAATGGCAGCTGCATAAGCCCAGGATACTGTGAATGTAATATTGGTTATAAAAAGACTGCGAACTATAGTTGCATACCACATTGTTCAAATGGATGTGATAATGGTACCTGTGTGGCTCCAGAAACTTGCGGCTGTGAACCTGGATGGTTTATGAGCAATCTTACATGCGTTACTGATGAAGCAACCTCAACAGCATCTCCGTTGCAAGGTGTGGAACTTTGGTAAGTATCTAATCATTGCACATTTAATATGTTGTATAGTTCACGGCATCTAACTTGGCAAGATTTTGGAGTAGTGTGTGCCCCACTACTCCAGAACCTTGTCAAGTTAGATGCTGTACAATAAGCTTGTTTGTGGCAAAATGCGTCGCATATAAATAAGTATAGTGTACGGCATCTAACTTGGCAAGGTTTTGGAGTAGGGAGCCCCACACTACTCCAAAATTTTGCCAAGTTGGATGTCGTGCACTGTATTATGGTAGGTAAACTCAAGAAAAGATGACTGAATTGCGTGATAGTGGACTTAACAGCAGAAAAAATAAAAGAGGATCTGACTTTAAAGAGGATAGTATGGAACAGAATGACTTACTGCACTGACCCCAAAAAATTATGGCAGTGTCAAGCAGGGAGTTTTTTTTTATACCACTTAGGTGGCAGACAAGCACACGGCCCACCTGATGGGAAGCGGTCACCGTGGCCTATGGACGTGCGCAACACCAGGGGCGTCACACTCGCGCTGCCGACCCTGCAAAAACCTTCTTGAAGAACCCCATATTGTTTGTTATTACACAATTTGTTTTGCGTGGCGGTTGAAAGCCCAAATGTAGCGTCAGGAGTGACCTCTTCGAGGCAAGGGTTCGATTCCCTCGGAATATACATATTTGTATTTAAGTGTCATCGTCGGGGCTCAAGGCGTGCACCTGTTAATTGGTGCATCTGCCAATCAATGGACGAAGCTTCTTTCGGGGTTAAAAGGCCCTAGCTACAAATTCAGTCGCTAACTTGTAGCGACACCAACATAACGCTATTTGGTAGTCTCTACTTTCCAAACTAACGATTTTTGCCGGTATCTTAACGAATATCATCGCAAACTTTACGATTAATCGGGATCTCCATATTGCTGACCATCCTAAATGTACAGACTGCCGTTTGACGCAAGAATCGTTACTGCAACCGATGTTTGTCGTTATCTTAGCTTGCGATTTCGGTAACAAAGTCGTAGCTATAAATGTCGAGACTGCGACCCCAGGTGGTACTCGGTTTCGATGTAATTAATTTGAGTTTATGATGAAATAAATATGGCATCTTTAATTTCCTTGCGTTCAAGTGCTCTTTTGCTGACCATCATACTTTTCTATATTAGTATTAGTGGCTCATGTGTTGGTTTGTCTTGTTTCAGGGTTTATGCTGCTGCGCCAGTATTAATAATAGTAATTTTAGCGATTGCTTTTTATATATTTGTTATATGGAGAAGGAAAAATGCCAAACATTTCAATGGTACGTTTAGCTATACAAAAATAATTATCAAATAATAGTTGTTTTCATTTATATTTTATTTGTTGTTATTTTTATTTTTATGTATTTTTTGTTATATTTTTTTATACCACTTAGGTGACAGACAAGCACACGACCCGCCGGTTTTAGTCGGTTCGATCCCGACATAACCACCCCCGATGGCCGATGGGGGTGGTATCCATGGGGATTTCCGCACGATAAAAAAAAGGGGCGTCACACTCGCGCTGCTGACCCAGAAGTGGGGTTCGGCTTGAGGCTTCGGTTCGGGATGAGGGGGCTAGGAAGGGAGTGGGGGAACGTTAAGCGAGTTTATTAAATGTGCTTATTAGTTTATTAACATGATGAATATTTCAATACCAAAAAAATACTATTTAGGAATTGTCAACTAAGAATATTTCTTTGTATTTCAGTACATGAAGCTGAATTAGTTTCAGCACAAGATATAGTAATGAAAATGCGCAAAAAACCAACTACCTCATTGTAGTAATTCAATACTATGGTAAGGGACTTTTTTTTTAAATATTCTACATGTCTATGATTATTGCACAGATTTCATACTTAAAATTCGAATGAAAATAGTTAATTATTAGTAATCAATATTCAATAGTCACTTAGTTAGCCTAGTTTATTTTTGTTTATTATTTGTTTTTATAAAAAGTCCCTACAAGATGTTTACCTTTATTTAAGTACCTAACCAAATGGTGTGTAATATAGTTTATTTTTGTTTCCAGTTTTATTAATCTCTTCTGCTGGTTGAGCTGAATACTGAGATCATCAACTAGTTACTATGATGAAACAGGAAAACAGATAAGGATGACTCACAGGCTCGTATTAAAAAAGACAAACGTACTTAATTGTCAATTTGTGATTTACGATAATAATAAAGTTTTATTTATATAACAATTTTTTTTTCATAGCTAGCAGTTGCCCGTGGCTCTGCCCACGAGGTAGCCTTATCCCGTTCCTGTAACCTATTCGTGGTATAAAAAGACTAAAATTTGTATTCCAAACAATCCATCAGGAACCAAATAGTGTATTACATTCGCCGCATCTGTGATTCTGAACACAAAAATATTTTTTGGAATTCTTGTCTATCGGTTTTTCTGTTTGTCCGCGATGAACGCAAAAACTACTGAACGGATTTTGATGTGTATTGTTTTTTTTTAAAGGACTTGGTCAGACTTAAAATCTTAAGGTGGTTCTACGCTAGGCGAGCGGAGCACGAGTGAAGCACAAGCAGAGCGAATTTTTAATTGAAATTAAAGCTCGTTCGAGGCTTGTAAGTCGGTTCACACTAGACGAATTTGTGTTCGGCTCGTGCTCGGCTTGCCTAGCGTAGACCTACCTTTTAAATATCAAATTTGATCATAATAGTTTGAGTAGAAGCGGAAATATAGTCAAAACGCCAAAACCAACGGCGGACGGAGCCGCGGTCATAGGCTAGTGTAAGAATACAAATGAAAATTTTAATATAATTTGCTGGTTGTTATTAGCTTTCATCGCGTATTTTATGTTTATGTGTTCCTACCAGTCGGCACGGTAACGTGACATATTACAGCAATTATCATAAATACCAAATTCAGTGAAATAAAATGCTGAAAACATTTATGATACATGTTTTGTATGAAATTGCTGTTGCTACACCTTTCAGAGGTAGATATTAATGTGCTCTGAAATTTTGAAAGATTTACGCTATGATTATGAAATTGTTAATTAGCTATGTACCTATGTACATTGGAGGTGTACCTACACAGCTCATTTTCTTTTATTTTTTTCTTTCAAAGATAAATAAACGCCTGTATGATAAGTAAGAGAAATTAGTTACTATCACTATTGCTGTGTAAGAAATGAAAGAGCTATGGAAAAATATATTTTACTACTGAAGTGTTAATTATAGTCCTTCCACGCCGTATATTTGCGTTTGACAGCAGCTTTAGAATGTGACTGTTGCAATAATCGTACAAGTAAATTTGGAAATGCATGGCCAAGAAATTATAATTATATAGTCCGGTCAATTTAGACATTCGAAGGTACATAAATTCCCAACAAGCTGAAAATGAGTAAAATTGTTCAAAACACAATTATTTATAAACAATACCTGAAAGTTCCCCATCATTGCCGTGTAAGGAAAAAAAAATATTCAAGGTCAAAGGTCAAAAAAATGAGTTTTATAAAAATAATAAACTGGCGTATCATATGTATCTACCCTATTTATAACTCAACTCATTACTAAAATTCAAATGCTTGTAATTGTTTTGGTTGATTTAAAATTTACGATTATTTGCTTCTTATCTACTATTCGTCGCTGTCGCAGCAACGAACACAAGTCTGTGTCCTTACAGAATAGCACTGCTGGCGACCAGATTACCTGGTGGGAGCACAACAGAGCCCTCTACGTGTAGATGTGGAAAGTTTAAAACTGGTTACCGCTTCAATTAGAAGTTTTACAACACAACGCAGTACATTGGTTTTGAAATCTGTTGTTGTTGTCAACAATAAGAAGTTCTGAAATTCATAATTAGAAAGTTTTTCAACTTTTGACATTTATATAACGTTAATTTTCAGGTAGTTCAGTAGTGCAATAGTTCAGTAGTTCAGGTAGTACTTGTCCCTTAAATAGGACTTATAGTCTACTAATCTTATTTCCTACTTCTTCCTAATGTTATAGACTAGCTTCCACCCGCGGCTTCGCACACATAGAAGTCGGTATCACCACCAAGTCTATTTTAATAAAACGACACTCCACTCTCCACTACACTCTCTACTCCACTCCACACTCCACACCGCTCTCCACTCTCCTCTCCACTCTACAAGTCAAACTGAGGGCCACCACTGTATCATTATCGGTGTATGTATATAGTGGCGACCCCTGTCCTGAGACTTTACCTTAGCTTACCATCAGGCGACGGGAAGTCGTGTTGACGTGTCCTTATATAAGAAAACTTAATAAGTTAATCTGGATGTGAATACACCTTGTGCTTTGGGAAAATATAGGTGAGAGTATTGATCACAATATTGTGGCAGAATGCAGCAATGATACTAACCTGTCTATTCAAAGTACCGGTTAATTCTCCACAGCTGGGATCGACACAATTGGAAACCTCGCCCCTATTTCGGACTGACCCTCTAGGTGCCTCAGGGAATACGCCTCTCAGTCGAATTTAGATAGTACACAGTATTATTGACGTTTGGATTTAGATATCAAACTTCGTGTTATCAAAGTCCAATATAACAGCGAAATTAAAAGCTATTTATAGTATTACTAGCCAATGCCCGCGGCTCTGCCCGTGTGGATGTCAGTTTTTGCGTTTTTTGACTATTATCTCCTGTTCTACTTAACCGGTTGTGATCAAATATGCGAAATGGTCGAACCACACTTTGCTATTTGCTATTCGCCTTTATTCTCGTGTATACAACGAAATGGAATAGGCCTATTCGTGTATATTTGCTTTATTCGCACGAATATTCGCCTTAGTCGGTCTTATATGACGAATTGTGAAGGCTTCAGTCGTCTGTAAGAATTTCGTCGGATACCTACATTATAGGCGAATACCGAAATGTGGTACCGCCATAAGATTTTAAGTCTGACCTAAACCTTTCAAACAAAAAAACCGCATCAAAATTCGTTAAGTAGTTTTTTTCATTGCGAACAAATAGATAAGAATTCCAAAAAAATACTTTTGTGTTCGGAAAAGCTATTTATTTAGGCAAGCGTGCTCCATCGTCGAACACATCATCAGTTTCCATTTTTTTATACTAAGTAGGTGACAGACAAGCACACGGCCAACCTGATGGTAAGCGGTCACCGTGGCCTATGGACCATCGTGTGATTGTGGTCAAACGTGAGTCTATCGACTATAAAGAAAAATACTACGAGTATTACTAGCTTCAAAATATATAGCTATCAGAATCATTCATTTAACATAACATGAACATAACCGTCTGTAAATTTGTTCAACAACTTTTGAAAGTAGCTGTACCAGGCACTTAACAATTAGTTTCAGATTGAGAATCCTCTTATCGTAAACATCTTGTCTCAAAACTATATCAAATGACATTGAGTTTCACAAAGCTATTTCCGTAGTATCAGCAATTTATATAACAACTCCCATATCGCATGTTACATAATAACATACAACATCCACAGTTTGTATGGAACTCATACATAATATCATAAACTTCAGGAGTTGACGGAAATTTCAATTTTCCGCGAATTTGCTTTCGCGATCTTGACAGTGTTCATCTGAGCGCAATACTTGCGAAAAGAAAATGTGTAGTGATTTATCTAAACTGACTAGTGATTATTGCTTAAGTCTGTTACGGCCTCGGGCCTTAATTACCGGGGTGTAAGGTTACCCAATGGGCATATCCCTCCCACCCCAGCTGACCCCGAGCCATCTACGGTTTTAAGATGGCCCCCTCGACCCCCGAAAGGGGGGTTGGGGCGAGCATCACGCCACTTCGTTGACGGTGGGGTGTAAGGTGACAGGCGGCCGTCCTGTCACCCAACCGTCGGCGCGCAGACAATCAGCTCGCCCCCCGCTCGCTCCCCAATGTGCCATCTGCTAGTCAGAGGGACACGTGGAGAGCCCTCTAGAGGGCCACTCCCACCCCAGCCGGATCGCCGAACCACGTACTCCGCGTGCAATAACCGTTGTCGCGTAATCTATCTGTATCAACATCTAAATATAACGTCAGTTAAAATTAACCTCTGTGTTTTACTGTATTAGTTATAGAACCCAAGGTGTGCGAACCGTACAATTATTTTGGTTACAAGAATACAAGAAGAATATAACGGACATGTATAACCATAATTACAACTTTATTATCTTTTTATGTAAGTTATGTCGAAATCGCGTTGACTGAAACCGCACGCCGCCATTTCGGCTCTCAATTTAAGGCCTATTGCATATCCCTCCCACCCAGTCTCTCCGACTGTTTGAATTGGCTAATCTCTTGAACAATTGGGACGATTTCAACTAAACTTTTAACTGGTAGACAGTTAGGTAGGTACCTAATATTATAAGGCGTAACATAGGTTACTTTAAATCTATATACCTAAATAAAAATGAATCCCTATTTCCCTTGGTCACGGCATCACGCGTGTTTACGCGTGATGCGAACGAAATCGGTCCAGTAGTTTTACTGGACCGATTTCGTTAATTCTTTTTTTGTTGTGTTTTTTATTGTCTGGAGAAGGTTCTTATGAAAGAAAAAGTCAAGAAAGTTGTGCGAAACATTAGAAAATTTAAGAAAACTCAACGACCATATTAACTTTAACTTTTCTAGGAGACGAACATAGGTTACTTTTTAACTTGCCATGGGGACTGATCATGCCACGGGCGAAGCCGCGGGGCACAGCTAGTTTAGAAATAGAATTAGGATTCAGCGCAAAAAAACTAAAACCTTAAAACCACAGAACATTAAATGTTCTGTGCTCAAAACCATAATATACGTCAGCATAGAGTTCATTGAATGATGTTTTACTTTATCAGCTGAAATTCCAGCAACTATCTATTAAAACTGTTTGTAGATCGTTAAGATAACATAGCGTGAATTTTGTTCCTGAAGCTCAATTTGGCGTGAACACAATCTCGAAGATCAAACAATGAGCTTGTTATCCAACAAAGGAATTCACGGATGCTCGGTACAGCTACAGACGCAAGTTTCAGGCGTAAAGTAAAACCGCCAGCGGGCACAGCGGGATTGATATTGTAGATGCGATGTTTGTTGGAGTGGTTATTAATTATACTCGTATACTTCTCATCAGAAAAATTTAAACACTTTAGTTTTTATTATATTAAAACAATACACAAATTATTCATTTTATGATAATTACCCGACTGCCGAAGAAAGGAGGGTAATGTTTTTCGAGACTATGTATGTATGTATGTATGTATGTATGTATGTATGTATGTATGTATGTATGTCCATTTCTTTGTCACGGCCTACAGCCTAAACGGCTTGACGGATTTTGACATGCGAGGTATCATTTTATTTGAATTTAGAAATTAACATTAGAATTTGATCAACTCATATTATTCACTATTAAATAAACGACATTTTGACATAATGTTATTATTGTTATATGCACACGTAGTATTAAACTAACAAAAAATCTTCATAATTGCCTTATAGCATTTTCCATACTTAATTTAATCTACAACATTAGCTTAAACTTCTTTATTACTACATTTTTCTTCATATGTTATGATTCAAGCTCGAAACTTCTATTAATTTTTCCAACTGGCTTCTTATCTCTCCTAGCTTCCAAGAATGGTAGAGACCAAAACCGCTGGTTTTTCAATAGCTCTTCTGCTTCTTCAAAAGTATTTGGCATACTTCTCATAGAAGTTTCGGGCAACGTAAAGTTTAAAATCATTCCTAATGCAGCAATGCCACCAAATACTGCTAGAGGGAGCCAGCGGTAATATACTTCCAAGTATACTATATACGGTGATAAAGCCGTTCCTATGTATCCACAGACATGTATTATAGCCACTCCTGATCCTCTCACAGGAGTTGGCAGAATCTCCGCAGGCCACTGCAGTAAAGTGCTAAAAAACATATTTGTTAAAAATGTTGCTGCAACCACAAATATTACTCTTTCCAGACCAGTAGTCGCAAATATTATCAGAATGAAAAATATGCCGCATAAACACATAGATACTGTGCATAGCCATCGTCTTCCCGTATAATCTAAGATGAATGCTAAAACAGCGACGGAGGGAGCTACAGTACAGCATATTGCTACATACGATATAAAAAAATCGTAACCCAAAATTCCAATGCACCTCACAACTCCATCAAACAAGCAAGTAGAACACATGTATTCCAAACACATCAGAATAAAGACTTTTCTTAATACTGGTCGTTTGAAAATCTCTAAATAGTTTTGGTTCTTTTCTATCGTGGAATTAGTCACTGATAACTTGAACTGGTTTATCATTTCTGTTGGAACTTCCTTCTTGTTAATGCGACTTATAGTAAGCACTTTCTCGATGGCTTCATCTATTCGTCCTTGAGGTATTAGCCATCTTGAGCTTTCAGGTAGAATTAGCTTTGTAAAAACTCCAAGGCCTAAAGGTAAACTTGTAACTAAACAAATAACTTTCCAGTGTCCACAACGCAAAGCAATCCACGCCATTGATACTGCAAATGCAGAATAAAATATAGCAAACGTCAAATTTGCGAAGCGCGTCCTATATTTTGGAGCTATATATTCTAAAATAAGGATGTATGCTATGACCATACAAGAATCATATGCCATACCCATCACAAATCTTGCGGCGGCGAATTCCGTGATGTTTCGTGCAAATGTGCTACTGAAGCCACCAACACATCCAATCAAACAGCTGCCAGTTATAGCTGGTATTCTTCCAAAACGATCAGCAATCCAACCAAAAATGATCCCTCCAAACATACAACCAATGAAAAACACTGTCTGAGCAGTCGCCTGAAAACTTTCTCTATCACAGACCCATGCAAGATCACTTCCTATGGTAGGATATGGTATTTCGGTACTGTTGAATTCCCATCCATGTTGACACGGAACTGCACTCCAAGTTTCATTAGGCTTTTCTCCTGTTGCTAAAACCTCAGTCCAGTTCACTGAGTACATCTTACATTGTGAGTATCCATATATTGCATTCTCGTCTTTAGGTATGCCTAAATCTCTGCGCGCAACATCAGTCATATTTGCTAACTCGGGAATTCTGCACCAATAATTCGGTGATGTTTGTGTGATGAACATCTGGGAATAGTATGCAAATACTCCAAAAGCGAAGTAAGGACATGTGGAGATGAATAATATCCATTGGTATTGCCCCCATTCGCCGGCTGACGTAAGCAAATCGTCAAAATTGACTTCATTACTTTCTTTGCTGGATTTCCTTCCGACTGTTGTAACCATAACAGAGACTAGCTATTTTTAATCAAAAAGTGGTCTGACGTTCTCAAAAAGCTAGACTAGTGTGGAAAATTCTTGTATGCATTTATTTGCAAATATGTAAGTATACATCATTACAAAGATATATTTTATCCTCTTATCAACTTCAGTTAATAACGCTATGAGATGGATTAGTAGATATTTGTTTTCTAAACCCTAATTACTCCGTTACTTTTAACCAAGATTCATACTGTAAAATCGCGGTCAAATGTGAGTCAGACTTGCGCATAGAGGGTTCTGTATAAAACTGGATTGGAACACAGTGGACTAAGCACACATGCAAAAAACCGAGTGTGACCAAAAACGAGTTGTAGGAAATCACAAATTGATTAATCGATGATGGAACACCCTCAATTAAATAATATAATTGATTGTGATACAGGTTTAATTGATAATTTAAAGTTTTGCAATATCGCTAAACATGACGAATTAATCGGCTGGCCACACTTAAAGTTTCACCCTGTATTCATAAGCAGAGGAAGAGACAACAGCCCGCCATCTGCTTCTATCCATAAACAGTTTACGAGCTTTCTTTACCGTCCTTAAGCCTCCCTACGATATCCTACTTCCTACAGAACTAATATTTTATATCTTAACATATTTATAATTCTACTGTACGTGTATATCTTACTGAACTCCTCCTAAACGGCTGGACCGATTTGAATGAATTTTTTGTATGCATTTGGGTGGCACCCTGGAATGTTTAGATTCACCAATCAGCCCGACAGATGGCGCTGCAGTCGGTATCCAGGACAACGTCTGTCAGATCCGATAGTCATAGTCATAGGTATGTTTGTTACTCAATTACACTTAAACGGCTAAACGGATGGATTATAGTCTGGAATAACATAGACCTTTTTATCTGTGGAATAAACTCCCATGGGTAACGGAAACGTGATCAGAATTCCACATGCGTAGAATCGCGGGCAATACCTAGTTAGGCATAATAATTTTATTATCATCAGCTAATCTGTTCTTCTTAATTATCTCAGTTTGCATTATGTATACTTTACCTACGTTGATAAAAGGTATGTCAATATTAATACAATGTAATTTAGAGTTATAAAATCGTAGACTTTATTCTCAGTCAACGTATAAAATAAATCCAGATACACGTCATAAGCCTTATTCATGTTGACCTCAAAGTACCACCTATTTTAGGTAATCGGTGCTATTAGGCTAGACATAACATAACATAACATAAACTCACGCCTATATCCCCGAAGGGGTAGGCTAGCATCCATATTTCGCCAGTTTATGTTTAGGTCCCAATGTAATAGGTGGCGAGCCTATTGCCATTAACCGGGCACTTATAAACTTGCCATAAATACGCACATAACTTCGAAAAGCAGCAAAAAGTCATTGGTGTGCCATGGTGAACCTGGGATCGAAGGCGGATAAATAATAATACTTACACTAGCTGGGCCTGCAGCTTTGGCTGCTATTAAGTATCCATAGGCATCGGGTTGTGGCACCCTTTAAACCCACATATGCCCGTACTTTGTTACTCGTAGTAGTAGAATTAGACTGGTAAAGCGGACAGACTCCGAGGTGAAAGCTTTGGATGCTACTTGGATTAACGCTAGGTTGAAGGTTGAAGGAAGTAGGGAGTAGAATTGATTGTTAGTATTAGAAATGTACGGCAATTTACGATTTATGACTACTAATCAGCTCCCTTGCGTAGCAGCATGATGATATACAAAATGACTTTTTCAGCTGGGCAGGAATTACTAAATTCGAAACTATAAGGAACAGCGAAAATTGGTCAAAAGAGGATCAGTGACGTGTAAGTAATTTCATGCCACTAATTTCGTAATAAATGCGGTGGTAGCTGAATGGATAAGAACGCGGCCTCTACTCGGAGGTATCGAGTTCGAATCCGGCCTGACAGCTCCAATGTGAATTTCACTGGAATATTTTACAGGCGGCAAAATACTCACAGCGAGACGAAATCTCTAGGATTGGTAAGGTTTCTTTTAAGATAGCAATAAAACAGTGCAATTACGTCCTTATCATTTTATTCTCACAAGAAAAAACGTTAACGGATCTCTTAAAATTACAATAACGAAAAAATGATTGTCAGCTAACAAACACATAGCTGCATAGTACGATATATTTACAGATAAGCTCTTTGGCTTCTAAAAAGAAATTTACAAAAAAATCTTAATAAAATTGCGATCGCAATCAACGCAATATAACATAATTTAAAATTATCAATAAAATTTCAACAGAGGACTTAAATAAAATAATAATTATTACCTACACTATACAAAGTGCAGAGATTTTGTTTTTTACAGTCGTATCGAATACTGTGTCGGTAAACGAGTTATAATTGCTAAATTTACAAACAGAACTTACTTCCCATTCAAACAATTGAATGTTTAAATTTATATATAATTAACATTTACAAGACAATTACAAGAAATGTAAATTTAAGTAAAATGAATTGATAATTTAATTTTAAAAACGTAGATTGTACAAAGCCCTCTTATAGACAACTGAGAAAATTCTCTTATAAACATTTCAGATATATCCACTCCACAGCTTGTAAGGAATAACCTCACTTCTGAAATCAAAGCTGGATTTCATCAGAAAATCCGTTTAACTAAACTGAGTTTTCGCGTTTATCTAATGAAATTTATTAAGTGAATTAGCTAACGCAGTTTAAATCGAATTAATCGGTGGAATCCAGCCTTAATGCCTACAAGAAAATGTTGCCAATATAACATCAAAAGAAAAGTGTCCAATAACTATATAACTACCTACTATTTTTTCCGTGCGGAAATCCTGGCTACCCCACACACCGACATAACCCACCCTACGGCCAGTGGGGCGGACTCTTACCGACTAAAACCGCACGCCGTCTAGGGTCTTCTGGCGTGTAAGGGTATTTCCCTCGCACCCCGGCGTGACCCGGACTATCCACGGTTTCAAGATGGCCCCTCGGGTATGGGAACCACGGTGTCCCCCTCATATTTTCGAGACCCTGGGCCACACTTATTGTGATGACGTCAGTGTAAATCCCAGCCACAATGAATAGTTACTTAGGCTGTCTTCTCTCTGTGTTTGCCCTGTTATGGTGGACACTCACATATGGTATTACTCGATAGTTTTACTCCAAAATGAGATTTTTTATACCACCTAGGTGGCAGACAAACACACGACCCACCTTTAGATGGCAGAAAGCCTGTCTACAAATCACAAGCCGTGGATTGGATTCTATCTCACTATACGCTATACCATCAATCAAAGAAAACTTTTCTAAAATTCTCAAAACATTCTGGAAGTGGACTCACATTGCGTATTTGCCGATTAAACAAAAGCCGGTCAAGTGCGAGTCGGTTTCGCACACAATGGGTTCCGATGGATGCAACGGGGAGCAATGTTAAGAAAATGATAATGACAATCGTTGTGGTTATATAAATAAATATTCTACGATATTCTACACAGCGCTATATAAACCCAAAGTGAGCACAGCTTAACTAGCTTGTGTTATGGGTTCTAGAATGCGGATAAACATACTTAGACACATTCTTTCTTTCTAAATACATACATATTATACATAGAAACACCCAGACCAACACCAATATTCGAAATATTTGCATTGAGCGGGAATTGTACCCGAGAGCTCTTAAAATGAATATTTTTTTAATAAAGTGATATTGTACAACGCCATGATAAATAGACGGGGTTGCGACTGACAAGTTCAAGATTCAAATCTCACCCGAAGCACAAAACCAACTTGTAAACAAATCTACTTGATCGATTTTATTCACAAAGTAAGTCCATTTCCAGTTCAAAAACGAAACCCTCCATTCCTCTACTTACAACGGTAATAAAATAACTGAAAGCACAAACACCTACAGGATTAACCCTAAAACGCGATATTTAAATGAAGTACTTTACAAATTGGAAACAAGATTATAGTCTAAGAGCTTGCGGCGTCTAGAAAATATTTTTTGGCGCTAGCTCCTAGACTATAGTCACGAAGCGTACTACCTAGGTAGGCACAGAAGGATCAGTACATTTTGGTTTAAAGGGAGACCTTATGTATATCACATCGACTATTTAACCCCTTGGTGTGTTGTATATTACAAATGGAATGTATTTTCTCCGTGATTTGTTAACTATTAAAGGTAAAGTTCATTTATACTGTTCAGTAAGTGTGATGTGTCGTTTAAAGAGAAGTTCGAATTATTATTTACAAAAAAAGAAATTAATACATAAGATAATCGAAATCGGACCATCGGTTTGGGAGATACAATGCCAAATACAGATACAACAATGCATAGATAGAAAGGTTAAACTTATAACACTCCTTTTTCGCATTATGAGTTGAAAATCTGTGCTCAAACATTGATGTTTTATGAAATCTAAGATTTAGATAATTTGTGGAAATTAGCCCACAACTCTTTTATAGCCTACTCAAGATGCGTTGGTTTAATTTGGAATATAAGCTTGGCTCAGGAGACTGATTCAGTAGTCTGATCTGATCAGTCCTTTACACATTTTTTTGTTTTGTTTTTCCAACCAGGGAAGAAAAATCAAGAAAAAATGACAATTGACACGAAATCACCGATTGCATGAAATTTTTAAGTAATAAAATCGCTAAATTTTATGTACGTAAAAGTATAAAAGTTAGTTAAAAAACCACGGATCTCACAGCCAAGGGGTGTTAGGGTAAAGCATGAGAAATTACCACTAAATTATCCTATACCCTACAATAGCATTGAGCTGAGATCTTGCTTCTAAACGAATATTTATTAACATCTATGCTAAACTGTGACTTCTATGGGAACTGGTGAGAAAGTACCGGCTGACACTTTAAAAAAAAATATCTTGCACCTCACGAATGCTCGTCAATCTTGCATTGTTTTAACATGCAAGACTCATGTGAATTTTTTAGTGCAAAAACGTTATTCGAAAGAAAACATTGTGTATTTATAGCTTTATTGAATCGAAGCTACTTTTTGACTATCAAATGCTCATCGACCATGCATTTTTAAACCATGTGAATTTTTAAATGCAAAAAACTAAACCTTTTGTATTTACAGCTTTATTGAATCAAAGCTATTTGACTACAGCTCTTGGACTATAAATCGAAATATCATTATTTAACGGTGCGATTTTCTTTTCGTGTATGATATAATATATTTTACTAATTGAATAGAAAATTAGATGCCTAAGACCTTCAAGACATTTTTTATTTTATTTTTAAATATCTCAAATTTAATGAAAAATTATCTGCAGAATTGTGAAATTTAAGTGCAAATACGACAAACGTGTCACAATATCAAGATTTGCAAATATCAAATTTTTAAAAAGATTTCACAAAATTCTACAGGCAATTTATTAAACACAGATACCCACAAGAATCGTAGTGGTTCTGTGAAATATTTATTTTTTTTGCAACCGGTACTTTCTATATTAAAATAGTACTTAACTCCGTGTCACGTAGACTAGTTTTACTAAACAATTGTTTTGCCTTAGCATATTGCCTACATGAACGTATGAAACATAATTGGACGGAGCGTGTTGAAAAATACAACTGACGATACAAGAGTCGGCCTACAAGTCAGCACGCACACACTCACACACCAGTCAGCCACTACGCGGCAAACGTCATTCGATTCAATCAGTGTAAGTAGCGGAAAAATACAGCATGTCTTATGTAGTGAAATGGTGTAAAACTAACAAGAAAAATATCCAGGAATTTCAATCAAAATTCACTCACACATTTTTTTTTTCATCACATCAACATGACTTCACCTCGCCTGATGGAAAGCGATACGCAAAGTTTTAGGATCAGGGGTCACCACTACATACACCGATAATGCGACAGTGGTGGCCTTGACGGCTTCATCAAATGCATACATGGTTAGCCGCCGCCATTTTTGTGACAGTCTCATTTTCAGCGCGTTCTTTCCGAAGTTTTATACGTTCACGATTGCCTATTATAACTTAATTAATCGGTAGCACACAAAACGGTATTGAAACTAATACCGCGATTGGAAACTAAATCATTTAGGAGTAACTTCATTTATTTATTTTTTTGTATCGCACAACTTAGAATTTGTTTTTTTTTTAATAACGTAAGTCTGAGGAATAATTTCTCTAATAAATGTATGTTTCCTAAAATGCAATTGGTACCTATTCTATGCCACTACACAAAATATTTGAACTATTAACACCGGATATGTAATACGTAAAAAACGAATATCGACACCAGAAGTATCAATTAACGTAAGGGACATTTTGGCCAAAATGAGTTATATATACCATTCGATTCAGAATTGCGCGCTCTATCGTTTGGTATATTTAAAATTTCTCTATCGTTAAAAAAGTGTCCTTTACAGTACACGTTTATGAGGGTCTAAACTGATTTTTTAATAAAAAAATGATTTAACGGACGTACATATACAATTCAGTCCCTTACGTTAACTGCAGTTTAGTTCAGTTTTCACAACATGTCCTTTACGTTGCACAAATTATTCTTCGACACAAAAACTTCGCTATAATTTGTCCCTTACCTTAATATTTTCAAGTAACGTGTTTCTGAAGTTTGGGCGAAATGCCCTACCACCGCGGCCTAAAGGGTGACCGATGGTCGCCGCATCCTCGTAGGGCAGTCAGTGGTCCGACTAACACTCCCGGAGCCCAGGCAGCAGTGGTGCTTCCGATGTCGACGACTGGGTCACATCGGGGTGAAGTGCACTTTGGGCATCAACCGCAGTGCACTCTGCTTCAAATGCGGTCAGCCTGGTCACAAGGCATCCTCGTGCGTGGCCAAACCCAAATTTCCGCTCTGTGCGGCTTCGGGCAACGTGTCTGATCACCGGCTGGGCAGCAAAGATTGCGTAGCAGAAGGTGGCGAAGGGTGGCCCCGCGGTGCCCTCGCAGCCGGCCGCTCCCACACAGTCCGAGGAGGCGATGGATATGACCCAGTCATAAATATGGCCAGTATCACCTTCCTACAGGCGAATATCAACCATTGCATTGCCGCTCAGGATAACCTGATGCACCTAGTGCATGGCGCTGTGGCAGGCATCGGTTACGGTGATCTCCGAGCTGTAGGCAGCGGACTACGTTCGCCCTCGCGACGACTGGGTGTGTGACCGGGACGACCTAGTTGCGATCATTACGCAACCGCACGTCTCCGGCTCCGCTGCCTTCGACAAAGTGTTGAGAGGCCGGGGATGTGTGGTAGTCACGTTAGGTGCCATCGCAGTCATCGGGGTGTACTGCCCTCCCAGCAGGTACCTCGCCGACTTCGAGCAACAGCTCAGGGAAGTCGATGGTAAGGTGGCAGGGGTGCGCCCCACTCACGTAGTGATTACCGGAGACTTCAACGCATACTCGTGTGCGTGAGGAGCACTGAACACTATTCATAGAGGAGCAATGCTGGAAGAGTGGGCCGTATCCACTGGCGTGGTGCTCCTCAACAGGGAGTCAAAGTCAACAATTGGGAGCTGGCTATCGAGGTGGCCATCGTGGAACGGTGGGCTGATGCACAACCCATCTGGACGTGGACGCAAATTTGGAGCGACTCACCGAGTCTGTGACGCATCGATGAGTAGGGAGGGACGTCCTTACAAGGTCATGAGCCAAAAGCTCAAACCGTGGGTGCTCACCCTGTTCCCAACGCGAGACGAATGGGTCCCTCCGATCATGTCGTCTCGCACCCAGGAGCCAACCGTGGTGGACGTAGTCCCTTCTGTATCCGAGGCTGAACTGGCGGAGAGAGAGGGAACGTAGTGGTTTGACGCTCCCTCCTCGCAAGTCCCAGAGCGCTAGGGCGGCGGCATACAGAGTACGCATGGCCATGGATGGAGGACGTGGGGTCCGCTAACCAACTAAATGGCCTCGCGACGTGCCATCCCGCAGGTGTTCGCCAGAATGGCACAGAGACGGTACGGGGGGACGGAGGGAAAAAACGCTGGCCAGATTGCAGTGAGCATACTATTGTCTAACTTGCGATCTGACTAAAGCGACGAGATGGACATGGTGAGTTTTAGTGGATATGCCCTATGCCCTTTAGGGAGAGTCTCACATGGGTCTACGGAGTGGGTCACTCGGAGACATCATGCATAAGTAGGTATTCCTCACTTTAAAAATAAAACCAGTGTTCCCGTCCCTTCCTCAGACTCAGGTAATTTTTTAAAAGAAGTCTTAGTCAATTCACATTCAATCCACTAGCCAAAATTTCCTTCAAAATCGCCGAAATAAATCAGAAGGTGAAGTTAGTATAAGTATATCACTCATGGACTTAATATTAAGGACATAAGGTCCAAAATTACAATTGATACTTGTTCCTAATAGTTTATCATACATCATATTTTATCCAAGTCATGATTGTTTGTGTCCTTTACAGTAGATTTGTGTTGTAGTTTCCTATTAAACTTGGTGCTTACTTTAATATGGAATAGTTTACATTGAAAAATTCAGTGCCGTAAAGGACAACTAAGCAACTTTTTTTAATGTAAGGGACATGCTATTTTCTAAACGCGTAAGTTTACATAAATCTTTTGTTTATAGTTATAAAGAAGAGAAAATTCTAAGAAACTTTGCCTTAGACACCTTTGAGATCAAGGTAAATGACAAAAAGTTACAGACAAATTTGTAAAAAAAAAATGGTTTTTTGGCTCTCCTGAAAAGTCGTGTTTTGTCCCTTACGTTAATTGATACTTCTGGTGTCGATATAAGAAATTAAGTATCTCGCATTCGAACGGTAGTCTGCAACGCGTTTCTAACACGCTATAATTGTCTAATTTAATTAACTTTTTTCCAAATTGACACTATTGACAGACACATAAATTCAACTAATTTATGACATTAAGTATGAGAGATTACGTCATCATTATGTCAACTGTCAGTCGCCATTGTCAACTTTCAGTGCAATAATAATTTATGTATACATTTCACATATTAGTACTACGTATATTATACAAAAAAAATATGTGATGAACCGATTTGTAGGGTAGACATAAAAATTACATAAAATTATTTTATCGATAACATTTTTTATTAGAAAAAAATATTTAAATATAATCAACAAATTGAAAATTTTATGTATCATTTTCTTTATTTACTTATAAATATTTCTCTCATTATAATATATTTTAAAATTTTACTAGAAATAAATTTGAAAATACAGCTACACTACGCAACATCTATCAATGCCAAAAAATAAAGAAAGATAACATAATTATATTTCGATAATTTTATTGTGAAGCTAGAGTGCAGCGAAAACAACAGTTCACAGAAAAATGACCTTTATTTTGATACATTAAGGACTATTTCTCTTTAAAAAGTCGATATCGCTTACAACCGTTTTCTCTTTTTTTATGTTAAACACGTCAACATGACTTCACCTCGCCTGATGGTAAGCTAAAGGCAAAGTTTCACCACTGCATACATAGCGGCCCTCAGCTTGACGGGCTCATTAACGGCCTTCAACCATCGCTATATTATTCTTTCCTAAATTTTTTAGCTGCCAATTTCAATTATATAATAGTACCCCTACAAAACGGCTTATCACAAGAACATTAAGTATAAGTTATGCCTGCATGGTAACAAACTTTCAGTCACAGTATCAACATTTCGCACACCCCGTACAACAAAGGAGTATATACACATATGCAATTTTTTTTTTATTTCGCCAATCGATGTAAAATACTTCGACACATGTTCTCTATTTTTTTCGTAATTTTCCTTACAAAACTAAGAAAATGGTTAAGAAAAAACACAAAAGCTACTTCCTTAAGAAATATCATAATTAACTGGCAAAAAAAACGTAAATATAATTGCTCGATGCATAATTTATTCAGACCATTAACAATATGTACGTAATCGCAATCCAGCCTTTATTGCTCAGGCCAAATTTAAAGATGTGCACTCGTAAGTTTACTTACTCCTTTATTGCACAATATATTTTTGAATAAATTTTTCGTAACTTCACTTAAGCGTCACTGTTAAACTTATTCTGAAACGTATGTGTACTCAATCCTTTATAATTTTATAGATTACTAGCTTACCCGCGCGCGGCTCCGCCCGCGTGGATGTTGGCTGTCGCCACCAAGTCTTTTTAAGCCTTGGTAAACAGTGGTAGGTAGTAGATAGTTCTGTCAAACCCTTCAAGGTTTCTTACAGTTCCGTGCATTGCGACAGAAAGTCGTTTTCGTCGTTTTTTGGTGATGTGGGTAAAGGTCGGTCTCTGCACTTTTCCTTTCGCAAAGGAGGTAGGACACGACGGTATCTCCCGTCCGAAATGAGCAGTCCAACTGAGTACCATCCTCCATCAGATGGGCCGTGTGCTTGTCTGCCACCTACGTAGTATAAAAAAAAGTTGTGCCAACGGGAATATGCTCTTTCTTTTTTCGAGCGAAAATTCCCTCGAGCTTCACTTCACCGGAGCCAACGTTGAGGTAGGCATGTCGGACTTCAACCGATTAAAATCACAAGGTCTATCGCAATATTGGCCTGTGTGATCGAGGAATCTGGTGTGTCCTAGTAAGAATATCCCAGAGACCCCGACCGGTTCCAGCCGCCAGCACTGCCGACACCGACATGTTATTAGGAATCTAAATCTGCTTCAAAGATATTTCATCCATCTACCCTGGGTACTTTGTCAGTGTGTGAATTGGCGATGTGACCACGGAGCAGCCCCAACAGTGACGCTCGGACGTCAGCTCCTTTCCCATACAGTACAGGAACTCACCAGAACAGCCATGCTCAGCGAGCATCTGCATCACCTGGCAGGAGGGGCTATCGTTTCGGCCCTCCGATAATTTCTTCATAAACGGTCTTACCACCACAATCGTGGCCTGCCCTACGCTTGATTACCCAAGTCGTTCTTTCCATTCCATCTAACGGAATTGGGATCGCTGCACCTCGATTTCTCTTGTGGCAGACCTCAAACCTTTATGCACAGGAAGTATCCTGTAAATAATGTCGAAATATGCTGCCTGAATTTTTAAATTTGCTTGCATTGATTTGATTTTTTCATAGCTTCAAGACGTGCAGACCTAAATATTTCATGCTAGTTTCGACTTAATTTCTCCACGCCTACCTACATAATGATATATTTTTGTGTGGTGGCTAACTACATACTCAGGTATTATAGATTTTTTTCTACATTTGTACTATACCTTGCTTTACACCAAATTAGATGATTTTATATCAACGGAAAGTACTCTTTAGATGCATTTAATTCCTTATATAGCATCGTCTTCTAACATAATATATCTTCAGCACGAACCAATTGATGCCTCTATGTGTTCCTGAGAAAGAGGCCTTGACAGACGGACAGAAGGACAACAAAGAGGTCCTATAAGAGTTGTTTTTTCCTAATAAGGTAGGTATATAAACCCTAAAAATAAATATATATTCTCTTTGTCTTTTAGCAATAAGAAACAAAGTATATTACTCTATGGAAATTTAGACAAAGTAACTTTTAGTTCAAAAAATCCAAAAAATCATAGATCATGAAAATCTGTTCAGCCGTTCTTGAGTTCTAACAAAAGCACGTTTTTGAAACATTTTTAGGGCTTTAGGGTTTGAATTTTAAAAAATTCTTTCTTAGTACACACATACGCATCAAAACACAGACATTCTGCTAATTTCAAGTCTCTACGACCAGCGGTTTAGGCTGTGCGTTGTCTCTAGGTAAATCAGTCAATCAGGACTTTGAGTTTTAGGCAATGATATTGGTTTTAGGTACCTATAAAATGTATTGATTATTGTAGGTACCTGATTAATTGACGTGCTGTAGTATAATTATTATGTAAAAGTTACTTACCACAGTTTTAAAGACCGTTGCGTGCCATTCTGATTTTGTTATTGTTTAAATATAGCTATGGTTGTGAAAATATAATAATAAGAATTCATATTTTTCGTTTTGTAACTTTCATAGATGTAAGAAATTGCTTATAGTTAGCAAAATAAGTACAAAACAAAGAATTATTAAAAAATATCTATACTTCTGTACTAATAAGTATTATAAAGAGGTGAAGTTTGTGTTTCTTAAATTGTAAGGGGTAATCTCGGAATCTACTGAACCGATTTTAAAAATTCTTTCACCAATAGAAAGCCACGTCATTCGTGAATGTCGTAGGGTATATATTTTATTGGAAAACTGGAATTTACACCCAGCGAAGCCGGGTCCCGGGTCGCTTGTATACTATAAAGAGGTAAAGTTTGTGTGTTTGTATATTTGTTAAATTGTAAAGGGTTATCTCGGGATCTACTGAACCGATTTTAAAAATTCTTTCACCAATAGAAAGCCACGTCATTCGTGAGTGTCATAGTCTATATTTTATTGGAAAACTGGAATTTACACCCGGGCGAAGCCGGGTCTCGGGTTTCTAGTAATATATATTTATAATCTCGTTGTATTCCTGCAATTAATCACCAAACTCTTTTTGATATATTGTACAGTAGTTGTAAAATCATAACAAATTAGATACCCACAATTCTCAAATTAAAATGTAAAGTTATTTTTTATTATTATGAAAATATAAGAAAATATGTATTACTCTGTAAAATATTTCTTCGTGCAATAAATGAGTGTGTCACATACATTAAAAAACCTTAATAAATTATCACTGCAATATACACTTATATAAACTTACTCATTATTTATTTTCAAAAATAAACGTGCTATAAGTACTTAAAACTAAAAGCTCCGAGGTTTATCACGAGGAAAAATAAGCAATAAAAGCGTATGTACACATAAGATCCATGTTTTGTTTATACCTAAACAGCAAAAAAGGTGTATGTTTATTTACCAACAGTTACTTAAGGAAAACCCTAATACAATAAATAGGTAATTGTTAATTTTCCCTGTACTATGAAAATAGTAAATCTATCTTTAATTTCAGTAAAAACATATTAAAGAGCTCATTTTGAGGCTTCTTATGATATATGATACAAAGTACTATCATTATTAGTTCAGGCAATATTCCAGAAACAAACTGTTTTTTGGCTCTCCTGTAAAGTTGGTGTTTTCCAGATACGCCTTTGTTGTACGGGGTGTGCGATTTAACTTCAAAATCGACATATAGAATTATAGAAAAAAAAAATTACACTACGCTACCACACTTTCCATTGGTTAAAGAAAGATTAGGACCTAGAGATGGTCTTCCCAATGTGTTATGGGGAAATACCGCCATACTCCCATTATGGGAATCAAACCCGTTCATGTATTGGTTGTTTTGTAATCCAATGAGGAGTTCCACTAACGCCTTACTCGCACTCTGAGCGTTCAAAAGTTCAAAAATAATGCAGTTGCATTCTGGTTCAGGATTTTTCAACGAGCTTTTGGTACTTGAATTTGAACTTGTGGAATTTGTGGCGGAACTGTTGGTGGAACTCACCGGGGGGTTGGGGTGTAGGGGACAGGATAGCTGGAGGTTTTTGGGGTATTGAATGGGGATCCCGGAAAGGTGATTGGCTGCCGCTCGCGCGTAGAACACGCAGGTATGGCCGTCCGCGTCTGGGTAGTTGGGATTGCCGTTGTGCTGTGGACAAAATAAGCTGTTAGTAATCTATACTAATACTAGCTGTCTCGGCGAACTTCGTACCGCCATATTTTACACCCGCGTGCAATTCCGTTCCCATTCCTGTTCCCGTTCCCATTCCCATTACTATTCCCATTCCTATTCCTATTCTCATTCCCATTCCCATTCCTACTACTACCTACTACTACTAAATACTAATCCCGTAACGTAAACATAAACTTCTCTCACATAATAGAAAAAGTTTGTATGAGAAAAAGAAAAGTTACTTTCTGAAATTTTCTGTACAACTGTTTTATTATTTTTTTTCGTAAGAACCTTCTCCCGATAATAACAAACACAACAAAAAAAGAATTAGTGAAATCGGTAGAGCCGTTGGTGAGTTATGCGCTTACCAACACATTTTGCGATTCATTTTTATATTATAGACTAGCGACCCGCCCCGGCTTCGCACGGGTGCAATGCTGATACTAAATTAGCCTTAGTATATGATGCATGTATTATACATATAAACCTTCCTCTTGAATCACTCTATCTATTGGAAAAAACCGCATCAAAATCCGTTGCGTAGTTTTAAAGATTTAAGCGCACATAGGGATATAGGGACAGAAAAGGCGACTTTGTTTTATACTATGTAGTGATTATTAAGAGGTAAAGTTTGTGTGTTTTTATATTTGTTAAATTGTAAGGGGTAATCTCGGGATCTACTGAACCGATTTTAAAAATTCTTTCACCAATAGAAAGCCACGTTATTCGTGAGTGTCATAGGATATATATATTTTATTGGAAAACTGGAATTTACACCCGGGCGAAGCCGAGTCCCGGCTCGCTAGTGTTTTCATAAGTACAGAATACGTTTTCGTTATTTGATTCATAAAACTGGATAACTCGTGTAAGATTAACCAGTTTGCCGCTACTTGTAAAATAGATTCGAATCGGGAATTCAAAAAGACCCGGTTAAGTTGTGATACCCCTGGTGTTGCACACGTCCATAGGCCAAGGTGACCGCTTCCCATCGGGTGAGCCATGTGCTTGTCTGCCACCTAAGTTGTATAAAAAAACACTCAGATTGTAGGAAGACAATCTTCAAGTAGAGTGTGTAAGTGTACAGCATAATATTGATGTTGTCAACACTGATTAATTTTAGCATTGATCATGCAAAATCATATTTTTAGTGTAATTCCTGGGCCTCGATCCTGCTAAAGGCAAACCACTGTCATGCTATTGACACTCTAAAAATGCCATTTAATTGTAGACTTTATTGTTATCAGGTTAAAGTCCAAACTTAAAGGATGTTTTGTAGAGCGAATGAAAAAGATTAATAAATTCTTTTTATTTAATTCTAGACTTTAACTGTATAACGGTAAAGTCTACAATTAAATAGCATTTTTTAGAATGTCAGTGGCATGACAGTGGTTTAACTTATGCAGAATCGAGGCCCTGGTTGCAGTTGAAGCTTTTAATTCGAAGCCTGTCGGTTCACTTCTTTTCCCATTCATTTGGCTTATAAGAATTTTGAGGGAGCCACTGCTGTCTGACCTTTCAAACGCGAGAGGAAAGATTTATTTTCTTTTTTTTTTGTTTCGTCATGACAAATGTTGTAACAAGCGGTAATCCTGCGACAGTCTCGTCCATCAATAAGCAAGTGTACAAGCTTATGTGTCAGCCTTTTTTTTCCGTGCGAAAATCCTCATGGATACCCACCCTGCGGCCAGCGGGGCAGGTTATGTCAGATTCTTACCAACTAAAACCGCACGCCGTCTAGGGTCTTCTGACGCCAGGGTGTAAGGTGGCCCAAAGAGCATTTCCCTCGCACCCCGGCTTGACCCGGGCCATCTCCGGATTCAAGATGGTCGGCCTGGCCACAAAATTTCCCTATACCCCGGGGTGTATGGGGAGATTTTGAGTGAATTTTGGGGTGATTTTGAGATCCCCAGATCATGATCATGATGACTACATACCCATATGAGGAGCTGCGCGGCAGACAGATGTCCTGCAGCGGCCGCCGCACGCAGAGCTAGCGCGCGGTCGGGGATCGCGGGCAGCAGGGGCGCGGGCGCGGCCAGGGCGCGCGCTAGAGTGGATACAGCCCCGCGGGCCCCCGCCGTCCGGAGGGCCTCCACCCCGGTGGGAACAGCGGCGCCACACACGAACGCTCGCCTCTCATATTTCAGCCGGATCCACCTGGTGAAACCGCATCATCATGTTAAACACTTCCTGAGACTTCACCTTTAGCTTAGCATCAGGCGAGGTGAAGTTATATTGACGTAACCAATATAAAAAAACAAATCAGTATTGAACAGCGCAGCTGAGGGAGGTAGATACAGTGCGTCGTGGCAAGGCCCAATAAAGAGGACCGAGTTTTGTGCCCTGTGGCATTCCTGACATCACACTATCATTTTAGTAGATTTCAAACCTCTGACAGTTGTAACTGTTGTTACAGCAAACATGCTTTAATAACAGTTCTAACGAGATCGATTCCACATACAGAAAAATCTTACAGTGATTAAACTTCTGAATAAGGCTGTGATCAACAGTATCAAACGCGTTCGAAAAATCGATATATTTATACTGTACTATCATTACAATTGCATCATTTATATCGTTTTAGAAGGTTTGAAACAGTAGAAAATTATTGCATTACCGATAAATCAACTCACCTTTCTTTTTCCTCGCGGCTATTCGTCGCTATAGGCTTCGCATGCCCTCGTAAGTCAGCTTCCCATATTGAATTCGCAAGATCGTTGCCCAGTGACACCATTACGCTCACGTGACTTAACCTGGAATTCAAACAGAAATTATATTATCTATAGCATCACCACCCGGTTTCCCCCGCTAAGTCCCGATCATGAAGATATAACAAGATAAAAAGTAGTTTATTACTCAGGGATAGTGTAGCATTGTAGTGTAATAATTTTTTAAACCGGTTTTTTGTATACCACTTAGGTGCAGACAAGCACACGGCCCACCTGATGGTAAGCGGTCACCGTGGCCTATGGACGCGTGCAACACCAAGGGAAAGGGCGGGGGTAGGAAATCGGTGCAGTAGTTTATTGAATACAAACAAAAACAATTCTCTTCAATATAATATATAATAAATATTAAATACGGACGATATAGTATAGCTGCTAGGCGGCGGCAACTTATAAAACGACCCAAATTGGTCCTAGTCCTCACAATTTTTTCCCGGGAATATGTTATACGTACGTCACAGGAACGGCATGACTAATCGCAGCCAGTCGCGAGTATAAAATAGTATTCACTAATAATGTACTTACGGCCACTCGTCAAGGTCGAGCGATCGCACTCGCGATATGTGAGATCCTAGATTCCTGTGAATGCCGGAACATTCGATGCATATCAATACGCCGAGATTCAAACTTGCCCAGTCAGGATCTGAAATTTAAAAAAAACAACGTTAGGTTTGGGTACACCTAAACTTTTATTTGTACATAGTTATTCCTTTCACTTCCTATTGTAATTTATACTATTGGTTATTCAATAAGAATACAAAAAAAACTCGATTACAGCTTCTCAATACAAACAAATTTAAGTTTAGGTATGTGACGCAGAATTATCTCCTGGGTTTAGATCTGAATGCCATCGCACCCGTAAAGGTTCCGCGGATTCCTTTTCTTCATCGTACGGAAATTCTCACAGATATACAACATAACCACCCCTGCAGCCAGCTGGGGCAGTTATATCAGATTTAAACCGACTAAAAACGCAAGTCACATCGGGTCTTCTGCCGCGCCGTGGTGGACATGCGGACCCCGGGCTCTAAAGTGCGATTTTTTCATGCAACTGGACTTATCAATGGGATCAAGCCAAATTAAATTCGAGCAAAATCTTTACTGCTCAAATGAATGAATGAATGAAAGAACGAATGAATGGAAGTAGTTACCTGCGGCGCCACAGTCGCAGCACTTGTCATTCCCGTTCACTCTGCGGATATAGTACGTAGCGCGCACGTCTCCCGTCGAGTTGGCGCCCGTGGGGGCTGGTTGACGGGACGTCTGTAGGAAACACAAGATTAAATAACTTCCTCGCACTCGTACAAATGTAAGGGTCATAAAGTAAATAAATTGGAAACATTATAGAACGCAAAGGTAAAAGAGATACAGCTTTGAAAATCTTAGATAGCAAAAAGAATTCCAATTCTAGAATTTCTTTCTGGCTACAACAACTACTTTTTACTAGACAAGAATAGTTTCTCACCCGTCCTTGCAGCGAAGCAAGTATCTGCGCTTCTACCGCAGCCACCCAAGCGTCACGCTCGGCGGCCGCTGCCCCTGCACCTGCGGCACCGCACACCTCCCAACGCCAGCGCTTGCCGTCCAGGCTCACGATCGTGAACTCACATGACGTGGCGTATTCGCCCTCTGAAATGACATATTGAATGAAACGATGAAACGTCGAGTCACGTTTAAATATTCAATACAGCTAACTTTAATTTCAAATTCATTTATTTTGTCATTAAAACATAACTATAAATTTTACAGAGAACAATAAGTGAGTCAGACATAAACAATATAAACCATAAATAAAATAAACTGATAGAAAGACATAAATAACATAAAATATATAACTTAAGATTTATATTTTATGTTATTGAGTCACGAATAATTCCTAATCATCATCATAGGTATACCAAGATCGATACCATAAGCTCGGGCTCTCTCCATAAGTAGCCCCCGCCCAGCTGACCCTGGGCCATCTACGGTTTTAAGATGGCCACCTTGACCCCAGAAAGAGGAAGTGGGGCGAGCATCGCGCTACCTCGTCGACGGTGGGTTGTAGGGTGACAGGCGGCCTTCCTATCACCCCCGTCTGCGCTCGGAGAACTAGCCCACCCCTGCCTGCTCCCCACTGTGCCCTCTCATAGTCAGAGGGACACATTGAGACCCTCGGAGCAGCAGCGTCTCCGTTGCCCGGGTACACCGCATACATGGAGATTCTGGCCCGCAGCCGGTTACTAAGACCACCTGACATAAAGATCGCTACTTAACGTACCTTCATCCCCATCCTTCTTCACGCCGCTACTCTTCATCCGCCGATGCCGTTTCTTGACGTGCGGCGTGTCCTTATCCTGTCCATTGGTGGAGCCGACCTCCACCTCAGAAGCCAAGGACTGTCGACTGGACGCGGGCTCCTTCATCGTCTCAAACGCTGAGAGCAACGCTTTGTCTGTTGTACTGCGTGATTTTTCTTTATAACCTAGGAAAAGAATTTTGTATGTATTAATTTGTAATAAAGCAAGAAAGGGTGTAGTGTAATATGGGGTATATTCTTGCATGATTAAGGGCCAAGACTGGGATTCAGGATTCAGACAATCACATCAAGTGGAATAGACAATATCAAATTAATTCCTATCCAATTCTACTAAAAATATTATAAATGTGACAGTTGAAACAGTTGAGCGGATTTGGCTAAAATTTAGTATAGAGATAGTTTATAAGTAGTCTGAAATAACACAATTTTATCGCTGGATTCACGCGGGCGAAGGTACGAGCAACAGTACTATTATAAAACTGTTAATTAGTAATGTCTGTACATTGAAGATATTTAAAAAACTTGGGTGTCCCCAGGACAACATTCTTAACCCTAAAATACATTTTTTTTTAATTCTGGCCTATTCCGTCTCATTCGCACTAATTCTAACCTACAGTAAGTACGGATGTACGAGTACGTATCAGTTGTATACCATTAACAGCCGACCTAGTATTCAATATTAGTACCATGTTTCATTAAAACTGATAGTAAATTTGTGTCAGTATTTCATCAAGGTCTGTCAATAGAACCGGTTCATGAAAATACCAGTAATCCCAAAGAATATCTCAATAAGGTAATACGCTATGGAATTTTAATGGAGTCTTGAAATTTTATACAACTTGCAACTTTAAGAAAAAGATGAACACAATCAGTACAGCCGTTCTTAAGTTAAGGTGTGACAGAAGGAAACTTATTTTTATAGATTAAATAATTGTCTTCGTAATTTGAATTTGATGACGAAGGCAAGTTAATAAACAAGGGTGATTCTGTTCTGAGAACACAAACAAAAAGCAATAAAATATTCTTTTCCTGCACTTGCACACAACGTAAGCACAACGGTAGAACTTATACGGTAGGTAAGGTGACTCGTGCGAAGGTCTTTTTGTTGGGTAGTAGCATACCATAAATGTCTACAGTCCTAGATCTGGTGTAGAGGCGACTGATGCGCGAGCGCGGCAGTGGAGAAGCAGCTAATGTTCGCGAACAATTGTGAAAAAAATGAGTTAAATTTTGATGCTTGAGCAAAAGTCATGACTTTTATATAAAAACTAGCGTACCCGCGCGCGGCTCCGCCCGCGTGAATGTTGGCTATCGCCACCAAGTCTTTTTTAAGCTGAGGGACTGCCCGTACTAACTTTTAATTTCTATTCCTTCGCAATCAGTGGTTGCAGCTAAACGTATTCATTTCATCTCAAGTTCTATCAAACCCTTCAAAGTACAGTGCCATGCATCGCGGCCAAAGCCCGTTTATTTACCATCATTATCCTTTTTCATTGTCTTCTAGATTTTATGTGGATTAGATAGCTGCTCTGGCCAAAGTATGTGTGACTCGGAAGAGGCCCTTTGAAAAACCCTTTCATCATAGTTGCATTGCACTTTCACATTCGATGCACTATTTCAAATTAGTGAACATTATTTATTACTTATTTATTGCCGAAAATCTGATTTTTTTATTATTAAAATCTTGCTACAGATATTGACATTTGACAATCTGATTTATCATTCAAGAAGTTCATGAAAGTAAAGAAAGAGGATATACTAATAAATACCGGTCAAGTGCGAATTGGGCTCGTGCACGCAGCGTTCCGTACAAAATTGGGTTGAGGGGGATTTCCGCACGACAAAAAAAGGGGGCGAATTTAACTTTGTTGCAGTGCTTCTTGTCTTGAATGACAGACATACATTTTTTTTTTGGTGAAGTAGGTAATATTTATGCTTTCCGGACTTTTCCCTGTACTTATGCTATAAGATTTTACTTTCTGCAAAATATCTGGATTCTAGCCCAAAGGGAAATACCCCTTTTTTTTCGTGCGCAAAAACCCCGTCAGGCTTCACCTCAACGGAGCCAACGGAGAGGATGGTATGTCAGAGTAGAGTATTTCCTACCAATGCCTGTGTGATCGAGGAATCTGGTGTGTCCTAGAAAGGATATCCTAGAAAACCCAACCGGTTCCGGCCACCAACACTGGCGACCTCGACGTGTTATTAGGAATCTAAATCCCCATCTCTATAAAAAAGCGCGCGTGGAAATATAACACCCTGCCACCCTGGGTCTGCTTCTGCTAGGGTGACGGTTAGCCTCGACCGTCACCCTAGGCCCGTACTCGTGGAGGACGGTTCATGGTTCTGCGAACTACGCCGCCCGGTGCGCCTTCATCGGCACGGGGGAGTGCTAGATCTCTCCCGCAGCTTTTCCACCACCACTTGCGCGCATTACTGCCTCGCAAAAAAAGCAGTGGCGTTCCACATACTCTCTAATGGTGACCATGGTCCGCACCAGGGAATTCACCATGAGGCTTACCCCACCGACGTCTGCTTCTAGGACATGGCACCACTCTATCCACTCTGGAGACTCTACCAGTGTATGAAGAGGTGGTGTGCCCACGGATCAGCCCCGGCAATGGTGGCATTCAAACGTCAGCACCCTGCCTACGCAATGCAGGAATTCACCAAAACAGCCATGCCCATCAGTAAGCCTTGGATAGCTCAGGGTCAAGGGTTACCTTAAACTTCGGCGTCTGTAGACCCAAGATGGAGTTCGATTTTAGTCGGTCAAGTCCGATATTACGTCCCTACTGGCCAGAGGAGGGGAGAGATTCGTGGGGATTTCCGCACGAAAAATAAGGTACGGCTTCCTAAAACTCTCCGATTGCGGTGCAGGTGACTCACTAACGTCGCCGAAGATAACTTAACGACCTCCGTCCTCCATGAGTGCAGGCCTGGAGATGGTAGGTCAAGCCACCTATTAGTCGATAGTGAGACCACAGTTTGGATATTACGCTACGTGTAATGCCAAGCATTATCCGCAACATTCCTTTTATCTAATTCAACTTGATGCCTCTACGTGTTCTTAAGAAAGAGGTCTTGACAGACAGAGAGACGGATAACGAAGAGATAAGGTTTTTTTCCTAATCAGGCACAGAACCCTAAAAATTAATACATTCTATTTACTTTTGAGGAAAAAGAAGTAAAGGATATTACTCTATGAAAATTTAGACAGTCAATTTTAGTTCCTGTTGCTATGACAACTATTATAGATGGCGATAAAAACGTTTGCAACATCTAATTTTCTTTTTATTACTAAATTTCCTGAATGAATCATATATTTTTAATTATGTTATATGCTATTCGAGGCGGAGACAAATCCAAAAAATCATAGATCATGATAATCTGTTCAGCCGTTCTTGAGTTCTGGCAAAAGCACGTTTTTAGCCCTTTTTAGGGCTTTAGGGTTCGAATTTTAAAAAATCCTTTCTTAGTACACCTCTACGCATTAAAACACACATATTCTGTAAATTTCAAGTCTCTACGACCAGCGGTTTAGGCTGTGCGTTGTCTCTAGGTCAGTCAGGACTTTGAATTATATAGTATAAGATTACTAATATTTAAAATCTATGTTAACATTTTGGTAATAGCGAAATTTAACAAAAATATATTAGTAAAAAATATTAGTCATTAAGCCATGACTAATATGTGATACATAAAATATTTAGTCAGTAATCGATTTTACTATTGAACGAATGGCATACTGTCGCAGTATTGCCCTGCCCGTATCGCCTCTCTCATCTGGAAGACTCGACATCGAATTTATCTATTAGTCTATTACAGAATAACCTAACCCATACTACATTCGTTGACTATTTTTTTAGACTAATCCCACCCTCTTTCCCACTATTATAATATAACAGCAGTCACCCACGAACACACTGAGTCTTGGCACGAATTATGTAGATGACTCCAGTGTCTTCCCAAGACGTATATATTTTTTTATCGGTCACGTCAATATGACTTCATCTCGCCTGATGATAAGCTAAAGGTAGGGGGTCTCCATTACATACACCAACAGTGACATAATGGTGGAACTGCGTGAATAAAATATATCAGAGAATTTCGAATATCTACGATGTTTTCAGGTAGCTCATTAGTCAAAGTGAGTTCCTGTAAAGGGGTGGTCCCAGTTTAAGTTCCGTCCTGGAACTTTTCCGAGCTAAATCTATAGAAAAAGTTAGCACACTAATTTGGAGTTAGAAACATAATAGTGACTACTAAAATTACAAGTGTCAACTCACCTATAGACAGTCCACCAATACTGTCATGTATATCCAAGCTGCTATACCCGTTGTATCCCGGCACTGTCGTGATGATAGACTTGGAACCGCGGGGCTTCTGGCCCAGGACCTTGACTGTTACATACTGGAGGGATATCTCCTTGCCGTTCACATCTTCCATATAATCCTGGAATATTCATAAATAGGTTTCAGAAAATCATAATTTATTGTGAAAAGTAGTTAGCGGTCTTGCTTTTTTTATACTACTTAGGTGGCAGACAAGCACAGGGCCCATATATGATGGGAAGTGGTCACCGTGGCCTATGCACGTGTGCAACGGTAGAAGCGTCCCACTCGTGCTGCCAACCCTGGAGGAGGGGGGTTTGAGGAGTTGCGGGGGATTGGAGGGGAGGGGGGTTGACGGAGGGGATTGGGACGGTGGTTGGAGGCGTTTGAGCTCTGGCTACCCTACTTACCAGCGGGAAAACAACACGATTGCTCGACAAGTCCCAAATAGTTCGGCGATTCCTCTGCCAATTGCCCTAACATCCCGGCCGACTGTAACCTACCCGCCTCGCCAGGGTTGTATTGCCGCCTATCTCAAACTATGAATGAGATGTGAAGTAGCTTTTTGGCAATAATGTATTGTGCCAAATTACGTGCAGCAAAAATATGACTCTCGAAGTATGGACGTAAGTAAGACGCTGGCTACCATTTCAGAAATATAAGATTTATGAATGTAGGTGTATCTCCAAAGGATATTTATGATACACATTTGGCATATTTGGAAAATGTCAGTAGAAAGTTGTTAGTTTCGATATGGTCAATTTAGGCAAGATGTTATTTTCAGAAAGTGGTCAAAGGCTTAAGGTCAGATCACTTACATGTAAACTCGGATGATAAGTCAGCCTGCCATCATCGCACAGCGTTACATATTTCTTCTTCCACTCTTTATTCAGAGCCTTACTGCTCTTTTTGTACAAGTACCCCTGCTTCAAAGGAATCGCCCGTCCAGATCCAAGTTCTCCATTCTTGAGTCTATCATCTCCCTTTTTGGAGGGAGTGAAAAGATTCGATCTCCTCCTCGATTTTCTAGACGTCGTAGGTGTAGAAGAAGGGGTAGGAAGATCCTTGGGGTCTTTGACTTGGAGATTGTCTAAGCAATGTGGAGCTGTGAATTTCACGTTGTTGTTTTCTGTCGCGATTGAAACAAGCCCTGATGAGGATCCATGGCTGCCGAGAGAGTTGCCCCATCGTGATGACGTGTCAGATCCGTTGGTGCTGTGGATTTCGACGACGTGTGTTGAGGAGATTCCGCTGCTGTTTGAAGATGCGTCGAAGGATTGAGCGCCTCTGTGCAAATGGTGGGATGACGCTGAAAGTGTGTGATGGCCTCGTGGTAAGGAATCCTGAAACAATAGACATTCTGAATTAGAACTTATGTAGGTAGAAAATTTTTCAACATCTATTGGCGCAATTTGGGGGTTAGGCCGTTTCGTATACCGTGACTTCTAATGATATGCCACTTATTACTATGCCAATATGCAGGGAACACGTTTCGTTCACGTGAGATCATTACGGCCTTTCTAGCATGATGGCATAAGGCTTTTATTGGTTTTTCTCTTGCCAATTAAAAAGATGGATTAATGAGAAATGTATCGGAGAATTTCTAATATCTAGGAGTTCAGTTAACTTGGAGTATTCGCCCTGTGAGGGAATGGTTGTGGGTTCAAGTCTCGTCCTGAAGTTCTCCCTTTCCGATCTTTATCATTGATGAGAAATATATGGAACCCATAACTTGTATAAAATATGTCTAACATGAAACGGGACAAGAAATATCTAGCCTATCTAACCACTCGAATAAGGAAACCGTAACAATGGTTCTCGAAGGTCATCCGATATTTATTACACTTATAGCACGCAACGGATTCTCACTACACGCGACGTCTTTGTCTCAGAGGTTTGCTTGTGGCGGAAAATTGGCGAATTAAGCGTGAAGTTAACTGTATCTTGTGATTTACGTTTTGCAGTTCCAAACATTAATGTTTGGTTGTTCTTTTATGAAAAGTTTTCACATATTTTTATAATATGCGATCGTGTGGGCAGCGTTGAATGATATACATCCTTTTAAGTCTGGAAAGGTGTCTGGTAGATTACTAGATTAACCTACTTGTTTTCTGTGAAATAGAATACAGCTGCTACCCCCTTCCCCTATTCTGTTCCCATTCCCCTTTCTTCTTAACTCTTCCCATTTTGGTGTAGTACAAGGCGACTATGAGATACTATACGTTTTTTTATGAAATTAACTCATAAAACCCTACTACACACACACGTCCTGCACTCTCAAAAATCGTATAAAGCAAATAGCTATTAAAATTGATATCAAATAGGAGAGTGATATTCCACCTAGTGAGTGATTCGATCAATGCAATCTTTTCATTGGTTCTATCCACCAGATTCTCAAGAATCTACCGAATGTTAGTGAGTACATTTCTACAATGCAACCACAGTCCTGTTCACTGTGCATTTTCATTAGTTCTATAGAATCTGCCAGATACTTAAAGAGTCCACGAAAACAAGAGTTATCCCCGTTCACCACCATATTATAAAACCCAAGTTTTATGAATTTTATCGCATTAAAACAAAGCAACCCACACGGCAATCCGAAATGTATAAAAATCATATAAGTTCGTTTCTATGTTTAAATCGGTGACCATAACGCTCATAAGACAGGATCCCACTCAGGTGGGTATGCAAATGTTATTATGCCCATTTGTAGACCGAATGTGACCATGACCTATTCGTAATGTGTAGAAAAAGTATTTGCGCAGTAAAATATAACAATAATATGAAGATTTCTCTCTACTTGTCCTGCTTTTACTAAGGGGACGATTCTCGTAATAAAATATGGTCAAGAAATCTCGCCACGTCAGGAAGTGGTTTTAATTGAGGTATCAAGTTTTGACCCATATTATCTAACAACAGAGCAAGTTAAAAAAAGCTTGTTGCATTCGTGTTGACGGTAAAATAAATAGCAACCCATTTATGTCCCACTGCTGGGCACGGGTCTCCTCCTCTAACGAGAGAGCTGAGAGGGTTAATCCACACACGCTGGCCTAATGCGGGTTGGTGGATCGGACATGTCCTTAGAATTTCTTCTAGGAGATGTGGGTTTCGTGTTTTCCTTCACCGTCAGCAGATGGTAAATCATGTAATTAGCATATATAAATTCCACAAAGTGAAATTCACATTGGTGCTGTCCGGCCGGATACCTCCGAGTAGAGGCCGCGTTCTTATCCATTCAGCTACCATCGCATAGGTATGTATGTTGACGTTACGGTTGGTCAATCCAAATACGGGGGATAGAATAGGGATAAACCCTTTCGGATTATTGATGTGAAATATCATTTTACTAACGTGCTTCGTATGACACGATACCAATGGCCATGGTCGTCATGCTCTACTTATAATGTATTTTTATTCTGTAATTATAATCATAATTACAAATTAAATTAATGAACTAGAAAATATGTCGATTTTATTAACGAAAACGTTTCATTTTGTAATCTAATTAATATAAACGGAAAGTAACACCTTATAAATCACGATACAATCCGTTAGTTTTTAATTATTTGATATGTAATATTCGCGTAGACTTTCGACTTTTATTTTTATTGTTCCTGGGCTGGCGCAATAATCTCTTACTTTCTGAGTCAATTTTAAGCTATCTCATACTGTTTCATGTATAAAAACAAATAATTAAAATGTAAGTGTCCGTTTGTAACGTTAAAATAACAGTTTTTCAACGAATGCAAATGAAACATTGAATTTTATCATGGTACTTACAACAAAAAAAAACATCATTTTTTTACTTTTGTCAGACTATCCTTCTGTATGTTTGAATTACGTAATCTCTGGAACGGCTGGATGAATTTAACAAAACTTTCGCTTGTAGATAGCTAATATTACAAGGTGTCACATGGGCTACTTTAATTTAGAAAACAATTAGGGTGCCGCCCAAAAATAATAAAACCCAGATCTATGTCCATGTGAGCGAATAAATACAGCTTTTAATTAGCATAAAAATAGTTATTATTTCTCGTATAATTTATCGAAGACGCGTCATATAAAACTTACTAACACTTCCTACTACTAATCTTATCAAAACAGAATGATCACCCAATACATCATATTTTTTACAGCATAAGTCATCCGTGCATTGACACATCATACGTCATAAGTTCATTACATGACGTCACTGCGTGTCATATAAGGAACAATAGGGTATTGTTGCCCTATTCTAGAACAAAGGTATCAGACAAACTATTGAAGACGCAATAGAATCATGAATTATTGGAGTTACGAAGTCAATGAGTATGCTACTTTGTATCACACAGAGTCAATGAGACAATGTTTTTTATACTACTTAGGTGGCGGACAAGCATACGGCCCACCTGAAGCGGTCACTAGCCTATAGCACACGGCCTACCTGATGGGAAGCGGTCACCGTAGCCTATGGACGTGTACAGCACCAGGAGCGTCACACTCGCACTGCCGACCCTAAAAAAGGGAGGGGGTTTGGAGAGGGGGAGTGGTTGATAGAGTATTTGTGCTGACATCGTAAGAGACTTTAGTCTCGATGCTGACAGCAGCATAAAATCCTTCCAATGAGCTCTGGCTACCCTACTAACCGCCGCGCCGGGAACACAAGCCAGTGGTTATTATGGCCGTGGTCTTCTGTGGGACGGAGGTACTACCCCAGTCCTTAATTCGGAGACTGTCTTGTCCTACCTTCATAATCATAATATTATGTCATCAATTCTTACTTTATTTGTAGTTAGAAAGAATAATTTACTAGCTGTTTCCTTCTAGAAGTGTTTCCTTATCGTATTATTGTGCAAAATTAATATTATTTATTTTTATGTTTTATTCATTCAAAGTGATATTTATGCAAATATTTAAATCAAGTTTCGAATGAAATATTGATTGAGTAATTTATAACCATTTTATTTTAAGTATTTTTTTATTCATTAAGAATTAGTTAGATTGCAAATTAGAAAATTATTTTAATTTACATTCTTATAGTTTTCTTCGTGTCAAAGTCGTACCTAACACGTAAAGCGAAACGCTTAGATTTTTCTTTTTTGTCAAAAAATATTCCCGTTAACCGTTACGTTAACGTAAGTTAATGATAGTGATGAGTAGTACCTAACAATCGCTATTGCAGTCAGCGACAACAGTAGCTTAAAACGATACTTGCAGGTGAGTGCCGGCTTGCAGGTGAGTGCCGGCTTGCAGGTGAGTACCGGCTTGCAGGTGAAGTTAACTTGGCACCAAAGGTCTCGATCGGGTCCACTATACCTACCCAGTAGGGCTCTTTAATATAAAGCCACTAAGAATCCATAATGTCTTTCGATGATAATTTATCGCTTCCGGTACTTCCTTGAATGCGCTTCAACTGTTTCGTGAAGGGCAGCAAATATAAGGAAATCGATAGCAATAACATTAAGGGCATGTGCGAGGACGACCACAACACAATATGTGAGACATACCATGGTGTATATACGTTTGTACTGATACACAGATAATAGGCTTTCTCATGGGTGTGTGGGGCTCCACCACGAGCTTAAGGGCTTGAGTCAACCTCGGCAGCAAGCCGGTACACCTACTGCAAGTGGCAAGTTTTTAAACAACCAAGCCACAGAAAAAATAATAAGAGGTATTGCTATATTATTAGTTCTATAAAACAAGCTAAGGTTACTATTACTTATAGTAGTTTAGGTACATGATATTCACCTTGTTTGTTTGTTTTGTTGAGTACTCGATATTTCGGCCCTATTTTTGCCTGCAAGTTAGTAATTTAAATGACCATGTCAATCTAAACGCTAAGATTAACTGCTTAGGATTTAGACTCGAAAAGATTAGGCAGACCATGTCCATATACCTACATACTTTTCCGTTTTAGAAAACTACAAGATATCATAGGTGTTGACCGTCTTTGGAAAAATAAGACAGAGGAAATAACAAGCAGATTAAATAATAAACTAGTTATATGACACGGTAAAACCCAGTGTTTCTGCTAAGACGCAGATTGTGAATATCAACACGCAGTAAGGTTTGTTTTTCTCATTCTAAATAGGTCAAGGTCATCCCAAAGCTTCAATTTGTCATAATAAAAGTCCGTGTTTGTCAACTTTGTAGTATGAAACTATTGTAGTATAGAAAACTAACAAGGAACCAGTGTATCATCAAATGTCGTGTCGTGTCGTGTACCTATATCATCAAGAACTTACGAAAACAAATTAAATAAACCGATAACCGTTGAAGGATTCTGGTCATCACACTACTGCCCCCGTAGACAAGTGGCACATTGTAAATCGCTAAGGAAAGGAATAGAATAGGTCGACCAATCACATCCAAGTTCGGCGACGAGCTTGGATGTGATTGGTCGACCTTTTCTATTCCTTTCCTTAGCGATTTACAATGTTCCACTTGTCTACGGGGGCTGATGTGAACTTCTTCATAACTCAATTTGCTGAGCTGTGGGGGTTAGGGGGAATACTAATAAGTTCTGTAACTAATATTCTTTAAAAAAAACGTCACCGTATTACACCAGTCCTTTTTAAGTGATTCAGGGAGTAGCAGAAGCGTGGGTGGGATTAATTCTAATTATATACGCCTTATGCAAATAATAAACAGCTTATTAATAAGAATCCAGATGTTTTTGTTCAAATCACGTTAAATTAATATTATCACAGCTAATACAAGAATCTTGTTTAACCTTGAAATACCAAAGAACTAGTTTCTATAAAACCTATTTGCTTTTTATCATTGTTAGAATAAGTTCTTTGGTATAATAAATATCTAAAAATTTATTAATAAAAATTATAAAAAATTTTGGTCACGTTGCCGTTGTAGAAATCAATAACATAATATTATTGTTCAAAGTTTACGAGAATATTAATAATTAATAGCAACTCATTTATGTTCCACTGCTGGGCACAGGTCTCCTCTCCTCTAACGAGAGCTGAGAGGGTTTAGACCTTAACCCACACACGCTGGCCTAATGCGGATTGGTGGATCGGACATGTCCTTAGAAATTCTTGTGGGCCGTGTGCTTGTCAGCCACTTACGTAGTATAAAAAAAGTTTGAAAAAGCTTTTTAACTTAGAAGTTTTCCAAGTTTTCGAAGTGGATGTCGTTTGACCAAGATGGTGCAGTTTGTGAGTTTGTAACGTCGTGTATGCGTGTACGTGTATGCATTGTTGGCATCGAGGTCAAATATCAACGTTCTATTACACCTCTAACTGACACATCCTTCAACCGTCCTTTTACACAGACTCAGTACAAAAAACTCACAAACTGATCGTCAATAAAAGTTTTTATGCGCTAACGGTGATATTGTTAGCCGAATGATTGGTAGTGGCCTTTGGAATAAATAAGTCCTAGATAGCTCTAGGTAGTGCTGGTTCGCTAGGCAACAGAGTCAATGTTCTGAATAAAATATGTTCAACATTCAGTTCCGATCTCAATGTTTAGTTCAGAAGTTGTTATGGACACCTTCCGACTCCATCATCAAACCAGCTTCGTAATATTATATTATCGCATTGTCAGCAAAGATACGGAAGTTTACCAAATTTGAGTTCAATTTAAGCGGTTCTATAAGCTTCCAAGATTTGACCCATATTCGGATTAACATACAAACTAATAAACGGAGCAAGTTAAACAAAAACTTGTGAAAAGCTCTAGGAGTCGTACTTCAGAATCTTTTTGATGATAACAAAGTTGTATATCTAGAACAAGCTGCTGTTTAAAAAAAACCTTTTTAAAAACAAGCTTATATTATTTACAATATTGCATTGTCATGGGACTTACATAATGCCAAATTTCAGCTCAATCGGATAACCAGAAGTGGTCGAAAAATGGCTCGCAAGATTTGATTACAGACAACGGGACAGGTGAAACTAAATATAAGCAAGTTACTTAATGGATGTCGTTTGTAAACAAGAAATTATCTTCGTATTTGAGTGGATATTTGTCACTGAAGAGGGAAACTCAGATGAATCAGATCGACTATGTATGTGTCATTCAAATAATGAGTTATCAAAGGTGTGGATGTGATCTGCATCCGGTTGAGATAATAAAACCTAAAAGCAATCGATCGTATCCCAATGATAAAGTATAGATAGTTTTCACTGTCCATGACATCAGACTGCATCATAGGCCCCCGTAGACAAGTGGCACAGCGTAAATCGCTAACGAAACGAATAGAATAGGTCGACCTTTCAAACAAAAAACCGCATCTAAATCCGTTCAGTAGTTTTTGCGTCCATCACGCACTAACAGACAAACAGACGAGAATTACCAAAATATTTTTTTTGCGCTGAAAATTCGCACACAGGCAGCTCTTATTATATTTTGTGGGTTGTGATGGATTGTGAATTCTTCGGAAGTTACCTTTACTCAGCCAATAAAATCATCATATATTATCGAGATGACGACGTTAATTAATGATGATGTAGGTAAGTACACTAGCTAACAAAAGGTCCGATATGAAAGGATCGGCGAGTTGGTGGCAAGCAAATAACCATTATAGTCGTTAGCATATTAAAGGCTTTCGGAAAACTTACAAGCATACATAATATTTATGTTTAAAATACCACAGTTGAATAGATTAAATATTACGTGTGACCTAAACTTTCTCCTTCTATGTGGAGTAGTACAGTCGCCTACATATTACGCAATAAGATAACCGATATCACAAACATGATTAGATACAATATTGGAAATATTGAGTTTCACTGGAAACATCTCTGAATGACTAACAGCTGAGATTCTGAAAGTTCCCAGGGGAAGTTATCAGTCAACCGATAAGAGATTAGCTTTATATTTAATCTTATTTGGTTCGAGTGGATTATACTAGGCCACCAATCGTGGCAAATATACACATCCAGAGTAAGGGTCAACGGTTCCTTAGAATTTAGGAGGTTAGGTCTCTCGCACTCTCAAAAGTTCCGCGGGATTTGCTACTAATAAATCGAACTTGCGGGAGTAATACTACCCTGGTCTAGAGGACCATTGTTGCTGAATACTGGATAACCCTTGGTGTTCCGATATGACATCGAGGGCCCACGCCTCGCCAAAGCCAGTCCCCATAAAGTCCCTGTGGCTAGGCCTCATATTTCGGACAAAAAATCGAGAAGAAGCGTCTGATATTATGGTTTATGCTTCGTACGTCTTTTGACAAATAGTTGACAAGAAAATAAATCATAAATAGATAATAAACTGAGACCAATGATGGCCTCTTTGTTTAGTAATCAACATTTGCGTATTTTTCATCAAAGATTGCTATGACTAAAGCGACGAGGTGAACATAGTGAGGTTTACTGAATATGCCCGTAAGTGAGAGTCCCATAGGTCTCCGGCGTTTTCCCCAAACCCGGAGATTTCATGCATGAGCTGGCGTTCCTCACTTAAAAAAACCTCTGACTGCTAACGGCAATTGAATGATGTCTGGATACAGGTGCACATTTTTAAACTATCGTAGGCATAGCTTTTATCGCGGGCTTTCAGGGGACCGAGTCAAGAAATTCCGTAACGAAAATAAAAAACCTAACAACCCCCATTGTCGCACAAGTTCCAACTCTATTTCAAGTATTGTAATAATCATAATTGAGTGACTGCTATGTAATAGCTTTACCACGGCAGTCTTCGAGTGCCAAACGTTTTTTTTTACTTTTTGTTTTCTATGCTACTCCTAGTACCTACTACTAAATTTGTACTAGAAATACACAAGTATGTAACGTGATATTATCTTTTAGTTTCTAACAGTCACGGTACAATGAGTAGCAAAATTATCAGCAGTGCGAAGAACCCTGTCAAATTATCAATTGGAAGTTATAAACATAGATTTATCGATTACTTGCGTTGTAGTTTGTTGATCCCACTTCTGATAAAGTGTTATGGAAACATGTTGTGAAGATAATCACATTAATTTTGAATTGTGTGCGTAAGAATGCTGTGTGCGTAACTGTTTGGTAATCTGTAGAACTTTTGAGAGATTTTTGTATGCAATTATGTACCTACATAGTTGGACATTCTGAAGAGACAGGAGTGGATATATTAAACCTACATTTTAAGAGTCAAGTCTTCCATCTTTCAAAGTAAGCATAGTTTAACTATAGCTTGTGTTGAGTTCTAGAATTCGGATAAACATACTTATACACTTTTTTTGTAAAAAAATACATTATTATACATAGAAACACCCAAACTAATGCAAGTATTCATGCATACAAACATTTGCACTGAGCAGGAATCAAACTCGCGCCCTCTGTCATAGAATTCGCATGTCCATTAACTCAAATCTTCGCACTCCAAAAGTCAATAGCCTATAACTAGACATCCAGTCAACTGCTGAGAAGTGAAGTTAATTCCAATTTCACGCCTGGATTAACAAAAAAATACTAATATTTGAAACAGCGAATCATTATCAAAAGTAGCGATTATAGGAAACCAATGAGCCATGAGTTGTGGAAGTAATTGGTTAGGTTTTAGTAAAAGTGCGTTTGGAAATCATCTTATTAACAACTAGTCTATGTCCGCGACTCCACCTGTGTTCTTCGCCTTTTTTGACTATATCTCCAGTTCTACTCAACCAATTGTGATCTAACATGTGTAAAATGTTAAGTCTGACCAAGACCTTTTAAACAACACAAACCGCATCGAAATCCGTTCAGTAGTTTTTGCGTCCATCGCAAAAAACAAACACAAGATTAAAAAAAAAATCATCAGAATCGTTCATTTAACGTAACCCGTAAGTAAACAATAAATTGGCAAACGGCTTCTTAACAAAAAAAAGGAAACAGCTGGCGATGAATTTCAATAGACCATGGAATTCAATACAGAAAAACAGGTAATTCAAATAATAAACATTCGAGACAGGTATAAGCCACTGATAGGCAAACCCAGAAGCTGTGAGTTATATTCTACACAAACAAACACACAAATTTAAAAAAAATGTTTTATCAAAATCGTTCATGAAACGTAACCCATGTATTTTTTTAAATACCTGCAATGTAAAGACACAGCTTATTTACGATTTTATAATAGTACTAGCTTCCGCCCGCGGCTCCGCCCGCGTGGATGTCGGTTATCGCGACCTAAACATAGCCTATGTTCATTCTCGAGGTCTAATCTACTCCTATACCAAATTTCATCAAAATTGGTTTTCAGCAGTTCAGGCGTGAAAGCGTAACAGATAAACAGACAGACAGAGTTACTTTCGCATTTAAAATATTAGTATGGATAAATAGATTCTTTGTAGTGAGTAAGTGCAACTTCTGAAAATATTTGGACCAGAACCCCATAAAGGCTCGTAGTTTAACTATAGTTAAAACAAAACAGCTGTAAGTACCAATACCCGGTACCAGTTTTTCACCCTAAATACTAAGTACCAAGAATTGAATGGGTGTCAATGATAAGATGGGTTTCCTTATTTTGACATTATTGCAGACATTCCAATTTTGAAAATATTGAATCTTTGTTCGAGATAGTTCTTTCCTTACAAGTTTTTAATTGTATAACTTTTCCTAGTGTTATTAAAATCATTTATTATAATTAAACTGCTGGCCAGAGGCCTTATCATTAGGCTTAAAAAACTCAAACTGTTTATTATTGAGTACATTTTATCAGTATTGTTATGCAATGATAATATAATTGGTTAGTAACAGTAATAGTTTTAAGATACACACACATTAAATTGACGTAAATAAGTAATACTTAATACTCTTAATAAGCAAGCGTGTGAAGTATGTATGGACAGAAGCAGATGGCGAGTTATCCAGGAGGGAAAAAGGCGGGAACATATGTATGTATGTCAATGAATTTCAGCATTTAATACTATGAGATGGACATTGCCTAAATTACACTCCTATTTTAGATTTAGTACTCAATTCGTCAAGGGCAAAGAAAGTTCCAGTTCGTCAAGCATGTTTTTTCCCTACGTTTTGGTTCTGATTCGTCAAGCAATGTAAAAGTATCAACTGGTCAAGTCAATAAATACATACATGGCCACGGAAACGCTTTTACAATTTCTTTCAATACATTTCCATACACCCACAAGTCGCATGGTGGCCATCCTAAACCTACTTCTGGGTTGCAAGTTCTAGTCACCGTCACAGGGTTTCTCTCTGTACCACGCCATGGACCCGACGACCGCACTGTGACTTCATGAAGTGCTGAGAATCGGATCTCTACCATCCAGTACGGGTAAGAAAATACAATATTGTACAGTCAGCACCAAAGGTTGATTAACAAATTCTAATTTATTGATCACCTTAGCTCTAAGATCTTTAATATAACGATAAACAATACATATAAAACATAAGCTTTGTCCTCTGGAGATTATAAAACTACATATAAATGACTGACCTATGTATTCCAATGTAAAAAGTATTTGTAAATATTTTAGTGTTAATCGACTTTTGGCGCTGACTGTACTTAATGTGATGTGATGTGTGTGATAGTAAGTTTTAACATACATTAACCAAAGCACAGAATGAGTCACGGAATTAACTAACCACTCTTAACTACAGTTTTGTGGGTGAGCAGTGTTTTTTAACTGACTTCAATTCACTACTGCTGCGACAACAATCACCTCTTCTTTCATGAGGCCGTCAAGTTGAGAGCCACCATTATAGCACTATCCGTGTTTATAATGGTGATCCCCTTCCTGAGACTTTACCTTTAGCTTACCATCAGGCGAGGTGAAGTCATATTGACGTGACCAATATAAAAAAAATCAACTAAATTTTCTTTTTTTCCAGAACTTTCCACTGGATGTACTGATTCTGTTGATTCTATATTTTATTTGAAAACTGGTGATTCCCATGTGGTCCCATTGCAATTTGGTCCATTGGAAAAAGAAAGTTTTTTTGGAAGAATAAACAATTCTTTCGAAACATATAATATCATTTCATCATTTGAGTACATAAGATTATTCCATTGTTATTTATTTTACAATTGACAATATCTAACAACCATAATATTATTATCATGGCCTACTTTGAGTTAATTCAATTTGATGATGATTTAAACTTATGACTGCCATTGATGTTAATGATAATACAATTGCTAATAAAATGATCTACTTCGGTACATAAAGAATGTGTTCTGAACTCTGCCTTCTAGTTACATTTAACAAGTTTACTGTTTTAACAGAGAAATAATTGATGAACTTTCTTTTGTTATGGAATGCAATATGCTTGCTGACGTAAAACTAAGTGAGGCGAAATATCGGCAAAAAATTCAGTAAAAATAGTAAATAATGAGTAAATTACCTTGTAGAGAAATGTTGAGTGGTTATGACTTGGCGAATTCACCAGTGGCTGAGGAGTAACCGGCCTGGAGCCGCCAGACAAACACTGTGAAGATGCCGAGAGCCTAGTCCCAACAATCTTTTGACACGCTGCAAAACAACAGAAATAATCACTAATAATCACTACACAACACAAAAACTTTCACGTTTAAAAAGGACGACTACTATCTAAGCGGTAATATGACAATAAAATTTCACGCACATTCAAATTTAGCCGATTTCCTCCGATCGCGTTCCTCCGCTCTTTGTATGTTATAACACGAGCTTCGACGCCTCAAACTTGATATTGGCGACATGTTAGACTTAAATATAAGTGTTCTTTCCATCCTTCCATTCAGAATACGATTGAAAATAAACGAAATACAACACAAACGACGCTTTAAAACGTCAAAAAAATGTAAACAATGCGCCGTAGAAATGCTACGAACAAGACCGAATGAACGACCGCACGCGTTGGGGCCGGTGTTGCCACTGCGCTCGATAGATACCCCGCGAGCGTATCAAGCAAGATCCACAGACTAGTTAATTAGTAAGCAAAGTCACTATCTCGTTAGATTATGCGAGCACAAAACTAAGTTATATAATTTACTTGCCCGTCATCACAAATTTGTCGAATGCAATCAGTTAAATAATAATATGTACAAAAATAATGCGGTTAAAGTTGTCATAAAAAATACAAACAATAAGTACAGTCATACTTTTTTGATCTTGATAGCAGATAGGTATAAATTAAATTATCAGGTACATACATACATAAATCATTCTTGAAATTGATAAAAGTTAAGCTGAACTTTGCTGGTAAAACCTTTGTCATATTTCCGGAAGATAACGTTATTTTAGAACTACATTGTACGATCTATAAATACCTACGGCTTTCGAAGTAAGTATAATGAGCATTGTTATATTTATAGCAACCATAAATTAGCAAGATTAATGAAGTGTTTTGCGACCAATGTACACATCTGCTTACACCTTGGTAGATATTTAGGCGTATTGCACAAAAATGTATATATTTTTACGTGTAGATATTCTGGTATTCGTTTTGACACAATCAAATACCCCAATGTAAACAGTTACAGGCCATTTTATGTAAATTAAAAACGGTAGTAACATTCCAAAAACACTTTTGTAGAAAAAACCAAGTGGGCTGACATCATCTCACATAAATATTCAATGTTCGTTTAACTAAATCGTTACACTTACCGTCTTGGAAGACTCGCTCCACGTTTAGGCCGTACGTAGCGCAAGTCTCATAGTAAGAACATCTTCGCAGCTCATTCGACAACTTGCGAGCGCGGTTATCGTCTACTACGCGTGGACTACTTTCACTTATGGCATCTGGAAGAGTAACAAATCATTTAATAGGAAATAATCTACTTGGTAGACGCGTGCACGAAACGAACTAAATAACACAATTGTTTTTGTACCATACCTAGGTATGGTACACAACGTTTTTATATCACAAAGACTTAAAATACCGACATTTAATATATCGAATAATTAGTTTATATTTTTATTACTAAATACTCATTTCGTTTCATTTCATTTCTCTTGTTATTCCAACCAATAATGTCAAAAATTTCTCAACAGCAAATCTCTCTTCAACCCTTTACGGACGCTTGTCATTGTAAATTCGATACCACATTTAATTTTATTGACTGTATGTTAAAATATTTTAACGGAATATGTGGAAACTGAATGAAGCTATTACAATTGTACAAATAATTATGGATCCTGCGTAGCATTAAAATTTTAACACAAATACCGGAAGGACCAAAGGAAATAAAATGAGCAAATATTGGAAAAAGTCGGAAACCTCGATAATCTTACCTTGGGTCCCAACCAATATGATCGGAATCTCTGCGGAATTCCTATAATGGGACATTTTATTGAAGTAGTTGGACACCGTATTATAGCTGATCTCGTTGTCCAGGCTGAACACAAAGATTACAGCATCCACCCAAGCCGTAAACTGGAACAAAGAAAAGGATAATATTATCCTTATTGTCAACCAATATTTAGTCATACATACTTATAAGCAGATTTTCGAGAAAACTAGCAAAGATTACTGAAAGCCATATCAGTGTTATGACTTCAGTAATTCGTTTATGGATTTATGAATATAAATATCCTTGCCTCGAGTTCCCCACAAGACCTTGGCTTGCTCATAAAATAAAAATAAATAATAATTATAGAACGTGAATGAGCGTATAGATTTTTTCTGCTTTTCAAACCTAATCAAGAACTATGAGACTAGAATGAGTGGACAAATTTTCACCTTTTATATAAAATGGTTTTAGTTAATTAGCAACGTTTTATAGCTATTACAACGAATCAATTGAATATGAAATGTTAAAGTCTACTTTAGCTATAATTAGATTATTATTCGAAATATCATTGCATAGTAAGATATATAAACGTCAATAGTATATGCATTTGATTATAATATTGTAACAGTTAATTTGATTTAAATTAAATTGAACGCCAAGTGTATATAGAAGTAACATAATTTGATTGCACTTTTGCATCGCAAGTTGGTAGAAGTCAACAAACTGTTTTATGGTAATCGTATATTCTTACATAAGACCACATAGAATAAGCCCTTGCAAAATATCGAATAAAGAAAGTACCACCCCTCGCGTGGACTCATAATAATTACGGGGGGTAATTTCATACTTTTACAGGGGTTCTAGAACGGAAGGGTTATGTGATACGTGTCCACAAACGATGTATGCGGTAGACAAAGTAATTGCATAATACTAAGGCATTACTAATTGATGATGAAAGGGGCAAGCAGGCATATTGAAATTGGGCATAGCTATAACGTTGACATTTGTTTCTCGACTCGAAGGTCTGTCGACTTAAAAGCTATGCTACATTATAAACATGCAACTTTATTTTTGAGAGGAACATAGAACAGAGATTTAAAAAAAAAACATGAAACATGTGCGTTATTACAGATTCATCTGCTACACTTCATCACAAAATATATAACTAACTCAGCTCCATTGAATAAAGATGTGTGCGTGGGAGGGTGTCACCCCTTTCCTCTGAACAACAATCGACGACACAAGAAGTGTCATCCGGCGAGAGAGTGCGTGACGATGACGAGAGGAAAATTCATGGAAAAATCTCTGCACCCCTTAGAAGCAAGTTCTTTTGTCTACCAAAAACCCATTTTGTATAGTTTAAAAGTACAGTGCTAAGCACTTCGTATAGTCCATTGTTATCACAGGACAACACTAAATTCTCATTCATTACTTAGAATGGCATTATGGCAAAATATCGAAATATTGGGAAGCTAAAATAGAATAATAAGTTAATAGAAATAATCAATGTAGGGTTACATGAGATACCAATTACAATAAATGTCAACCAAAAGGCTTACGATTAGATCGCGTGTCGTAATGAAATCATAGCCCATGAAATATGGAAGCGAAGGTTGTTGCGCCCAACCCGCAAAATATTTGAAATACTTTAAACGATGCGTGAAATTGTGTTGCTGATGACATAAATTAGATATGAATAAAATAACAACTCACTATTTTTTGTATAAAAAAATAAACAAAATTATGAGCTAACAATATGTAATTCATACACAGTAATTCATTACCAACAAATTTAAACGGTCATCAAACAGTAATAAGTATATTTTTAAGTGGTCACACTAAACCTGCTCATAAAAATGTCATAATTACACAACCTTGTAAACAATTTTATTTATGTGTGAAAAAATATTATTAACTGAAATCTTACCAATTCATCGAAACACTAATTATTTAATTGTCTTATCACTTATCTGTCCATTTAACTAAACTTTTTCATTCATTTTTAACTAAATATTACAGACTTATGACATTTAAAAATAGGTTTATCGGATATAAACCCGCAGTGTAGTCAGGGCGGCGCGCTGAGGGTAACTGGGCGGGCGGCGTCTCCAAGCTTGGGCGGCGAAGCCTTCGTTTATTTCCATTTCCCTCCCACACAGTGTCCGCCCTTTGTAAAGAGAGACAGAACCATTATGTGCAATCCAATGCAACTACTGCAAACTTTTATTAATGGTACACGTCAGGATTAGCATTGGAGATAATGACAATATTAACGATTAGAAAGAATCCACGGGATATGTTAAAAGATACATTCATAGTATTTTCTCCTTGTAATAAATATTTATAATAGAATATTATAATGATTATGTAAGAAAATGGCAAGAGTGGTCATTTCATCATTAAATCCGTCGTCATTTATCGTACCTAATATAGAATCTTAATCGTTTATATTTTTAATTTTGTTGTATAATATCTAAACTTCGATACTTAAAACCCTTTAATTAATATTAACCCATCTTTAGCGAAGTACAAACATAGTCTTATTTATTATTCAGAACGTCTTAAATTCGTCAATCAACGTAAATAAATTATGTTTTCTTTAATTAATTACGAAAATTAGTTTTTATGTTTTGAAGTCTTTCACTACATTTTTCAGACCCAAGCTTCGCAAAGAAGGTCATGGTTTTGTTATGTTTTCAACTACATTACAACTATTCCACCTCGAAATCAAATATTTATATTCATACTAGCTGTTGCCCGCGGCTCCGCCCGCGTGGATGTCGAAATCCGTTTCAAAAACTATCCTATGTCTCAAGTTGGATCGAACTGCACATGGTGTGCGAATTTTATTATAATCGGTTAAGTGGTTTAGGAGTCCATTGTGGACAAACATTGTGACACGAGATTTATATATATTAAGATAGGTTTGCATTTACATTTAATGTAAATGCACAGCCAGAATCACAAGGCAATAGGTAAAACATGACAATGTGAGAAAAGAAATTGACAATAAAAACTGATAGCCAGTCTTTTTTAATCGCCAGTAATAACTATAACCATTAACATTTAAAAAATGATTAACAGCTGATTTTCGAAGGACTCTGCGGTTGTGGGTGAATGGACTGAAAGCCTAACTTTCTAGACCTTGAGCCTCAGACGGGCCGAGTTCACGTTTAGTAAGTTGAATACCCTCATTGTAAGGTCGGCCGTTGACAAAAAAATTAATAAAGCTGTTGAGGCTCGCAAAGTTGCAACCAATATACCTTAGATATGAACCATTCTCAATGAGACAACTATTAATATATTTACACTATGTACAGCCAGCTATCACATGGTTTTTATGAGTAATTCTAACGTAGCACAGTATTATGCACTTTCATCTTCTATAGAAACTAGTTTATGAGAAGTGAAATTACAGGGCAGTGATAGAACGCAAAACAGTTCCAGTAGAGTATGCAATAATATGCACCTATTACTGGTGCGTGCAGTCAGTATCGCTTGCGGCCAAGACATTTTCAATTACCCCGAAATTTGGGGAAAATTCGATACGACAAGGGCAAACTTTAATGTTGATGCACAATAAAATGTTTTAGCTACAGATAAAGACCTTGAAAAAAACCATCTCTTCGAAAAAAAAGAAAATTAAAGATACGTAAATTAGAATACATTGAGGCATTACAGTTAGAAGGATATTTACGCTTTTGTTCAGCACATAATATCTCTCTTTATCTTTTGGGGCCAATGTACCAGGAAAAAGCGAATCGTACGTCCGCAAAATATCATGATAACATATCCGGTATAAAATTTACTGCAACAATGCAGTACTTACGAATATTACTTAATGATATATTGCTTGAATATGTCAAGCTATCGCTGTGTAGTAGTACTTAGTATAATATTTTATTGAATAACTATACCAACAAACAAACAGTGTTTTTTTTAATGTTTTGGAGGTAGAGGTAGAAACCGAAAAGCCTAATAGATTGAGAGTAAAAAATATTGTGCAGGTAAATCAAAATCGACTTTGAGCGACAGTGTTACCAAAATCAAATTATCTCAACTTATTTTTTATAGTAGGTACAAGCAACATACATTGCGTATGCACAATGAAGATACACGAAGTATCGTCTACAAAACAGGTTTACAAACCTACACATAGCCACAGATCGCCTAACGCGTTCGTACCAAAGAAAGACGAACAATAAGGTTACAAATACAGGGCTGTTGGACTTCTTTAATTATTACTTTTCAATAAAATCTGTTTAAAAATTGATTAAAAATATAAGCTTGAAGTAAGTAAATTCTGAAGTTCCCATTCACTGAATGTTGATCATTGTAAATGTACAGATATTCCAAATTACAACAATCATAAATTCAATGAAGCGTCTGATACAAATTCACTAAATAAATTAACACGAATCAGCCTACAAAATATGCAATCTATCCATTTCATTGTTACAGAACTCAACCCTATACATTGTGTTTAGTTACACTAGTTTTTTTTAAAGTATGAATAGGAAAGTGAATAGCACGCCAGGTAACCCGATCTTTGTACGTGACCCGCTCTCGCTTACATTGTTCGTGCTATACGATACTTTGGCTGGACCGCGCATAAATCACTCGTCCAAGACGTATGACTAGCGAAAGACACAGCAAAATTAGACCATTATTCTTTCTTACTTCAACCTGTATGTGATGTGAGGCATAAATGCGATAAAGCTGTGAGTCATTTACACTTAAAATTACATATATCGCGGTACCTACATTCGATTTGTCAACCTTACTCTTCTAGGCTTCGTCCCAAGATTCAAGAGTAATTACCTCCACAAGTACAAAGTTAGACGAACGTTGAATGTCCTTTAAAGAGGTTACCAACATTAACTTGACTGGAGTGAGATGATATATTCAATAGAATAAATACATTTGTATTTCGGGCGGGATAGGGTTCAAAATTTATTGAAAAGCATAGTAAACTTCATTTAGGTTAGGCCTGTGGGTGTTTTGGTTAAGCCTGCCTCAGTCAAAAGATCTTTTTGACTCTGGTGGACAAAAGATTCTGGTGACAGGGGTCCCATTCAAACATTATGACTACTATTATTATTACTATTATTAATCCCTCCAACCAAACCAAGATCCATTGTAGCCGAACCTGCAACCTTGCGATTACAAGTCCGATGATATCATAAATGCTATCCCTTTAGCCACTACGCTACAAACAGCCACTGTTTTTATACATTAGGTACGTGAAGTAACAAAATGAACTTTGATAAATTAGCCAAGACAATTACATTACCTAATGTTACATACCAATCTGAAAGAAACTTTCTCTGACTTTGTACCTACCTTATTGTTCTTTTTTCCATACATTAATTTTAATTAATTACGCAAAGATCAACGACACTTACAGTGTTTTCAAACGTTTAACTAACATAACTGTCTAAATCCATTTTTTAAATGTCAGCCCTAGTTGATTTGTATAGAAACACCGCGTCGAATGGTCCTATAATAGTTTTAGTCCTATTCAAAGAGTAAAGGAAACGTGACCAAAAGATTAAGTATAACAACGAAGTTCGGTACTCTCAGGTAGTATGGGAAAGAGCTAAGTAAGTAGTACACGACAAAAATGGTCGTGAAAATAGATTGCTTACGTAATGTTCTGTTTTACAATGTAACCATTTGAAAGTTGACAATTCACAATTTAAACTATTATTGCAACACTTAATAAGACCACAAGAAATGCATAAAATGCATGTAACATTATTACATACTAATTAACCACCTACTTTTCTAAATCGTCCATTTGTCTCCAATAAAATATGTCAAATAACTTTAATTAACTATTTCGAATAAAATGTTACGGTAATTAATGTAAATTGAGTTTATATTCTGGTCAAACACTGACAAACGCCAGGGGGCCGGAGCGAAGAAACACAAAATTACGACCTAATTAAAGAACCCCATACTAATTAAATTGTCTACTACTCACTGTACTGTGGGGGCCAACCTTTTGCGGTTAAGAAACTCATTATTTGCAATTCTGGACCTTAATACAATTAAGAAAACATCCAAAAGTGTTGGATATTCCATGAGGTTTTATCCATGAGTTTGTTTTGAAAGTGCTACATCACTGTCTCATTTCTTGGAGTTATTGAAAATTTAACAGCTACTTCTTCTTCTTCATTTCGATAAATTATTATAAATTAAATATAGCCGGCCCAAAAGTCGGCGACGTTGACAGCTACTAATAAATATAAACTACTGCAAAATAATTAGACTACATCAATTGAGGGAATTTTTAGAAAATGGTATCATTAATTCGTTCATTTCGTTCATTATATTTTTGCAGACCATAGACAAAGACCGTTAATCTAATCGGGTAAAACACACAGAAATAGGTAATACGTTATTAAAACAAAAGCTTGTGAAAGAAACCGTTATCGTCAGTTATCGTCTTTGACGTGCGTGAGCTTTTTAATAAAAATTAACTTAAAACGTTAAAAAATATTTATATAAAGTCAGTAAAATGTTTTGTTTTCAAACTGTGCCCCAATGAATAGTGTAAACGGCCTTGATACTTGTACACTACACGCTACACAGTTTTCAACAGACATACCTTTACACTTAAATTTTGGAATGACAGTAAAAATGTCGTATTTCGTTTTAGAACCATTTAATCGCCGGCTAAATAGTTACAGCACGAGCGCTTATGGGACCCCATTAATGTCTATTTTACTATAATTGCTGTTTATTGTAACTTTGTTATGTGAGGAGGTTTTTTGACTGAGGTTTTTATTTCGTTAAACAAAAATATATGCGAATAATAGTAATAATGATATATTTGTAATATTTTTTTCAGTTTTCACGCCACTTATTGCTTTGCAATTTGCAACTAATCTCTGGAAATAGAGGAGATTATAATAAATATGTGGCACCTATTATTTATTGCATCCTAATTTAACACACTGTAATATAGTACTTAAAAGATGTAAGTTCAATGTAGGTACCTACTTACCTAATATTTACTCCCTGCTTTTTTAAATGTCAGAGGAGTGAACTAAATTGTTCATAAGTACCTAGGTATTATATGCGACTCAATTTATTAGTAGTTTAGAAAAGCTAGATTCTGTATTCACCATACCTTTAAAATTACACACTTCTAATTTGGATATCTTAGAATATTTAGATTCTTTATTAGTATTACATTCCATACTCGTTGCACATGGCCTAATAAGTAATTTTTAATATCAAATATAATAATATTACACCAACACACAAGATTATATAATGTCATCTTTCCTGCTAACGAGATAGATATTTTAATTTTATATTAGAGTGAAAATACCAAATTCATGTTAACTAACAATCTGCAAAGCAACACGTGATCCGAACATCTCATTCATAAAACATTATGCTTATCAGCACCGCATATGCGTTGTTATGTCTAAATATGTAAATGTGTGTGGAACTCCTTTACAATGTTTCAACTGCTAACATTAGAACAGGTTTGAGACAAAGGCGTAGCAGTCAGTTTACACTTTTATAATGAACACAGTTTTGTATCTGTTCATTTCATTTATATCGATAGTAGAGTAGTAAGTTTTGTGCGTATTTCTGTCTGTTTGCAGCAGCTCATCTCCAGGCTGATTTTGATTTTCACAGACAGATAGCTATTATAAAGTGTTATCTCTATTTTAGAAAAAATGTTATATTTCCATGCGAGAAAAATAAAACAATTATAATATTATCAAAGCTCAACTATTATCCTTTGATTGCTTTTACAATAGATTAGCGCCTACGGGGTATATTAATCATTTATAATGATTTATCCTACTATGTTCCTTAAAAGATAACGTTATATCAGATAAAGCTTAACCATTGATACCATCTTTTTTTTAAAACATACACGTCCTACCTAATGCTAAGTTACCGTAACAGATGTTATGAACGCTTGTAACACTAGATATGGTCAGACAAGTGTTGCCATCTGTAAAGAATAGATAGAGAAAGATAAAAAGATAAAGCTTTACAATAACCATATGAACCTGACTCTAAGAATGTTACTTACCGAAGCGAAAATTGAGTAATTTTCATCAGTAGCATCAAGTAACCCCTGACAGCCTCGTATGCTACTAGAACTCTGAATGAAATGAATAATGAGAGAATGTAAATTTAACTAGAGTGAGGACCTCCTCATTTTCAAAAGAAGAGAATTACACTCTCATAAAAATATAATAGCAAAAACAGTAAATACATAATCAAATATTCATCAACATCGTTACAGCAAATTTGAAAAGTCCTCTCGAGGTACAGAAAAGCTCCATGCAGTATCTTGATATAATTCGATATCACTGCTCCTACGGTTCCGACTCCTGCATAAAAGTTTCAGCGCCAACAAAACTCATCAACTTCCCTTCGGCAAACTTTCTGAGAAAGCGTATAATATTGGCCTCGTATCATGAGGGAGAAATGAATAAATTAGATAACATTAAATGTATTGCCGCCAATTTCTTATAGAGCCTTTTTGGGAAGTTCAGCTATTAGAAACAGAAGCGGGGAGAAATACATAAGAATAGATTGTGGGGAACTATGGTTAATGATGCGTGAGGGTTGGGCAAATGTGGAAAAGTTCCGTATAAGATACATAGACATAGGACACAGTTGACGTTACTTACAAGTCAATAGTGCATTTCCTTGTTAACATAAACTAAAAGATACTAACTAGGTTCGAAAGTGCAGTAGCCATAACAAAAACTTGAAGTGTAAATTAAGTTTCATTATACCACTAACTATTGCCCGCGGCTTCCTACAACTCAACTTATTCAGATAAAAAGTATGCATATACTTGTATTTTGTGCCAGACTATAATATATTATCCTTGTACCAACAACCAGAGACGTCCAAACATTTAAGCGCAATTGAGTAACACACATCCACAAATCTTCATAATCTTTGACACTTCTAATATTAGTGGGATTGGGCAGGATTAATCACGGAAAAAATGTTATCATAAATGAATATAACATTGCAGGTACACAAAGTTACATAAAATACACACTGTTATATTTAATACAGTAATACTCTAATGTATTACCTACCCGCACAATGTAAATTACATTCCACCTGACAAACTCATTGAATAAATTAAAATACCATCAGGATATCATCAGGTGAACATCGATCGTGCCTTTCAGTTTTTTGAACCTTGTTAATTTAAATTCAGAACATGGTATCGAGAGTCGCAATCTGATGTAACTTATCTTCAAATATTGACCTTTTGGAATAGAAAAGTTCGCAAGTCAATGTTGTGCGTGCCGTGACCTGTAAGATCAACGCACTTTCAAAGTGAACTAACGGTGTTTATAGCTAAAATGATCAGGCAGGTCTCAAATTCTACGGTTCAATAAGTCATTGGTGTATTTCGAAGAAAATTCACACGATATGTAGGTAATACAGGACAAAAAGTGTCTCGTGTACCTACATATCGTGTGAATTTTCTTTGCAGGTTAGGTCTCTTTCGCTTAGTGAAAATAAATGAAATCCGTTTAGTATTTATTATCTTTGCAATCAGCGAGATCATATTTATTTTACTATTAAAATAATTCAATGATAGTCTCAAGTTTTGATCTGACACTACACCTGCTACTGTATATAATACTGTTTATATTTATAAAAATATCTCAAAGTTTCTGTTTCTATATATATTATTAAAATTTCCTTCAATCACACTTCGAAGTATAATATAAAATAATTCCGCTGGAGTTACACAATATCCAATTCCTACACAGAACGCATCTCTGTAAGAATTTTCAGTTTTACGTCAGGAGAGTCCTTGCGGAGTGTATTTGTATGTAAATAATAAATATATAAAACTTATTTACGATTCACACAGGTGTCGGTAACACTCCTGCAGGGTCCGAATTTATGAATACGTTTCATCGACATAGCTAATACATTTTCTTCTTTATTTGATAAGTGCTGATATTGTATTTGTTTGTTTTGAAGAAATAAGATACAGAAATAAATGGAAAAGATTTAATATAATTAAATCGACTGGTAGTTGCCCTAGCCAATTAAAAAATCTGTTCATAGATACCTAATAGATAAATTGGCCTACTAGAATTTAACTTAACGCAGAAACTAAAAGAATAAAATAAGATTTTGTTAAACTTCGAAACAGCTCAGCACTTAAAATAAAATACTTAATAATAAAAATAGTTTGATTGAAAAGCATTTAGCAATTTGACAATCCCACCAACGATGATGTTTAAGCACTTACCTAGTTAATAGCGTTAGTATTTATAAACTTCGTTATTTAAATTATATCCTAAATTAACTACAACTTTTCGAATTCTGCCCCGCAAAAGGTGTTAAAAGCTTTTGTCGTCTAAAAGGGTACCAGGCCGTTAATTTGTACCGCCTCATCAATTCTCAGTATGCCACCTCCATAAACCTATTACTTTATTTAATGTCACAATCTGCAATTATATACCTATTAAAAGTAGTTAAAACTTATCTGCTTAGTATAATTCAGTATAATTACAACTTAGCCATTGAGACATTTTGACAACGGAATTAAGAAAATTATTCACTATGAAAAATAATGACATATTTATTTTCCAAAAAGAAAAAGAATTTTAGATACGATAAGTCTTATACGCAATCATTATCATTTTCCTTATGAATTATTCCATTGACTACTTACTTATAAAACCCCCTTAAGTCGATACCAAGTTCTCATAGATTACAAGCTCATAAAAAACTAACTTATTTTTAGTTCTATACCCTACCACTGCCCTACCACTACCCTATAAACCTACCTAGTATTCGTCAATCAACTGTAAATTATAAACTACTAGCGCTTCATGAGAAAATACCCCACAGAGACACCTGTACCGTATTTCTAACAGCCTATTAAACGCATTGTTCACATGTCGATTGACAGTTTATAATTAGACCTACCTTCCAAGCCCCGGTACCTACAGCTTTGTATACAAAAGTGGCGACTCAGTGGCGCCGCACGCGATCCCACCCTACCGACAAGTGCTTTCACCCTACGTAATATAACCCTACGGACAAATGTCACTTGATGACAGATAATAAAGGATTGCGATTCCATTCATTCGTTCGTTCAATTTTAGTTGTTTATGGTTATTTAGTTTTATTTTCTCTGCAGCTTTTGCAAAAGTTTTTGGATTATTTATTATTTAGGTTTAAACAATGATATTATATATGTAAAAAGAGGTTTAAATTAAAAACATGCAGTTTTTAACTTAAACCATAACACACATATGTACCTATGAAGAAATAAAATATTTTATTCGCCTGGAGGACAGCATTTGACAAATTGCCAAAATAAGAGGTCAAATAGAGGGTTAAAATTACGAGGTGTTCTTTAGATTTTGTGAAAACTCGCTGTACCTAAAACTCCCTTCAACTTTATAGAGTGCTAGTTCTCTCAAAATAATATTTTTGCCATGTCCAAAACAAAACAAATCTTGAGGAGAAACAGGGGACTAGTAAGGAAAATATTTAAACTATTTTTAACATGGGCTACTGTAATGTAGCGTGCTCACGACTATCCAGTCCACAAAAATGCACGTTTTGCAAAAAAAAGTCAAGTAAAAAAATACTACACACAAAAACGTATTGACCTAAGTTATGGGTGTTTGAAAGGGCATTTTGCTGTACTAAACCTGTAAAAAATGCAGTAAAAAAGAAGTAAATGCGGGACGAAGTCGAGTGTAATGGCACAGTAATATAAATTTTAGTGTACTGTGGTAACCATAGAACTTATAATAAGAAAGACTAACAGATTGTCTTAATATTAAGAGTTCTATGGTGGTAACGGTTAGGGTAAGTTAGGGCGACCGACTGAGGTAGCACAGTACTTTATTTTACTGTGTTAGTAGGTAGGTACCTTTTTCTGTGCGGAAATCCTCATGGCCGTGGCCAGCGTGGCAAGTTATATCGGCCTCTTACTAGCTAAAACCACACGAAAAGGGAAGGGGGGGGAGGGCGCACTCGGCATGCTGACACGGCGGCTCCTCCCGTCACCCCCAGGCCTGCGCTCATTGAGGACGGAGGTCGTCCACCGACCTCCGACGTCTGTGGCGCCTGTGCCTATCATGGGCGTCGTCCGTGAGAGTTCTGTGTTCTCTCCTGGACTTTCCGCCGCCTCCTTCTCGAGCATCACTTGCTCGCAGAAGAAGGCGGCGGCCGCCCACGTGCTCGCACTTTGCACCATCGCTGTGAGCAACACCCGTAGTATGAGGTGGTAGGAGGTCCTGCTCGAACAAAGGAAACCTACTTCTTGTATATACCTATATACGTGTAATTCTGTACTCTATCTAGGTATAATAATGTTGTTTTTATCGACACGGTTCAATAACCGAGCTCCTGAAAAAACAAATTAATTAAAAATGGCGGTCGAATTTACATCTAACCGGGTCGAAGATAATAGGTAAGTATTCGATTTATTCGAGTAAGAATGTTTTATACATTTTGTAACTACTCGTACTACGTTGTTGGGCGACCGCGGTAGCCTAGTGGTCTGGGTAATGGACTGCTGAGACGAGGTCTCGGGTTGACCAATGACTTTTCGATGCTTTTCGAAGTTATGTGTGTATTTATCGCATTTTTATAAGTGCCCGGTTAATGGCAATAGGCTCGCCACCCAATTACATTGGGACCTAAACATAAACTGGCGAAATGTGGGTGTTAGCACCTCTGCCTACTCCTTCGGGGATATAGGCGTGAGTTTATGTTATGTTATGTTGGGTGATAGTCAATATAAAAATACCGAATTGCGATTGAAACGGTTCTGTTTACGGTGAACATTATTAGGTGCCTACTGAAAGTCTACGTGACACTTGATGGTAAGTCACGCGAGTCATTCAGTAATAATGCTTACCGTAGAATCGTTTCCTATAGAAAACATTGAACTGCTAACAGATGTCCACGGCTTCGCCCACGTGGAATTCAAATCCCGTTCTCGCTACCCATGGGAACCTATTCCAGGGATAAAAATCCAATGTCATTCTAGACTATAATTTATCCCTGTAAAGAATTTCAGCAGAGATCCGTTCAGCCGTTTGAGCGTGATTAATTTACAAACATTTGAACATCTTTACATACTTTCACATTTATAATATTCGTAGGAGTAGTATTTTTTTTCCTTCCTCCTACAGTCCTCTAAGCGGGGCGTGAAAAAGCATTTGATGAGGCCGTCAAGTTGAGGGCCACCATTATGGCACTGTCGGTGTATGTAATAGGGACCCCCTTCCTGAGACTTTACCTTTAGCTTACCATCAGGCGAGGTGAAGTCATATTGACGTGACCGATATGAAAAAAATTGGTTGCCTGTAAAGTCGGTATACGGGCGAAAGTTTTACGTGACAACGACTTTGAGTGGTAAAATAATTTTTATGTCTGTCTCTCTCGCTCTTAGGCGGGCTAACCATGCCCGAGTGGAAGGGACGCGTGCCTCTCACTCGCTCTCATTGTGAGCGCATAACGTGAGCGGAGCGTAACGCAGTTTCTTGAAGTGTCACCCGGCAAACCAATTTATAAGACGTTGTCACGTCAAAAAATCCTCTTCCCCTAAATTCGTAGGATGTACCTACTAGCAGAACTAGTTCATGAAATCATATATCACACGCTGGGGCCGCGCTGTGAAATCGTATACATCCTTGGAGTAGGATGTCGGCATTCGGTTCCCGCCACAACCCGCCGCGTCCTGTCCAAAGCTAAAACGGAACACAATAGCCTGTTTTCTTTGTTGCGAGTCCCCTCCGAGCCTTTCACATTACATATGCAACGACAGTCTGTATTATTCCATGTTTTATTTACACACTACACTAAGTATACACGATAAAGGCATTATGTGAGACTGAGATGCCATTAACAGTAGGTATAAGTAATAAGTACCGAACTAGCCTGCTATTGCCCGCGGTCATAATCTATCTCTGTACCAAATTTCAGCCAGATCCATTCAGTCGTTTTTGCGTGAAAGAGTAACAAACATACATCCAGACATCCAGAAATCCAGACATCCATACATCCATACATGCAGACATCTATACATCCATACATCCATACAATCCATCCATACATCCATACATCCATACATCCATACATCCATACATCCATACATCCATACATCCATACATCCATACATGCAGACATCTATACATCCATACATCCATACAATCCATCCATACATCCATACATCCATACATCCATACATCCATACATCCATACATCCATACATCCATACATCCATACATCCATACATCCATACATCCATACATCCATACACATAAAACATTTTGTCCTCACTCACAGTTTTATATCATCAAACGTCAATCGATACGAAAAACTGGTTAACCCCAAAACGCTTCAAAACTACGTAAATAATATTACCTGCAATTTTTTAAACGACAATAATTTGTAGGCTTGGCGCCAAACGGTCGCGCGCGGCCATCTTGATCTAATGAAGTTGTAAAATCATTACGTCAACCCTTAAAAGCAGTGCGTAGGGTCTATAATTGTAAGTATTTAATAGTTATTAAACGTAAATGTATATAAAAATGGGGGTGGTATTATAATATATTGCGTCGGCGAAGGGACTGTATAAAATTTGTTTAGTCTAGATATAAGTAATACATATTGTTTTATATACAGTAGATAAGAGTTAGGCTGTTAAAGGAACGAGCCAAGTAAGCGATTTTAGAGATTACATAATTTTATGACTATTAAAAATACTAAGTTGTTATTAAGAAGTTAACCCTTTCATAGTCACACGCAATGGTATGGTTCGTTATCTTTTACCAAAGTTGTGTACGAATTATTGATATTAAACCTAATACGAAGACTAATAAAAATGATGTCTAATTAAGTGTGTAGTCTTGTGTAGCCTTTAGGTGATGCCTGGGTAATTGCAAAAGGATTTTTCCTATTACCATTGTGCCACATCCACAAATCCTTCGCACCTCGTCGTACAAATCCGGTCGACTAAGCTCTTTCCACCGGAGCTTTCGTTCAATTAGTGAGGGGAGTAATTTGATTGAGAATTTCCTGTTATACTATTTTTTTAAAGGTCTGAACGAGGTTGTGTATTGTTTTTTTAATTATTTTTCTTCAGTCTAGTCTAACCAGTATATATTTTTTGTTTTTGTATCTTTTTCGTTTGGGTTAACGAAGGTTGCCGTATCTAGCAATATTTCGTTTATAGGTAATTGGAACGGGTGTAGGCATGGCAAAAGTCACTGTTTTGCTGAAATTCAGAAAAATTACGTTTCATGAACGATTTAGAAACTTACGAACGATGGTGTATTTTTTTTAACTAATTGAAAATGAATCAAACTGCTAGTAATTCTGAAGAGTATTTGTTATTCTAGACCATAATCTACCTTTGTGAGAAATTTAATCTAGATCTGTTCAGCTGTCTTTACGCGAAAGAGTACCAAGCATTCATACACCCGTACCTACAAATTTTTGAATTTATAATATTAGTAGGTTATATATTAAAACCCGAATATTTTGAAGTAGCTGAAGACAGTTTATGTTACTAAGAATAACATTATCTCAAAACAATCTTCAAGTAAAAGGAAATTACGACGAAGGAAAATGTTTACACGAATATTGCAAAACAACTTAACCGCCGCCTCCCCGACTCATTCCCTTTTAAACGAGCCCTTGGTAAATTGTACAAGGTAAACACATCCATTCCTACTTTATTTATCTTTTGGTATAAATCAACTTAATCAAAATCGAAATAGAACGTAGGTAATTTTTTAATCATTCGGTAATATTTGTTTAATTTGCATGTTGATGTTGGAAAAAAAGGTGTATTTAGTCCTTTTCTGTGTCAAATACCTATATTATTTAGAGTCGCTCACTGACTAATTAGACCCCTATTGTGTCTTTATTTACAAGAAACTTTTTACTTGTCTGTGACCTAAGTGGTATAAAAAAACAACTGAAGCTGCTTTTCTTTTTGAAATATTTAACAGCAAAGTAACTGACTAATTAGAAGGCTAGATATTATATAAATTTAATCTTTCAATAAAATTTATTTAAATTTAATTAAGTTCTTATTGACTTATATTTAAGTGATCGTCACTTAAGTGCCGCGCTGTACGCCAGTAATACCTTTTATTAATAAGTTGCAATCAATGCTCAAACTATATAGATAGGTTTATGCCCGGTGTTAATTGGGCGGATTGAATAAATGCCTGATTAATGCCCAAAGTGTCAGGGCATAAGCTCATCCCTAGTTGCATTCATTATCATTTGTGAGAGCACTGAGAGCTGTGCTGAAACCTCTCCTCTCATATTTTCTTTTCCCATAATCCGTTCTCGTTTTCGTCTGTACTATGTGGTTCATAAAATATTAAACAGACCTTGGAATCCTTATTTCAAAGCGATGTCTAATATTATTCATCGTCCCCTACGTTCATATTATTCCACCCATAGTTAGTTTGCAAAACCACACCTACCTCTTACAAATTCATGTACTGGGTGGTCTACTAATATTCATGAATAAGCTAAGAATATTTTGTTTTGTTTCTCAAATCTAAATTATGTGCGTAGTTAGCACAGAACCACTCTCAAACCTCCCCTCCCTCCCCACTCCAACCCCTAACACCTTCACCTCTTCTAAGGTCGCAAATGTGAACCCATTGCACACGTCCTAGGCCACGGTGACCGCTCCCCATCAGGTGGGCCGTGTGCTTGACAGCCACCTAAGTGTTTTAAAAAAATCGCACTTAGGACAAACTCATGCAACGGGGCTAATTAGGCTCGAAATAAAACTGTCGTAATTAGGTACAAGATTAGAGCAAAAATTATTAGATAAGTAGGTGTTTGCTTACAGCAAAATATCACTGAACAACGTTTCAACTTACGAGTTGCATAAGATATGAAATTGTGACGTTATATTATTATGGTTAGTCAAGAATCGTTTTTAAAAAAACAACAGTGAATGTTTGTTTTTTCTTTTTATTAATAATGCCAATGCCGTAATAATAAGAAATAGCCGGACTGCCAGGGGAGGGTTAGGTTTCGCGCGCAAGTTTGTATCTTGTATGTTCGTAAATTAAATAAAGATAGAAGTGTTTACCCGACTACGATGAAATGATAAAGGAGGGTTATCAATATTTAAACGTAAAAATATAATATGTTTGTTTCTAGCGTAATTGAGTAGTGAACTAGTGAACAGATAGCCAAACTTTAGCATTTATATGTAGATACGACCCTAACGTTACCTACGCTAATTCTGCCTTGTTGCACATGTCCTGTAGCTAGCTTCATGCTCCTTTGTCCTGTCCTGTAATCCTGTATCCTGTACCGACCTACTTGCATTCCACCTCGCTTCAGTTTACTCCAACCTAGGTAATAACGCGTTGTACATGCAAATGGCGTCCTGCCCGCTCCGGAATTTCATACGCTTGGCTTGAGATTAATGTTGGGGTTTTTACCCGACCTGCTATGGAGGAGTAATGTTTTAATTATTTTTCTGCACGGTAGGCAAGGTAGCGTGAGCACAGATATAGAGAAGACTAGATGTGATGTGACGACCGTGTATGAAAAATATAAAAACATTACCCTCCTTTCTTCGGCAGTCGGGTAAAAACAAAGTATAATTTTTTGCTCATCATCAATGACGTTACGTGAGTAATTTAGTTATAATGCTCTCCGTGAACAGAATCGTTTTGATCGCTACCCATCAGTTCTGCATCTGAGCCATTTCTCGTAAAAAATATATCCTAAATTCAGTCTCCGGCTAGAATCGGGTCGGCAGCGCGAGTGTGACGCCTCTCTGGTGTTGCGAACGTCCATAGGCCACGGTGACCGCTTCCCATCAGGTGGGCCGTGGGCTTGTCTACCACCTAAGTGGTATAAAAAAAAGCATCAATCTCATGTCGATCTCCCAAATGTCAAAAAGGTTATTCTTGTAACCAAAGGGTTTTTGTTTTTTGACATTTAGGAGATCGAAATGAAATCGATACTAGACTGAGACTGAGAGAAGATGAAGCAAAAATGGAAATCGAACAGTAAACGCCGCAAGCAATATACCTATTTAATTAATTCCACCACTAATTAATATTTCTCTCGCATCTATTGTACAAGACTTCGAACAAATTGCTGGCGAAAGGCAAACATTCTGCCCTTGTACCTTAATTAAAACGGGATAATAGATTACAATGGGCCCGTGTTGTAGTCGCGATAGAGCGAAATAAGTGATTAGCGCGATTGAGCGACTTATAGATGGATAAATGATTACAAAAAGTTCAGGTCTTCTAGGGTGTAAGGTGGCCCAAAACCATTCCCTCGCGCTTTGACTGACCCGGGCCATCTCTGGCTTCGAGATGGCCCCTCGGGTTTGGGAATCACGGTATCCCTGTCATGCCCCCGGAAAAGGGGGAGAGGGCTCATGCGTTAATTTACCCCTGAAGACGATTTAACTACCTACTTTTTTTTTTATACCACTTAGGTGGCAGACAAGCGCACGGCCCACCTGATGGAAAGCGGTCACCGTGGCCTATTGACGTGTGCAATATCAGAAGTGTCACACTCGCGCTGCCGACCTTGTGCGCTGCTGGCCTTGGTGTAATGCCCAGGTCAGGCAAAGATTCTCTGCATATTTAGCAATTCAGAAAAAAACAAAAACTGTCGAAATGTAATAGTTAAATCGTCTTCAAGGGTAAATGAACGCATGAGCCCTCTCCCCCTTTCCGGGGACATGACGGGGCCACCGTGGTTCCCAAACCCGAGGGGCCATCTAGAAGCCAGAGATGGCCCGGGTCAGCCAAAGCGCGAGGGAATGGTTTTGGGCCACCCTACACCCCGGCGGCGCTAGAAGACCCGAGATGGTGTGCAGTTTTAGTCGGTTTGACTATATAACCACATTTGCTGGCCGCGGGGGTGGTATTCGTGGGGATTTCCGCACGAAATAACAAAAAAAGGGAGTAAATTAAAGTGAGTATTAATTAACTTATACAAAAGTTAATCTCAGTGCCTTTTCTAACCCTGCTAACTCGTAAACTGAAGAATGAAGCTCGCAAGTGGAGCAATTAGACGGGCTTCCTCGAAGTTCCAACCAGGAGAAAATAGGCCGGCATTCCGAGCGCTGCACAATGCGCGCTTTCAATTTAAAACTATTATACAACTGCGAGGGCGGATTGTGCTTTAAATACCGGATTGGAGAAGGAATTACGGTGTTTCTTCCTTTTTTATACTAATAAGGTGGCAAAAAAATGACATTAGTTGGTAAGCAGTTACTTTAGTCACAAAATAGAGAATAACTTCCAGTTTTTAGTCGCAAAATAGATAATAGGTACCTTTTAGTTCTTAGTCACTAAGTTCTCGTTCCCGTAATATGGGCCACCTTACACCCTGGCGTCAGAAGACCCTAGACGACGTGCGGTTTTAGTCGGTAAGAGTATGGCCGCAGGGTGGGTATCCATGAGGATTTCCGCACGAAAAAAAAATTTATACTGGAACGTGTGTGGCTAGCATCCTAGCATTACTAACTAGAGCTCTCTTCGTGTGTGATACAATTTTCAAATCAATACAACACAATACATGTCTATAGACAGGTCATACTGCATCTGACAGAATTCAATCACTTTATTCCTAACTTCAATTAACGATCCCCTGTTTCGATGATGATTGGAATTGGTTTCCAGGGGCGCTGTGCGTTGTTCACAAGTTTTGTTTGTCTATTTGTTCAGTAATAATTGAACATGAGAAAATATTTGAATATGAGAGGTGAGATATCAACAATAGCGAGGTTATCATGGCCTTCGTAGACAAGTTTTCTTTTCCAACTTTGATACTTTCGCGTTCCATGATATACTAAAGCATCCTTCTAGGCAAGCGTGATTCATCGTACACCACATTGTCACTTACCATCATGGGATTGAGGTCAAACGTAAGCGTATCATGAATAAAAAGAAAAAAAAAACTAAAATATTAACGGGAATTATGCGATTAAATCGCAGAAAAAACATCACCTAAACCTCAGCTCTCTAGTTTTTTCTGAGGCACACCGTGTTGAGGGGGCTGGTAGGTATGTACAGATATGTTTTTGACCGAAATATGGACAGAAGCCAGATACAGAACCACGTAGTCAAATCACTCGGAGGCCTGATGGCACTCAAGCCGGAGTGCGAGGGAAATGGGCCACCTTAAGCCCCGGCGCCAGAAGACCCTAGACGGTGCGGCGTGCGGTCTTAGTCAGTCAACACGATGGTTATTATGGCCGCGGTCTTCTGTAGGGCGGAGGTACTACCCCAGTCGGACAGCTCATTTTGGACGAGAGATACCGTCGTGTCCTACCTCCTCTTTCATGCAAGCCCGCAAAAAAAAAAACAAATAAGTATATTTTCTATTGACCCAAAACAAATACCAATATACGACCATAGGCAGGTACGTACCGACTATATTTAGATAGCTGGCCGACATAAATCGCTGGTTAGGTCGCGGGTCAATCCATCCTAATGCGATGACGTCATCCGTTACGAGGATCGGCAGAAGGGGTGAGATACCACGTGAGTTTCGTGCGAACCTAAGTGGCAGGTATTTTGAGATTTGGGCGCGTTCGCAAGTTATTGCGGGTAGGACGATCAATAGAATCGAAAGGGGTGGGGTGATTGAATGTCAAAGTCCACCGGCCTATTTTAAATCTGGTCATAAATTGGGTTATCATTGTTTACTTACAGATAATTAACCGATTTGAAAAAGGGGAGGTTCTCATTTCCTCGAAGAATTTTACAAGTTTTATTATTTAACTTGGTCAAATCTTAGAATCATTTTTTATACTACTTGGGTGGCAGACAAGCACAAGGTTCACCGTGGCCTTTAGACGTGTCGATCCTGTGAAAACCTTCTAATGCCCTTCTTGAAAAAACCCTTATTGTATAGTATACGCTAGGGAAAACTACAGCAAAGAGATCATTCCACAGTCTAAGCGTGCGTGGATTGAAATTCCTTTCATAACTCACATACAGCGTTAAGATCAAAACCTCGTTCTGCAATCAATAGCATCAGTGCTTTGGGCTTCATAGATCTTAGTAGGGTCTCATACACCTTTTAGATAATTCAGACACATGAAAAAATTAAGAAACCAAATTGGAAGGCAATTTTGAACAAACTACTTTCAGGTTTTTCGTTTATTACCCGACTGCCGAAGAAAGTAGGGTAATGTTTTTGTTACCGTTGCTGTAAATATAGATGAATACAATTTCAATCATACAAAACAATTCGCGCTAGAAACCATTCTCTGTCAATACTCGATTAAATTCAAACAATCGCTGAAACTTATCGATAAACTAATCATGAATCGAATCGATATCGAAGTGTCGAAAGCACTCGCTCCAATTAAAACGATAATAGAACCAGCTACCGATTGCTTTGTGCAGATTTCAAGACAAGTTTAGTGTCTCTAGGGGCATAATGAGCGTTTATATTCGCCGACCACGACACGAACCCGATATGACAGTAAGTTGAAAGGATGTATATGATGTATATGTATATGTATGCCCTCTCAGCATGGCATCCGAAGACATTTTTAACTCGGTTAAGTATATCCTTTTCCAGAATATACATACATACATACGAATCACGCCTTTTTTCATAGGGGTAGGCAGACATCCGAAGACATTTTTAACTCGGTTAAGTATATCCTTCCCCAGAATATACATACATACATACGAATCACGCCTTTGTCCCATTGGGGTAGGCAGAGAAAACATCTTTCCACTTGCTACGATCTTGGCATAGGTACTCCTTTCCTTCAACTTTCATGATTGTTTTCGTATACGCAAAAAAAAAAATACTTTTCCGAGAACCGCATCCAAAAACGGTGCAACCAAATGCGAGATAATCGCAGACAAATTCACACACATACATAGGTATAGGTCAAACAGTGAACCTCTTTTTTAAGTCAGCTTACAATCCTATGCCCGAACCTCGTGTCGGTCAATCAGCAGCAGCCTCAGCATGGCATCCGAAGACATATATCTTCTTTTCTCTTTACCAACGAAATCACCGAGACAGTGTGCGGTTTTGGTCCGTTCGATTCCGACATAACTACCCCCGGTGGCTGACGGTGGGGGATAAAAAAGGGGGTCAATTTGGAAGTCGCCCCGGGAAAAAAATAACACTATGGAGGTTCACTCCTCCAGAGCAGAATTGTTCAGATTATGATGATGAAAAGCATGTTATATAGGTACCAAACATAAATGAATTTACGAGTTGCCCTAGCACAGTAAGTAAATTTTAAGCCCACTTTGCGCAGTCTATAGACCTGTTAAGTAACGGAGCAGAGTGCTTTGTTTATATACACAAATGGAGTAAGACGCGCCCTGAAGGAGTAAAGGAGTAAAGAGCCCATAATAATATTCTTTTACTACGCGAACATGGTATCTTCCATATAAGGCCTCCCTAGACTTATCTCCTTATGGCAATCGTAAAATTTGACTTACAAAGATGGATCTTGTAAGACTGGTTTTTGTAAAGTAAAATGGTGGTATACAATCGGTATGGTTACTTTTTTACAAGCTTTTATTTACTTTGACGGAGGTAGGGCACGACGGTATCTCCCGTCCGAACTGAGCAGTCCGACTGGGGTAGTACCTCCGCCCTACAGAACATCGCAGCCATAATAACCATCGTGTTGTATTCCCGGCGTAAGTAGGGTAGCCAGAGCTCAGAACCCCTCCATCTCCCCAATCCCCCAACCACGCCTAAACTCCTCAATTCCCTCCCCCTCCAAGTTCGGCAGCGCGAGTGTGACACTTCTGATCTGACACGTAGGTAAATAGGCCACGGTGACCGCTTCCCATCAGGTGGGCCATGCGCTTGTCTGCCACCTAAGTAGTATAAAAAATGCGGAAAAACGATGTTCTTTTTGTAAAACAAACAAGGAATAAAGAACCTGTACTTACTTCGAAACAGAAAGTCAATGTTTTGGTAAATATCGTAAAACCGCTAAGCGGCTTGTAAATTTGCCACGACAGGCCGTAAAACGGCTTTCGTTGTACCGTAAACAGATATAAAGTCTATTTAAATGCTCGAGTCCCGTCGAGCTCGGTTTTATAGCACAAATCGATAGACGCATCCTGGCGTGCGTGTGGCTCCACTGTTCGATACAACACGGTGATAGAAACCTTTTTTTGATACGTGTAGAAACCGTCTCGGGTTTCACTTCACTGGATTTAAAATCAGAGACGGTTTGAAATCCATTTAAACCACCACAAGTACTACGACCAGTCTTGGACGTTAACATTTAGCAATGAAGTACCTATTGTTAGGGATCAAATATTGTAACGCTCCTATAGAGAGATGCGCTGTTACGATGCGTCTGCCTCTGCTAGGAAGGCCTTTTCTAGATAAGATAAGGGATCTTGCCCAAGCCCAAAGCGCTTTGTGTTGCACGGAGTCTTTATTATTCAGAAATGTTTTTAAACGCACATCGCTCTTCTGATTGGATGTAATACAATGTGATACGCACCTGAGCTTTTCAATTTCCTCTGTACATTTATGTATGAAGGGCATATTAATTGGAGTAATCCACAGAATAGTTTAACATTGCTCTCGTGTATATACTTGACAAAAAAACACTCTTTTTTATAGTAAAAAACTGGTATACGGCCTACCTGATGAAATATTAACTTCGCAGCAAGAATGCTTACAACGCAACGTCACGACAGCCCGGGGTACATTTAAATCAATTAGCCTATTGCAGTCCACTGCTGGACATAGGCCTCTCCCAATGTACGCCATAGCACCCGATCCTCCGCCTTGCGCATCCAGTCTATCCCAGCTACTCTTTTCAGGTTCATCCGTCGTCCGTCCATCGACTTTCGTTCTTTCAACACTAAAGATAATCTCGTGTCGTGTCGTGTCGTGTCGTATCAAACTATAGAAACGTACACCAATGGTAGTTGCAGTTAGTAGGTCACTTCTATTTCGAAATACGTGAAGACTGTCTTCTGTTTACGAGGGCCATGGCATCGGTACATGGTTGAATGTCGTAGTAACACCACACGCGACATGGGGTTTGAATATTTTATTGATAGCATATCGTTTCTTTCAATTGCTTACAAAAAAACAAATTACCGTTTGTAACAAAATACTTGGAGGTTGTTAACCCTATTGTTGTACTTATCGATTTGATAATAAGTAGTAGCCGTATAGTTTGAATTTGAAGCAGTTTGCCAGCGCATGTGTTTCCTTCCTCCAGTCCCGGGGCCTTTAAGCGGGGCGTGAAAAAGCATTTGATGAGGCCGTCATGCTCTGAGGGCCACCACTGTAGCACTACCGGTGTATGTAGTGGTGACTCGTATGAAGTGGTGAGGGTGACCGTAGTTCAGAGACTTTACCGTTAGCTTACCATCAGGCGAGGTGAAGTCATTTTGACATGTCCTATATAAATGTATAAAAAAGTGTGAAATGTCTCAAAGTACCCGATCTAAAGAATCCGAAACGTGGTCGAGCTCAATGTCAATAATAATAACGATAAATAAATCAGGATAGAAGCGTTTAAAAATAGGGTTATTTCAATCTCGAAGTAGGTCGACGAATTAATTGTGTCCGCTCAGTACCAACCTGCATCTCTGGCGAGCCTCCTTCATCTCTTATCAGTAAGAGATAGCTGTGCCCGTCGATGATTACTTCTTTCTTGAAACGACCTCCTGTAAACATAATTCATCATTAGCTCACTCCAGTCTCTTGTTACAAATACCTATGTATCTACTATACGCTCACTATTGGAATGTAACTTCATGCTAGCTACTACTAATAGCTACGGTTGGTGGGACATCCCCTAGCTAGATGGACTTTTTTTGAAGTGTCAGTGGTATGACATCACAGTTGCTTGTTTTAACAGAATCTAGGTCCTTAGTTAAAGAATGCAATTTCCGTTTACCGTGAAAATTAGTATATTATATTATGTTTCTATGGCATTAAGTGCTAAGTACTTATAATATAAACAATACTTAATAGCAGAGTTCTAACCGAGTCTAGTGTTAGTGTAATAAATGGCACTTCAATTCTACACACTAATGAAATCCTTTCGAGATAAGTGTTATCAATGCAATAATGCTCTCGTTCTAGTTCATTGAACTTTTCAGATATTTTTCATTTATGCATTAAATAACGTTATCTTTAATGGCTATGACGGATGTTATAGCGCCATCAAGAACATTAGAAATTTAGCTACATTTAAAGTAAAAATATAGTGCTGCCACCTAGTATGCTACGTCGAACTATGTTACCACAATTAAAAATGACGAAGTTAGAAGTACTGCTATTTGACGCTAGGTGGCGGTTTTCAACATAAATATAAATTTTTTATCTGGTATTAAAGAACTTTTAAAATGAAAGTGAAACGTTAAATACAAATTTACCTTCTGGGCTTTCTTCTTGCATATATGCCCCTGTTAAGTAACGATGAACTAGAGCTGATTTTCCGCTGTCCGGTGACCCCAGAACTCCAACCCGAAGTTCCGTTACACCTCGTGATGCAGTCCATTCTTGACTGTTGACGAATGAATCTGTAAAAGATAAGAAGATTATTTATAATGCATTTTGGAAATTTGAAAACATTAAATCGTTGCAGTTATTATGGTGTTGAATTCAAATAGGTCACCTGGCGCATAAACTGGGTAATTTATTAACGCCATCTAGCGTCAGAATGAGTAAAACTAGTTTAGTACAAAAACACATAGATGGCGTACTTATAAGATTGAAGAAGAAGATGGATACAAGAAATTATTCTTGCGACAATTTAATAAAAGGGTATAATTATAATAAATTGTAAATGCAATAAATTTTCATTTAAGTGATTATATTTTAATAAGATTTAAAAAAAAAATACTGACCTACCTAATTTATTTTAGCGGCAAAAAGTCAAATTAGTTTTATTATTTTTTTTCAATTTTCTATTCAATTAATTTTTTTGATGTGGGAAACTATGATCCATATTTCTATCACCACGACACGATTTGATCGTCAATCAATCTGCCAAATTGGTCATAAAATTATATTGTATGCATGCCCTATAAAATAGGTAATTTTTATACTATTTATTACCGCCGCGCGCCGTATGAAACTATATAGGGTTGTCTCCGCTTTGATTCCATTGAGTAGTGGATTCAACGAATAGATAAAATCACAGTTACAGTTACAAATAGGAAGTGCTACAAGCCTATAAGTGGCTGCAATGAGTTCAATAACATTTCCAATAATTGTGTTTTATATTATATATAATCTATACATATAATAAAATGGTAGAAAAGTCAAAACTGTACATTGAATATTTTTTTAAAAGAATACTTGGGGTGTGATCTACAATCGATACCGAAGCCAAAAATATAGTTTTTAGAATTTTTGTCTGTTTGTCTGTTTGTCTGTATGTATGTCCGGGATAAACTCAAAAAGTACTGCATGGATTTACTTCAAATTTGGCAAGAATATTATTAGGAAGTCGGGTCAACACATAGGCTACTTATTATCACGCTCTCACCTACGGGGAACGAGCAGTGAACGTTTATATCTTCAACGCATTCTGTAACAACGTGTAATCTAAACACGCATATTTGAATGGTGTTATTATGTTAAACATGCTATAAGCTAGCTTCACACTATAAGTAACTTGACCGATAAATTATACAATAAAAAACAAACTTAATTTTGCGGTTCAATCCGTAGACCCGATTACTGCACCAACCGCAAATAATATGTTTGTCGTAGGTTACTTCAATAAAACTGTAGAGAGGTAAATTCTGTACATTGAAATATTTACAAAATAACTATTCGGGGATGATTAGTGATCAATGCCAATAGTAAAAATGCAATCAGTAATTTTTTTGTCTTTCTGTGCACGCATGGATAAAAAACTACTGGAGGGATTTTGATCAAACTTGGTACGATTTATTATAGTTCATACTTCTGAACAACATAATAATATCAACCCATTTATGTCCCACTGCTGGGCAAGGGGTCTCCTCTCCTATAACGACAGAGCTGAGAGGGTTTAGACCTTAATCCACACACGCTGGCCTAATAGGGTTTGGTGGATCGAACATGTCCTTAGAATTTCTTCTAGGACATGTGGGTTTCCTCACGATGTTTTTCCTTCACCGTCAGCAGATGGTATATCATGTGATTAGCACATATAAATTCCACAAAGGGAAAGGAGGCGGCGGCCGAACACGCGTCCGTACTTTGCACCATCGCTGCGATCAACACCGGCAGTGTGAGGACTGCCACCCCGAGGGCTCGGCACCTCGCACGCCGGACACTTGACCAGCGTGTGCAGCCCTGAGTGTCAGCTCCTTCCGAATCAGACACAACCAGAGATCACCTGCGTCAGCCGGTACGAGGGGCCCCCGTGAGCCCTTCATGACGGGTCTTACCGCCGCTATAACGGCGTGCCCCGCACTTGGTTTTTTTTTATAGTCGATAGGCTCGCGTTTGCCCAAGTCGGTCCTTCCACTCCACCACGGTATCCTAGCGGAGCTGGGCGTGGACGGTCTCGATTACTCGAAGCTCCGGGTCCAGTCCCCGCTCCCGCGCCTCCTTTCACCACCAATATAGGCATACCGCGCTGCGGCGCTCCCAATGTATGTACATACATCTGTTACGGCTATTCAGGGCCTCCGCCCAGATCGGGCACGCCGCCGTAAAGGGCCATGGACTACACGATCCCCGCGTAGAGCCTCCTGCGGGAGTTATCCGGCCCCCTCATGTTGGGCAACAGCCGCGCCAGAACGTTGGCCCCCTTACACCCTGGCTTCAGAAGACCCTAGACGGCGTGCGGTTTTAGTCAGTAAGAGTCCGACATAACCTGCCCCGCTGGCCGCAGGATCCATAAGGATTTCCGCTCGGAAAAAAATGCTATTTTTTATATATGCTGATACCCGCGACTCTGCCCGCGCGTCAAGGTTTAAGGTAGGTCATCATGTTTTGGTTATATCTCCAGTTCTACTTAGCCAATTACAACCAAACATAGGATACATTTTAAGTCTAAGCAAGAACTTTCTAATAAAAAAACCCTCATCAAAATACGAGTGGTTAGACGAGTGGAGTAAAGAGTAGAGTGGATAGTGGAGAGTGGAGGAGTGAGTGGCGTGGAGAGTTGATTTATTAAAATAGACTTGGTGGCGATACCGACCTCCACGCGGGCGAAGCCGCGGGCGGAAGCTAGTTATTATATATAATTAAAAATAATAATTTATTCATAAAACGTATAGCAATAATGACTTTCACTGTATATTCCAATACTTCCTTGTGTTTGTATCTAGTCAATTCCAGTTAGATAAACTTGCAAACCTGTTCATATTGTTTCGATGGAACGTGAATGAACGACGTAATAATTCTAAACCAGTTATTTAAATGTATATAAATATGTGACAAAACTTGTGTCCGATCAGCCATCTTTAGAGCCTTTTTCACAACATAGTTTAAGTCGACTTTTCAGTCTAAGTACGAAGCGGCGTTCTTCGATATTTTATGTGAAGCGACTGCCATCGGAGGATGATGATATTAGCTGTTCCACCTGCGAGAATGCCGATTAGCGCAACTTGTAGTCATATCTCCAGTTTACCTCTACCAATTGCAATGAAACATACGACAGATTTTAAGTCTGGCTAAGATCTTTCTAACTAAAAACCGTATCGAAATCCATACAGTAGTTTTTGCATCCATTGTGAACAAACAGACATGAATTCCAAAAAAAATGTGTTCAGAATCGTTCACATAACATAGCCCACGTTTTTTTTTATATCTCCGCACGTAGCTGTACTTATAATTTGGATATGATCCTCATTTATATCGGACATTAGTTTTGTTACATGCTGTATAAACTAATAAATCGCTCCTTACCTGAGTAATTACGTGCGATATCACAAGTTTGTACAAGACTATTAACCTCTATTCATTGATATGGTAATTTTGGCACAAATAGTGGAATTTTACAGCTATTCGATACCTACTGAAAATCGATTTGAAACAAAGAAAGGTAATTAAGTATTTCAGGTAATTTCGAGTTGACTATCTGTATGTGGCTTATGAGGCGTTTGACAGCTTTGCCAGGTCGCAAATTCAATGCTTGCTCAGTGCCGAATATTTGTTTTCATAAATGTCTTTTTGTATAATAATATTGATCTAGGTTTTTTCTACTTTTATGTATCACAAGCTGTAGCCCGCGGCTTCCCATGGGAATCTATTCCCGGGATAAAAAGTAGCCTTTGTGTTATTTCAGACTATACCTAATCTATTACAGTATTTTTCAGCTAGGTACGTTTAGCTGTTAGATCATGATTGAGTAACAAACATTCAAACATCCAAAATCAGGTCATATTGATGTGACCGATATAAAAAAAATATCTTCACAAACTTTCATACATAAATACATACATACATACAAATAACGCCTTTTTTCCATTGGGGTAAGCAGAGACAATATCTTTCCACTTGCTACGATCTTGGCATACTCTTTTCGCTTCAACTTTCATAACAAACTTTCACATGTATAATATACGTAGGATAGTAATATTGTGTAGTGTATATTTCCTATTTACAAAATGCCCGCTTTCCCATATTACTTTGCCTAATTTGGGTATACCTAGATGGCGCTCTTAGGTATACGAGTATATCTCAAGTTGTAAGTTACTAGCAACAAGACGTTTCTAGAAACTACATAAAGGCAATTAATTAACATTTATGCAGTTATATAAATAATCGTATAGATATTTACCGGCAAGGAAAACACAATAAATAACAAATTATAAATTTATTATGGTGTTCCCAGGTACCAATTATTTCTTACGTAACTTTTTCTTGAGGTAAGTATGATAATTTTATGAAGTCGGATTTTCAAATAAAATTAGTGTTAGCACTACCGGTGTATGTGGTGGTGACCCCAGTCCTGAGACTTTGCCTTTAGCTTACCATCAGGCGAGGTGAAGTCATTTTAACGTGTCCTATATATAAAAAAAGTGTTAGCTTTATGATAAATAGGTCCTATTTTTCGTGGAAAAATCCCCGCGGATAACACCCCATCGGTTGGCTATCGGGGTTGTTATGTCGGACCGCTAAACCGCACACCGACTCGGGTCTTCAGGCCGGGCTGCAAGGTGACCCACCTCGATTCTCTTGCATCCCAGCTGACCCAGGGCCAATCTCCGACTTTGAGATGGCACTCTCGGGTTTGGGAAGCACTGTGTCTTCATTTTGCCCACCGAAAATGGGTAGGTAGGCGAGGTGAGAGGTGAAGCCATGTTGACGTGACCGACATAAAAAAAAAATTGCGCCGCGGGTTTGGCAGTAATATACCTACTCGTTATGTGGCTGAAATTAGTGGTAGGTAGGTATGTATGTAATACCACTAATTACACCTATTCTAAAAAAAATTGAACGCCTCTTAAAATGAAAGCAACTCATCCATTCTTAAAATAATATTGGTTAGAAATGACTATGGCACTAACTATAGAAATGCAATACGTTCCGCTTCTCTACACTGTGCGTACTTCAAGTTATACAACAAACAGTATGAAAACGCCGATAATATTGTTATGTCAACTGAATTCTGAAAGCGCTGAATTACATAACTTGTTGCGACTTGCGACCATGTTTGTTTTTCTATTGTAACCGTGGTGTACTTACATTAGCATAAGGATAATAACTACTTAGGATATTTATTGCGTAGCTTCGTATACTTCATAAGTATAAGTATAAATAAATAAAATATCGCGGTAGCCTAGTGGTCTGGGTGATGGACTGCTGAGACGAGGTCTTGGGTTCGATCCCAGGTTTACCATGGCACACACCAATGACTTTTCGATGCTTTTCGAAGTTGTACCTATTTATCGCAGGTTTATAAGTGCCCGGTTAATGGCAATAGGCTCGCCACCTATTACATTGGGACCTAAACATAAACTGGTGAAATGTGGGTGCTAGCACCTCTGCCTACCCCTTCGGGGATATAGGCGTGAGTTTATGTTATGTAAATAAATAAAATTGAAGCGTCTGTTTGTCATATTAAATTTTTGTATCCTGTGTGTTTGAAAGAGGTAAAAATGTTTGCAACGGCTTGGCCGATTTGGACGGGACTTTCGCTGCCGGTATCAATATTACAAGGCGTAACATAGACCTTTATGATTTTGGAAAAAGAGTTTATGTATTAGAGTTAACCTTAAAATATTCCGAAGAAAAAGTAAGTTGGAACATAAAAATTCTTGCGAATAATGTAACGCAACGCAACTATGTTGGAAGCAAGTCCCAGTGGACATAAATTATCGGTTAGTGCCGTGAAAGTACTATGCTTACGTGTAACTCAAACATTCACCAGGATATTACCACCTGGACAATAGTGCTGTTAATAATAAGACAGTAGAAATAATAGTAGAAAAGAAATTGGACATTCATAACAAATAACAGAACGGCACGGCACGGCAGCGCGAGTGTGACGCCCATAGCGTTGCATACGTCCATAGGCCACGGTAACCGCTTCCCATCAGGTGGTCCGTGTGCTTGTGTCCCACATGTACGGTATAAAAAACATACATGGCAATCCCGTCAATTACCATAACAGTGGAAATGTGTAGACACAATTTGTACTCGGAACCACTATCGCGACTTTTCACACATGGAAGGAACCAAAATTAATAGTTACATACACTATCTTATTATTAAGAGTTGAATGGTCTGGACGGACAGACAAACATGGACATAAAATACAAGAATCAAAGCTTTCAGTTCTTCAATTTAACGCACGTGTTCCAGCTCAATAGATGTCCGGCAGCATTTGTCACACTTATAAAGGCCATAGAATAAGCGATTTAATAACAAGCTGACCAGTTTAGTTTGTACGAAATTTTTCCATCGGTTAGACGTAACATACATAACATAACATAAACTCACTCCTATTTCCCCGAAGGGGTAGGCAGAGGTGCTAGCACCCACATTTCGCCAGTTTATGTTTAGGTCCCAATGTAATAGGTGGCGAGCCTATTGCCATTAACCGGGCACTTATAAACCTGCGATAAATACACACATAACTTCGAAAAGCATCGAAAAGTCATTGTTGTGTGCCATGGTGAACCTGGGATCGAACCAGAGACCTCGTCTCAGCAGTCCATTACCCAGACCACTAGGCTACCGCGGTTAGAAAGAAAAAGAAAATGTTTTTTGTATGTATTTTAATTAGTAGATATTGAAGAACTTTGCAGTCTTATTTAAAAACCATTTTTTGTGATTGTCCCCTAATTTTCTATTCCTAACGATTATATTAAACTTTTAAACATGCATGGTCTAACACTTAAGCCGGCCTTTGTATATTATAGCACAGTGTAAATGATCTCGTACAAAATGTATGACGAGCGATAAAATATTATATCTCATATACATAGTCAAAAACCGGCTTAACGCAAGGCATGCAGGTGTGTTTTTCAGATGATTGAACAATTAGCACATTTCTTGTTCCGCCGTTTTCGTGGCCCCAAGCCATCCTAGCCACGCTGACAAGGCGCTATTGCGCCATCTTCCGCATCGAATCAAAACACACAATGGACCATAATGGCAAATGTGTCTTGAGTGCCACATACCACAATATTGCAACATTCTTCTGAAGCTGGCGTAGAGCGTTTGATAGTTAAGTCAGAGGTCGCAGGTTTGATTCCTGCTCAGTGAAAATATTGATATGTTTCATTATAGGTTATTATGGAGCTATTGCGATAGTGTGGCAAGTTATTGCAATAGCTTCTATGCAATATAACAAAAAATCATCAATTAAATGTAGGTAGGTACATAGCAATATTTTCAAAGTATAAGCAGAAAACCATTCAATTAAATATATACCTACACATACATACATACTCATGCCTTTTGCCCTCCGGGGTAGGCAGAGACAACAGACTTTATTTTTAACTATTTATATGTTTATTCAAATTGGTATGGTGTATTGTGTGGGTATTTTACAGATCCGCATTCTAGAACCCACAATACAAAATAGTTCTATTAAGCTATTCTAACTTTGGGTCTAGATAACGCTGTGTATAAATAAATGTCCCAGTTAGAAATTCTCAGTTCAAGCCGGATCATCGAACAGAAAGTCCGTTCGATAATCCGGCTCGGCAAACTGAATAAATATAATTTGCCAGAAACAAACGGTCTTTACAAAACTAAATACTCGTTAACCCACTCGATTCTCATACCTGACAAGTCCCATACAGAAATCAAATCACATATAAAATACGTTTTACAACATGTTTACAACCAAAGCCACCATTAACAGCGTTCCCGTAATAAATATAAATAACTTTTATTGCTAACCAGATACTCATAAATAACTTAGCGATGTAGGGTCCTTTTGACCGTACGCCCATAGTAGAGGGTTAAATTAACATTCATGGGTGCCTTTATAACACCGTCAAGGTGTGAAACGAGACCTTAATCGTGTTTTTTGGCACTTGAAAGTTTAAATCACGGGGCTCAAAGTACCGGATTTGTGAAATTTATGTTCATCTTTAGAAATTGGCAGCGGAATTTTGTATGCGTTTGATAAAACAATGTTTATTTTATGTAGTCGGTATTCGAAGGGTTAAATGTCATGTAATGTAGCGTAAAATTGAGTGAAGGTAGGTATGTTCCTATTATTGATATTTTATATCGCTTACAGCATCAAGGGTAGTTACAGATGTTAAACGCAAAGTTAGACGCGAAGTTTTTTAAACGCTTTTATTATGAAAAAAAATTAAGTCTCTGCCTACCCCCATTGGGAAAAAGGCGTGATTTGTGTGTATGTTTTTTAGTGACATAACCTAACGAATAGTAAAAAAAAATACAAATGAACGGAACTAAAGAACCTAACATAAATTATAACCCCTCCTATGTTAAATTTATTTGTTTTAGGAGTAGGATCACGTCGGTAGTGTAATGACCTGGATTTGAACCCGCGAACTCTTCGATCATAACACTGAAAGCGTAACCACTAAGCTAGTGATGACGCTCAAATTATCAAAATGATTAAATTCAGACTTGATAAAATAATATATCGCAGAACACAAGTTCATAAGAAAATTATTATCTGTTAAAATGTAAAGAACATGATTCATACATAACCATTTCGCTGAAATAAAATCAGCAGAAATCGTAAAATTTGCTGTTGAAAAATCGTAAAATTGTATGAGGAAAATCAGAAATTGCAATGAAATCACTGTTACCGTCATAGCTACTTGACTGCTAATCCATGTTTATGAGCATGAGTCTGGGCGTCTGGAACCTGGACTCTGCATCCAAATTGAAATTTTAAACCGCTAGATGCACAAACAGCAGGATTTTCAGGTTGAAATTAAAATTGTAACGTTGGGCTAGTAATGTAACTTTTCGCAACTTGAAACTAGAACTAGTTTTTAGAGAATAATATTTTGATTAAGGTAGTTCACTAAGAGCAGCTTTTTGAGCAACAGAAAGGACAGTCGTGTTTTTTATTGGTAATAGGCTCGCGTTTGACCACAATCTCACCTGTTGGTAAGTGATGATGTGGTCGACGGTGGAGCACGCTTGCCCAGAAGTAACCATTCACTCTAGACTTGAAGACTCCCAGGTTGTAGCTTTCAGCAAATGCAGTGGCATCCATTCCTTCAAGGGCACCTAAACTCTTGATGGGGCACCAAGCTCTTCATGTGAAGTTACATTAAAGTACCTAAATGTTGCTATAACTTTTTTATTAAATAAAGTGTCATTTAGATTAGACGCAACGTTCGTTAGTAGCGGTTACTATGAATATTAAAGTAATAACGATATTTTATCAAAATAACGTGTTGATAAAAACCAACATAGAAAGTCACTAGTATTAAAATATATAGTTTCAGTACCTACCAGACGTTTCTAAATTATTTAACCTTATCTAAATCTGAGGTTAATTAGAGCACAGCACGAATACTTTATGATTTGTGCCAGCCTTGACCCTCGCAGTGTGAAATGACGTATATACGCGCCCACCTCTATCAAAACGCAGCGCAGGTAAGTTGTCAGAAGGACAACTCAGAACAACTTTATCGTTAATGTATTTTTTATTCTTTCACCAATAATGGTTTCTGATAATGATTCACTGATTAGTCATCAGCCAGTACCTGAGATGGTAACTACCTGTGTAATTAATGTACTAGACGAAATGATAATGTCGGAGTAAACGAAAATATTGTAATGTTTAACCGCTTGCAGTAAAACTCTGTACATTTTATTACTGGCACTTAAGGTAGGCTGAATGCAATTTTATTATTGGATCCTGTCCCGAACCCAGCAATCGAGTGACAGATATTACTTTTACGAATTTTTTCTTAATTTATACTCATAAATTAACAGCATGCTGCACAGAGGAATTTGTATCAGACTAAAACAATCCTACGCATATTATAATCGCAAAAGTTTGTGAGTATAAGTAGTGTTTGTTATTCTTTCACGCAAAAACAGCTGACTGGATCTGGATGAAATTTGGCACTGGCACAGAGAAATATTATATCCTATAACGGACGCGGGGAACGGTATCAGAATTTGACGTTGATTTCAGTATTTCGTGGTATTTTATTTATTTTTTATTTTAGTTTTCTTTAACAGGAAAACATACAGTTTTTAACAAATTTCATTTATGCTATACAGTAAATATCTGTAAACCATTTATCATTTTTCGCATTTTATGTAATTGCAACCATTTATGTAGGTAATGGTCCGTCAATTTCTATAATCATACCATAGGCATAAATTAAGCTCACATTTATCTGCACAGCACAATAGGTTTACAGGAGAAGTCAAAGACTGAAAGTTAACCTACTGCATATTTTATTCCTGTCTTTTATAATGGCACAGTCCACGAAAGGGGCGCGTCACAGTGTGCGACGGGAAGCGACGCTCGTCATATGGCTTCCTTCCGTCCCTCAACGACATTTTGAACCTCATACATCGATACAGGAGGTCGTTTAGCGATGACGTATGGTTGTATGCTTATGTCATCTATAATAATCATATCTATATTAATATTATGACGGGTTGTATTGTTGTTTGTTCGTAACGAATAACTATTGAACGGATTCGAGTGGCAATCCCGATTGCATCAAAATCTTACACTTTAGAGACCGTAGTCTCCTTTCATAATTTAGTTTTCACGAGAGAGACTCGCATCTGGCTGAAGTAAGGAGAGGGGAGGGGACTAGGAAGGGATGGGGGTATGTAGGTTAAGAGAGTTATTGTGCTTATTGCTGCATAGTCCTGAAATTAGCTTGGACACCGAATCATCCGTGAATTTTGTCCCCATTAGACGACGTCGCTCCCGAACCGAAACAAGGAAATATGAGTGTTCAAACTTTCAGTACAAGCTTTGGATGCCGTGACTAAAGCCGTGATGTTGATATTTGAAACCAAAATAAGTTTCAAGTTCGTCGAGAGTATCATACAAAATCACAAAACATAACATAACATGACATAAACTCACGCCTATATCCCCGAAGGGGTAGGCAGAGGTGCTAGCACCCACATTTCGCCAGTTTATGTTTAGGTCCCAATGTAATAGGTGGCGAGCCTTTTGCCATTAACCGGGCACTTATAACCCGCGATAAATACACACATAACTTCGAAAAGCATCGAAAAATCATTGGTGTGTGCCATGATGAACCTGGGATCGAACCCGAGACCTCGTCTCAGCAGTCCATTACCCAGACCACTAGGCTACCGCGGTTATTAAAATCACAAACGCATCAATAAAAGCTTAGCAAATATGAATCAAACAGTAGCCCCTATCTGTTGAGCCCGTAACCCGATAGCGTGAAGATTCTCAGTATAGAGTTTCTATAGACATAACGTTAAAGCTCTTAGCTGTAGGCGAACGGGATAGGATTACACTAACTGGATTAGATTACGTCACAGTTCTTGGATGTTACAGGGTAGGCACTTAGTGCTCAGTGGCACTATGGAGATATTTTATCTGTACTTGGTCTTGTTGATAACTATAATAATAATAATATATTATTTTTCAAACTATGATGATGCCTTAAGGAATGTCAGTTATCGCAACTTTTAGTCATATCGCCGGTTCTACTATACCAATTGAAAAACGTACGGCAAAATTTATCAAACACCTTTCTGATGAAAAGACGCAACAAAATCTGTTCCCTAGTTTTTGTGTTTATCACGAACAAACAGACAAATATAGAGAAAATATTTTTGTGTTTAGAAACGTTCAAATAACCCAAGTATTATTTAAATACCCCCAAAAATTATTTAAAGGCTAAGCAGTTCAAATCCCACCCAGTACAGCACTGAAGTCACTCCAAACAAAAGCAAAACTCTAAGAAAAAATTTAAATATGAAAAAGGTACAATTTCATTATGAGTTGAATTCCAAGTAAATAGGTATTTTAATAATCTAGATTTAGTTCCCATGATAGCCTGTTGTCTCGAGCGTGTTATGATTCAATTGTGAGAAACGGAGCAACTGCGGTGTTTCTAGGCTGCAATGTATAACCTAGATACACTTCATATGCGCCACTGCCCTGTTATTTCGATTGAGTGATATTAATTATTCAGAATTATATTATAGGTATTGATATTACTGGATATTAATACTACTTACTTAATTGCCTATTTATCATTCGAGAGATAAGTAGGTCAACACATCACTAGGGTCACTTTCTCGGTGGTACCGTTTAAATTTAAAAGACCCACGGTACCACCAAGGGTATGGCCAGGGGTACCGTGGGTCTGAAATCCTTCGAGTTGCCCGCGACTCCACCATCGCAAATTTTGGCCAAAAAATGGAGATTCAGCCTAAAGTCGATGCAAAAACTACTGAATGAATATTGATGTGGTTTTTTATGAGAAAGCTCTTCTCTTAGTCTTGTCTCTATCTCATGTCTAAGAAGTAAAAAAAGGCTTGTTACAAAAAGAATACTATAACATGTTTTGAAATGTCAAAAACAAAAAATTATAAATGTCAAAAAGGAATACCGTTGGTTACAAAAATACCCTTTTTACCCGACTGCCAAGAAAGGTTATGTTTTTCGCGCGTATTTAGACATTTAGATCGTATTAAGATCGGGACTAGACTGAGAATGAATTTCCAACATATTTATATAACGAGAATTAACCCTCTAATATCAAAGCCTTCCAAACTTGTCTTCAAGCAAAATAACTACTTTAAACATTACGAATTACCTTCGTCAAATTACACAGTAGCGGTGTCCCTTTGATCTTTACTTCCTCCCACGTTTCCTTCGTGACCTTTCGTCTGTCTGTTTTGTCTTTTGTTGAGTCACCTTTGACCTTTGTGAGACGTTTACTGTGATTGTTCATTCATAATGTTATCAAAATTGTTGGTTTAAAGGGTTCGTTCTGCTATGTTAATTTAGGTGCTTTGCGAATGTTAGGATTGCGTTATTGGCTCAGACCAATAAAAAAGTATAGACGGAGCCATTGTGAACAATAGTGACGAAGTAAGTGAAGCTTCTTATGCATAAGTCAAAACACGTCACACGCTGACAATAGCTCTTCGGCCGACTACCCAAAGACTACCAAACCGAGCGTCTGTCAAATTCCGTCATAAGATTATCGAATCGTCTTATGTTGGTTGGCTTCAAAAAAATGCGCAATACTCCGTCTATACTTTTTTATTGGTCTGAGGTTATTGGTAAGTACTTTTATTTTATTGAGGGAGATATTTTTCTTGTAGTGCATTGACGGCTATGTCAGAGGGAGGGTTCGATTCTAGTGCAAATATTTGTACGCATGAATGTGTTTATTGGCATTGGCCGGGATGTTTCTAGGTATTAAACATAACATAAACTCACGCCTATATCCCCGAAGGGGTAGGCAGAGGTGCTAGCACCCACATTTCGCCAGTTTATGTTTAGGTCCCAATGTAATAGGTGGCGAGCCTATTGCCATTAACTGGGCACTTATAAACCTGCGATAAATACACACATAACTTCGAAAAGTATCGAAAAGTCATTGGTGTGTGCCATGGTGAACCTGGGATCGAACCCGAGACCTCGTTCTAGGTATTATGTTTTTATTTACTAAAAATGTATATAAATGTTTGCTAATTTCTGAAACCCATAATTACTGGTCACGTCAATATGAATATACCTCGCCTGATGGGGTAAAGTCTCGGGCATGACTATAACATGCAGCTGATCCCTTTTCCTCCTTCATCTAAATAAGCAATTCAATATTAGTTCCAGTTTCAAATGAAAAGAGATATTTCGTTACTGTCAAATATATCAGAACCGTTTTCCCGTACTAATATTCAAAAAAAAAATTACAAAAAGTTTAATAAGAGTTACCTTTAAAATTACAAAATAACTTTATGCAGATGAAAATAGAGTTTAAAATTGAATGTGCGAAATGTGGTCAAATGTAGGGCACGTAAAGATTGTATTGATAGTATTCATATAAATCGTGTCTTGCCTTATATTTGCTGAGGAGCATTGACACGAAGAGTTCAAACTTTTCAAAGGTAGCATCTGTTGCATTGTGAGAGAATTTACTACAAATTCATTGAATAAGGCTTTTTTTTTCTTCAAGTGGACACATGCTGTGTTGGCTATTCAACTGTCCGGTAACGTTGCGGGCGATCTCAAACGGTGAATAGATGACTGCAGTTATTGGAGTTATTGTTTTTTTTATGAAACCTGCTAATTTGTGATAAGTATTAACATATATAGATATTAAATTCTAGGAGTCTTTTAAGCCTAGAGTGAACAGATTGCTTCTAGCAAGCGTGCTCCATCGTCGACCACATCGTCACTTATCATCAGGTCAGATAGTGGTCAAACGCGGGCCTATTGATTATAAAAAAAATTAGACAGATATAATATTGATATTTTAGCGACTTACCATTATCTTATCGTCAATTATGTTCTAAGCCCAGCGTGAATGCGCATGGACCATGGTGATATCATCATAGTCGTATTACTACATGAAAGTCATAAAAAGACTAAGTCTTTATGACTGAAAAGTCGTACTTTTAATTACAATTTTACTACATCTTTATAGATTTATGAAGGCTGATACGTAACTGGTATTTTTATATCGTACTCATTAATTGAAATGTATAAACTATGTATAGATAATGTATTTAGCTAGTTAGGTAAGGGCCCTACACCAAATTCTTCGGGGCCTTACCCCAAGAACCAAATACTAATTACATGCAGATATTTCCAAAAAGACTAGGCACATTTCATCAATTAAATTATTTTGGTCTGACTAAAGTCCCGTTTCTAAAGCCCGGAAAGCCACTGAGAAATTCTCAAACAGAACCGCGTGATTGTACCCAATGACATTACTCATAAATAAAACCTTTATTAGAATGTTATTATTGGTTGCGAAATTCGTTAACGTTGCCGCTACTAAACTTCCTGAGTGCAGCGAACCGATATCCGATATTTATTCATCCAATATCTGAATAACCTTCAAATATCGTGTTCGCAACGGACCAAATATTATAAAAACAATAGTTTTTAACCTTACCAACACAATAGAGCGTGACTCTAAAGGCCTTGGTAACTAGAACATTGATTCAATGACATAGTTAAATGGTATTTAATAACGGTATTATATCATTCAATTAACGTTGATAACTATCGTTAAAACGATAGCGTTATTGTCGCACCACTTCGGATGGAATATAGTGGACAGATTCAATATTTATATAGGTCATGTCCAGTACATTGTTTTTCTTTTTTATCCGGTTTTTGATTTGGTAGGCTGGGTAGATGATAGATTGGTTTGTCTCGGTTTTGTGAAGCGTTGTCTCCAGCATATACATCGAGAATTTGGGTCGTGTAGAAATTGTCTCATTTCTTGAAATATGGTCCAACAGAAAAATTTTGTAATCGCCGAATAGTAACCAATCCGGGCGTCGTATCCAGGAAACTACGAAGTACGAAGAAATGCAATGAATGCTAGCTACAATTACTGAGTATGTGTATGTAGAAATAAAAAGCCGCTCATGCAATACATCTTGCTTTTGTAAAAAAAAACAAGCTTCACTACTCCAGCTTATCCCACGCCGCCTATGACGTCACCCGCGACATGTAGCAGTTGCGCCGGCGCCGCACGGATGCATCTTAAATTAAGTTGCTATAACAACATTAGCGTTGACCAACATGAGTAGTCAGGGTTGTCACGAAAATTTTAATTATGAACTTTATCAACATTTAAATATCACTTTACAATACGTACATGTTACTTTGGTATTTTTTACTAAAATAGATAATATATCCTATCCCTTCACATATTTAGAACAGGGGAGCTTTTTGCGATATGATCTTGGTTTTCCCACTACGAATGGGTCAGCTCAATGAACCACATTCATCATGCATTTGACTTCCACTTTGCAATCCGGGGTGCGATTACCCTTTACGGATTGGCTTATATGGCTTTTATGGGAGCGAAAAGTATGGCTAGCCATCTGACCGCCTAATCCAATAAGGATAATCTGCGCCAGAGCCTCGTAGGTGGCTTAGCAGGTCCTCAAGGATGTTGGTAGAGTCATTTTTTTATTTTTTTTTTTATTTTTTTTATTAGGTATAGACCGTATAGAAACAGATGATAGAGTATCGTGTAACAAACACAATCATTTTTGTTCGCTATGCTTTTTACAATCAATATATTGCAGAATTGTTGATTGTCATGCAATATTTCAGCATTAAAATTTACATTTACAGTTTATATTTAATTACTTGTGTAATGAAAACGCCTACTGTAAAATAAGAGTTCGGTAGACGTTCAAAAACCTTGCCTGAATAATTCGAGGTTGCCTGTCATCCTTGACATGTTCTATTATTATTTTCATGCTAATCACTGTTCTCTAGTAGTTTATAGTACGCACGCAAGAAGTTCTAATTAAAAGGTATTATCATATTCGATGTTCAAATCAAATTTGATTTGAAGCTCAAAAATCAGTAGAACAACTGAAATAACATACGATAATTAAGTATGCGACAACCCTAGCACATGTTACTCACACCAAATTTATACTTCATTTAAACGAATAAAAATAAACCTTATTCCTAACAGAATAACGTTTCATCACCACATCAAGCGCTGCAACAAGCGGATCTAAAAATAGTACGTGAATGGTCTAATGAGCGTAATTTTGCGCTGAATTGCCGCCAGATTCTGCACAAAAAGAGGCTGTCACAGTTAAGCGCACTCGCAGTATGGTGAGCGTTATGAAATTTTATGGCGATTGTAAGACTGTCTACATGAGGTTGTTTTAGCTTATTGGCCTGGAGAGAACGATACGTTCTGTAAGGAACAAACCGATAGAGCATAAGATTCTACGAATTGATTACTATATCCTTTAAGTTTAAAAGTTAATATATCCATTGATATTTAAATTCATTCATTTAAATTTTATAACTTATAATAACAAATAGATTAAATTTATATTCATATTTAAAGTAACTTTTATATTACGCTTTTATTTTAACAATGTTTAAAAATAAATAAAATTGAATTACTATTTGGAATGTTAAATTATCTTACATCAAGATGAAAGTATAGTGTTAGTGAAAATCATCATTCATTTTCTTTTTTTGAACCGATTTCATTTTATTTTTTAAACAGCCTTCGAGGAAGGAAAAGGTTTTCAATTCGAGAAACGAGAGAAAGAGAACACCTTTTGTTCCGGAAGTCGCTCACGTATTTGCAAAATTCTTTATGAATCCGAAAGAGGTTTCATCCGAAACGTACCCATACAAATTTTGTAAACATCTAATGATAAGTTTCGCAGCCAGACAACGGAACTGTTCAATGGATATCAGCAAATCAACCGCGACCTACCTTGGCACCGATTTCAACAGAAGTCTTACGCGTAGTTTTGTATTTAGAATCAAATCTGTTTTTTTTTTCATTTATTATTCAGGGTCTTTTTTTATTTTGAAATTAGTTTTTTTTGTTTGTTCAACATCGAATTTTCGAGAAATTTTAAACTATGACCCTCCCCATCTTCACCTTACGTCTTCGTCAAATTGAAGCTGTTCATAAATCTGTGAGTACGAGAAGTAATTACGAGTAAAAATTACGAGTATATACTCAAGGACGTGGTTGAAGTAACTTTAAGTATGGAAATTTCTAGAAAGAAATTTCGACCTTTCCTTTGCTAAAAGGTCAGGTAATTGCCCAGTAAATGACCGCTATTATAACAGCGCTGTTTACTTTATACTATTAGTGTAAGATTTATTAGTCACAGTTATACTGCCAGTCGGCAGGCAATGCGGCAAATATATTTAAAACAACATTATTTTATAATTAATGTAAACGTGTTTATAATCTAAAGTAATATTGAACCGTTTTGTATTCAGGTTTGTTTTAATACTTAGTATAATTGAGGATCTATTAATTTTATTTAGGCTTGAAGGGGAGCGAAAGCCGTTTGACCCCAACCTCTCAACCACCAACCCCCAACCACCCTCAACGGTGCACACTGTGAGATATGAGATGAATTTCATTCCACGCACGCTTATGCTGTGGAATGATCTCCCTGCTGTGATTTTCCCTTGCGTCTACGGTATGGGTTTCTTCAAGAAGGGCATTAGAATATTTTTACAGGGTCGGCAGCGCGAGTGTGTTGCACCAGTCCACAGGCCACGGTGACCGCTTCCCATCAGGTGGGCCGTGTGCTTGTCTGTCACCTGAGTGGTAAATAAACCTCTAAAGGAAAACCTGCGCCAGGAATTCGTCCTTCAATCAGCTGGTCTGTCGGATTGTGGATGAGCTAGGCTTGCCCCTAAGATCTTGGTGTTGCCCCATACAGCCAGTTCATATGCAACAAACATCAAGTATCCGTTTCAGATGGACTGGGTGCTTGTTTTCCATCTAAGTATCATAAAAAGTACAAAAATTTCATCCACCATGAAAGTCATCTTTTTCAATATGAGCACAATTTCCTGAAAAATGAATGATATCAGACGCGATCGAATGTCACTTTCGTGGCAGACTCATTTCTCGCTTCGGTTAACATTACGCAAAACACGACACTACGTAGCCCCTTTTTTGCCACTATACAAGTTTCTAACGATCCAAAAAAATGCGGTTTATATTTTTTTTTGTGGATTGGCTTAGCCACAATGTCAATGTACCCATTGTAACTACAGTAGGTATTACTGGACAAGACATTCTGCTTTTATTTTTTCGAATAAGCAGACAAAAAAACGCGGCTCTGCTTATGATGAAGCGTAAGATGAACACTGGAGATTGGCTGTATAGTATTAAAACCCAGGTCTGCATAAAACTAAACATTACAGAAGACACGGAAAATACTCGCAATAAAATATATTCAAAATTCGTTTTCGATCTGTTAAAAACAATGAGCAGTTAAAAACACTTTCACTAAGAAAAATAAAGTACTTTTTCAAGAACGAATCTTAAAATTCTGAAAATGATCATCTGCTTTTGATGCTGACTATACATACTACATCTCAAGTATTTGTAACTTGTATACAGTACACAAGTGGCCTCCAAATAATTAAATTACAACTCCACAATAACGTACAGTTCTCAGCATATTGTTCTTGAAGCATCTGCTCCAGTTACCTGAGAACATCTGCCCACCATTGAGCCCTTCGCGAATAGATTAAGGAAGCTTTGTGTGAACCCTAATCTTGAGTAGAGAGGTGACAGTTTTGAGTTTACATTTGTCGATAAAATATATTTTATTTAACGAATTATCATGCTTAGTTTTTTATTTTATATTGGTGACATCAATATGACTTCACCTCGCCTAATGGTAAGCTAAAGGTAAGATTTCAGGAATGGGGGGTCACCATTATACACACTATTATAGATTAAGAAACCAACGAGAAATTCTTTACATTTGCAATTTTTACAGTCAGTATATCCCATGTGGTATACGGGACATATTAAGTAGGATATTTATGTTCTATCAGTGGATCATAAAATCTGTTAAGTCAATTAAGATAATGTAATTTCATATATTATATCGTGATATTATATTTTTAACACTGGAGTATTCTAGTTATAACAAAGTGATCGATAGCGATAATATTATCTGAAACATGTGGGTACACAATGACCTAAGAATGAAAATATTTTACAGTTTTCGATTAGATTAAAATACTATTCACATTATATGGAAAGTTACTATATTTTTACTGTATATAGAAGTGCGAGGGTATTGAACTGGAGTACTTACTGAATTATCTTTTATCGATAAAAGATAATCATTTCGAAAGTATCTCCACTTAACTGTAACATTTATCTTGTGACATTACTGTGTTACAAGATAAGAGTGATCTGTAAATTATAAACACCCACGTTTGTGCTCTTTTGAATGTAGGTACACCTCGTATTTAAGAACTAGATTATGTCCTTAAACCCAAGGCTGTATAAATGTTATTTTAATTTTATAAGTGGGCGGTAAATTGTCACGTTATATATTGTTAAATTTTTGCATACACCTTTTTATATACAGTTCATCGCGTTTAATCTTGAAAGTTTATGTTTAAAACTATTTTTATCGATATATCAATTAATAAATTTGTCCCAACTCTACCACACGAAAACTACTCGTTTCAAAGATTTTGAGGCGTAATTACATGTTTTCTGATACGTGAATTTCGCGATCATTATTAAGTGATTTACCAGCGGTTGCTATGGTAACGCCCACATTAACAGTCGGGGTACTTTTAAACCTTGTGTTTACGAGTCTGTTTGTGTTGTGTTGTGATGCAAATAACGCTTTGTGTAGTTAATTGGTTATGAATGATGACGGATGATATTTAATGCAAGGGAATGAATGGGCAAGGTTACCTTCTTATTAAATAAGTAGACTTTAAAGTTTATATTGTTTTTATAAGTGCCAGTTTAAAATAATCCTATGAGGCATCAAACCAATCTCAAATACCAGAAATGTATGAACAGGGAAGAAATCAGTTTCTAATCTACTGTTCAGTGCCTTATTTTCACTGATTATTAGCTTATAAGATTAGACACACTAGATGAAAAATTCAGAGGACCCGAATATGGATCAGATCTTGAGATTCTACAAGGAAGGAATCAGGAAGGCGACGTGAATACCTGATCACTGATATCTCCTCAAAAAGGAGATTTAGTAATGAAGCGGCATTTAGATATTGCTGTTCAATCCACCGTCGCCATCGTTGGAAAATAATATCTAGAGATATGTTTAACCAGAAAAGAGATTATTTAACTCGCGTTAAATGGAACTAATTTTTACAATGGTTTCAGAAAAGTATTTTTTTTACATTCCGGATAAAACTTTTGTACACTTAACCGACTTGAAGAAGGAAGTAAATCGTTTCTATTTTTTAATAAAAATATTCTTTTTTCTTTTTTTCTTTTCATGACGCCCATCACTACGGTGAATTTAGCGCACGAGAAACCCACATACATTCTAGTTTCATTTTACCGGCCGTTATAGCGCGTTTTTGAAACGCTTTTCGTGGTTAAGGGTCGTTAACGCGAAAAAAGTGTTACTTCAGCGCCTGACACCGTTATAAGATATTACACAGTAGCATTTAACCTATTAGGTGTTGAAAGCGTTACTTTATGAAAGAGAAACTACGCTTTCTCAGCTCGACTAGACTGGAGGAAAATCACCATGCTTGTTGTTGATACAACTGGAACTGGAAGAAGAATAGATGAAGAAGAGAAAGAATAAAAAAAAAGAACCTCTTTTTTTATACCACATAGGTGGCAGACAAGCACACGGCCCACTTGATGGGAAGCGGTCACCGTGGCCTATGGACGTGTGCAACACTAAAGGCCTCTTTTCTTCCCATGTCAACTCCAAACTTGCATTTAGTAGTCGGATCTCTTTTTCTTATACCAACTGTGCCTCATAGTACCCGATCCACATCTTCGCCATTCAGACTATCCCAGCCAGTTAATACTTTATTTACGTGCGGAAACTTCCTCTGGAGCCAACATTGTGGTGGATTTATCGGACTTGAAATGACTAAAAAGCAGGGTGTCTTTTCGGTCGTCAGACCATCCGGTTGGGGGCATCACACCTTCCATTTACAGATTTACGGTCTCCACTCTAAGGCCCATTGCCACTTCAGCGTGCTCATTCTACGAGTTATATCGGTAACTTTAGTTCTCAGTATCATACAAAATCATATTTCACTTTTAATGAAATTACCGTTCAGACAGAATCAGGTGTGTGCGTCACATAATATTAGTCAATATACTCATTGACGTCACATGATGCGTACGATCACCCAAACATCCACTTCATCAATGATTGTAAGTCAGTGACTCTTAACTTATTTATACACGTGTTGTAATACAAACTGCTAGAGAAAAAAAAATAAAACCACACTGTAATAAATAAACTTTACTGAAAGCAGCGAAGAAAAAGTATATAAGTAAATTAGTACCTCCGGGGTAGGCAGAGACAACAGCCCGCCTTTCTAACATAATTCATGCGCTTCCCCTACTGTCATTAAAGCTATATTTTTTATTAAATTTAAGTAAAATAGTTAAAAGTGTTTAGCAGATACTAGATTACATCACTAGCAGTAGTAGTAGTAGTAGTATCAATAAAAAAGGTAGGTAATTGGGTTATGATCGTAATTTTTACACAGATTAAGAGATTTACTTAACACAAATACAGACAAAGCTGTAATAGCCGTTACGAATTTAATAATTAAAATTCTTTTAATAATTTAGATCACATGTGACATTAATGAACGTTAAGATTTACAGTTTCTACAAATATATTTATAGCCAAATTCACACACAAGGCAACAAGACAAGGCCTATGAAAAAAGAATCTTGCGACAAAACCTCACGGTCAATGTTTTTCAAACTGTAAAATAATGACTGTCTTTACTAAATAATTGTTTAATATAAGGAAGTAAAACCCATCAAAGAATGACCTTTCAAGATCCACCTTCGATTTTTAAATAAAGAATTTATTTACAAAAAAAAAATGTAGGTATCTTAGTAAGTATATACCAATATTTACATTCTGGAATCGATCACACTAGCTAATTAATGCTTATTGCGTTATTGCTATTTTATTATCGACTAATTTAACCTTTGTTACGAAACTGCAATATCTATCATATTGCAGTTTCTTTAGATGAAAATTATTTATAACTATTTGATAATAAGAAAATAAAAAATTGAAAAAAAGATAAGTACCTCCTTTGTATAATAACTGTTCTATTTTTGAATCTCAAAAAATAGGGCCGCCAAAAATAAGCCGAACCATATCGATATCGACAGCGTGTGCGATTTACGATTCAACTCGTGCCGCGCCGCTAAACAATGGCTTCCGTTTCCTGTGAGCCACGTGCGCGTACGCAACGGAGCGATCGAATTCCGAATTCACGTAATCGGTTGAGAATATTGAGATTAAGATCAGATATGGTAATGTTGTTAAGTATGGGGCCATTTTATTAATTTTTGGTTATTTTATTGCTTTTATTATGATAGGGTGCGCTTTTTTGTTGATTTATCTGGGCAAGGTGTAAGTGAAAAATTTGAATATGCCGGTTATAATTAAATTAATGCGCATAGTTTCGTAACGCGGACGTATTATTATGGTTATAGTGAAAAATAACGTTATCTCCTATTACGAATTCCGTAAATAGTATTTGGTCTTACATTTTAAGCCCATTTTCGGGTACTTACATTATTTTTCAGCGTTTTTTTTATGTTGGACACTTCAACATGACTTCACCTCGCCTGATGGAAAGATAAAGGCAAAGTCTCAGATGTGTACCTATATATTACCCCAAAATAATGTTTGGGTAGCTTTTCATCAACAAGGCACTTTTAAACAGACTCTGTGCTGCCTCTGTTCATTTCCTAACAAAAAACCATATCACATCACATCACACTGCCAATCTGAAAATCGGAATAGAATCACTTGCTCGGCTAACGCTCTCTCTACAGCTGCGCTTCTAGGACAGTTATTATGAAACTATAAGTTGTATAGATTTCCTCACAATCGTTACAGTTTTTTCTAGATAGTTCTATACAGACAATGCAATGGGAATCGACAATGCGTTCTGTCGTCCCATTATATTTGGTTTTTACTATTACTATACACGTATACACAGTGAGGTTTGTTTTCATTCGTGAATAGTTAATTACTTTACTTGCTATCGTAATTATGCTCCAAGATAAAAAAAGAGCTGTTTTCACTTCATATTCGAAACTTAGGCGGGTTTTTGTGAACAACTCCTAAGGCACATATTAATTTAGATCGGAAAAAGAGAACATCTAGGACGGCACTTGAACCTGTGATCAGTCCAGTCCCTTACAGGGATAATACTTTTTTTTAAATATTTAGTCCGCCGGATGACTGCACCCAGCCTGATGGTAAGCTGAACTCTGCCCAACTTACTTAGACCTGGAGTTATTTAGACACGTCCTAGAGGTCCTAGACATTCAAAATTCTCCGATATTTGTTTTTTTCCGATCTAAATTATTACGTAATCACCACTGTAGCGCTATCGGTGTATGTAGTGGTGACCCCCTGACCTTTACCTTTAGCTCACCATCAGGCGAGGTGAAGTTATATTGACGTGTCAAATATAAAAAAGTAAAGTTAGCATACTAATTGCTTCAAATTTCATTGAATCCCAAGGCGCATATTCGCTTTTTGTCATAAACTGACTAGTTGATCGCCTTAGATGTCTTTTAGTCACACCCACGTCTAATAACGTGATCTATTTCCAGCGTTAAGGTAGTTCCATGTTCGTGTTTTCACTTCCATAACGGTTATATAAAGAACACAACCAGAAATCGTAGAAATCTAACCAGTCGATTACTGCCTCTTATTGCGTTGGCTGTCAAACGGCTGACCCGTTATGTTTCAGTGATTTTTTTTTCAAATGCGGCAGATGTAATATAATGTTAAACTTCCTAAAACAATGTTTAAAAATTTAAATAGATCAAAAAAACTGCAGGATTATTTCAGAATTTCAGGAAATTTGAAGAATTTATGCTGCAGGATTGTAGTACTTAGCTTTACCAAAGTAATTACATAATGTTATTTTTATTTTCTGTATTCTTAAACGCAATTCGTTATATAATATCTGTTACTCGTATATTTTTCTTAAACTCTGACGTGCCAACCCTGACTTCTTTTACTGTATGTCGTCAGTTTCCGCTGTTTATTTGCTCATATCGACATTAAAAAGATTTACAAAGGGACAACGGGATTTCCGATTGCCCGTTTGAATTTGGAACTGCTCGACTAGGGAAGGACTAGAGAAATCTACAGTTGGTAAATGTTGCATAGTGTTGTACCTATATCTGATGGTACTGGCATGCAAGTTCACCAAGGGGCTATGGGGCTTCTTCTCATGCAGCTCTGGTTGCGATAAGCTAGGGCTGAGAGTGTTTGCAATGAGTACTAAAATATTCTGTGGTATTATCGGTAATAGCCCATCTTCAAGTAGACTATAATATATCTGCGGTTGTTGGCGGCGTCCTAATGAATGAATTTAACGTGAGAACTGTGAGAAAATGAACACTTGATTAAAAATTATAGATCTAGAGAATTCTAACCAGTTCTATTCTATTCTAGCCATTACATTTTTGCCTTACTAAACCAGTTTGACTGGACTTAAATGTATTCCCATCTCTTTTTCTACAGAACGCAAGATAAAGATGGTGATATTAAACTTTAGTATTATCAAACTCGTTTCCTTAAGTATATGTTATAACAACAGGATCAGTACAATTGTCTCGTACTAATAGGGTCACTTGACAATAAAAGGAGCTTGACAACTACGTGCTTGATAATGTTTGCAAAATTAATATTTTTGCAACGCTTGTCAAGCATGCTTGACCGTCTACAGCATGCCTGTCAAACTCAACACATTTGTAATACGAAACGACATGTCAAAAATGAAAATGGTTGAACAAAATGCCTCATCTAGTATGCTTTTCAAGCATGTAAATGCTTGTCAGTTATTTTTATCGTGTATACACCCCATTATGTTCAATTTACGAAGACAGACAGACACTAGAAGGATGCTCATCAGTAATGTGGTCAAATTCTATCTATCAGTACGTATACGCTCCATTTTTTTTTATTTGTTGCTCGACATCTCAATTAGGGTTGCAATATAACAATATAATACAGCAATATAACAGTTGCTTTTGATATTGTTGTATATCTATTCAACTTTTAAATTTAATGTTCTGTTTTAATTTACAACGCGCCAGCCCTGACTTCCTGCACTTTCAATATCCGCAGTTTATTTGCTTTCATATCGACGGGACTGTTTGCGTAATGTCCACACATTTAATGCGTTCTTTGCAACATGTTGCAACTTTGCCGTAATAATGATAGGACACGTCTTGAACCGATTTAGCTTTGAAATATTGCGAATAGGTACTTTGCTCCTGAAATGGTTTTCCTTCAAGCTTTAAATAGTTACATACCGAAGTAAATTAGCAGAATTTTGCAGGATTTGTTAGTACCAGAGGTTACAAGTTCCATTTATTTTACCTCATATTCGCTGCAGGTGGCAACGCGCTACCGACAGATCACCATCCTATTAGCCGTAGTACAAATATTTATTTCACTTCACCCCTCTATCAAATTACCAGAGATTTCCACAGTGAAAATTTCATAATCAGATCATTTAAATTAGGGAAATTCTTCTCGCATTCCCTAGAATTTTATCGAATGGAATACCATTAGTAGGTAGGTATAAGATTTTACACTATAGAAAGAACGAAAATGTAGAAGCACGTGTAGCTAATATTATTTTCTTCTTGGCTATAATGGCTATAAACAAGCAGTGTTATTATATTAATTCCAAGAACTTGGCAATAAAACTGGCATCGATGGTGAAATGTTTTCTTAGTCACATACTACATCAGTTCACTACAGTCACGCCATACTATCGAAGTCATTAATAGCTACGTTATTCACTTAACAAGACCTTGAGTAGAATGACCAAAAGTGCCAAAGTTAACAGTATAAAAATGGCGACATTCCAAATAATTGTTTTGCGTAGAACATGCAGTAAACAACATAAAAACTTGGCGCGCTACAAGGTCACACGCCACGTAACACGTGCTTGTTCACTAAGTTATACATATTTTTTCAGCAGCTCTGTACTCCAGTCTTAGAATGCAAACACTCTGCCAAACTGTAGAAGATATGCTGTATCTCAAAGAGTACTGAACGTCTATAGATCTTTGAGACCCGTGGGTACACGAAGTGGGGTAGACCCTTGAGAAACTTCGAGCTCTCTAAACGACGCTGTCCAGCACTAACAATGAGATTCCAAGGCATCACCTAGGATAAAAATTTGGGTTTAACTTTTCTGTAGCTCGATACCTTGAAAATACATCCACCTTGGTCAATATCATCTTTGTGATGGTCCTAGTTGTATATGAGGCTTTAACGTCGAAGCCTCTTGTCAAAAGAAGCTACTACGGGTGCGACTTCTGTCTGATAACCCAACCTCGAGAGGAAAGCCTGTGCTATAGTCCCGTCCGTCGACCGGCAGGCGTATCAGCTAGGACTTGAAAATATTTGCAGGATCCTCAAATACCCAAATCTAAATAAACTATTTCTCAAAACAAATTTGGGATTCTACAAAATTGTTACGTAAACAAAACTCTCTCATTCCAATCGAAGTTTTATTCCAACGCGGTCACTGGATCTAGATAGTCTATCACAGATCTAAATCAACCAACACACCTAGTAATGTTATGACCAATCTCTTCGCTTGAGAAGCCTAACTAGTTTTCATTATATTTATAAAAAGGGACAGCAAAACTGGGTCGGCTGTCATGGCGTCGGGCGACCTCTGTGCTCCGCAAATGGCTTTTCCGATTGCACTCTGCCGGTGACGGCAAATGCGAGTGTAGTGGGATATTTCTATTACTTTTAGTAGCTTTTAGCGCTGTTTGTTTTTATTGGACAGCTAAATGATTATCGCAGGGATCGTGAACGAGTTTCTACCATAGCAATCATTTTTTATGGGCCATAGTATGGCACTAATATAACTTATTATGTGTTATTATGTCATACGCCTGCATTTGTTTTCAGTAGCCTATTTGTTCGTGTGTGTTTTTTTTGCATTGAAATGTAACTGTGAATTTCTTACAGAAGACCCAGTTAAATGGATAAAATTGACACTGGAATTAGTAAAAACCACTTGGCCGATTCAAGATTCTTTTAATCGATAAAATTCCGAAAAAAATATTGCCAATTTGAACACTCGAATAACCTAAAAAAAGCATTATTTTAAAGGTCTGTTTTATCTTTTTAAGAATTTGCTCGAAACTGTAAAAATCCTCGTTTTTCTCACGTACACGGCACAGTTAGATCACTACTTTTTCCGTCTCGTGTGGCAACACTATTTTGCCGACCGTATTTCATTTCTCTACCTTTTAAAGATTTTGAAATTGGAACAGTTCTTTTCTGTCGCTTTTGTTGACTTTTTTTTTCAATGTTCATGCACGGACAGTTTTTAAACGTTTTCATCAACGCAATACCTACTCGTATACACTGCCATAAAAGGTGCGATACACCTGTGCAGCGAACGTTACAATGCATAAGTGAGGTCAAAATCAATGTCACACATACGAGTACATGTGAGTGAGTGAGTCACATCACTAGTAGTGCGCAGTCGCAGACGAAACATGACGAATCGAGAAGATTTTATCGATTGCATCAGTGCGATTAAGTTAGGCACCGCGGCGTACGATATTATTTGTTTAGACTTTTTTAGTACTTACTCATGCCACTTTATCCCAAAAGAGGTAAGCAGAAATGAATTAAAATACCTACCACATTTTGCTAATAATTTACAGTCTTCACATAATAATTAATTCCAACCGAGCACTTTTGTCTGAAGAAAACCTCCTAACAGAAAAACTCAACCGAATTTTTGATCGAGTCAGAAATCTGGAACCATCCATAGCAAATAATAAAAAAAATATTCTTGTTTTTTTTTTATTTAACCAGAACCGGGTTATCGCATATTTTTCCTAACTTTAACTTACTACCACCTCATTATAGTCTTTATGAGACGACCTAAATTGGATAATTATTTACGCGCTCATTGCTTTTGAGTCGAACTCTGTTTGAATAAAATATCTTTAACAACACAATATTTCCAACTTACTGCGTCTTCTCCAGCTGGTTCATTCGTACCTAATACTGCCTACAAGAGCATAAATTTATAACATATTTTGCAATAACGCAATCCAGCCTATCCTCTCCCCAGTCTTAAAAGAACCCTTGCGTACACACTTTCAGTAATCTAACATGTTTTCTTAAGCTGGTATGTTTCTCAGGTACGCCTTTTACTCCCATCAATCTACCCGTACATCCATACGTATTTGTCCCGGGTGTGTCGTCTCTAAGCAGATACTGCCGCAATATGTTGCAGAACCTTTTCAATAACGTAAGCCCCTCTGCTGACCCCAATATATTCTTTGAGTCGTCTTCGTTTGACGGGTTGTGGGACACGTGAGAGGAAAGAGCGAGCTGGAAAAAGTAGCTTCGAATTTTCGTTTAAAATTGGAATATATTTTTTTTTCATAATTGATACCAAGTAGTGCTAAGGTAACAAGCGAACGGCCTAACTTGGTATTTGAATTCTTGCAACACCGGAGCTGTCATTCGTGTGTGGTCACCTGCAGTGGAGGCAAGAGGTAAGATTTCTTTTTTATAATACTTTGGTGGCAGACAAGCACACGGCCCACCTGATGGGAAGCGGTCACCGTGGCCTATGAACGCGTGCAACACTAAGGGTGTCACACAAGCGCTGCCTACCCTGAAGGGTGAAAATAGAAGAAATGAATCATATTGAAACTGAAACTTAAAATGCAGTACCTACCTTAACACTTTAGAGCCTAATTCAAGGGAGAGTACAGAAAAAAAGAATTTAAAAAATATCAGGTTACCAGTTTGTTTCTTCGAAATATTTGTTGAGATAGCTCTCGTGCGAATGAGGCCTGTGCGTTCAAAGTTACCCTATAAAGCTCACACCTTAATGCTACTATATAAATGTTAAAATAACCCCCTTTACGTTAACTCTCCCGTCTATAACTTAGGTGAGTTACATTCAAGTTCACCGTGTAAGCCAGCATTAAATGAATTTATTATGAGCAGGGTGCGCGAAACTTTTGTAATTTCGATAGTGTGGCCAGCCTAACAGTCAGTTTTTCTACTTTGGTCATTTGTTTTAGTTGGTTAGCGTGGGGGAGAGTTAGAAGTGTATAAATGGGCTTGTAAATTAGATTTGCTTGATGACGCAAATTGAATTTGTATTGTGTTGTGTTGAAATTTTTATGAGTAGGTATCATGCCACGTTACAATGTAAAATGAATCTTTCCTTAAGTTTGCCCTTTGTAATTACTTTCTAGAATATCCCTGCCGTGATTTTCTCTAGCGTGTATAATATGGGGTTCTTCAAGAAGGGCATTAGAAGGTTTTACAGGGTCGACAGCGCGAGTGTGACGCCCCTGGTGTTGCACACGTCCATAGGCCACGGTGACCGCTTCTCATAAGGTGGACCGTGCGCTCGTTTGACACCTAAGTGGTATAAAAAAAATTGGTTCTGGCTTTTTTTCATTTACAAATTCGTTCCATTTTCAAAAATTCAATGATGTCGCTTAACTTCCTGCCTCTTTGGAATATTTTTCGCTATTCCTCATACTTCGGAATTTGGTCATCCACACCCACTCGACAAATTCACCAAGTACCTATAAAAAATGAAATCTACGTAACAGGTTCAATAAACCATAATTCGAAATGAGAATTATAGTTAATAAAATGATGACCTCATTTCAAATTCCATTTTCATTCCAAGCCGAAAAGGGTAGAAATGTATTCCTGACATTCATATTTCAGTTCCGAAACCGGCCTGTAATGGCAAATAACGCAATGGAAACCATTTCATTCGGCCTTATTTACCTCGCCCTTATGCCATATAACCATTTAGTTAAAATGAGAGAATTTGAGACACAATTTCAGTGTAAAGGCTCTGTTTAAATTCAAGGTTTAGTAGCAAAGGGTGAGCAGGTTGTTGGACTTCAGCCAATATTGTTTCTGCCCCAATTCCTTCTATATTAGTTCACTGAATTAGACGGGTATTAGCCAAAAACTACACATGTATACCTACTACTAGACAAACAATTTGGTGAACTGAATTCGAATTTAGAACAATATTTTTATCGTAGTTCGGGAGTATGGTTATAGAAAAGGATGGTGGGCAGTGATAAAAATAGATGGATAGAAAAAAAATACACACAAAAGCTATATCTTTCGGATGGAATCGGTGGTTTTTCCTTACAGCAAATACATCAAGCTTAACCACTTTGAAAATCTATCAATCAATCGAATGTGATAAAACTCTGTAGGTAAGTGTTTTCCAACAACGAATTTTGTAGTATCTTCATCCTATTTATCTAAACGATACCTTCAATAGATAATACATACACAACACGTAGTAGGTAGATAAGTAAACCGATTTAAATGCTGTCAACCGTGAAAAACATGCACCGATGAGTCCAAACATCGGGTCGTATCAAACTCGTGTCAATTTGGACTGAGTCCAACCGGGCAGGTGCTAGGCTATATTCTGTATGCACATAATGTATTACGTGTTTGTAGTTATATAACTGTATTCCTATGTATTCCTAATAGTTTAGTGGACCGAAAGGAATACTACAGACACAGATAAAAAAGGTATCTTGATGTATTTACCTTGATTTGTCCATACTGGACATTTAGTTTTACGCTAAAGCCAAATTTTGCAGACATCAGAATATACTATTTACGAAAGAGAGATTCTGCGAAAGGTACAAATTGCCATAGGGACATAACGTAATGGACATTTTGCGACTGAGCCGTTTAGCAGTCAGAATATAAACCGTTTCTAGTCCTACATTAATGATAAATATAATTTCGCATTCTAGAGAGGCACATTTACGGAGTTATGAAATGAAAAAGTGTCGTTAGACTTCAATAAATTCTTCCCACGCGATGCTTGCCAGTGTGAAAATAATTATTTGAATTTAAAAATAGAATGTGAAGATTTGGCGGGCTGGTTTCACACGAGGTCGTGAGCTTTACTTTTTTTATTTCATGACCAAGGTTCTATGTAGTGAGGTCGATTGAGAAAATACGTTTTTCTTAATAAAGAGCACTCAATGAAAACGATTAATTATCTTGAATGACGGTAATCGATTTGGCACGATGTTGGGCGTTAATGTGTTTCTTGATCTTGCAGTGCGACAAAGACAAACGTTACGTGTTTCATTTGGCGAAATTGCAACTATTTACACCTAGATAATAATAAGAATGCAAAAAAATATCTTATAATTTCAATTTGTGCTATAAGTATCTATTTTAAGAGTAGGTACCTACAAATAAAATAATGATGTGGATTCCTTGGTAAGTTTTATTCTTCTCGTATAGAATTTATAATAAAATACCGTTGGTCAACTACAGGACCTAAAAAAATCATGCTTTATTATATTACTTCTATAAATGATAATAAATAACTCAATGCAAAAAAACAAGCTTCAAAATGTTAATTAAAATAGTTTATAGCGTTTAGCTTTATAGTACACTGTGCAAGTCGTTAGTAATAAAAGGGTCAAGTTTAATTGGTTGTGTAACGTAAAGTGTGACATTTAAGTTGGCACGCGCTAACCAGGTGCATTTAGTCATTAGTGGTGGGTCGTTGTGGCGGAAACGATAGTTTTAGTCGATTTTATTGTTATTACTCGAGATAAGTATCTGAAAATCAATAATGCCTTTAACAAGGGGTCGTTTTTTAGTTAGTAAAAACTTTGTTATTATAACAAATATACCTACTTCTTTAACAGTTTGTTTCTAAAGATTTATATACACGTTTAGCGAATCATATCTACCATCTGTATGTAACGGCAATTTAACTGCCTGAGCAAAATACTTATGCTTAGCAACTTATACATATTTATATTATTATAATTAAGTCTCGCCAAGAACTTTCATACAAGGTTTTCCTATCAGGGTCGAGGAGTGTGACGGCAATCATTTTCGAGATGAAGCAAATTTCCATAAGATGAGTAAGGAGAGAAATTATATTAATTGTTCTAGTCAAATCAATAATCTATACTTCTATACTAATATTATAAAGAGGTAAAGTTTGTGTGTTTGTATATTTGTTAAATTGTAAGGGGTAATCTCGGGATCACTACTGAACCGATTTTAAAAATTCTTTCACCAATAGAAAGCCACGTCATTCGTGAGTGTCATAGGCTATTATATATTATTGGAAAACTGGAATTTACACCCGGGCGAAGCCGGGTCCCGGGTCGCTAGTAAATGATAAAAAAATATTAGTCAAATCACTTCAATAATTAATTAAAGTTAGTTGAATTAATCTATCGAGTTGTTAACTCACTGAGAGGTCATTGCACGTCTGCCCTTCAATTACCTTTACAGAAAATTATTTTATCGCTGCACTCATCCAACTAAAATTTAATCAAACTGAAGCCCATCTGATAAATACGTCGTAGATTAGAAATATTAACACGAACACCATCAGTGAAATAACCTTAAATAACACCTTCCTTTAATTAGTCGAATAATCGAGTGATGCTAGTCGATTCTTCTTTTAAGCCATGTACTGTACATACTTATCTCGTATTCACTGTTACCGGAAGTAATCGATCGAACCTTTTACTTTTTTTAACCTTCAGTGTTCTTTTAACGATATTCAAGGTGTCTTCTGTGGCTACAAAAGTTCCTTAATTATCGTTAATTACATTAATGATGGCTTTTGTGTCCCACTGGTTATTTTGGTTTTTTTTCAAAAAGCTACTGTCGAGATACAATTTGAAATAATTCTACAAGAAATTCATGAATATTTAACGTGAAGAAATATAAATTACTAGCTGTGCCCCGCGGTTTCGCCTGTGGCATACTTCGTCCCCGTGGCAGGATAAAAAGTATCCTATGTCCGTCTCCTAGTTCTAAGCTACCTCCCCATCAATTTAAAGCCAAATCGGTCCAGCCGTTCACGCGTGATGCCGTGACCAAGGGAAATAGGGATTCATTTTTATATATACAGATGAGTGAACGCATAGCAGTATAAACAAGAGGAGCACATGTGACCTACAAAGTTTTAAAAGTCACATAAATGCACAACATATGTGTTTTACAGCCATTTTATTGTAAAAATGTTAAAGAACAATGCAAATACCTTGGGACAAGTAGTAACAATTATGTGAAACGGGTGCAATAAAATTTGTTGATCTGTATGAGACAGTTCAATTAACAAGTCAAACTGTTCGGAAGCAACAGAAAAGAAAGGAAAATCGAATGTATGTAGGTACTAGGTGTATAGAAATAATCAAATTATGTTGATCGCTGTCGCCTTAAATATCTTAAATAGTGATGCAAATTGATAGAGTTGAAATTAGAATCGATTACACTAGATTGCTGGTTGATCCAGTCACCAGATACTATGAGTATATTAAACGGATATTAGTTGTCACAGTGTCCTAGAAAGGATACTAGGTTGATAGGTTTTTATACAGGTTGAAATCTTATGATCGATTAATGACCTTTTATGAACTAAGCTCTTATAGCGGTATTTCAAAAATTTGCCTATCTCAACGCACCACCACAACCACAAATGTAACATGACTTGTAATAATCAGGGTATGTGAACGAGAACAATTACCTATTATATATGTGTGACTTCTATCCACAAAACATTAAAATTTCTTTGTTCTATGCTTCTGTCATACAATACGCGGTTATTTTAATGTTACAAACAGACACTCAAATTCTATTTATTTGTATTGACTATACATGTATAGATTGATCGCAATCATAATTTTCAATGTAGCTAACTAAATAAACATAGTAATCGTATTCCAAATAACGAATGTATTTTAATTTAGTAAAACATAAAGTGGCTAATAGTAGCACGGCCTATGAATACATCAATGAATAACTAACCAAGCGCACAACAGTGGAACTTGGTCTAACAATGGTTTCATCTGCGGTTGTTATTTGAATCTAAATGGCCATTGACCATTTAAAATATGAGATAGAGCTATTCTAAACAATGCTTAATAGCATCACGTACGAATACGGCCCGTGACGTCAATGTCGTCACAAGTCACTGTAGTTTCGTCAGTTAATGTTTCAGATTTTATAATATCGCGAGGCCAATTCTCGTGATAAAAACATGATCAAAATTCAATTTCAGTCTTAACGATCTCCCAATATCATGAAACCTGTTCTTTTGCTTACAAAAATACTATTTTTCACATTTTAGGAGATCGCAATGAGATCGAAATTATACTGAAACTGAATTTTGAACAATTTTTTACGAGACTGACCCGCCAGTATTATGATACTGGAGGAGGAGGATCAATTCTCGTGAAAAAACACAGTTTTTTTTAACATAGCTAAAATCGTTTATTTGAGTTCAAGAAACTGTGTTTTTACTACATTATTTAAAGTTATTACTTATCATTACTTCTAGGAATGTGAGAATATGTTTGGTGTGAATTTATTTGTCCTTGTTCACTGGCCTGTATAAGATATTTTTACAAAATCTTTTGCAAAACAGCTTTTTGTATCAGTGTGTGTAACGTATATTTTTGCAATGATGAGTCCAAAACAAAACTCAGGATTTCGTAAGTATGCAAAAGAATAAAACAGACAAAACAACGAAACAGCGTGAATACAATAAGATGCTAATGACGCTATTCACAATTTGTGACGACACGCAAAAGCAACTTATACTTTGTCTAATTTAGGATGATAATAATGACAGCTCTAAGTAGGGTAGCCCATATAGTATAATCGAAAATGAATCTTTCTAATTTCGATTATCGTTCCCGTAGAATACGGAATCGATATTTACAAAAACACAAAAACTTTTTATTTTTTATTATCTTAGTTAACTTACTTCAGGATGACAAGAGAAGTTTTATGGTATAGTATTTATGTTTCGTATCATATTTAGCTAATTATATCACAAAAATTTTAGTAGTATAAGTACTTAATAATTTCAATAAATTATTTTAAATTCGATTCATTCGATTCATTTGTGTAGAGTCAATTGTGCTATATTCTTGCAAGACGCTTCTATGACAAGTGGGCGGGGCTTGTCTATGTATTACCATAATTTTAGGGGTATAATTTTGTATAAAAAAATACGATACTTCATAGACATGAACTGTCATTTTTATCATCCTAAATTAGACAGAGTATAATAACAATAATTCTACAGAAGAAAAATCGACAATGTAACGAGTTGAGCTAACATGTTATGTAGTATTGCTAATACGTTCGTGCAATGAATTATTCAATGCAAATATTTTCTAATTACTACACTATTTGTCCCACTACGGTAAATAGTCGATCTTTTCCATCGAAATTTACTAACGCAAAATAATCGATCGCATTTTTTTCTCGATAATTTTTTGCTTATTAAACTAATAGCGCCTTGAGAATTTTTAATTAGGCAGGTAGGTATAAAAAAAAAAGTGCAATTTGAAGTAAAAGTCTTTTGTGTAATAAGATAACCATTATTATCTTAACGATTACGTATAGGGTTTCTTACGTCAATTTTTTTAATTAGTTACCTGCCTAAGTTAAAGGATTACGTAAAAGTTACGTTAAAAATTTCTAATCAAAGGTCTTTAAAGTATTTTTAGTTAATTTAAGAGTGAATTTTGAAATATGACGTATTCAGTTGATTCCCCTGGCGCCCATTACTTTGTAGATTCTTAACAAATACCTACTTACCTACCTAAATAAAATTTGTTTGAATTTATCACAAACTAAGACCTAGTTTAAAACATAATTCTTATTTGTTAAAAATCTTCAAAGTAATGGGCGCCAAGGAATGCAACTGAATACATTAAATTTTAAAATTCACACATAACTTGAGAAAATAAAAAAGAAAATGATAGCTAAACAATGAATAACATAAAATCATACTCTACCACTCACCGGATTTCCTCTTTTCGTTCACAAGCACTAAGGACTTGGTCCTCTTCACTCGCAAAGAGCGTCGCCTTATAGACCTCATTAAAGCCTCTGGCATCCTCGAGAACCTTGGAGAGTCCACTCTCTTCTCCGGCATGAAAAAGTTCTTAACCGCTAACATTGTCATTTTTTATAATTGCACTTTCCACACTACTTATATTATAATCGATTACACTAATCCCATCTCTATAAACTAATTAAACAATCTCGATCGATATTATTCTTATTACGAAAAAAAAAAACAAACTATTTTTTTTTGACAAGGTCACACAATTTTTTAAATTCGGCGTTCCTTTTTTAAATAGTGTCACTGTTTGGTCTCATCACTATTCTGTATGCGGAATATCCTGTTTAGTTGATGGTCGTGAATATTTTGAAATTACGCGGTACGTCCACTCACGCAAAGAGCTCGCGGCGTACTGGCCTCGCTTCAATAGTCGAAGTTGGAGGGGCAAGAGTCGCAACGAGTTTGCAATGTAATGTTATCTATCTTATCAAAATTTACTCAGCGTAGGTACAATAAGATCGAAAAACCGTAATTTGATGGCCATGAATCAGGTCGTGTGGGATCGATGACGTATTTGTTGTTCCTTTATATTTTGGTGATATTCAAGAATGTGTAAAGCCGGCTACAAATGGTAGAGATAAGAATCGGTTTGCTAGGGTTGTGTATTGTGTAGAACGTTTTCTCTATCGCAAAGCGTATGTCTATAGTTTGACATAATTTTATTAGAGTAACTAAATCCGAAGTTAAAGTCATAATATTTTATGAGTACACACGGGTTTACCTACTCTACATGTTTTTTTTTCTGTATGTATCCCTGTGGCATCTAGGTAGGTATAAAGGTAATAAAGTGTCAGCACGATAGAGAGAACTGCGCTCTACAAAGTCAATACTGACTGGTCGATTAATTAAAAAAATGATTAAGAGTCCGGTCCACGGACACGTTAATTTCTTTTTAATTAATCATACAAATAACACTTACAAATGATACATACATAAATGTTCTACGACATTCTACACAGCGCTCTCTAGACCCAAAGTAAGCATATTTAACTAGTGCGTGTTATTGCCTCTAGAATCATCATGATTATGAAGATTCTAGAAGCTGTTATATAAGTATGATTACACTTTATTTTTTTTTTGTAAATAACATAACATAAACATAAACTCACGCCTATATCTCCGAAGGGGTAGGCAGAGGTGCTAGCACCCACATTTCGCCAGTTTATGTTATTTTTCAGTGTTTTGTAAATACATACTTATTATACAAAGAAACACCCAGACCAATGCAAATAGACATATTCATGCATACAAAAATTTGCAGTGAGCGGGAATCGAACCCACGCCACCTGTCGTAGCAGTCGAATGCACTGCCGCTACGGCATCGGCACAGAGGCCGTCAATGATGACGATGATGAGTATGACGCAGAACAGAAATAAGAGACGTGTTGGGTATTATTAAATTTATTAGTGGGAATAATTTTATGGGAATCGTATAGGTATATTTTTCCTCGTAGAAAAAGAATCGTCAACTCGGTGCAACACCTTCAAATTTCTTGGAGCCCGGGGTCCGCTCCATTATACTCCATATGGATTTTATCTTGACTTTTACGGGAGCGATTGCCGTGGGTGTGGTTGGCTTCATTTTCAAAGATTTTCGTCTATTGATATAAAATAAGCGTAAGTATATTATACATCGAATCGAAACTAACATTATTAATTCGAAATATTTCCACCAGACGGCAATCGAACCCGCTAACATAGTCAAACACCACTACGCCATACCTCACCATAACACACGTTATGAATCATAGGCGCACATTATCCTCAATCTAGTTACCTTTTATAGGTATAGGCAGGTACGCACTTCCTCTAACACCTGCTATTCCAAATTAGGCTGTATGCTACTCACGTTCTTATGTGTATCGCTATTAGAAATCATTTTGGTATATGGCTAACTAGAACTTATTGACGACTTGTGTGGCGTAACCGCCGCCGCGCGTAGAGGTTTAGCTAGAGATAGCAACGTTATGGACGTTATGGATGTCTTTCACCTAAAATCGGCTGAACAGATCTGGCTGAAATTTGGTACAGGGATAGATTATAGTTTGGAATAATACATAAGCTTCTTTTTACCCATAGAATAGGTGCCCATGGGAAGCGGGAACACGAACAGAATGCCTGAAAGGAAGGGAAACCTCCACCAGTACCTCTTTCTAGGTTCCTGTGCGTTACAGGAATCGGATAAGTATTTCACACGGTGGAGTCCCGGTCGAGACTCTCTTGTGAGTAGTGTGGGAGCATTTCTTCTAACTGTTGAAATTCTAATAAATTATATTATTATAGATTTAGTTAGAACAAGCGTTACAATGCACTTTATGAATTGACGTTAAAGATGTTGCCTATGACTCAATGGAAACGGATAAATATTGAACAATGAATTCGCGGATTGGTTAGTCGATGTTTTGTAAGTGCCGCTTAAAATGGTCTACACAGAATAAATGATTTTTGACTTTGACTTTGACTTTGATGATTCGGATACAAATATAATCGGAAACTTGTCCGAATTGACGCTTATCCAGTCCACCGCCCACTACTTTGAAGATATTTAGAAATAAAAATAATGTTATATTTATCACATAAACACATAATTTGGGAGTAGTCCACGAAAAGTTTTCAAAGTAGTGGGCGCCAGGGGAATCAATTCCAAGATTCACCCATTTAAAATGTGACCTATACCTATCTAAAAGAAATCGCTTGCTTTTGTACATAGACAACAAGGATATAGATATTTCACTAACACGGTAAAATCTCTTTGCCCAAGTAGGTATGTGCAGTAATAATAATTCGTTTCAATTACGCCAATTGGCTAGCTGGAGAATGTCCTGAGTCACAGCAATATATTTAGATTTTGCCAATTATAAAAACAAGTGTCACACTGTTTAAATCTTTAAGAGACCATCTTGGATAATGACGCATGTATACGAGAATTTCGGCTATCGAAGACAGGTCCAAGTAGCTCAGTTTGTCAGACTATTCCCTCTAGAAAGAGACTGGTCACGGATTGATTTTTTCCGATTGAAATTTATAGGAAAAATTAGTATACCAATTGTTTCAAAATTTGTAAAAGTAAATTTTACAGGAGAGCTGAAAAACCTCTTCGTATCTTTATCAATGAGCCATTTAAAAAATATTTACTATAGATTCTTGGGAGTCATGCATAATGATATCACATACATAGACCTGACTTTTGCTAGCCTGGTACGTAGAAGGTGTATAAGTATGAAAAATGCAACAACACTCGTTTTTTTTCAAAACATGTCAGATACTAGGTTTTACAATTGGACAGCCGATTAGAAGAAAAAAGAATTGACAATTGAAATTCGGCCACATAATTCTGTTAGCATACAATACGTCTCTGTCTGTCTTTTGACGATACACAAGCGTATGTAGAACGCATCGTAGATATCCTTTGGTTGAATTGGGTTCCAATCTAATTTGAATCCACAATGCAGGTAGAATGTGATGCAGTACTCAAGTGACATGGACCAGACGAGATTGCAGCGAGCCTGAGATCTGTGCAAACACTACTTGTTTACGTAAGCTCGTGTTGTCAATTATTCGAACGGAATACCGATGCTATTGTGAAACCCCCAAGATGTTAGGTATTTTTATGTATCGCCTGTTTGTTCCCAATGCACATTTAGTTTAAGTACTGTTTTTGATTTCTGTGGAATAGGATCCTTTCCTCACTATGTCCTTTATCACGCAATCCATCAATGTTTTTTTTTAAATTTTGCTCTGTCTCTGTAAGCCCTTTTCATCTTGTGTGGCAATGGTGACTCCCATTCCAGAGACTTTGCCTCAGCTTACCATCAGGCGAGGTGAAGTCATGTTGACGTGACCGACATAATAAAAGTGTAAAGTAAAAAGTTAAGTATTTCAAAGACGTATTAACATTTTTTTCAATTGCATCCATCAATCTGCACGTGAGGTTTTTTTGTTATAGCAATTAGGTGGCAGACAAGCACACGGCCCACCTGATGGGAAGCGGTCACCGTGGCCTATGGACGTGTGCATTATGCAACATCAGGGGCGTCACACTCGCGCTGCCGAGGCTGGGTTGGACCCCACATTCTTAGTAAAATCTCATTGGTACACTTAAAAGTAATGTCTAATTATATAATAATGTTATGTTAAAGACTGATGGTCACAATAAGGTCAGATTTACCAAAGAGCGCATAACAAAGGGCATTAAATTAATTAGTCCGGTACAACAATAGAGGGAGCGGAGGCGCGGCCCAAATGTTAAATGGATGGAATGCCTACCGTAATAGCACTAATGATGAATGTAGGCCAATTCACTACACTTGTATGAGCATATTTTATTTGGCAAATTCCCATATTTTGTCATCTTGCTGAAAATAATGGACGGATATTATTAATTTACATACCGCGGTAGTCTAGTGGTCTGGGTAATGGACTGCTGAGACGAGGTCTCGGGTTCGATCCCAGGTTCACCATGGCACACACCAATGACTTTTCGATGCTTTTCGAAGTTATGTGTGTATTTATCGCAGGTTTATAAGTGCCCGGTTAATGGCAATAGGCTCGCCACCTATTACATTGGGACCTAAACATAAACTGGCAAAATGTGGGTGCTAGCACCTCTGCCTAACCCTTCGGGGATATAGGCGTGAGTTTATGTTATGTTATTAGGGTATATGCATGAAGCCCCAAGATGTTTAGGGCTCAAATCAGCTTCACCTGCACCTGCTGGTTAGGTAGGGGGGGAAATGGCAGATGTTACCGTAAAAGTCAAGTTATGAAAAGTAGCATTCATTAATTGTTTTCATAATCTTACTAATATTATAAACGCGAAAGTTCGTATGAATGTGTCTTGATCTATGTTTGTTACTCTTTCACGCTAAAACTACTGAATGGATTTTGATGAAACTTTACAGTAATATAGCTTACATCTTATATATCAGAATAATAAAACTATAATTAATAAGGATACAGCGTGAATTATTCAAAATGCCCTACCAATATAATTTTCCTACTAATATTATAAACGCAAAAGTTTATAAGAATGTTTATATAGACATATGTTTTTACTCTTGGGCTAAAAAGTCCAGACTGTAATCTATCTCTCCGCCAAATTTCGTCCAGATTCGTTCATCCGTTTTGACATGAAAGAGTTACATCTATCCATACTTCCATACATCGCTCTAATTTCGAATTTTGTGTCTGTTATTTCAAATATGGAAAATAATATCTAAGCAGATTACGTTGGCACTTGGCACACAATTTCTCAAGTCCCAAAAATCCACCAGAAATTTGCTCGCTGAAACGAAACCTCTAATATCTGAGCTTCCAAGATTAATCCTAACAATTTGAATGTTAATGCCGACATTAACATTTTAGGTTTACTGGAGATAAACGTACGCTTCTTCAGCTAAACATGATATCATGCTAAGATCATGTTCCCCGAATTGCTTTAACAAATGCCTTGGATTGTTCATCTCAAGTAGGTAGAGGATACAGATGAGATGCTTTGTTGAGACATTATTTTATTTTTAGGTTCTAAGAAAAATGTGAATGCGTGAATATTCGCTGGTAGGTTTAATTTGATTAAATGAGTGTTTACATGACAGATGCATTATATACTAGACTACTTACAGAAATAAAAATTTAAAAATCTAAGGTTTGCTGGAAGAAAACTCCTGATTGAGTTAAGCTTGCCTTGTACCTATATCCTTTGTTTATGTATCACAAAATTTTATGCGTACCATAAGACAAATAATTTCCAATCTATTTATTGATAAAGATGCTATCAAATCTGAATCAGAATTAGTAATCGTTTTACGAAACTTCCATTTATTTTTCGCTTACGTGACAATGTTTTTTATTATTTATTTTTTTTGATCAGAATTGATTGACTTCTATGGAAACTAGCACTATGAAAGCAAGACCCACTAAGTACGCTTGATGGGCAAAAGCACTTTCGGAAACCTTAACGGTATAAAAAAGGTTATTTCAAATTTGAATTTGAATACTCTACACTCTACAGAATACATAGGCACTCTTACTTTAGGCACATAATACATAATAGTACTACGCTTTAGGTATGAATACAGTTATTACTTTTAGGTTTATCAATTTGTACTACTGGCACAGAATAAGTAATAGTTAATAAGTAATACTTTTTTTATATAAAGGACACGTCAAAATGACTTGACCTCGCCTGATGGTAAGCTAAAGGAAAAGTGTCAAGACCGGGGTCACCACCACATACACCGATAGTGCTACAGTGGCGGCTACTGACATACAATCGTAAAAAATGAAAAATTGAGTCCACATTTAGTACCTACTTGTGATAGGCAAAAGCACATTTTAATAAAGATAATAGAGAAGCAAAACAAAATATCAGACTAAAATGATAGCACAGTTAAAACTCCCATATCAAAATACTGCTGTTATCTGCTAATAACGTCTGAGATTGTATTGTTGGAACAGCCTTATCTGTGACAATAAGCGGCGCAGACGACCTCGGAGCTCTGCTCGAGGCCAGAACTTGCAGCCTCTGTGGCTCCTTTAGATATTGTAGGTACTTAAAAAAACTTCTACTTTTTATTGCTATCGTAATTATATTTAAGAACCTAGGGATGATATAAATAATGTGACGGAGATACGATTTAGAGTAATAATAAACTAGTAGAAGAATTTAAGTGTGATAAATGGCATTGGCGACTATGACATCAGGTACACAAAAGTTAGAAAGTTAGACGTTTAGGAGGTAGAACCCGACGGAATCTCCCGTCCGAAATGAGCTGTCCGTCTGGGTTAGTACCTCCGCCTTACAGAACACCGCGGCCATAATAACCATCGTGTTGTGTTTCCGCCGGTAAGTAGGGTAGCCAGAGCTCACTCTACCTCTCCTCCCTCCACCCCATCCTAGCCCTCCCTCCTTCCCTTCAGGGTGGGCAGCGCGTGTGCAGTGACACCCTTAGTGTTGCACACATCCATAGGCCACAGTGAGAGCTTCCCATCAGGTGGGCCGTGTCTTCCACCTACGTAGTATAAAAAAAAGACTGGGCCCACCAACAGGTTCAATTCCTTACATAGGTACCGCTTCTTTATTCTTCTTTTTATAAGAGCGCCAATTCCAGTCGCACCCAAAGCTCGTATTTTGGAGCCCTGACAGTTTCCTGCTTCCTCTTGACTAACTTTCGGCTGATGTCTCAAACCCAAGAGGAAAGGCTGCACCAAAGCCTCGTCCATCAATCAGCAAGTATACCGACTTGGATGCTAAAGATGATTAATAGGCCCTATATACATGATACAGACCGCGGTAGCCTAGTGGTCTGGGTAATGGACTGCTGAGAAGAGGTCTCGGGTTCGATCCTAGGTTCACCATGGCACACACCAATGACTTTTCGATGCTTTTCGAAGTTATGTGCGTATTTATCGCAGGTTTATAAGTGCCCGGTTAATAGCAATAGGCTCGCCACCAATTACATTGGGACCTAAACATAAACTGGCGAAATGTGGGTGCTAGCACCTCTGCAAATAACATAAACTCACGCCTATATCCCCGAAGGGCTAGCCTTCGGGGATATAGGCGTGAGTTTATGTTATTTTATTTACATGATTCCTCTTCTTGTCTTAGAGGAACATCATAACCCATACCTTTACACCCTGCCCACTGTTTTTACTCCAAAAATAATGCTCAACTTCTGAAGTAAATTGATGATGGAGTAGAAGTTATTGAATAAAATATAATGCGCCATATCTAATCACTCAGGCGTAATAACTTTTAAGACTATTCTTACTTAAAATCAAGAACGAATGAATTTGTTTTACTTTAAATATTACAACATCGATTCAACCAAGCCTAATCACCATTATGTAGTGAACAATTGAAAATTACTCTTTTGGTTCATAGCCGTTTTTTTATACTACGTAGGTGGTAGAAAAGCACACGGCTCACCTGATGGGAAGCGGTCACCGTGGCCTATGAAAGTGTGCAGTGTGCAGAACTAAGGATGTCACACACGTGCTGCCTACCCTAAAGGGAAGGGCGGAGGGCTAGCAAGGAGTGGGGAGGTTAGGAAGGATTAGGAAGGTTAGATTAACTTCCAAACGCGACTTTATCTATGTATACCTTGCTTTAGGTAGAGAAATGAAAAGTCTCATTTACCGGGATAGAAAGGATCCTGTTAATCCAGGTTTATGAACTGTCTGTGAGCCAAATTTGATTTCCAAACCCGAGGGGGCCATCTCAAAGGCGGAGATGGCCCTTGGTCAGCCGTGGTGCGAAGGCAATACCTTTTTGGTCAGTTCACACTCCAGCGTTTGAAAACCCAAGATGGCGTGCGGTTTTAGTCGGTCCAAGTCGACTGGCAATAGTGGCAATAGGGGTGGTATTCGTGGGGGTTATCGTACGAAATAAGTGTGAAGTTAATCGCGAAAAATTATTTAAGCCAATACCTTAAAATTCTATAATATTCCAGGCATAAATTCGCTCTAAAATTTATAGTTTTCAAGAAACCGTTTATATCAAACGAGGAAAAATACTATTCAATATCCAAGTTTTCTTAAATCTTTCGAAAGCGTGCAGCGCCTTGAGAGAAAATATAAAGAAGATCCTACCACAGTGTACGACTTAGCATTTAGTTTTCGCTTAAAATACAGTAATAACGAAAAATATAGCGCTACATCGCTTTTGTTTACAAAATATCGAAGAGAATCGTGCAAACTCTTATCGCTGCATCGAAGCACGATGCGGTTCACATTTTGCATCGCCGTCCAACATACTAAGAACTCCCCACCTCCTCTTCGAAGCATCTAAACACACCACAAAAGAGAAAAAATCGCATTAGTTATAGCTCTTGCTAGTTTGGTTGTATTTGTAACTTTGTACTTTAGTTTTGTGTTTCTAACAAAGATTTATTTTTACTGTGATATTTAGAGAGGAATGTATTTACAATGAAGATTACATAAGATATTAGTTTATAATATGAGTTGTTTTGAAGAACTAGACTCTAGCGCAGGTTTTCCTCTCGAGGTTTCAGAGGTCAGATGGCAGACGCTTCCACAAAAGAAGAGAAGAGAAGGAGTAAGCAGACGCCGGGTTTTGACGTACACTGAACGCTAATATGATAATGATTACTGCTTTTAAACGAATTTCCAAAAATTTTGTGTGCCTCTGTCTGTTTGTGCAGGCTAATCTCTGAAATGGCTGACTTGATTTTGGTGGTATTTTAACTGATAGATAACTGATATTGTAAGGATACTTTTAGAACAAAATAAAATAATTTCCACGCGAATGATATAATTTTATGAGTTTGTTTATATATATTATGTTGAGGATAATCTCCGGAACGATCACTGCACTTATAGGATAAAACCTTTCATTATTTGAAAGGTGTACTATCATCCCTGATGGACATATCACTATAGCATTATTGGTGTTTGTAATGCTGACCCCCATTCCTGAGATTTTACCTTTAGCTTACCATCAGGCGAGGTGAAGTCATATTGACGAGTCCGATATAAAAAAAGACTACCATGTTATGTGATTTGAGTTGAGTTGAGAGTAAACCGAAGCGAAACGAGGACGGGTCTTTTTTTTTTATTCATGATAGGCTTACGTTTGACCTCAATCTCACCTGATGGTAAGTGACGATGTGGTCTACGATGAATCACTCTTGCCTTTTTTTTTTTTTTTTTTTTTTTTTTATCGTGCGGAAATCCCCATGGATACCACCCCCGTCGGCCATCGGGGGTGGTTATGTCGGGATCGAACCGACTAAAACCGCACGCCGTCTCGGGCCTTAGTAACCGGGGTGTAAGGTTACCCAATGGGCATATCCCTCGCACCCCAGCTGACCCCGGGCCATCTACGGCTTAAAGATGGCCCCCTCGACCCCCCGAAAAGGGGGGTGGGGCGAGCATCGCGCCACTTCGCCGACGGTGGGGTGTAGGGTGACAGGAGGCCGTCCTGTCACCCAACCGTCGGCGCGCAGACAATCAGCTCGCCCCCCGCTCGCTCCCCACTGTGCCATCTGCTAGTCAGAGGGACACGTGGAGAGCCTCGGAGCAGCCCTCTAGAGGGCCACTCCCACCCCGGCCGGATTGGCCGCAGGCAGCAGCGTCTCCCGTGGCGAGTGGGAGGCGCTGCTCGCCTCCGTTGCCCAGGTGCACCACGTGGAGGTTCCGGCCCGCACCCAATCACTCTTGCCTAGAATGAACCTATTCACTCGTGACTTGAAAAGTCATTTATAAGCTGTGTTTATAATCAACATGGCCATTCTTTCACATAGCATGTTGGTACATCACTAATTGATATCAGCAAATTCTTCTGCATCTATTTTAAAACTAAGCCCATCCCTCACTAAGGCTAAATATAGTCAGCACGTCAAACCCGTCTGTTTAGTAGTAGGTTCGATTAAGGCAATTGGTTTTGGGAATGCAGTCTTCGCCCACGACTGCCTCGATCGGGAATAGAACCGGTTGTACCCTCAACGAGATTGCTCAGTGCTTCCTTTCATTATTTGTCAGCCTGATAAGATATTCTTACGGACAGGAAGATAGTATACTTGGTTGTTTTCTTTTTTACCCGATTGCCGAAGAAAGGAGGGTAATGTTTTTATGGTGTGATAGTGTGACATTATAGTTGTTTAAAAATGTAGGCGTCATTTTTTACAAGTTTTTATTTAACTTGTTCTGTTAGTTTGTTAGTATGGGGTAGTACCTCCGCCTTACAGATGACCGCGGCCATAATAACCATCGTGTTGAGTTCCCGCCGGTAAGTAGGGTAGCCAGAGCTCACAATCCCTCTCCCACCTCATTCCGTCAACTTCCTAATCCTCCGCCCTCCAGGGTCGGCACCGCAAATGTGACGCCCCTGGTGTTACACACGTCCATAGGCCACGGTGACCGCTTCCCATCAGGTGGCCATGTGCTTGTCTTGGCTTACCGCCGGGAACACAAGACTATGGTCATTATAGCCGTGCTCAGATCAGACGGGCGATACCGTCGTGTCCAAATACCACATAAATATGGCGTTTTATTTTATTCGCCCGTATCTAAAATAGTGAATATTTATAACTAGAGGCTGGCGCCGCCAAGTCTTTATCAATCCTAACTAATATTATAAATGCAAAAGTGAGTTTGTTTATTTATTTGTTTGTTACGCTTTCACGCCTTATTACTTAACCGATTATCATGAAATTTTGCACACAGTCAGGGGTACAGCAAAAATCCCGCTATCCTAAGGCAGTGGGGAATAAAAAAAAACTGTAAAACACATCTATTGTTATTGTATCTACTGTTATACACGTAATACATAACACATCTTTTTTTGTGCGGTACCTACCCCCTTTGGGCTTCATCTCACCGGACCGGCCGGCATGTCCAGATAAAAATATTGAAATATAATTATCCGATTCTATTATTATTTAAGCTGATCCCGATGTTTCGGTTAATGTTCAGCAGATAATAAAATAATTAAAAGTACTGAATCGAACCTGTGACCTCTAACTTAGCATGGTCCGCTACGCCACAGACATCGTCGCGTACCGTATTATACTTACATCATGTTTTCATATTATGTCAATGAAAGACAGTTGTTTTATATCGAACACGTCAAATTATGACTTCACCTCGCCTGATGGTAAGGTAAAGTTATAGTCTTAGGTTAATTACATGTCGAATAGCGGTTTATGAAATCGCAGATAATAACTAAACGAGTTAGTAGGACTTAACGACTTAGGCTGACCACATTATATAACACACGATAGAACGAACATTATACGACAGATAGACAAATTGCTTTTTTTTTTTTTATACCACTTAGGTGGCAGACAAGCACACGGCCCACCTGGTGGGAAGCGGTCACCGTGGCCTAGGGACGCGTGCAACACCAGGGGCATCACACTCGCGCTGCCGACCCCGCAAAAACCTTCTAATGCCCTTCTTGAAGAACCCCATGAAATGAAAAAGAAATCTTGAAGAAACATGAAAGTATACGCTTAGAACAAACCAAAGTTGTCAAATTTCTACAAGTCACGTTGAGACAACTGTCTAAAGACTCTATTGTCTCTAATGTGCAGTAACCATTATAGACGAAGTGATTTTAGCGGGAATATTGTGTAATTGAAGAATAACAGCTATGTTGTTTCATTGTGAGTTTGTAGATAGTATTATGGTTGTAAAGTCGGAAGGAAATAATTGAAATGTCAGTGTTATATTGAAACTTGTCTTCAATTTAACGTTTATTGTCTTGACATTTAGAAGTTAACAAAAGGTAAGTGAGACGACTATTTATATTGTTTATTTATGTTAGTTGGTAGAACTTACACATTGAATTAAATGACTTGTACCTACTTTTCCAACCTGTTCTTTAATTTACATTACATGAATATTAATAGTAACCCATTTATGTCCCACTGCTGGGCACGGGTCTCCTCTCCTCTAACGAGAGAGCTGAGAGGGTATGGTTGGTGGATCGGAAATGTCCTTAGAATTTCATCTAGGACATGTGGGTTTCCTCACGATGTTTTCCTTCACCGTTAGCAGATGGTAAATCATATGATTAGTACATATAAATTCCACAAAGTGAAATTCACATTGATGCTGTCTGGCCGGATTCGAACTCGATGCCTCTGTGTAGAGGCCGCGTCCTTATCCATTCAGCTACCATCGATGAATACATGAATATTACCATCATCTATTTAGATTCAGTCTACGTTTCATATTATAGAACGATAGCTAGTCATTAGCCTCGAATTGAGACCAGTTTTAAGTACAGATTGTAAAATCTAAGTGTAACAAACTAGTTGGAAGTCAAGATTCATGACTGATTATCGTAAAATACGGACTTAAGTTCCAATTTGCACTTGTCATTTTAGATATCCGTCCTCCTACATACATAAATAAATCAAATTAAGTTGTATTCAGTTTTGAATCGAGTTGAGTAGGATGTTATTTTGATGTTAACAGTGCAGGAACTAGATTAGATCCTTGTGGCATTCCGCGTAGGCAGAGCCGGGCCTATAAGATAAGGCATTCTACTGTGACTTGATATTTTCCTATCCGGATTAGAGAGACATAAAAAGGCTAACAATATTCATCCTGTGTTTGCACTTGGAATTAATTATTCTACGACATTCTATGTAGACCCAAAGTAAGCTTAGCTCAACTAGCTTGTGTTATGGGTTCCAGAATACGGATATACATAGGTACCTACTTAGATACATTTTTTGTAAATACATACATATTATACATAGAAACACCCAGACCAATGCAAATAGACATATTCATGCATACAAATATTTGCACTGAGCGGAAATCGAACCCGCGCCTTCTGTCGTAGCAGTCGAATGCACTACTAATATAACTTGATTATTTTGCTTTCCGGATTGGAGAGATATAATTCAACAACATATACATAAACTCACGCCTATATCCCCGAAGGGGTAGGAAGGAGATATAATTACGTAAACAGAATTCATTTAGTGTTTACACTTGTAATTTAATGTATGTTTGTAATGGTTCAATGAGATTGTATGTAAGATGAGGATATAGATAGACTATTTGGAAGATGATAATGGCTAGGATAGGATTTAATATTGAGATAAGGAGATTATTGCAAGCAAATTTTATTGTGTTGAACCAAGATAAATATGGAATTATTATTTTTATGGTAGAAGAAGAGAATAATGATAAGGTTTGTGTATTTTGCATGAAGAAAGACTTAAATATTATTTTGTATTATAAACCACATCTGTATAGTATATACCTAAGTGGGTAGGCAGGAGTGTCTTAACATTTCCTCGTCGTCGTTTGATATAAAGAATCTATTGCCGTTAATACCCACATTTTTTATGACTCCATGCTGCTAATAAAACTTTGTGCGAAGCTGGTATCAAACCTGAGACGTCATTAACAATGACAACACATGCATTTTCTACATAGTTAATCACTGCATAAATAAAAACCTTTGGGAAAATATAGGTATTACACCACTGCCTACCGTTTCGTTCGTTGATACACAAGCAATATAAAAATATCCAAATCAACATAAAATTTGCTAACAAAAATATATTACCCATACCCTGCCTTTAGACAATGTATTGCAAATTGTTTAGCGCAGATATTCGCCACGGATGTTACGTGGGAGGCGAACCTCTCAGCTTATGGAGGTAAAATAACCACAATATATAGGAGGAATTACTTCACAAAATACCGTAGGCAGAAATGTGTGTACGCCTACATGAAACTATGAAAGATTTTTTATGAACTTGAGTTTTATTCAGTAACGAGTATTTGTATATATTATTATGGCTACTACATTTCTTTTGTAAAGATACGTTTACTTTAAATATGTATATTTCATGCCTGGTACATACCTACTGAGCGAGGGTAAGCGAACTATGAAAGATTCAACGGTAGAGTGATTCCGGTTACTATAACGGTTAAGAACTTGGGCTTGCATCTTGATTCTACGCTGAGCTGGCAAGCTCAAGTAACAAATGTCTGTCAGAAGGTAACGGGTATACTGCGGTATTTATATCGGTTGAAAAACTTCCTTCCAGCTCAAACCAAGTTAATGCTTGTACAGACACTAATCTTTCCAGTCGTGGACTATGGTGATGTATGCTATTTTGACCTGAATGCAGATCTGCTCAATAAACTAGACCGACTTCTCAACAATTGCATTCGATTCATTTTCAACATTAGAAAATACGACCATGTCTCAGCTCACCGTTCGGAGTTGGGTTGGTTGCCCATACGGCGACGACGCAGTTTACGTGCGGTGACGCTGATTTTCACACTTTTAAATTCCCCTACAGTCCCTACTTACCTAAAGTCTTACATTCAATTACTCAGTTCCAACCATAGCAAAAATCTTCGATCGTCTAACAATCTTCTTCTTCTCTGTCCCTCTCACAGTTCTACTCTTGTTCATTCTTCTTTCCTTGTACAATCTATTCTTCTCTGGAATGCACTTCCTCTGGAAGTCAGGATGTCCACTAACCGTGCTACATTCAAGTATAAAGTACGTGAGCTCTACTTACAGTAACCCATAAGGAGAACAATATCTTATACTATTCTTGTTTATTATATAATATATATTGTAATATATGTAATTGTGTATATATATATATATATATATATATATATATTTGTATGTATGTATGTATTGTATTTGCCTATTATATATGTATATTTATAACATTATGTATTATTAGTGTATAGTACCTAAAGTTGTTGTACCATTTTGCTAACTTTATATCAAGTACCTACTTCAATTATCTCTGCATCACCCTAAGGTAGACTGGTAGATAATGCTTTTAGCATTAAGTCCGCCTTTGTACATAATTTTGTGCATAAAGTTTTAAATAAATAAATAAATAATAAAAAGATATTGATATACATAACCTCAATTATTGTCAAGTAAACTTATAATAACAGTTTTCTCACGATTCAGTAGATACTTTCTTGCTTTCTTACACAGTGCATTTGCCTTCCAAAAACGTTGCTCCAAGAGAAGTAGAATTACCTGAAACAATAATAGAATATGTTAGCACCGTTTAAAACCCATTAGAAGACCATCAAACCAACATAGATGGAATAACGACATCATAAACTGAATAATAGAAACATCTAAAATGTTTAGCAGACATACGAATTTAAAAGCTGGCCATGTTTTTTCACAAAGGATAGCTTTACGACTGTGGTCACATAATGATTTAAAGAAGATTTTACGACGAAGGGAGGTATAAAGATAAATTTTAAAGAGACTATAAAAGTTCCCTTTCGATAAAAATTAGGAAAACCGTACGTGATTTTAAGTATTGCAGAATCGAGGCAAAGTCACCTTTATAGTTACGAGTTAAGGTTGATAATACAAAATATCGTAGTTGTAGGGCAAAGTAAGTACGGTAGTTTAAAACAGATAAAATTCAGCGAAAAGTTTAAGGTTTCTGTCTTGTAAATATTGATTGTGCAAATTGAATTTAATTTATTGATGGATAGCATGGTGTAGGATCCAACGTGCATCGACATCGAACAAGCATTGCAAGCTGAAAATCTCAAACAGCGTGAATATACTAATTTAGTAGACGATTATATATATTATGTTTTGAGCCTTTGGTTTGAGATCTTAGTTAAAGTGTTTGTTTTGTCTACAAAGACTTACTAAAGCAGTTGATCGATAAATTCGAAAAGATTATAGGTGTAATATAAATAGACCGTAAATCTAATGAAAACGATGATGTATTTAAGGAGTATTGTAGTCTGAAGTTACAGCCATAGACTTTAATAATCAATCCTGACATTTGATCTATGGTCCAAGTCCCGATTCATGCTTTTCTTTTATGAATATCTTGCTATAAATTTAAGAAAATACGGCACATATTACGGCGAAGATATATGATAAGAAAGCCACCACTTGGTTTGACTTATTGTCTTCTATTATTTTGCATTTACCTGAATAGCTCTTGAAAGTGCATAACGATGAATGCAGTAATATAGTTATTGAAATTATGATCCGGAGAACTTTTCTATGTTTTATTTATGACTAAGAGTTCTGTTTAATGGTTAGAAGCTATAAGTAAAGTCTACCGAATGATGGCCAATAATGGTCAACATTAAAATGATGGTATTCAGCTCCCGAGAAAAAAGCCAATGTCAGAGTTTCATCCCTTGATCAGAAGATGAGGTCCACTTGGGCCTGAAGACCTCGTTAGGTTCCCCCCACCCTTTCCCCCTCCCCTCTTATACCTGCTAACTCTATATTTCATCAGCTAAGAGATATTTTCTGCATACACATACATATGCTCACGCCTTATTCCCTCCGGGGTAGGCAGAGACAACAGAACGCCATCTGCTTCTGTCCTTACATACTTCATGCGCTTCCTCTACTGTCATTAAATCTTTCATGCAAGCTCGCCGGTTCCGAGTGCTTCATCTGACCTGCTCTTTTTTCAATAACTTATTAAATTTGGTCATTGTGTACTCTGCGAGGTCGACCCCGGCTTGCCTGCCCACTTATGTACATGTGCCTTACATATTTGGTGTGCCATTCGCTCAGTGTTCATTCGCTCTACGTGCCCAAACCACCTTAGGATACCCTTTTCAATTCTCGTTACAACATTCTCTTTCTTTTTCTTCCTATCAGCCAGTCATGTAATATTTATCTTACTTGAGTTTGGAAGAGATATGCGTTGCTACCCAGTGTTATCCGGTTCGTGCTCCATAATGAGCAGCAATTAGATGTAACTCAAACAAACTCATCTTCAAGTTTGCCATTATTTTGTTCAATTCTCACGACGTCAGGGTCAGATGATTATCACCATAATGATGGTCATTAAACGTACTATGGACAACTTCGTGTATATAAAAGTTTTAACGACTTTGTGAAACATTAAACTGAGAAAGATATTTGCTCTAGTACAAATAGGTATGTATGGACTAATGTGTTGTATGTGCACAACGTGCATGACATCATCGTCATCATCACAGTGCGCAACGGTTAGTTCCTTGCACTTTGGAACCCTGGGTCCAATATCCTATCCACTCTCTTAATTTAGTAAAATCTTGATTAGCATGTGATGACTGCAGACTGCCGTGTGCAGTTTTAGTATGATAAACTTCTCTTGTCGCTGACTGTACCTAACACAAACCACCTAAAACCTTGTAACCAACATGTACATGAAACATAAGACATAAATTTAATATATTGTTTCACACTTTAAGTGTGGGACTTACACGTCTTTCACTCACTTTTAAGTGCCTCTAAAATTCATAATCTTCTCGGAAACCATTCAAAGCCTAAATCTACATAAGTAATTAGCGGTGAACTAAGCCAACTAAAACAATTTCCTAAAGCCCGTTACACATTAGCGACATCGATCCACGGCGGGCTGACCTACATTCAAAATTTGAAATTCCGCACAAAATTATTCATTTCGCTGTGAAAGGGTTGAAACAATTTAGAACGAACGACACAGGTTTTTACTCAGCATAATGGGGATACGTGAAGGCGTGCATTAATTATAATGTTGGCATCTTTATTGGTTTAGAGATGCCAACAAATGATCAATGCCTTTAGTTTAACAGCCTTGATAGATACGTTTTCACGCCCCGCTTAAATAGCCCGGAATTGTAGGAAACGCTTATTGGATGGGAGGTTGTTTTAACCCATCTAGATCTTCGGTGTTCCCAGGATCGACGGCATATGATGGTTTGTACCGTCTGGCCTTTACCCTAGCTTCTTGCCATCTAGTGGGGTGCAGTCAAATGACAGACTGAATTTATAAATAAAACCTTTGGCAACTGCGTGACTACTTGATTCATGGGTCAAGCAACCGGTAAGTTATTTGGTTTTCTTTGTCTTAATACACCTCTGTCAAGGCTCTCGAAAATAGACAGGCGCGAGTATATAATTAGGTATATAAAACTAAAATATACTTATATAATAAAAGCCTCAACACGAGTCACTCAAGTGACTTGAAGGTCAAGTTTGTGTGCAATTTGCATATTTACTTCCATTAATTTCTGTTATTCTAGACAATAATAATATTATCTTTACTAAGTAGGTACCTTTTGCTCACGTTTGAAGAACCGTGTTTAACTTACATCATTCTAATTATGTATGCATAAACAAGTTTGATTAAAACATTTAATTAATGAGTACGTTCGTTCGCCCCCTCTCCGTTGGTGTGTACCCGGCATTACAATTAGGTGCGCTGTAGACTTTTTGCTTCCCCATTGTAGTACTACTACTAGCTTCGTGCAACCTGGGAACTAAAACCACGAACTCAAGCTAAGCAGTTTCCCTTACTAACTTTGCTCCATCGAGGTATTCGGTGTAAGAACTCTTAAAACAGAGACTATCATAATTTAATTTTTAGCATAAAGAGAAAAGGGTATGATAATGTCAAAAAATGTTTAACCTTATTTCTGTGAGATTATTCCCAGGAAGAAAAGTTATGCCAGTAGCACACCGCCGCTGCGAAACCAAAAGTGCAAAACGTCTCGCGGCTGTGCTGGCGAATTTATGAGAAATAAACAAAATCATAATCAATTGACATGGTGATTTAATACACTATTATACTAGTTGTCTTCTGACCCCATTTCCGCTACCCATGGGAACCTATTTTTGGGCTAAAAAGTAGCCTAAGTGTTATTCCAGACTATATTCTATCCCTCTTCATAATTTTAGCCAGATCAGCGCGAGATTGGAGCATAATTGAGTAATAAACATCCAAACATATTCACAACCTTTCGCATTTATAGCAGTCAGTAGTAGGATAGGATAATTAACGGGACATCGGACACTCAAAACAAATAATAGACATGATAGATATCCTATTCATAACTATTATACTTACTAATAGTAGGTATAATAGCCAGATTCGTACGCTAGAACGAAGATCAAAAAATTGATATAACATGGAGGTTTCGCCGTTTTGGTTGCGCGGCGGAGGTGTGCAACTGGCATCACCGTCCAAGTCAACGATCCAATGCTAATGATAATGCTAATGAATTTCGTGCCGTAAGAAACTGCCTGCTTAGGCAAAACGTGGACTTAAGTAAATCAAAAAAATAATACCTATAAGTAAGCAAGAATACTTATTTCAAAGCGGATTTTTTTTTCATAGCGGTAGAGTAGTTTTCTTAAAAAACTATGTAGACCCAAAGTAAGCCACTTAAATAACTAGCTTGTATTATGGGTTCTATAATGCGGATTAACATACTTAAAAAAAAATTAAGAAGGTACATTTAAATGCGTGCAAATATTTATTTTGCATTGAATGGGAATCGAACCCGCGACCTCTGACTTAGCATGTAAAATCAAATGAAGACATTTAGACAAACAACTGATTAATTACGCTTACAATAAGTACAAAGATTGCCATTTAAACTGTTTAAATATATCTAGGAAGTCAATTTCCTTTACACAACTTTATACCACCAAAAATCACTATCTTCCGGGCCAACCCAAAACTAATTGTTCAACTTACGAACCGACAATCGATCCCACATTACGCTCCAACGATAATCGCATAATAAATATTCGAATAATCGATTCAATTTGGTTCGATCGAAACCTATCCACTTGTAACTAATACGAGGGATATTCGCTCGTAAATCGTATGTAGTTTTGGATCGTAAACCACTCGGGCCCTGGTATATAATACATACCTATATTTATTATGGAGGGGAGAGGGGTGGGGCATCACAAAAGATGCAATGAATATTCAAGTCGTTATCAATCTTTCATGCTCAAATTGGTCGGATTTCTTGAAGAAAGTAATGCATACAAAATTAAAGTGAGATTTATTTTATTCTTTTTTTGAAAGTCAGAGGTAAGTAATCGAATAGATTTTTTTTCATATCTAACCGAATGTCACCGCATTGAGTGTTATTGATTCGATTTCTGCTTGGAAATAATATTCTTTTTATTCACAGATGGTTGTTCAGAGTCTGTTTGTACTACTTTGTATCTTTATGATAAAAAAAGAATAGGTTTACATCCATACACTTCTATAACTTAATACCTTCTTACTATGGTAGTAACGGTGTTCAAAAAACAGTCTCTTTGAGAATAGTTTTTTTGGAATTCTTGTCTGTTTGTATGTTTGTTGGCGATACACGCAAAAACTGCTAAACAGATTTTGATGCACTATTTTTGGTTTGAAAGTTCTTGGTCAGACTTGAAATTTTACGCATCGGTTGAGTAGAACCGGAGATATAATAAAAAACGACGAAAAACGACATCCACGCGGGCGGTGCCCTGGACCACCAACATACATACATTCCCAGTACAGAATAAGTGAGTAGATTTATGCAATAACTACGTAATGGGAATTAGGCATGGTCTATGAAAATCCGTAATACTGCGTCATACCTTGCGGTTGCTCTATGATATGATTCCTTATGACTAAGCACCGCTATTGATGTTGTACTATTAACTAGCATTAATGGGCTGGCAAACAAACATAGGACCCTCCTGCGGGTAAGCTGTTTCCACGGACTCGTACGTGAATAATTCCTACAAAAATCGACTTTAACTGGACCAATTTAGAATAGGACAAAACGGGAAGCACTAGTGTTCAAACAAAAAAGAATCCGTCCTGGATGATCATTTTTTCTGATAATATATGCCCCAGAAAATCATTGAGAATAGTTAGCATGCAATTGCTTGAAAATTTCATTCAAAAAAAGAATCATCAAAATCGGTTCACCCACTTGAAAGTTCTGAGGTAGCAAACATGCCTCCTCTTTTTTGAAGTCGGTTAAAAAGAAAAAAGATGGGAAGAAGGAGAAAGTTGGCGTAAATATACAGTATATCATAGTAGAAATATCTGTCCATATACTCACGACTTCACATCCCTGCAGGGATAGACAGAGGCGTACCATTAACACGTTTCGCCATCATGATTTCCGATCCCACGTATAGGGTGTGAGCATATTGCCGCCAACCAATAATACGCATAAGCACAGCACGTCGTTAGACATAAATATAAAAATGTTACATAAGTCATATAATTTTTACTATCCAGATATTTTATTATTCTATGACCCTCAAAAATGTCAGTAGGCCAGTGTAGGCAGGGTGAAATAAATTGACGTCAGAGATTTAAAAAAAAATGTAGGTCTGTGCTCGTGACGTAAGCGCAAGTCAACAAACCCATATTGTAAGGTGTCTGGTAAATCCTGGTCTAAATACCGATGCTACACGTGTATCAACTCCCACGCATTCTGAATTCCCTATTAACCTATTTTGTTAGCACAATTTCGCATATTTTTACTTTAACGCGGTAACGGATTTTGATGCGGTTCTTTTTGTTTGAAAGGTCTTTGCCAGACTTAAAATCTTAAGCACGTTTGATCACAATCGGTTCAGTAGAATCGGAGATTAGTCTAATAATGCGAAAACCGACGTTCATGCGGGCAGAGCCGGGGGTGTAGGCTAGTAACATAATATGAATTAATAAATTAAGTAAAAAATGTTTTAAGTTAAACGCTTTTATGCACTTAAAGCGGACATATTGGATTTACTATTTACTAGTCAAGCTTTTTCATTTGCGGTAGTTGTGGAAAAATAATTATGTAAGGCGCCATTTTGTAGCGGCGATCTTGGGTTTACAATAATACAGAATAGATTAATTTGTATTGTCACCAAAGCTAATAAAGATATGTGCCAAATATCAGAACCATACAAGGTGGGGGTAAATTTTCAAAACAAACAGGTCAAGTTAAATAAAAGCGTTTAATAATAACAAGTGGCACAGTACATTATGCACACACCTTAAGCATAAATTTAAAGTAACATGACACTAAAAGTGTTATGACGTCAATGTGCCGAAAATATATTTTATTATTTTGTTTCGCGAAAAGAAAACAGGTCACAGTCTACCTCCAAGGTGATGTTCGGAAACTGGAACATAAATATTAGATCATACTACTATCGTTTTTATTGGAAAACTGTTCGTGCACAGCGCATTTGAACTCCAAATTCAATCGCGAATTTTTCAAAGTTTTCATTCATGACAATAAAATTACGATTGCAGTCTTTGTCCAAAAAGATGGAGGTGCCGCGAAGTCCGACCGCATTGTTCCGATTGTTCGACTGATCGGACGACGGCGACGCGGAATTTTCTTGCCTATTCAGTGATCCGACTGATCGGACGAAACGGACTGTTCTTTCCCGTTATCCCGACTGATCTGACTGATTGGTTTGAGTGGTAAGTTTATGAAAACTTAAACACGGTTCCAATACACTTGGAATAAACGCTGAGGTTGTTTGATTTCCCTAGGATTTTAACATTTTCAACTGTTATTTCACAACACCTTCATCCCACAGTCCCGGGTGGCCGTCAAGCTGGTGACCACCATTATAGTTAAGTATATCGATTGTAATATTTATTTTGTGGTAATGGTGACTCCCCATTCCTAAGACCTACCTTACCATCAGGCGAGGTGAAGTCATATTGACGTAATCAAAACAAAAATAAAACAGGTTGCTGAGCATAGGCAAGTGAGATAGCTCTCATTTTGATTTCACAAAAAAAGCAAAAATACGAAATATTTTGGTTTCTCTTACTACCAAGAGTCTCCTATAACGCCAATAAACTTATATTTATAAGTTTATTTTTAATATGTAGTTACTTCACCTCCTGAATACAAAACCTTTTAACATAACATCACAAAAATTCTCATGAAAACTTAGTACCAATTTCACCAACTAAATATTTGAGTAGTAATGGTTCAACTTAGAGTGGTCGGTAACTCGACTAACTTTAGTTCGCAAACTATAACGACTTCTCAAAACTTCGTGTGTTGGAGCACTTCAGCTAATAAGTTCCCAACTTAATTGACACTTAAAATTGGAGCTTTTAGTTACGTGATCTCCTTTAATTAATTGGAATATAACCTCTCAGTTAATGTTACCAAGTATGTTAACACTTTGTAAACTAACGTAATACTAACCAGGTCAGTCTTAGGAAGGGTGACCATTCTTAACACATTGTGACCACGGATCGGTAATGCTTAAGTGGCACTTCTGGTAACATGTTATTACCGGCCCGAGGAAGTACTTACCTTCTATGCAAAGAATAAATAAGGTAGTCAAATAATGTTTGAAGCGTAGGTAGCTTAGTAGTTAAGGAGTCGGACTTACGATCCACTGGTCCCGGGTTCGAATTCAGGCCTTTACACTGCCAACATGAACCCACTCCTAACACAAGCAATTTAGCTGGAAGGGTTAACAGAAACATAAATAATTACGGAAGCAATTTTTTTTAAATATGTCGTCCTCATCGTCCAAGCTAATTACGGCTGCATCTATGCTGACCTCCAAGTCCACTCTTTAAATTTAGTTTGGTTGTATTTTACAGAGTGACAACCGCCTAACCCCCCCAACATCGAGAGGAAAATTAACATAAAATAGACCAAAATTACGAGTTTCACCCTCTACAAGCCACATACGTATAATATACGAAAATGATAGAAGCCGAAAGCCGACTGGTTAACCGTGACAGTTTTCTCGCTCTGTTGCTCTAGGTTAGGTACTACGCTGTTACAGCTACAAACCACTGGCGTATGGCGCAAGTCAAAGGATTTTTATTTCCTAAAAGTATCAGTATTTGTGAAAACATATAGACATTAAATTCGAGTTTCAACAAAAGCACTGGCTTTTGTTTTGAACGCGAAAGTCAGAACGTGTTGGAGACTCGAAAATTACAGGTAAATTATATAACTGATCCTATATTATTATTTTATAATTAAAAACCATAGGGTTTACGATAAGCTTAAGGTGGTACTTGATCTACTTCCAAAAGTGTAATTCACACGTTGCCACTTGTAGAACGGACTCTCGGCACTGAAATGCTGCATATTGGTACCTACTGCAAGTCTATAATATATGAAAGAGTACATTCCCAGTCCATTAATGTTTCGAAAAGAAAATTGATCTCTCTGCTACTAAAAAAATATTTAGTAAAAATTAGATACAATCTGAGATTGTTTCACCATGTTTGTTTCTTTGATTAAATGACCATGTCATTCTCATCAAATCCTTCTTAAAGAGTTTCTCACTTACACCACACGTCAAAACAAGCGCCAGATGTGACAAAACAGTTATGATCACACACCCTCCCTACCCTACCCCAATTTGTTTATAATTGATTTTAATATTAGTACAAATTGGCCGCCGTGGCTGATTGATACAGGAAACAAAAATATATGCTTTTAATGAGGAAGTGTACCTTATAACCTGTACTTAACTAACTAATGGATGTAACTTATGGGTTAGTAACGTTTTATTTTGCTGCTTCGGTGGTCATGAGTTTTTCAGTTCATTTTTTATACTATTAAGGTGGCAAACAAACACACGGCTTACCTGATGGGAAGTGGTCACCATGACCTACGGACGTTACATTAGGAGCATCACACTCGCGCTACCGACTCTAAGGTGTGGGGGGAAGGTTAGGGAGTTTGGGAGGGATTTAAGGAGGATTGGCTACCATACTTACTAACGGAAACACAACACGATGTTATTATGGCCGTGGTCTTCTGTATTCTTCCATAATCTGTTTGGCCTTGCCTGGCAGGCAAGGTTAACTTTCCTGAGGTCTCTCAGTCGCTAACCAAACAAAATGTATCCTAGTGTAATCTGATATATCCTTATCTAGTACAACCTAATGTAATGTAACATAATTTAATGAAAACTAACCTAATATAATGTAACCTAAGCTTATGTAACCTAATCTAATTTAATCTAAACTAACACCACTAACGTCAAACAGATGTATTACTCTTAACCTTTGAAATTACTATGTATTTATCACACTTGTGGTAAACGCCGTGGATTATTATGTCATCGTTCAAATATTCTAAGTATTTTTTTTATTGTGATGTTGTTTGTTTATCCAATAAAGAATGAAAAAACTTGTCCCCAAAATTTAATAGAACCGGCAACTGGAACCGCGGTCCGAGTAATTGCGGTCTAGTCGCTGGAATCCTCAAATACTTATATACCGTACGTTAAGTTTCAACATCAATTGTACTATACAATCAGCTTAAAATACAATAAAATAAGTGATAGTTAGTGCCACCTGGGGTAATAAAACCCGGCGCAGTGAAAGTACCATTTTCACTTCCTATCGGTAGAAATGGAAGAAAGTACACAATTATTGTGGCGGTACAGTGACATCGGATATTATGGGAAATAACTGTATAGGTAAGTACTCGTATTAGCCTAGGTATGTATCTTTACTAATAGTGTGAAGTTGTAGAGTTTGTTTGTTTCATTGAACGCGCTAATCGCAAGAACTACTGGTTTGATTTGAAAAAATATTTTTAACCGACTTCAAAAAAGGAGGAGGTTCTCAATTCGTACGCTATTTTTTTTGTATGTATGTTACGCGATAGCGGCGCCAATTACGGATGGATTTTGAAATATTTTTTTTATTTGTAAGAGGCTACTTCTGAGGTGGTCCCATATCCAGGGTATCAGGATCTGATGCTGGAATCTTGGGCAAATCGAGGGGAAATCATCAAATTTACGGCAAAAATTATGTTTTTAGTTTGTGAAGTCGATTTTTTAGACGTATTTATAGTAATTATTGTAGTAACCTGTTAGTTATTTTGTTTTTTAGCCCTTAGGTTGCAGACAAGCACATGGCCCTCCTGATCTGTCTATTTGAACTGGTTTGGGTGTTTCTACGTAGATTAATGTATGTAACGTTTTTTTATCCGCATTCTAGAACCCATAACAGAAGTTAGTTAAACTATGCTTATTTTGGGTACCTATAGAGAGCGCTGTGTGGAATGTCGTCATATAATTTATTTTTTCTGTCCGTATATCAATCGATCTAATCAATACATCGCTATAGCATCATACTCGGTAATAAAGACATACATTGCACCCTCCGCACGGAGGCTGGGAGGGTACAGCCCTCCGCGTATGCCCTCTTCAATAAACCGAGTGCAGTTAATGGCATAAAAATGTCCCGACAGGATTGCGGGTGAATAAAAATCGGTAGGTCTTAATAATGTTAGGGTTCCGTGGTTTAGGAATAGGTTCTACAGCAAAGGCATAAGGCGTCAGGCTTCTTCAAGAAGATTTATTGTCTAAAGCAAGGCTATCGGCAAATACGGAGTGTTTCTTGCCCCTCTCGACGCCTTGAAGGCATTTGAGGAGATATGGTAAGACGGCTTTATAAGCTAACTTGCATACATTAGGTAAATCGATACACGTTGATATCCGTTTTTCTTAGAAGTTGATCTATTGACAACTACTCTTCGAAGGGAAGCGAATTTAAGCGCCCCTACCTGGCCTCCCCACTCTTTCCTACCCCCGCCCTTTCCCTTCAGGGTCGGCAGCGCTTGGATAACGCCCCTGGTGTTGCACGCATCCATAGGCCACGGTAACCGCTTTCCATCAGGTGGGCTGTGTGCTTGTCTGCCACCTAGTGGTATAAAAAAAAATCATAGCAAATTCGCATTCGCGGAGGACATAAGGCGTCGAACGAGAATGATTTTGCTATGATAATGCCTTTCTAGTATATTTTTGTCCCTAAGGCAGTTATTAGGACCGGTAGGCTACATACTAACTGTTTCGTATTAACTTAAATCGGACATGTATCAGCGTGTCCACATTCAAGACAAGAGCCCTTAAATTCAGTTTTTTACCTCTTTCCTTTACCGCACCATAAAGACTTGGAATTCTTTACCAATGCATGTGTTTCCTGCCTCCTACAGTCCCGGGTCCTTTAAGCGGAACGTGAAAAAGCGTCTGATGAGGCCGTCAAACTGAGGGCCCCCATTGTAATACTATCAGTGTATATAATGGTGACTCCCCTTCCAGAGATTTTATCTTTAGCCTACCATCAGGCGAGGTGAAGTAATATGACGATAAAAATATTTTTATGCGGAACCCAAATTGAGAAACCACTTGCGACCCTCGTCTGATTGCACACAACGCATATGGCCCTCCCCAACATTTTCATAAAGTAATGTTAAATCCAAGTCTGCTGCTGATATGACTTTATTTTAAGCATTTTTTTATAATAATAGGGTGTGGAAATGACTTAGACATTGATTGACACGTACATACATACATATGCTCACGTCTTTTTCTCTCCGAGGTAGGCATAGGCAGACACGTGGGCTGGTTATACAAGCTACATATCATCATTGTCATTTTTTTATACCACTTAGGTGGCAGACAAGCACACGGCCCACCTGATGGGAAGCGGTCACCGTGGCCTATGGACGCGTGCAACACCAAGGGCGTTATCCAAGCGCTGCCGACCCTGAAGGGAAAGGGCGGGGGTAGGAAAGAGTGGGGAGGCCAGGTAGGGGCGCTTAAATTCGCTTCCCTTCGAAGAGTAGTTGTCAATAGATTCTAAGAAAAACGGATATCCACGTGAATCAATTTACCTAATGTATGCAAGTTTGCTTATAAAGCCGTCTTACCATATCTCCTCAAATGCCTTCAAGGCGTCGAGAGGGGCAAGAAACACTCCGTATTTGCCGATAGCCTTGCTTTAGACAATAAATCTCCAGTTGACCGATTTCCGCAAAAGCCATATCGACTATGATTCAGAAAATCGATTAAATTCTTTTGTGTACGGTCTAATGTGTACAATTTATAATGAACTGATGTAATCTCTATTGACAGATGACTATGCAAATTGCAAATCTATGTACTACTGCGATGGTATCAAATCAAATCATGGATAATTCAGATAATGATGTCAGGACTTTGTATCCGGCATATAAACTAGTTTTAAAGTTAAACCATTTGTGCTAAAGGAGTTTTAATAAGTTGATTATGACAATATTATTACTCGTACCATTGAATATGTAAGGCAAAAGAGGAATAAAATTGTTGAGCTGTGAAGCAAACAAGTGGAGTAATTTCTGTATAAGCCCATAAGCTTTAAGAAATTTATCATTGTATCAAAAAAATTCAAATGGAGTGCTTTAATACTTCTAGAAAAATATTATACTTTTTTATTTAACGAAGCTTAAGCACAATAGAATAAAATAATAGTTGGTCCGCTTAAACCCTCTTTTCTGAGACTTTACCTTCAGCTTACCATCAGGCGAGGTGAAGTCAAATTGACGTATCCTATATAAAAAAAACCACCCAGGTGAACAGATACAATTTTAGTAGAGTCTTGCTTTTTCGAGTAAGAATGCACTGGCTCAATCGGGGTACCTTGTTACTCGGTACTTGTGTGGTTGGTAAAAGTCCCGGGGAGAAGGGTAATTCCTGTTCGAGCCGACCTAATGGTCGTAGGGAAAAGCATGTCTCTTCTCCCTATAAAATAACTTCTGATTTTTTTATACATGAGAAATTTTTTGAAGCATTATTGTAAATTTAGACTTTTCCTAGGAGGAATAACCTATTAATTAAATGTGTGTACCTACTCGTCAGTATTTCAAATTTAAATTTTGTAGGAAATTCCTCTATTCCCCGTCTCCTCTTCATGACTCACCATACCCAGGAATGCGTTTGTCCTTGGCATAGTTGGGAATGTGACCCCTCTAGGTGCGGAATAATGAGGAAATGAGTTGTTGCAATAGCACTCATCTATATTAACACTAGCTGTGTCTACGGTGTCTCTCGTGACAAGTTAGGCACACAAAAAATAATAAAATAGAGATTATAGATTATATTTTCAATTTCCTTCAACCACTGTTTAGTAGGTGAAATGACTACTAGGTGAAATTGGCTTGGGACTTAAGGACGTTAGCAAGGCCCTCTACACACAATAGGGAAGGTCCTTTACACGCACCTCCAACTCCTCGTACTCTTTACCCGTATGGTAAGGAGTAATGCTTACCATCAGGCAGTCCATCTGCTTGTTTACCACCTTTACTCGTGTATTAAAAAAAGCACCAAATAATATAGCCATCGATCATACTAATCTCAGATAATTCCCATCTTATTAGACGTATTGACCCCTCTGCCTACAGGCCGTGGCTTTAATGAAGGGGAGGTGTACAATATACATCTAACAATACAATGTTGTGAGATGAACGATATTGCGGGGGTGTGCACTACGCTTAAAGTGACGGATCGAGGATATTGTTTGTCGTGAGAACTGTATCAGCTTTATCGAAAACTTTTTTTTTTTTTTTTTTTTTATACTACTTAGGTGGCAGATCCAAATCTCACGCTGTTTCACACTTTGTGTGAGATATACAGCGTGACGATACAAGATAGCAAGTTTTAGTAAATCAAATTATTTGAATTTCGAAACTGTAATTTTTTCCATTTAATATCGGATTAAATCGTAGACAGAGTATACGGATTAAATAGATTTCAAAAAGATAATAAATTGAATTTTTTATGTAGGTACACCGGCAGGTATTACTAGTACTTAGTTAATTTTGACAGAACTAAAAAGTAAGCTATTTTTAGTCTAGTCTAGAAGGTTTTGTAACAATTTGCAGTTTGGTCATTGTCTCAAAAATGTTTCAGCTTTCTCAGCATCCAAATCAAAATCTCACTCTATCTCACATAATATCGCAAAGTATACGTCATTTTATTCCCCTCCTGATCAAATCACACTCAAATCTTTTCACCTATCTGTATCTTTTGGTGAAATGTACCCACCAACCTAGTGGCAGGTAGGTATTGGGTTATTATACCTACCGATGATATTGTTAGCGAGATCGACTATCGTGACTTGTGAATGAAACGTTTGCTTTTAATATTTATTTAAATCTGTAAGGAATTAAAAGATAAGATATTGCGGTGGAGTAAATAAGATAATATAGCGTTGAAATTATAGTAAACTTTGAAACACGATGAGAACAATTAAAACTATATTAGGTTAAATAAATAGTAACCATATGATACTATTATAAAATTGTAAAGTAGTGTAATATCGGAGATATTATTATTTAAAAAACATAGGTTGTTATATGAAGGATTCTAAATACTAGTACTTTTTTTTCAATTTTTGACTGTTTGTTCGCAACAACTGAACAAAGATTTTGATGTAATTTTTGTTGTTGAAAGGTCTTGGTCAGCCTTAAAATAAGTCGGTGTTTGATTACAATCGGTTGAGTAGAACCAGATATATAGTCAAAAAACGTGGAAACCGGCGTCCACGCGGACGGAACCGTGGTAATAGGCTAGGTACATAATATGAGAAAAAAGTATAAAAAACGCACATTTAAATCTGGTTGTCAATTTTTGAAAAAATGTTAATGGTTATACAGCATGATAATTCTACTTATGACGGTAACTGTACGTGATCTAGTTTTAGAAATATTCGAGAATAAAAATTATTTCCAAAAAAAACGACACGTTTCATCGTTGAAAAACTTCCACAATATTAATGATACGCTTCTTGTATCATTGAACAAAATGAACAATTTAACTCCATTTGTGTCAACGCGCGTTGTGCCCGCATTTAGATTAATGATACGAACCCATATAAATATTGGAAAGCTGAAATCATTTGCAGAAATGATTTATCATTTTCTGACATTATTGCTATTTCTGTATCATGTTCCGCTTTTTGGTGGAATGGAGTTGAATAATAATAATTATTATGAACAATTTTTGATGTCACGGGATGTGTTATAGTGACTTTAAATAACTGAAGTCTATAATGCCATATTGTCCTAAGTCAGAGTAAAAAAAAATTGTTATTTAGCAGATACCTAGAAGTGAATGAAGAAAAGCTAATTGGATTGTGTGAAAGACGATATGGAAAGGAAGGGAGTGACTGAGGAGATGACATCTGACAGCAATGTATGGAGGAGAATGACATGACGCTGACACCAATTAATTGGGACAAGGGAAGGTGAATGATGATGAGTAGTGAAGTACTTGAAACATGTCTAACCTAGTGCTTACTTAAATAATATCTGCAGAAAGGCATTGTTTCAAATCGTAGAACATGCAACATTTGAAAAAGTAAATATTAAGTGGGGGCCCACAGAGAGTGAGATAGAGACGTGTAGGTATTTGACTCAAGCTGTTCTTCCAGGTTTGGCCTCCATGTTTATCTATAGCTTCACGGGTAGTACCTACTTCCCTATTGGAGTTATAACCTGTAATCTATAAAAACATTGTCTGTGCGTCATTCCTCCCTTCTTTCACTTTGATAAGATGTCTGGCGCCCTAGATTTGGTTATGTGACTCAGATTTTATAAATTCATTTCTGAGCTACCTAAGTAATTTAAATTTTAAATGTTGCTATTTATGAACTTAGAGGGCTCTAGCGCAATATTTTTACCCGACTGCGCAACGCAAAGGAGTGGTTACCCGACTGCGCAACGCAAAGGAGTGGTAATGTGTTTAACAGCCTATGTATGTATGTATGTATGTATGTATGTATGTTTGTATGTTCCTTTGAAGCACTATACAGGCCAAACGCCTGGGCCGATTTTCATGATTCACACGTCAATCGATTCCTCTTAGTCCGGCGAGTGTCACTAAAGACATGACGTCAGTAAAAATTCAATATGGCGACTACTGGCCGCCATATTGTGAAAATTAAAAAAATTAAAGTCAGCAAACTATATCAAGTGGGGTATCGTTGAATAGGTATTTAAAAATCATTTTTAGTTTCCTTTCAACATTTTTCGATTCCATTGACCATTTAGGATCTAATAGCGATTTAAAGTTGCGTAACAACAATTCATAGGTTTTTATTAGGCAGTAGAAAGTCCAATCGGGTAAATAGCTGGCTGGTTTTAGTCGGTAAGAGTCCGACATAACCTGCCCCGCTGGCCGCGGGGTGGGTATCCATGAGGATTTCCGCACGAAAAAAAAAAAAAAAAAAAGGACACTTATAACTAAAAAGTATAAAATAAAAAAATATCGATACCGGAAATTTCAATTGTCGTAAAGGACAAAACACGACTTTTCAGGAGAGCCAAAAAACTAAAAAAAATAATTTATTTTCCTTATAACTTTTTTAAAGAAAGTGCTATATTCATGATGTCAAAGGAGACCCTAACTATTTTTTTGTGTTCTATCCGTTGCAATTAATAAAATAAACCAAACTTAATAATTGACGAAAATGAGTGTCCGTTACGACCCATAAAATTTGAACTGAAGTACTTTACAGCCACAAAAAATTGGTTGTGATAAAATTAGATATGTAGTAAAGAACTAATCTTGATCATCAATGGGTGGTACGAGTCAATTAAATCGGAGACTAAGGGGGTACAAGGAACAAAAGAAGCTAAATATCTAGTTAAGAAATAAAAAACTAAGTGAAATAAAAGGAAGTTTTAATACTTTGTACTTATTAATCAAAAAATTCAGTCAAAAACGTTACAAAAATTTACCATTTTTGTAACTTGACGGTCTTATCAAATGCCTTTTCACGCCTCGCTTGTAAGGCCCGGGACTGTAGGAGTAACGAAACACGTGGGCTGGTAAAGAATTCCAGATCTTTATGGTGCGGCAAAATAAAGGGGCACCGAAGCGCTTAGTTCTTGATGGAATTGTTTGCACGGTATGAGGGTGATATCTCAGCCTTGCACGTGTGGTTCTGTATAGGAAAGGAGAGGGTGAAACTAGTTGGGGGAGCTCATCGGAACACTCATCATCACTATGGTAGAGGTTGTAAAAAACTGCCAAAGAGGCCATGTCTCGCCGTAATTGTCACGGTTTGAGAGCGTTGGTAACTTCAGAACTCCCAATAATACGGCCTGCACGTCGCTGCAACCTGTCGAGAGCATCTAGGAAGTACTGTGCAGAGCTATCCCAGAGATGAGAACAATATTCCACAACGGAACGGATTTGTGTCTTGTATAGACACCGCTGCTCCGGCGTGAAAAACCACCTCACCTTGTTCAGGACTACGAGTTTCCGAGAGGCCGTTTTGATGATGCTCTCGATGTAGTTTTTATTATTCAGTTTGCAGCGAACATCCATGCCGAGTATCTCTTGGCTATCCTGAAGTGGTGGTGGAGTGTCCCGAAGAGTAGGAAGGGGAAGGAAATCGACCAGGTTCTCAGAGCCCCATTGCGTAATGTGATTCAGGACCCCATCAAGCTCAGTGATAAGAAGCTGTCTTTTTTCCCCTACGTCAGCCTGCTTGTCCGCAGAGTGATCGTGATATCGTCCGTGTATGGTGCTATCATCTGCATAGCAATGAATGCTGCCTACTGACAGGATGTCATTGATATGCAGAAGAAAAAGAGTAGGCGACCAAACGGACCCCTGCGGTACACCAACATTGATCTGCAAGAACGCCGATGTCCGCCCATCACAGAGCACTCAAATGCGGCGCTCCTGCAGGAAGTTCTCAATCCAACTGCATAATAGGGGAGGTAGACCAAAAGCAGGCAGCTTGGAAAGGAGCGACTTGTGCCAGACCCTATCGAAAGCTTTGGCGATGTCAAGACTGATAGCCAATGACTCGCCGCCATGCATGTCCATAGCCTCACCCCATAGATGGGTGACGTATGCTAGTAGATCACTCGTTGACCGCTTCGGCCTGAAGCCATATTGCCGATCATTAATTAGGGAGTGATCCACTAGGTGACGCATGAGCTGTGAGTTAATGATAATTATGCTTAAAAACCTTGCACAGCATTGAGGTGACGGCTATAGGTCGATAATTGCCCGGATCTGACCAATCCCCTTTCTTGGGGGTACCCGAGGTGTATGAGATGCAGAACAGACGCGTAAGCATGGGAGACAACTCCGCTACACATTTACGTAGAACCACCGCTGGAATTCCATCGGGACAACTGATTTTCCGGACATTGAGTGATTGCAGCACTGCACGAACATGGTGTTGCCTGATAAGGATATCAGGCATTGCGTGGTCATAGTTGCATACAGCAATCATCGATCCCGGAATGAGCCACAAAGAGATTAGCCAGCAAGTCGGCTTTCTCTTGCGGCTCATGAGCTAGTGATCCATCGGGGTTTCGCAACAGGGGCAGCGAAGGCTGGCAGAAGTTTGATTGCACGGCCTTGACCAGGCGCCAGTAGTCACGGCTGCCCGTGAGATGCGCCACAAGCACCTGCCCAAGCCGTGCAATGCGCTGGGCATCCGCTCTGATGTAACCCCTCTTGCATACCTTTGTGGCTTTGTTGTACGCTGCTTTAAACTGGACTACGTTAGGATCGCGTTGCATGGATGCTCTGGTCCAGGCACGGTACGCCAGCTGCTTCTGGTGAACAGCCACTGCGTACTCGCGCCCAAACCAGGGACGCGCCCTGCAGGTACCGGTGACATCAGTGTAGGGGATATAATATTCCATACCTAAACTGATCTCACCGGTGACCGCAGCAGTACTTTCAACGAAATCCCGCAGAATGGCGCTGTGAAATGGATCGTACGAGTCACGATCCTCCCGTACCCGTTACTTACACCCCTCGTGCCCTAGGCTTCGTGCTTCCGCGCACCTCCGTGTGACCTTTACGCCGTAATTACAGAAAAAAAAGCAAAGCACAGATTAGGTCGTAAGGGTATCGATTATCAAATAAAACATTTACGACCTTATACATAATAAAAATATGACTTTACGCTCGCTGATGTAAATTACTTGTACGATACACCCCAATTATTAAGAAAAATCAAGTCAGAGCTCGTTGAAAATCCAGGTAGTAAAGGACTTTTTTTTGAAGATAGGACCACTTTAAGTATACCATTCGATAGAGCTCGCGACGCTGATTCCGAATATATATATAACTCATTTTCGTCAAAATGTCCTTTACGACAATTGAAATTTCCGGGGTCGATATAATTTAGAAATTAAAAAACCCGACTGCGTAAAAAACTAAAAAGAAAAAAAACAAGCACTCAGATGTCCGGTGGTCTAGAAACATAACAACTTAACAGTCGGGATACTTTGAAAAATAAGATTGGCTGTTGAATAATGGATCCCGACTGTTAAGTTGTTATGTTTCTAGACCACCGGACATCTGAGTGCTTGTTTTTTTTCTTTTTAGTTTTTTACGCAGTCGGGTTTTTTAATTTCTAAATTATTTAAACTTTGAAAAAGAAAAGACAAATTTTAAAGTTTGAAATCGGTACAATTATCATCAACTTTTGAGGCTGACTGTACCTTTCCATTCATACCAGATAACGCATAGCTCTACAAAAGCTACACCTGTTCACATAATTAGAAACAAACTAATCCACACATACTACATACGTCAAGAGCTATTAAACCACGTAGGTAAGCGGCAATTTATCATGACAATATTTACCAACCGTGGCTTAACAATAACTAAGGCATACCTAAGCTTATCATCCATAAAGGCCAAAACCAATAACCGTAACGGATTATCTCCAAAACTAACCGCAAATGACAATTTTTCCCATCACTCATTTTGACGAGACGAAACGTCAAACTTGAACTTGACATTAGGGAGTCAACAATAGCACCCCAATTAAAATGTATTTAGAAATCTAATCCTTACAAAAACTTAGAGAATCGACACGTTAAAAAATAGACTCGAAGTTCACCCTTTGGAATATAAAAAACAATATTTGCATATAAGATTTGCACTTTTTTCAACTACAAAGAATCTAGTGTGTAGATTGTAATAAAACATCACATTGTAAATTGAACTGTTCTCCTCATTAATAAAGTTGATTATCATTTGTGCACTATAAGTCGGTTTATTCATACAAGTAACAAACTTGAGCTAATTGAAATCGACAAAGGCATTGTATTACGTCATGTGTATGACCGAAAAAGTCATTGAGTATTGTTTGCCACATCTACATACACGTTAATACAGATGAATACCCTTGCGAATTACTTGCACGTATTACCCACGCTCCGATACTCCATTGTACTATGACATCACGCTAGTATCGTCAAAGGTCAGGCTCAGAGAATATTAAATATTGGTACTTGTTTTAACAGTATTAGAGTACAGTTGGTGGAATCGCAGGATTGACTATTGTCTTGATGAAACCAATGGTGGCACACTGGACTAAACTTAAAGATTGTAAGCATTCTGAAAATATGGACTCAGGCAAGTAATTCCACTGCTTAACGGGGTAGGGTACGTCCCGTTAAGCAGTGGAAACAAGTGTAAAATCAATATCAATTCACAAATACTTTCTTCAGGGTCAACAAAACCAGAGAAATATCACCCCACCATTTAAGAAATTGAGAAAATTGGAGCACATCGCTACTTAAAATTATTAGCTAGTAAGTAGTACAAAGAAAACTATCCTGGACAGTGATGGGTTTATGCCATGTCACTTTGGACATTAATCGGGGATTTACTCAATCCACCTGATTAATGCCGGGCATAAATCTATCCATCTGGCATTTTAGACTTAAATAATAAATGCCCGATGAATGCTGGAAAATGCCCGATAAATGCCCGAAGTGTCAGGGTGTAAACCCATTACTGGTCCTCGATAATGCATTAAAATAGATACGATTTTGCCTCACACATTAGTACTAAGTAGTCTCAACTGTCAAGTCTCAAGAGGATTTCTACAGTCAGTCACAACGGTAAACGTAATTCTCAGAGAAATAGCGAAGCCATGTACACACGGTAGGTACTCAATTAGATTATAGCAGTGGGTGTTATAATGGCAACGCAAGTGTTAATCGCATCAGTGACGTAGTTATCTACACTGATTTGTGATAAATCACCCTTGTAGAAAATAAGTGATATCAAAACAAGTAAATTGAAACCGTGAAGACGTCGAAAGCCACAACAAATGGATTTGTCATTCTCAATAAAACCAACATCTTTATTCTCACAAAAAAAAACTATATCTGAAAATAAAAAAACTGCATAACAAAAATAAAATCCCACAAAATCGCACGAAACGCCAAAAAAAATAAAAATTCAATTCGCTTTGGGAAAAAAATTCGGACGACCCATAACTATAGAAGAAGGGACAGCCCTTGATGTATTTTTTACGTAATTCAAGAAGGGTGCAAAATAAATTGCAATTTTAAGACGTCGCGATTGGACAGATACGGCAAGGGGTGACACCCAAAAGAAAAGGGCGGAACACGTCTGTGAGAAGATTATTAATTTTTGAAGACACACTCCAGAGGATTAAATAAGACTGTATTTGGGTCTATATCTAGATGTACAAACATTTCATAATACAAGTCAGCAATGTTTTTCTGAAACGAGTTTTGTTGCTAGGTTCATTAAAATTTTATCATTGTGTAACCTTGCACAAAAATAAACTTGCTAGGTTTAGTCGCTTGCAAACTAACGCTGATAATATAATGAGTATTTATGATAGAATCGTTACCATTATCTAAAGTGGTTGGCAACCAGCATAGTTCGGAACTAAGTGGTTTACTCATTAACGCGGTATATTGGACTAAACATTTGAATTTATTATCATATTTGTTCATATTGAATTCAAAAACTTATCGTAGCCATATACCTAACACGAATTTCAATCAATTTTCAATGGTTTTTTTTTATATCACCTCGCCTGATGGCAAGCTAAGGGTAAAGTCTCAGGACCGGGGTCACAACTCAGATTCCCAAGTTTCCAGATTATTTTTTGTGAACAAGGTGTGTTGAAATGAAACGTTGTCTTTCTTATCTCAATACTTGTCTTTTGTTATCTACAGAAGCTTTCAGAATTTTTGTTTCCATTAGAATTAAATTCAATTAGGTAGGTACTTATATAAAGAATGTCCCTTAATTAATTAAAAAAATTACTCTCTGTATGATTTTTTTTTAATGATTTTTTTTCCAAATGATTTTTTTCCCGGTTCAAGTCCCGTCCTGGATGATCATTTTTTCCGATCAAAAAATCATTTGGAAATAATTGCTTAAAATTTCATTCAATTACTCTCTGACTTTGCATTTCTTCCAAGTTACGAGCAATTATTTATTTGGGATATTTTTCTTTAAATTATTCCCTTTGAATGTCGACTAACACCTAGATCGAAACTACGAGTATTAAATAGACAACATCATTGGTTTTGTTTCTAGCTGCAAAGATTAGAGCCCTAATCCTATCCATTACCGGACATATTGAACCGAGTAAATCTATACCAGACTAATGTGCGCTGCTCAAATATCCAATGACTACGCTTCATAGTACCTCCTACATAGAATTTACATCTTCTGCATAGAGGGATATGTGGAGAAATATAGTAACCCAATAAATCGGATACTTCCGTCCTGAAACAGTAGTCAGAAGCAGCATAGGTTTCCGCAGAAAAAGAACATTTTTGTTGCCCAACCGTCTCCAATTTACACTTGAACGTTTTGAGCCCAACACCTCTTTATATTAAACTATTCATAATAAAAAAGAATCACGTTATTACCTACACCAGTTGAAACAAGTCGTAAAAAATGTAATATAATTTAAATTTATAACAATCAACCTTACCTAAGCAACTTCAAGACAAAAGGGGTTATAAATCAAAATATTTTTACTCGCACAATGTCCTCACGGCATGCGCGCACGCATAGATCTACAATAGAATTTCTCAATATCAATGACATTAGAAGTTACTATCAAAGGCGTTGAACAAATTTACGAGCCGTAAAACCCATTAGAATTATTTATACCACATAAATCATTAGAAAGGTATGGTGAACCATGGTTACAGTATAATTTCTCGCTACTAAGATATGGTTATGCATCATTTAGCAAATTGTTAGTATCGTGCATTCATAACTTTGCGAAGATGTAATAAATAGGGTAGATTCGGTAAAGTTCAATTAGCAAATCAACCGGATTTAGGTGCTTGCTTGAAATATAATGGATTTTGACTAAAAGAATGCTGGTGGTTATGCTAAGGGTTGAACTAAACTAAAAAATGGGTTCTTTTATATTGCTTGGCCTTTGGAGTAGGCAAAAACAATAACCCATCGATTCTTGCAATCCATTTTCTCTTTGGAATTTCTTCACCTTCCTATCAATCATCAATGATGTTATAAACGTTCCTAGAACACAATAATCACCTACCACCATGGACTTCATGCTTTTGGCTACCCCAATAAAAAATAATAATAACAAAACCAAGAATGAGAATATCAAGGTAATCTTAAAAAAAATAACCTCGTTGACCTGACAGCTGGGATCTCAATCATAACACGTCAATTTTGACGTTGGCAACAAAACAGTGCATCGGTGCAACGGACTGCAAACAATTGACAAAGGCCTACCGACAAATGCGCGCAAGATAGGACAGATGGCTAAACATTTCCTTCAGAATACGAATATACGTGCGACTAAGCTTCCGTGTTACAAGACCGGTTCGGTTTAATAAAAAATAATAATGTTTAATTGGGACTGTGAGAAAATTTAGTTTTACAATACATTTTGCAGAGTTTCTAAGTTAATCTCATGAAATTTATATAGGAGATGTTAATTTTAGTGTATTTAGTAGTCACTGCCTCTTTAAGAATCTATAATAAAATCTATAAAATAATTATATCGCTCTAGTCATTGCATTGCCTTCTTTTCAATTTTCTTGTATATATGTGATTCTATTATGTGTTTAAAATTTACAGTGTAACACGTTTAATTATTATTTGTTATTATTTTACGGTCAAAGAAAACGAGAAACACATTTTATCAACACTGTCAATGACTGTCAATCTTAATTTCGAAAACCAAATTGAAATCAAACGATTTTGCATAAATTGTATTCAGTAAACGAATATAATCTCTCATTTACCACTATCCTTCCTTTTCCGTCGTAGGGTTAATGTGCTAATGTCCACGGTATCCGTTAAGTTATTGCCAATTTACTTGTAAGTATGTCACCATTGTAGCATAAAAAGATCTTTACAGTAACTCTAAAGACTGCTTAACCTGCACGTCAATCATTTACCTACTCAAAAAAGTAAGCGTATTAATCCTTTCTAAGCAAATTACCTCACAATAGCTTACAACAATAAATTTAATATTTATCAATATGATTATCAACAATATCAATCAGATTACAACCCAACCCGTTAGATCTAAATGAGACCCAACGGATTGGGTTCAGATCTAAACAAGATAAAATCATAACAATAGAAATTTCTAGAGTAACAAAACGTCTTAAATGTTAACTTATGAAATGTTATTGTTGACCCGAGGGTCGGAAAGGTCGAACCCTTTCTTGTCATGGCTGATTGTCATGACAATGTCAGAAATTGCAACGTGACAAGTCATGTCAGAATGTAGTTTGATGAGTTTAGAATGAATGCAGCAAAAGTGCTTTCACACGCATGCGATGTTGATCACGGTAATGTGACTATAATATCCATTGCTCACGATAAATAACGAAACAGAAGGGGATTTTTCTTTCATATCTAAGGCAGGAAAGAAGTGCACAATCAGGATGATAAGCAGTTAATGTCTGCCTTAATAAATTGCAAACTTAAGTTTCATTTGTGTATAGTCCTTCTGCTCACGTGTTTCCTTCCTCCTACAGTCCCGGGTCCTTTAAGCGGGGCGTGAAAAAGTATTTGATGTGGCCGTCAAGCTGAGGGCCACTATTATAGCACTGTGTTTGTAATAAAGACCATTCCAGAGACTTCACCTTTAACTTACCGTCAGGTGAGGTGAAGTCATATTGACGCGACCGACATAAAAAGTGTCACCTATAAACTCTGTAAAGGGTACTCTTGTCTGTAGCGGGAAATGTTTGTCGATCCTGCAAAATACGGGCTGGGAATACTATCAACAACCAAGAAACTACATACATACAAATCACGCCTTTTTCCCATTTGGGTTGGCTGAGACAACATCTTTTCACTTGCTATGATCCAAGAAACTAGTATTTCTATATATTCACTGTCGAAGGAAGAATAGCGCTAGTCCTTAGTCGCTAGGTAACATTTAAGTATCTGGTTTCTGTCTATTATTTACTCCTTCATTCGAACACCAATCCCAATAGCATCCAAAGCTTGAACCTTAGAGCCCAAGGTTCCTTTCTCCTGCTTTCTCTCATCAAACCATTATCGGCTTAATTTTGGTTTTTAGAGGAACTACTGCCGTCTGACCCTCAAGTCTGTCTTCCTATTATTTTCTGACTATAATTTTCCGACCACTATTATTTTCTATCCATTATTCTACCATTCTGTCTATCTACTTACTCACAGAACTGTTGCCGCTGCTTCGTCCGCGTGGAATTCTTATTCTTCCCATGAAAACTAGGGATAAAAAGTAGCCTAAGTATTATTCCAGACTCTAATCTATCCCTGTACCAAATTTCGGCCAAATCCGTTCAGCGGTTAGAGCGAGATTGAGTAGTTCACATCGAAATTTTTAAACTTCCAAATATCTTTACAAACTTTTGCAGTTATAATATTAGTAGGATTATTAACTGTACCGATATTTGTCAATGTCCTTTCTCACTTGATGGTATTGTAACCAAAAGCATTTCATTTCATTTTACTAGCGTAAGATTTAAAGCAGCTGCTAACACTATCCACATTCCCAGATCAGCAAATATCATATTCTCTTCTAAAATATTGTGAAATATTAGTTACATTATTTAACATTTCGCCATAAACAAACCAAAACGTGCAAGTTTGTTCTCAATCTCTTTATTATATCAAAATTCTATTCAGATATCTGTCATCTCATCAAAGGCCCGTCTTCCCTTGTTTTCAAAAATATTGTTTGAACAAACGCCCTGGTATTTCAAGACTATATACGTCGTCAGTTTGTGCCAAATTATCATTCATCTCTCAAATTATATGCATGACTTTATCACCTTCACAATAGAAGTGAATTTCGTTTGAATTTTTGTAATTTGGGTGCATAAGTTAATGTATGTTATTTGATCTAATAAATTGTTGAAATAAAGTAGGGGCTTGCGGTATTCAATGGCGCTTCGAGTGAAGAAAAATAGGGCAAAATCATAAATATTGTAACGTTATAGTTTGGTCTTTCCCCAACTTAGAGATATTTTACTTAACGGTACTTACCTGGTGCTTTCTCTACTATCATAAAATTGTTAAGTAGCTAGTGTGTCTGTATATTGAAGATATTAAAAAAACTTTAGTTAGGTAAGTATGTTATAACTTGAATACTTGTCTGTTTGTTCGCGAAGGATGCGGCTCCGCTCGCGTGCGCATCGGTTTTCACATTTTTTTTGATTATATTATATCTCCGGTTCTACTCAACCGATTGTGATCTAACATGCGTTAGATTTTAAATCTGACCAAGAACTTTCAGCAAAAAAAAACCGCATCAAAATACGTTCAGTAGTTTTTGCGTTCATCGCTAACAAACATTAAATATTTTTGTGGTCAGAATGGTTCTTATAACTCCAAATGTGTCCAATGTATAGACATAGCTTTATAATTTAATAATAGTAATAGATGATTATTTGTATAACAACATTTTTAACTATTTGCTCAAACAAAACAACGCGCATTTTTTGCACGTCATCTTAAAAATTCCCTTGTTGACGTAGTATGTTAAAAAACTAGTGTAAAGATATCTTCCACGTCAGTTGCTATCTAAAGAGCCTGCAGCGGTTTTAGACAATAGGAATGACCTTTTGTCGTATAATCCTGACTCAAATAATAGATTAGACGGAACACATGTAAAAAATAAATTGCATTGTTACCGGGCAAATAGACAGTTACTTAATATTGTAATGGTATTATCTTATATTGTTGGCGTGTGTATGTGTGTTGTTACTCATTATATACACACACACACACACAGAAACAAACACACACACAGATACAAACTACTACAGAGACAGTACAAAACTTAATTATCTTTTATTATTTGTGTGTGTATGTGTTTTTACTTATTACACACACACACACACACACACAAGCTAATAATGTAATAATATTATTTTGTTCCATCTGAACCTCGTCCCGGTACCGTTTACTCCTCCTCCATTTGGTTTCATCAGCTTTTATGGGAGCGACATTCACTCAAACTTGAAAATATTAAACTAAATACATACCAACGTACATTAATTTCCCTACCTCGTTACCGGTACAATTTTATTACAAGGCACAAATTATGCCGGTAAACCTGATCTTACAGGGTAGGGCTACGATAATGATCCCGCATTTAGAACGATATATTTTATTAGATCATTGTGTACAAACAACGTACATGGACATGAATAACTCCTTGATACACTGGTTGATGTTCAGTGGAATATGGTAACTGACAATTTATTTATATTATTTTCTGATAAGAAATTACTTTTGCACGTTGGGTTTGGCTTTTCCTATTCAAGTCCCTCTTTCTTATTGGACATTTTGGGTAAGTGTCTAGGGTCTCGCGATCTTAGAGGCGCGCTAATTCCAGTCATCATCAAAAAATATCATTTTTTATATCACTTTTCGAAAATCTACTTCAAAAATTACTAATCTAATCCAATAAATAATAACTGCTTTAGTGAGATAGTCCTTTCATAGATAACCCTAGGAGACCATTATTCTAAATTACGTAGCGCCTCCAATAAGTTAATGACGACGATGTTCCAATTAGATAACGAACAATGTACGTGTAAGTAATAATTAAACTACTTATTATTAATAAACGCACTTCAAGTAACGATGCCTAAATGAGTTTTCTCGAGAATATTTCACGAACAAAGAAAATTGTCTCAGTAATATAAAATATCTGTTTTAGCCATAAATATACTCGTAAGTACAGTAAACTGCAAGACTTCATAAAACTACATTGTACTTACAATAATCTTGGCTATAAATTTAATGCGAAATATAATCACTTAGGCACCGTAGGTACTTTTACTGATAACTTTGCGAGGATAATGTGTGTTGTAAAGTAGTCTTACAGTAAAGTAACTATAATTTTCATCTTAAATGGTATAGTTTTTCTTTTGTGATGTAGTTCGCTTGAAAAATGAAGCCCTAATTTTATATCTGCATAAAAATGAATTGCTAATGGTATTTTTTTTTATCTATAAATACAGAATCCGCATATTTATAACCCGCAACGGCAAATACTGCAATTTAAATGAATTCTACAGAATCTACTGCAGACGTTAAATGTGAAAATCTATAAGACATAATTAAGTAATTACAAACACAACGCAAAGATATAATAATAAAATAATTATCTAATTTAATTCGTGCAGTAATCCCCACGGATACCGTCTCCCGCCGGCTAGCGGGCGTGATTATATCGGACTCGAACCGACTAAAACCGCATCTTACACGTGTGCGTATACCAGGGTATAAGGCAGCCCAATGAGGCAATTCGAACCTCGGCTGAAATATAATAGAATAATACCTACAAAACTGATTCCAAGAAAACTATATGCAGCTACATCGTTATCCAAGTCACGAACCAGACAAGTATCTCATAATCCCTCTAGTTAGCTCACCCAATTTGCGTGTTACAAGGGTCAGCTCAATGCATTCGCGAATATTGTTAGCTTTCACAGGCATTGTGAAAAAAATATGTCTTGTCTTGATCTGGTTTGAGATATCGAATTGTGATTTATACTCAGGGGTGTATTGAGAGTATTTGAGAGCATCTTGTTTGTCAATTATAGGGAGCGAACGTTGTGAATGATTAGTTGGTACTTGGTACATGTCACGGCTCGTGAATAAGATAGAATTACGATTGAAATACAGCTAATTTTAACGGACTTCGCGAATGTATGAATTTTATGAATGTTCGCTTCCCATCAGGTGGGCCGTGTGCTTGTCTGCCACCTACGTAGTATAAAAAATGTATCTATAGCGGAAGCGCGACTGTTAATGCTGAGACATAGTTTAATTTAATGAAGTTGAAGTCAAATTCTGAAATACATGTTTATTATTATTCCGATGCAGGTCTAAAATACATATAACGCCAAAAAATGTGTTGTGGAGGTTACCTCTAAATGGCAGTCATGGAAAATATCGAAGTACTTATACCGCTTCGTAGTTATACTGAAAATTTTTACGATTGAATAGGCAGTGTTATATTGTTTCATTAGCAAAAAAAATCTACAAATTGCTCTGTGGTTTTAGTGGTCCTTGTATGGTTTTTATAATAAAACTCGGTAGGTATCTACCGCTTTAATGTGTTATTTTTACGCACAAAGTCGGAGTAGACTAATGTAAATTGGTAGATTGAGTAGGTAGGTACTTTCTTTCTTTTGCAAAAAAATTGTTAACAATTTTCTTCCTCATCAACGAACGCTATGCACTAATTCAATTTAAGTATTTCAGTTTTATTTGGTGACTAAATTAAACTAAAATACTTATAAAACCATGAACACGAACAGAGCAGTAATTTCAGCTACATACTCACCGCTCCGATAGCCGTGATCGTCTAGTGGTTAGGACCCTACGTTGTGGCCGTAGTAACCCAGGTTCGAATCCTGGTCACGGCAGTGAATATCACTGTCATGGCGGAGCAATTATTTTTATCATTTTTGTATGTTTTTGATTTTAATTTATTGCGATTATTTAATTTATAATGGCTCTTTAATGAGATCAATAGGTTGCTTAGTTTTTTTTATTTATTCTTTAAAATATTTTTACATCATGAGTTATGAAAAAAATTGTGGCATACACTAATTTCCACAGTTTTCATTCCATCAAACAAAATTCTTTAAAATTGCATCAAAATCAAAATATGTTTAAGGCGCCATCTTGTGAATAGTAGCAGAACCATTATTAGACTAGTAGTTGCGATATTTGTTTAGATGGCGCTGTAAACGTGAACTAACAAAACATTTTGGTTAAACTATAATAAACACTCAACAGATGGCGCTGAAATAAGTTAAATCTACTCACCGCTAGATGCCACTACTAAGAAAGTTACTGTATCATGGAAACTAGATGGCGTTAGTAATATTTTATGGACACTTGCGAAAGCTATAAAAGTGAACATACACTTTTGTGGCCAGTTAAGTTATGAAAGTTTCAAACCACACCTGTGTTTAAAGACAAAGGGTATTATGGAAAGTACACTTCATATACACAGCACTTAGCATTATAGTACACCAAGATTACTTTTCGCTTTTTATAGGAGGGAAACTTGATGTATCTATCAATCTTTATTATCTTAGACCACTTCTACTTTTAAAGAACAGCACCTTAAAAGTAGGTACTGCAGGTTTTTTAAAATATGCCATCAATCTCAACATAATTTGCAAGCACCACATGCCCCTAACTGTAAACACCATTAACATAACGACAAACTAACAGTAGGGTCAATAGGTACAGTTAGCAACAAAAGGTGCTAGACACGGACCGGAATATAATATCAAAAAGTAGGAACAGTAGGTAGGTACGCTTAGGCTTCCTGGGCTATAAAATTATTTATAAGTACATCAACAATTATATTATTCAATAATAGGTAATTTCCATTAATCTTTTATAAAAGTATATTAATTCGAAACAAAATTTAATATACTAAAACACATAAAAAGAGGTAAAAAATAGATATTTCATATATTCTGTACTTGTTGCTTTATGGAGAGAGCTCAGCTGATCAGTAAACTTTAGCAAGTGTAAAACCTTTTTTGTCGCTGACTGTACCCAACCTAATGATTAAAATGCATTCACTGCTGTAACAATACGCCTATGTCGGCACGTGTGGGTCAGTACCATAAAAATAATAACCCATTATTATTTCTGTTGATAGGATAGAAACCAACTCTATTCATATCAACTCTACCAGGCATCCGTCACAATCACACGTCCATACCCACTACGATAAAAACCTAACTTCGATATCGCTCATTGAAGTCAGATGGCAGTCGCTTCACGGTAAATATCGAAGTTCAGTCTTCGTAGTTAGACTGAAAAGCCGACTTCTAATGCATTAAGAAAAGGCTTGGAGGATGAAGATAAGAAAAAGCAATTATTTTTTGCACTTCGATAAACAACGCGCTACAAAATAGACGCAAGAAGCATTGCATTATGCAGATAAGGCGACACACTGACACGCTTACGATTTACGATAAAATATATTTATAGACATGTCTAGAGAAATATCTATTGTTTTACGGTGTGAAGGGATGGCACCGCTTAGTAACCGTCTACATCGTTAGGTAAATCTGTTCTTGCTTACTTCAGGTAGATACTATTAGATATTCTGTGCTTCAGTCAAGAATAGATTAGGTACCTCATTCCCACTATTATAACTCCTGTACACCAGTATCCAATACAGGAACAGTATTGGCCCACGAACACACCGAGTAATGACATTCGGGAAGCTTTTTTTTATACCACGTAGGTAGCAGACAAGCACACGACCCAGCTGATGGGAAGCGGTCACCGTGGCCTATGGACGCGCTGCCTACCCTGAAGGGAAGAGAGGAGGGCTAGGATGGGGCGGGGAGTCTTCGAAGAGGTTGGGGGAGGAGGGGTACAGTGAGCTGTGGCTACCCTAATTACCGGCGGGAACACAACACGATGGTTATTATGGCCACGGTCTTCTGTAGAGCGGAGCTACTTCCCCAGTCAAACAGCTCATTTCGGATGGGAGATACCGTCGTGTTCCTACCTCCTTCGAAGTAGGCTAGAGTAATGATCTTTATTACGGAACTCGGAGCACTCTCATTCCCGCTACAGTAACTCCTGTACACCAGGATCAACCGTGATGACCCACGAACACTGGAGGAACAACGAGTAATGGTTCTCAAGGAGACCAAGGGGAACGTTAAACTGTCTTAGAACTCATATACAAATTAAATTGGAAGAGTCAGAAATATAATAAATTCACTTCTCAACCGAAACAAATAGGCAAACTATCTATAAAACAGGGTGTAAATATCTGGTTGTACCCATTGATGGGCATTTAACAGGGTGTTAGTCCGATCCGCCCAAAATGCCCAAGGTGTGAGGTTATAATTCCATCACTGACTGTGCTTTCTTCTTCGCCGGGTCCCGGTAGAAAGGATAGAACTATGAAGTGCTAGGTAGGCGTTGTGGAAGATGACATGCATGCACAGGTAGAGCGATGCAAAGAACGCGTGTAGTGGAGAAGCCAAAGCCGGCAAGCGGCTGCCAGGATCCGAAGTGATAGCCACGGAGTTATGCAAGTAATCATTCCTTGCCTGAAGCTCAGAATAAATAATAGCACTACATACCTGAAGTATAATGCAAGAGCTACAGATTATCTAATGATGTAAGTAGGTAACACGATTTTACGACAGTACATAAAAATTCTATTAAGATAAATCTAGGTATTTTAATTGCTATGCTATCGACGGGTGCGCTATTTTTACGATTTCTTGTGAAATTGTTTGAGTACGGTTTTATTAGCTTTAGTTTGTAGTTACGTAAGTATTCGTACTAAAGCACCTCTCAATGAAAGGGGAGACGCTGCTGCCTGCGACAAATGCCTGTCGAGGCGGGATTCGCTCTCTAGAAGGCAGCTCGGACGCTCTCTACGTGTCCCTCTGACTAGCAGAGGGCACAGTAGATAGCGGGTGGGGAACGGGCTGGTTCTCCGTACGCTGATGGGAGTGTGACAGGCTGACAGATCAGCCGCCTGGCACCCTAAACCACACCGTTTTGGCGAGGCGGCGCGATGCTCGCCCCACTCGCTTTCTTGGTGTCGAGGTGACCTTACAGAAGATTGCCCGGCGCCAGCTAGAGTGCGAAGGGTGCAGATTTTGACATAATCACCACCAATGGCCGATTTGCACGACGAATATTCTAAGTCTTCATACCCCTTCAGGAACCTATACGTCCCCGTAGAAATAAGATTATTTTGAAATAAATTACAAAAATAAACAAACCCTTATTTATTAAATCCATCCTCACAGTATCCATCAAATTATACCCAAACATCTGAAGTACAATGCTTCTTACATTTTTCTTTCCTCAACACATTACTTTGATTTACGAAGCAAAGGTAAAGAAAACAATCCAGCTATTCGCTAAAGTAAATAATACATAACTTAAACGTAATCCCGCGTACATGCCGCTTACATTTTTAATGGTGGTTGGAATTACCCGCGTTGTTGGGTAAGGCTGTGTTGTAATTGGGTAGTTTATGTATGCATCGTAATGGTTAATGGTTACTGTTGTTCAGTGTTGCTAGGCGTGGATTAGTTCGCTGGCACTTACGTTAAGGGAGCTCGGTGAGATGGGAGGTTATTGTGTTGTGAATTACCTGTAACAAATACAATAATGGAATTAAGAAATAACTCAGAACAGGGAAATAGGTCAAAAGCACTCGGAACTGGTGAGCTTGCATGAAAGGTTTTATGACAGTAGAGGAAGCGCGTGAAGTATGTTAGGATAGAAGCAGATGGCGGTCTGTCGGCTCTGCCTACACTGAAGGAAAAAAGGCGTGAGTATAATAATGTATGTATGTATGTTAATAACTCATGAATGGTGACTCCCATTCCAGAGACTTTGCCTTTAGCTTACCATCGGGAGAAATGAAGTCATGTTGACGTGTCCGACATAAAAAAAAAACTCTTTCATAAGAAAGTTACACATTTAATTTTACATCTTTTAATTTTATCACGTTATTTACCTGTTAAGCATTACATTTATAGCATTCTATGTATGTACAAGTCAGCCATCTAATCTGTATTAAATCAACTAGATACATTACACCTACTACAGTCGTCGGTTAAACATAAAATAGATTCGCAAAGTGTAGTGGTAGTTTACAATTTGCATATTAATATCGTGTGTCCAAATATTGGGTAACCGCACGCTGCATTTCGTTAATTATATTGCTATACCATGAACACCGAAAACAAGCAGACTATTTTTGATAATTAATATTTAAGCCACCTGAATATTATAATAATGGTATATTTTGTGTATTCCTATATTTAAATTAAAATCGGTTGAGCCTGCAACCAGTTCTTTTCTAGAGGGAACACTCTGACCAATAGAGCTAACTGGATACATTCTGAATAGCCAGAAAGAGTCCCTTCTAGAAAGGGACTGGTCAAGATTAAGAAACCTACCTACAGCAGTAGGGACTTCTGCGAAGTTATGAATACTACTCACAAAAGGTTTTAAGGTACCTTCCAATTAGGGGTGCGTGGCCCGCAACCTCCACGCGCTGCACCCCGGGTAATGAAGACAGCTGCACTTCTCAGACCTTCTCTACCTTATTGTATAACCTTACAATCCAGAAATTGATACCCAAGACGACGGTTGGAGTCCGACATAACCACCCCTCATTACCGACAGGGATGGCATCCGCGGGGATTTCCGCAAGAAAAAAGGTACTTTTAAAGTAACACAGCTCAAAATGTCAAAGAGAAATCCTGTTATGCCTAAAGTATGGCCATGTAGCTCTCAAGTACCGCTGTGAGGCAACATCACCATCTCATAATAATAACACCGAACAAAATTTACCAACGCCTCAAGATCGTATAAAAACAAATAAAATCATAGAAAAGTTATAACCATTCAATCTTTGGCGGATCAAAGCAGCACCTGGTTTGCGTTTTCATATCAAGAAGGGATAAATTTATTCAATTTGATTCGAGCCCCGGGCTGTCCTTATGAGCTTTTGATAACTGAATGTATTTTGTTCGTATTGCTACAATACATATTATATGTTATGTTTAGGCAAACGTTTGGATTAGGTTGGGTATTGTTTAGGATTTTAAGGCATTTATGTAATAAAATGGAAGTAATATTTATTATTGTACAATGAAACCCTGTTCAAGCTTTCGTCCCGAGGTGCGTGGGCCGGAACCTTCAAGCGGTGTACCCGGAAAAAGAAGGTGGCAACACCTCTTACTCGCAGAGGAGACGCTGCCACCTGCGGCTAATTACGGTTGAGGCGGTATTGGCTCTCCGCGTGTCCCTCTGAATAGCAGAGGAACACGCAAAGTGCAGACTGTATTTGCGAATGCAGGGGGCGGGGGACAGGACGGTCGCCTGTCACCGTAGCTACGCTAGCTCATCCTTCTCTTTCGGGGGCATGACGCTGTGGCTTCCAAACTCAAGCGGGCCATTTCGTAGCCGGTAATGGCCCTGCAGAAATCCCCATTGTTATCATCGCCGCGGCCAGCGGGGGTGGTAATGTAAGACTCGAACCGACTAAAATCCTATGCCGTCTTAGGTCTGCAGACGCCGCGCCAGGGTGTAAGGTGGTTCATAAGGCATTTAGCCTCGCAGCCCCTCGAGACAGACGTGAGTACTACTACATGTAGAAAAAAAAAATAGAAGAAACCTGAATACAACAGGATATCTTTCATAGCATAAAAAATGCAAACAATTCCACATAAGCACATCAAGAATTTCCCCTGCCAACAAGTAATCCAACTCCCTTTCCTGCGTGAATGTATAAAATATGCCAAATGAACTCCCGAACGTCTACATTCAATATCGCATGCAGGCAATTATATCGGCTGAACATGCCATGCAAATTGTACGAATGCGTTACTCCGGTATTTCCCTGGGGAGGATGTTTCTCGCCCGTTTAAGGGTTAAGTAAGGGGGTTAACTATGCATGAAGGGAAAGTGTGAAGCGTTTGAACTTTTTTTAGGTGTTATATGGAGGCTTGCTATATGTAGCTATATATGGACTGCATATTGTATTGAGGTATTTATTTTATACGAACGGTACCGAATTTGTTCTTTTCTATATTTTTAACCGACTTCAAAAAAGGAGGAGGTTCTCAATTCGTACGCAATTTTTTTTGTATGTAGGTATGTTACGCGATAACGGCGCCAATTATGGATGAATTTTTGTTTGAAAGAGGCTACTTCTGAGGTGGTCCCATATCCAGAGTTTCAGGATCTGATGTTGGGATCTTGGGAAAATCGAGGGGAAATCATCAAATTTACGGCAAAAATTCTGTTTTGATGCTTTTGTACATAATAAACCTCATAAATAGGTTCTTTTCTATTTCTGTACACTAAAAAGTAAAAAATATTAGTTTGTGAAATCGTTTTTTTAAATGTAGTTACAATTATGTCAATATCAGATTTGTTTGTAGGTATCTTAACCGAGCAATTTCGTCTAGTTATTATAGCTCGCATTTTCGTGAAGGTTTATAGACATTCTACAATTGGGTATTATTAAAAGTCTATATATAGGACGGGACAATTATTATTATGCTTTGATTATACCTTTTCTGAATAATATAAATAACATTTATGACGAACGTTATAAATGTTATTAATAGTCATACTCGAAATCAGTATTTCGGGTCGTGTCAGTCTCCTGTCAGCATATAAAAATAATTCCATTATACACATTTGAATATTTACACGCATTGTTAAATTCCGTATCTGTTTATCTCGCTTTTCATCACATCCATGCGAGTAGCACGCTCCACCATTGTTGGGCAGCCTTCACGGTACGTCGCATCCGTTTATTGACGGCGTGATCTGCAGGGACCTCGGTTAAAATAGTTAAACATATTTTTTATACCACTTAACTGATAAACAAGCATAAGCATCTAATAGGAAGCGGTTTCGGTGGCCTGTTATTTTTATAGCAATCCATTTATGTCCCACTGCTGGGTATAGGTCTCCACTCCTTTAATGAGAGAGCTGAGAGGATTTAGACCAGTACTAAAAAAATATTTGTTACGAAATCGATTTTTTTTTTTTTTTTTATACCACTTAGGTGGCAGACAAGCACACGGCCCACCTGATGGGAAGCGGTCACCGTGGCCTAGGGACGCGTGCAACACCAGGGGCATCACACTCGCGCTGCCGACCCCGCAAAAACCTTCTAATGCCCTTCTTGAAGAACCCCATATTGTAGTCGCTAGGGAAAACCACGGCAGGGAGATCATTCCACAGCCTAAGCGTGCGCGGGATAAAATTTCTTTCAAACCTTACAGTGCGCACTGCAGGCGGATGCAATGTGTGAGGATGAATTCCCTGCCTGTGGCGAGCGGTGCGATGATAAAAAGTGGCCGTGGGCATCATGTCGAACAATTCATCTGAACACATACCATTATATAGGCGGTAGAAGACGCACAGTGAGGCGAAATCTCTCCTCAGGCTAAGCGGCTCCACACCGCCTAAAAGTATGGGATTGTCGACTATCCGCAGCGCACGTCTTTGTACCGACTCGAAGGGGTCAAGCTGGTATGCAGGTGCCCCGGCAAAAAGGTGACAGCAGTACTCCATGTGGGGCCGGACTTGTGACTTATAAAGAATGAGTCTTTGCCCCGCAGTGAAGTACTGCTTCGCCCTGTTGAGCACTCCAAGTTTCTTCGATGGGTACCGGTGTACCCCATGACAACTATTTCAAATTTAACCCCCCACAGAAGGGGTGAGTACGTCTGATGTCCAAAAATAAATGCGACTGCAGTATTGAATGATTGATATGGAGCCCGTGAGCGGGCCGTTATACCCGGCGGCGCGGGGATTCGCGCTCCACACACTTGTGATTCATATTGTTAGGATCTATATAGAGGTGATATAACCCTGTTCTGGTAAAAAATTAAATAGGGATTTAAATATCAATGATGAAAATTTACCAAGCTTTGGTGAACATGAACATCGTCACTTACCATCATGTAGGAGGTCAAACGTGAGCCTATCATCAATAAATAACAAACCATGGATAATAAAAATCAGTGTCCGTAGTCCACCTCTAAGGCGTACCACGGGTCTGTAACCAGGTGAACTACTACGATCAGGTGGACCACGGGTAGGGTAGGAGCGAGCCATGTGTCTACTTTGCCTGATTTCCCAAGTTTAGCGTCCACATCGGGCAAAGTGTTTTTAGATTCAAGACTTTTTCAACGGAAGGAGTTAGTTCACAATCAGTTGAGTAGAACCGATACTATAGTAAAAAAAACGCGAAAAGGCTCTGCAGCATTCGTATACCTATCTCCACTGTACTGGTACATGTACATATACATACATACATGCTCACGCTTTTTTCCTCCAAGGTAGGCAGAGAAAACAGACCGCCATCTGCCTCTGTCCTTACATACTTCACGCGCTTCCTCTACAGTCATTAAACGCGTGCCTATTACCAATAAAAAAAAAAAAAAAAAAAAAAAACCTTTCATGCAAGCCCACCGGTTTCGAGTGCTTTTGTACATATACTCCATCAATTTACTTGTAATCCCGTATAATTATTCCATAATTCTCTTCTATAATATTTGTTTTATTATACGAGGTATAAAATAACGTTTGCCATTCTCGTATAATATGCGTGTAAATATAATTCCATGTAATTGAGTGAGCTTATTCAATTCCCGGCTAAACGAAAATTAATTATAAAGATAAACTCACACTTGAGTTATTCATTAAGAATAACATCGTGGATGTCAGCTGTAGTAATAATGTAGTTCTATAGTTCACGGCATCTAACTTGTTAAGATTTTGGAGTAGTGTGGACCCCACTACTCCAAAACCTTGCCAAGTTAGATGTTGTACACTATACTTGTTTGTGGCAAAATGCTACGCATATAAATAAGTATAGTGTACCTACAGCATCTAACTTGGCAAGGTTTTGTCCATAAATACTCATAAACCAATTTTGTCTAACTAAATCGGTAGTTCTGTAATTTTTTGCTTTTTTGTTTTTTAATACTACTTAGGTGGCAGACAAGCACACGGCCCACTTGATGGGAAGCGGTCACCATGGCCTATGGACGTGTGCAACACCAGGGGCGTCACACTCATTCTGCGGGCCTCGGGGGAGGGAGGGTTAGGGGGGATGGGGGAGGGGGAAGTTTGTGAGCTCTGGCCACCCTACTCACCGCCGGGAACACAACAAGATGGTTATTACGGCTGCGGTCTTCTGTAAGGCGGAGCTACTTACCCAGTTGCTAATTCCGACGGGAGATACTGTCGTGTCCTACCTCCTTCAAAACTTACTACGGGTTTTTAAGTTCGAGTATCGAATAGTTTCGCCTCACCGGAGTTAACGCCGAGGTGGGTATGTGGGTCTTGAACCAATTATACCCACAAGGTGCATCTCGCGTCAGCCATATTGCCGGGGAACCAGGTGCGCCCTAGAAAGGAAATGACTGGAACCGGGACCGGCCTTGGTCATCCCAAATCGTTATTTGGGGATTAAGTCCCTCTCCCCTATAGAGTGCGCGGTAATAACGCGCCGCCACCCTGGGCCTGTTAATTTAACCGACTTCAAACAAAAATGAGGTTCTTGGTTCGATTATTATTTTTTTTTTTATATCGGACACGTCAATATGACTTCACCTCGCCTGATGGTAAGCTAAAGGTAAAGTCCCATAAATGGGGGTCACCCTTACAAATACCAATAATTCTATAGTGGTGGCCCTCAGCTTGCTGAGGATTGAACTTTCAGGCGGGTGGAGCCGCGCGGAATATATTAGTATTATAAATGCGAAAGTTCGTAAGTACCTACATCCATACTGTACGTTTGTTCACGTAAAAAAGCTAAACAGATCTGGATGAAATTAGGCAGGCATTAGATAGAATACAGTCTGAAATAACACATTTTTAGCTACTTGTTATCCCTGGAATAAGTTCCCATGGGAAGCGGAAATCGGGAATAAAATTTCACACGGGCAAAACCGCGGGTATAAAATAAAAATATCTCGTGTTCTCAAACGTACCTAGTTATAAATTAATTTTATTTTAAATTCAATATAAAATTAATAAAACTATAAGTGTATCAACCACTCTATAGTAAATACTAACCCTGTAAAGCTTGTTGGGCAGAATGAAGCCATTTGTTCCGCCCGCCATATGATTGCGCCCCGGCGTCGCTCACACAATACGCCGGAATTATGTTAACCGTATTTAGATGCACCGCTTCGTTAGCTGTATTGGAATATTCCTTGTAGAATATTGTGAATAATGTATTGATCTAGTTTGCTGTAGAGATATTGTGTTCAGGCTCCCCTATATGTGTATACTAGCTGTTGCTTGCGGGTCTGTCTGTGCGTATGTTAGTCATGGCAAGTGAGTCAGTACCACCATTGTTAACATGGTACGTGTATGTAATGGTGACCCTCTTTCCTGAGACTTTACCTTCAGCTTACCATCAGGCGAAGTGAAGTCAAATTGACGCGTCCTATTATCATCCCCTATTTCATCTCCCTACGGGTCGAAATTCTAAATCTAATAGGCGTTCAGTCTAACTTACTCACTTTGTACTATGACCCCAATATTTTAAAGACTCAAGACGGTGGACGTGCTGTTTTAGTCGGTTCAAGTTCGACTTAACCGCCCCTGCTGTTGGTGAGGGATCCGTGAGGTCTCTGAACGATCTGCGTCCTCCATGAGCGCAGGTCTATGGAGAAGACGACGGATGGAGCCACCTGCCACCTTAACAGAAGCAGGCCGAGGCGGCGGTGAGCTAAAGCGCACCTCTCCCCCCCTTTTCCGGGAGCAAGACTGGGAAACCGTGGTTCTCACAACCGAAGGGGTCGTCTCGAAGCCGGAGATGGGTTAGCCGGGGTGCGAGAGAAATATCTTTTGGGCGGTGGCTCAACATACCTCGCCTGATGGTATGTTAAAGGGAAAGTCTCAGGACCGGGGTCACCACTATACACATCGATAGTGCGATAGATTCATGCGTAAAACCTCACGGATACCATCCCCGATGCCAACGGGGTGGTTATGTTGGAATCGAACCTACTAAAACCGCGAGCACTGGGGTGTAAGGTGTTAGTCATTTTAATGTATCCTATTTAAAAAAAAAGGTACAAAAATTCTTTTTCTTAAAAAAATACCTAAAATGTTTTGGTTTATTTATGATATTCCATTTGTGACAGTTGTTATCATGACTTGAAATATCTTGTCGAACTTCAAAATCTCATTCGATACAAAACTTGTAACAGTTGTAACAACACAACTTCTATTACCAACATCAACAAAAGTAAATAAAAACGTAAAGAAACCGAAGAAAAATAAGGCAAATTTTTCAGGTGCGCGCTATCTCGAGGAAGGGAAATCTGAAAGCGATAGTCGTCCAACAAATAACAATTACTTACTGGAGTTGAAAAAGGGAGCCCGTGTCAATGTCGGGAGTTGGGACTACAGCGTTTGAGGGTTATTCTGTGGAACGATTTAGATACGGTAATAAAATAATTGTACCTAATTATTGACGATGTTTGCGTTGTGTGATTCAAGTACTTAAGACGTATGCTATTTTAAACGTTATGTTGTCATCTTCTTTTACTTTGGATTTTTACCGTCTGAAAAATATTTCAGGGCTCAAATCCTGCCTTATAACTTTATATGACTATTTTAATTGGGAACCTTTTATAACTTAACTCGTTGGGATTGCTAGATATTCTGATTGACTATACTTTGCAATTTTATAAGTATCGCTGCTATTTCACGGTTTTTTTTTTAACTTTCGTTCAACTCCATAAGATCACTGAGAAGTGATTAGTAGGTACTCTTATGGAGATATACAATACACTTAATTAAACTCTGTACTTTGTGGATATAAATTTAAAGTTACAATGTGCTCTTATTAAACTGGATAGCAAAATTGCTCGTTTATATTAATCTCAAAATTCAATCTGTGTCTGATTTTGAAAAAGAACGACAAGGTTCGTTCTTTTCCAAATCATTCATCCGTTTAATCTTGAATTTCTCAAATACTAGATTCACAAACAATTATCCCAACGAGGATGAAACCAGCAGCCAAAATGACATAGAAACAAAAGCCCGTGAAGGGCGGCATACTACAAAATAAATTGTCGTCTCAATATCGATAGTCCTCATCACCCCATAAACGATAAGATAACTTCGATAGGGCCCGCCTCCGCCTAATGTTATGCCTTAAATTAAATGTAAATACGTTTAAAAATTGAGTCGCCTTCTTTGTTTACTCGCGATTATTGTTGTCCGATCTTAATTAAAGATAACTTAACCGTGAAACGTAGCGAAATTTGGAACTGTGTATTTGCAACGGTATTTTATGCGTTAAACATGAACCTAACAACCTAAAGACGGAACTTAACTCATTGGTCAATTCAAAGTATTTGTTTGTCTTTAAACTATCGAAGTTAGAACTGCAAAATCACGACAACCCGCCCGCGTGAAATTCTGATCACGAGATCAGAATTTCATTCATTTTTGTGAGGTTGCGGGAACGATCCCGCGACCCACAGCTACCTACTCTCGGTATAAAAATCCTAAGTGTTATTTCAGACTTTAATCTATCTCTATGCAAAATTTCAGCCAGATCTGCACAGCCGTTTTTGCGTAAAAGAGTAACAAACGTCGATAAATCCATAATAAAAAAATCGCGATTATTAGTAGGGTAATAAGTAGTATAAGGATTTTATATTCCATATTTGTAAACTATGTGATATTTATCAGTAAATATAAGTCGTAAATATCAAAAAAAATACCCATCAACCGATATACCTGTGTGCAGTCGGCGCTATGAACAGACGAGCCCATCATTTCCCACGGGTGTCGTGCAAGCGACATATAGTTTACATCGGTGGGATGCAGAGCGCCATCTATGTGCTTGTAGCTAGTGGCCTTATTTACGAGATATTATTACGTGGATTTTGAGGGTAGTTTGAAATATTAAAGACGGGATCAGGTGATCAACGTACAGTTAGAGTCAAAAGTACTTAGATGATCATTTATAGATTTTGAAAGTATGTTTTTGAGCAAAGTGATTTATGTGTCATTGTAAATGATATTTGGTGTGCTGGTTGTAGCTACGTTAGAGATAGTTATCTAAATGTTCACATAGTATTTTCAATATCTTTTAACTGAAAATTCGGACACCAATAAAAATATTAAAGCTGTTTTCTAAGCAAATCATGATTTGTCTAACTATTCAAAACATTTTAGACAAAATCAAAACTGACAATTCGGGTGGTATTCGGTGGAATTTGCAGTAAAAAAAATATTAAGATCAAAAAGTGTCCATTCAGACAAGTGTCCCTAACGTCGCCGGTCAACCAAAAGCTGTACCTACAGGCATTGTTTATATTTTCTTTCAATCTGGACATGAATACGTGAATTTCGTCGTTTCCCTAGCACGCACAAACAAAAGTTTGTTTTGTTTTTCGACTGGTATTTGTTCAAGTTGACTGCAGAAAAAACGACTAAAACATGTCTGGGAAAGCAAACATTGCTTTGGCACTGCTCTGCGCGAATGTACTACGTGATAGGTAACTATTTAGAACTTTAAGATATAGGTACTTACCTCGAGTGTAGACTAATCGTGTTAAGTTTTAAAAAAAAGAAGAAAACAAAAAATGAGAAAAAAATATAAAGAAACTCAACTTTTGTCTTTTGATTTCTTTCCGTGTTATAATTACTTTTCCACAAATGTTTCTACAGTTTTAATCAAAATGTGTATTTATAGGATTTTTAACTGACTTCAAATAAATTAAGCAAAAATCATTTTGTTGATTAAACGGTTTTACGTAAGTACTTAAAGCAATTAAAAAATGTCATCAAAACTAAAGTTTTTTGCCAATTATCAGACCAATCCAATCCAATTCCATAACAGGAAAGGGGTCAATTTTCAATTACTAGATTTGACCCAAACAAACAGGTCAAGTTAAATAAAACGGTTTAATAATAAAAAGGAGGAAGTTCTCAATTCGATTGTATTTTTTTAATGTTTTGTTTCACAGAACTTTCGACTGGGTGAATTTCTTCTTTTCGTATCGATGGCATTTTTTTAAAGCATTAGATGGGCTCAGCCCAAAACTTGGCGACATTGATCGCTTCCTCTGGGTGAACTGATTTTGATGATTCTTTCCGTATGGTCCCATTTGAATTTGGTCCGTAAACGTGTTTTTTTTTGTTTTCTGGCACTGTTCTTGAGCGAGAAACCAAAACAACAAGACAACAAGAAATCATTTCCTCGACGGGTGTTGGAACAAGTGTCTAAAGCCGGCCTTCAGTATATTTCCCCCTCAAAACTCATAAAAATGAACTGCCACTAGAAGGGTTGCCATGACTGTAGCACGGGAATTGTGAAACATCTTCAACGCATTTTTATTATAATTGTTGTTTTTCTCTCTACGGAGTTTTTGAGATCTTTGACTTTTATAATGGTTATTTAAAGTAATGATGCGTTGGGCAAAACGTGTTTAGGTACCATATTATAGATTCTTGCACAGTTTATTCGGTGATGCATCTTCTTTTGGGAGCTACTATTGTTGACACTCTTCCCCTCAACCTTAAAAGGCAACCAGACCCTAAACTACTAAATTTTGGAAGCCCCTTTTTCCTCTCTTCTTTGCAGCCTTTTTTTTGCTGTAGCCCTATCCAATTGACAATGACCAGCTATAGCGCCACCATGGTGGCAAAACCTTCTCGTGTAGGCTCTAGCCGAGAAGACCCACATGTCCATAATCCAACCGCAAATCTACGCGACGTCGAGGCCACCTGCTACAGCGTCATCCCCACATACACTTCAGGTAGCAGTTCCGCCTCCAAGTCCCACGGGAGAGTTGCAACCAATGCAATGCTACCTCCGAGATCTTTGTAACCTAATTCAACTTCACCTGCTAGGTAAAGATTTACGGACGAGGTTCCGGCACAGGTTTTCTACCTTTTTTTTCCGTGCGGAAATACTCATAGATACCCACCCCGCGGCCAGCGGGGTAGGTTATATCGGACTCTTACCAACTAAAATCGCACATCGTCTAGGGTCGTCTGACGCCAAGGTGTAAGGTGGCCCAAAGAGCATTTCACTCGCACCCCGGCTTGACCCGGGCCATCTCCGGAATCGAGATGGCCCCCTCGGGACACAAGTTTTCTACCTGGGTTTGGAGAATTGAGCGGTAGTCGTTAATTAGCATAGAAATGTTACTATTTATGCAGTAAACAATTCAATCAAAGTTACTTTGAAAAATTATCATTGTTGATAATTACTTCGTAAAAAATAATGTCAACCACGGTAACGCCATCTATTACTCAAAAGCAATCATCAATAGGTTCGGCTCTTGTAGCTAGATGGCACTACAAATTAAGAAGCCCTTTGTAATGAGCGGGCCAATTCTATCAATCGGCAAATTGCTTGGGGCCTCTGAGCCGCCTGATTGGACAGGTAATGAAGCTATCGTCGGCTCAGAATAACTTACGTGGTGTTTCGGCCGGATTACACATACGTAATGGAGATTTGGATTGACTATTTATTAGTGGCAATATATGAAAAGGAGAAAAGGATTTGTTTAGAAGCGGAAATAGATTTTTCTGAAATCTACTGTGTCCATGTTTTAAATGAAGGACTATAAAAATGGAGGTTGGATCACTAAGATTTTCGAGATCCAAGCTAACCTCACTTGCTAGGGTTTTGCATGTCGGTACGCATGCTAAATAACGGATGAGGCTCTGGTGCTAAAACCTGAACCAGAGTCCCAGGGTTGTGAGGTCAGACGGCAGTCGCTACCGGCAAAATCGAAAAAATTGAGAACCGAACCCCGGGCTTCAAAGTGTAAACATTAGATGCTATTGGGAAATCACAACGAGGATGATGGTGAGAAGATGTACCTAATAATTCTACAAAAATTTTATCTACCTTTTAACACATGATAGTGTTATAAATATATCTGATCAATATTATTGACCGGATCAGTGTGAAATCATATCTAAACATATAAAAGAAAGTCGTATTAGTTACACTATTTAAAACTCAAGAACGGCTGAACCGATTTAGCTGAAAATTGATAGGGAGGTCCCTTAGAACCAGGAGACGGACATAAGATACTTTGATCCTTTTTTATACTAATTTAGCAGACAAGCACACGGCCCACCTATTAGTGGAGAGCTGAGTGGAGATTGGAGTGGAGAGGAGTAGAGAGTGAAGTGGAGTGGAGAGTTGAGTGGAGTGAAATGGAGTGGAGAGGGAAGTGGAGAGTGGAGTAGAGAGTCGAGTGGAAAGTCGTTTTATTGGTGACGATACCGAATTCCAGGCGGGTGAAGCCGCGGGCAAAAGCTAGTTCACAATAAAACAATCTTGAAAAAGACTTAACTAAAACATGCAACTAATATTACAGTTTCGAGTCTCAACTCAAACATTGTACATCTATTGCTTTCTACTTCCAAGTACTTATGAAATTATTGCCAGACACAAATTTAATATCGGCCTGGTACAGCCCCGGGCACTACACGCCCGACTCATATACCTACATACCGCAGTATACTAGGCAGGTCTGATACAAAAGGCGCCCTTGCGGGACTACAACTAAATGCAATTTTACACTCCGTTCACACTATCAAAATTCACAGCATGTTTCTATCATATAAAGCCTTTGTAAACATACGGGCGGCTATTATGTGCTGTTAATAGCGCGTTGAACAAACAAGAGAATATTTGAATGAAATTTTAAGCAATTGTATGCTAACTATTTCCAATGATTTTCTGATCGGAAAAAATGATCATCCAGGACGGGACTTGAACCTTTGATTGAAAATCATTGGAAAGAGAATATTTTGTACTAATATAAATACCTACATTTTGATATTTTAAACATTTTTTATTTCCATTTAAACCTAGGTTTTTTTTATCTTTTTTCTCTTTATTGTAATTATGTAAGTAAATGTCAAATATTTTGCACAATGTTAAAAATATAAAAACTTTTAACTATTAGTTAACTGTGGAATGACCTCCCTGCTGTGGTTTTCCCTAGCGTCTACAATATGGGGTTCTTCAAGAAGGGCATTAGAAGGTTCTTACAAGGTCGGCAGCGCGAGTGTGACGCCCCTGGTTTTGCACACGTCCATAGGCCACGGTGACCGCTTCCAATCAGGTGGGCCGTGCGCTTGTATGCCACCTAAGTGGTATAAAAAACAGTCGAATTAAGAACCTCCTCTTTTTAAGTCGGTTATTTTTACTATATCTCGTGGTTTTCCCCACTCAAGTTTCAAGTAGCCGCACGTTTTTCCGCTCCGTGTTTGTCCCGTTTAGTTTTACATGGCGACAATGGTGTCCGCACCGTCCCTATTTCTATCCCTATTGTCCGTCAGATTCTGTGCGGGACACCTTGCCTCAATGTAGTGTGGTCCAAGTTAAAAGAATATCTAAAGAAAATACGAGTACCTATACTTACGTTCACATTTTTTATCCCATAATAATGGATGAAAGTATAATGGATGGATGTGTGTGTATTTATTACTTTTGCCTACAAAAAACCGCAAAAACGCCTGAATTAAGATCCTTGATGAAATTTGGATGGATGGATAGATGGATAGATTTTAATCTGGTATAACACTGAGGCTGCTTTTTATAACGTGAAGAGTATACGGCACCCGGTTACCGTTTCCCTATTAGGTTTCTTGTTTTTGATTTTGATTGAGATATAAAAACTAATAGGTATTTCGGTATAGACACCAACAATCAGCAATGCTAAAATGAATTGTTTGCTTGCCTGTATAAAAGTTTTAAAGCGTAGAGACAGTGTTCAGTGCAGTCGAATTGTTTCAAGATGGAGTTTAGTTTTCACCATGTATTGAATTTTAATTCCAATCGAAACTGAAATTGGCAAAGTGCCACTGCCAATTCTTACAAGTTTACACAAGTACCCATGTTTTTAAAAACGTTATATTAAGTTTATTTAATTTTCTTACACGAATTTATCTTAGTCTGCGTTGCCTGTATCCGTAGTTCCACTAAGTCGGAATCAGTATTCTCGAGACCCACTGGACCCTATTGTATCCAAATGCATAAGACTATAGAAACTTAATAAGCTATTTTTTTCAAGGGTGATCGACGGCTTAGTACCCACTTATACATAAAAGTAAGAAAGCGGTTACAATTTGAAGCATGAATGATCGTAATATGGGTTTCACAATATCCGCTACGCTCTCATAACTTAAGTATTACCTGGCGGTTTCATTATGGCTTGCGTGACGTCACCAGTGATCCCCGGGATACGACACTTTGGTGTTGGACGTAATTGGACATTGCGTATACTTGCTATTATTCTGAACCAAAGGTCCGACGATTAGGCTGAATGAAATGGTTCATTTTCCTCTATTATCTTCAGGTATATAACTTTCTTGGCCTTTTTTATATCACTTAGGTGGCAGACAAGCACACGGCCCACCTCAAATGTGTGTTATTTTGATATCACTAACTAATGCAGTACTTACACGGGAGTTTGCGGTCGTATTAACATCTTTGACCCATAACCCATACTTACATATAATCTGATAGCTGGTACACCTGCCAATCAATGGCAGAGACTGTTGGCATTCGCAGATTAGACGGTAGTCGCTCTCGTAATCACCAAAATAATACATACATACACAGAATCCTATAATACGATTGCAGTGTGATATACCAACGCGAAAACCACCTTTGAAGCAAGTGGTACTTTTATCATGTCCAATTTGAACTCAATCGGTGCAGAATTTTTTGAGCTTTTAAAGCGTACACAAACGAACTTAATTTTTTTTATAAATAAAGATCATATTTTCAGTATTCTTTCTAAACGAAACCTTATATTTGTTGACGCTCGCGGCATCCTGTAAGTTGTACCAATTACTACCCTTGCGTGAGATGGGGAACCCTGCGATAACACTGTGATGCGAGCCATCATGCCCCACAGTTTGTTTTGGCTATTTCGCCTCAAACACGCTGGATCGTATTTACAGAGGCTTGAAATGAACGCAGGGGGGCAAGAAACACTGTCCATTTCGGACGAGAAAATAGATTCCCCGTGAAATTTAATAAGTTGTTTAATTTAATATCTAAACATTTCAAACTGTGACATTTGTTAAATTCTTGTGACGTTATTTCTAATAAAATGAAACGTTGATTGACTGTTATTAGTTAGTGTTATTTATTTATTTTGTTTTTTTTTTATGTTCGAAAATTGTAAATTGTTTTTCATTTATGTAAATTGACTTTTTTCATAAATACCCAGTAATTTGGAACTTAATTGTGTTATTAATGAAATCTGAAAACACCTTTGTGGCAATAGCACTTACCGTGTTTAAGTTTCCGGGTTCGATCCCCAAGTCGGTTGAATTATTTTTGGAGACTGAAGAAAATTTTCAAATTTATTAATAGTCTCCAAGTTTAATTTAAAACGAAATATTTAATTATCAATTTAGTGAGATACAAATCTTGTTTAATTTTGCCTACAACTAAAACTTGGGACGAGATTTGATACCTACTTATCTTACTGAATTAACACATATTAATTTAGTTTCCAAGTTCAACATATTAGTGTAACCACGTTTTAATAAATTAGCTAGATATCTATAGGTGGTGTTTTTACTCATAACAGGTACCGTCAATGTCAGTCTTAAATGGTGTTTACGCATCTAGGCTTAAAAAAGAAGCGCAAGGTAATTAGGTATGATTTATTATTACAAGCTTTTATTTAACTTGCTCTTTTGTTTGTTTTTAGGTTTGTATGTTAGTTTGTTAGTAGGTATGGGTCAAATCTTGGAATACCAATTGGTGAAATAATGGTCAAACGCGGACTTATCGACTATCTAAAAAGGCTAAAAAGCATAAACAGAAAGACATTCATACTTTCACAATACGATAATGATAATAAAAAAGGTACCTATAGACATCCCATGAGATCGAAATAAGATAATGCGACCGTGCGATATTGCCTTTATGACATCAAAGGAGATCAACAGGGGGATAAGTCGTGAAGATACGTTAATGAGGTAAAAGAAAACGGAATCATTTTCCATGATATTTTTTGCGAGTGTATTTGTTAAAAAAATATGTGTATTTATTTTCTTTTCACGAAACAGTAATCAAATATATTAGTATATCATAAAGCTAATGAGTTTGCTTGTTTGTTTGGTTGAACGCGTTCAGGGCCTACTCTCTCTCGCTCTCCAAACTTCCCCGTAATTTGGCTTATCTTGGCTTATGCGGAAGCGAATGCCGTCTAAATATCCTCTCCATCTGCTTCCATCCTGAAAAAGAAAGCCAACACCAGAGCCACGTCTGTTAACCAGTGAATATACCTAATAGCTAGCAGGCAAGGTAGATTTGCGCCCTGATGGGACCCCATTGTATATGTACGTCTCTGTATATATTACTTTTTCTTATTGGAGTAGGCAGAGATGACGTCAACATCTTTCCACTTGCTACGATCTTGACATACGCCTTTCGCTTGTTCAACTTCCATTATTATGTTCATATAAAATAACTAGCTGTTGCCCGCGGCTCCGCCCGCGTGGATGTCGAAATCCGTTTCAAAAACTATCCTATCTCTCAAGTTGGATCGAACTGCACATGGTGTGCGAATTTTATTATAATCGGTTAAGTGGTTTAGGAGTCCATTGAGGACAAACATTGTGACACGAGATTTATATATATTAAGATTATGCACGTCGGTTACGGGTACTCTTGACTTGGCCTTTCTCTAAAACGTTTTAGACGTCTATGTACACCCCAAGTATTTAAAAATTTCCCAATTTCCAAGCATATTTAGACTGTTAGATAACAGTCGAAGAAATACCGAATTCACCCGAAGCTAATTTTCTCCTTGTCCGTCAGTTATCTCCGATCTCGGGCCTCCTTTATGTTGTTGTCGGAATGTTCACCGCAATGAATCGTTTTGTTTTGATTGTACTGTTTATGCGTGGTTCGTGTGTTCCATCCGCAAGATATGGAGAGGGGACGAGATGTTACGGAGGGACGAGGAGGTAACAAACTGCGCGATGTCCTTAAGAGGATGTACCCAACATTACTGGCAGCGCACTGCATTCATAGTGAAGATCCCCTCATAATTTGGTGAGTCTCTGTCCGTTTCTTGTTAGTCAGTTCCACTGTCATCATTTAAACTAGTGTTGTATTTCTAATGATTTCGAAAAGTGAAGATCCAGGACGGGACTTGAACCTGCGAACAGTCCCTTACAGGGGGAATGTTCTGAACAACTGAGCTACCTGGACCCGTTCTAGACGTTCGGATTTCTCTGATATGTTAGAAGCAAAGGCGACATCTTACAGTTTATCTGATAATGAACGAGTCACAGACATGAAAGGTACCGCAGGTAAGGCAGTTCTACACGAGTCAGTTTGCTGTTAAATAATGTAATCAATAAATATATATATATATATATATAAGTTATATTACAGTCCCTAAATATCTTTTTGCTTTTTAGATTATACAGCAAAAAATAATAAACACATATAACATCCAAATTGGTTTAACAGTATTCCAATTATAGGCCGTCAGTGCCAACAATACTCAACTATGAGTGTACGTGCGAATTCAATTAGCGTCGAAAGTTAAGCCTATGGGATGAACTAACGCACTCACTGCGAACTCTCTACGTTTGCACTCATCTGACGTCCAATTCAGCGCAAGTAGTAAATAAATATTAATTGGCGAGATGATTTTAAAAATATATTAATTTCATCAAAGCATATTATCATTGAAATGCAAACAGAGTGGGAGACAGAAAGTGCCCTGGGGTATGCCAGTATTTACCTACCAGACCACCGAAGTTCAACCATCACAAAAAACTGGAAAGGTGCTATTTCAGGAAGCTGTGTGATCTGTTGCCTAATCAAGGAGGCAGACCAAAAAGGCAGGAATCGTTGAAGATAACGACATATTATGCTATAGTCTATCGAAAGATTTTGCGATTTTGCTTATCCATAGTTTTATTTCAAAAATTGACAACATACGCCAGAACATCACCCGTTGACCGTTTCGGCCTGAAGCAATATTGCCGAATAATAATCGATCCTGATTTTATTTTAAATTAGTAACCATAGGTATGTTCCACTAAACTGTCTTAATTGATAATACAGTGATCAGAATTTATTGTAAGTCCATTGGAGTTATATATTTTAGTGTCATTTACGTAACCATTTCTATCATCCTTTCAATCCGCTTTTTTACTTAATTGACTGATGAAAACAAAATTATTTAAGCGCCATTCTTACCCAATAAAATTCGATAAAACACAACGAACCCTTGAAAAGCCCTATTTAATTAAGGCGCAACCCTTACGGACACATTATCATGGGTCTACCCCGGATCGCTTGTAAATTTATATGATTCACCTAATATGAGTTGAGACTTGTTTTGTAACCCCAAACGTTATTGTTTTGATTTTAATTCGGTTTTTAGAATTAATTTTCGATGGAGTGTGAGCTTTGTTCATGTGTAACGACTACTTGATTTACTTCAGGGTTCTTTGTTTTTGAATAATTGTTCCTCAAGAGCGTTGGTGTTGGAACAGTAAAGTGAGGTCCGGCGAAGTATTTGGTGGAGTTTATGACGGCGTATGGCTATTGGAAACCACAGAAGTAGGCGTAAGTAGTACATTGGATTTTGCGTTAGGAGATTCAGATTAACACCATGAAGTCTAAAATCGTACCCGTTACACGGTAGCAGGCAATATTGCATTCAAAACTTACACTTTGGAGCCCGGGATCCCGCTCTCTTATTCGTTCTATTATTTTATTTACGTTAGCTTTTACGTAAGTGACTTTTATTTAGAGCATCAGAATTTCGTATAGGAATCAGCATTGGTCCCAACCAATCTTTGGAGCCTAATACACCCTACATAATCCAAGCACACGTATATCATACCCATACAAAGATGATACCGGGATGAGCAGTATCAGGTGTACCATGTATTTAGTCTCATATATTTCCAAATACTTCAATAAATAGTACAATAATTTTTTAACGAAACATACCTTCAAAATCCTCCACGCAGGTGTAATCGTTCTCGCGCCATAAATCGCGAACCTCATAATACTTCCCTCGTTTACCAATTTCGCATATTTCCTTTCTCCCCCCCTCCTGACGTTACCATTTTGTAAGTACTCTTAACATTGTATATTTTCCTTAAATTAAGGTAATTTCTCGTCTCATGATCCAATTTGAATTAGGGTGGGGATCCGAGTTTTTTGTTAAAATAAATTGTGAATGGGTGTTCAAATTTAGTTCGCCAGATGTGGCTTCGTTTGGAGCTTATAAGGAGGAATATTTTCTTGCAGGAATGCGTTGCTGGGATTGAAATTTTGAGGAGATTTTGATACATTCATTTGAGATGGAACTAGAACACTCACGCTGAAAAGAGTCCCTCCCTATTCTAGGGGAAAAAAGTCTATGTTCTATTTCAGATTATATAACCAATCTCTGTACCAAACTTCATCTAGATTCGTTCAGCTGTTCGTACGTGTTTGAGTAGGTAACAAACATTCATCCAAAGATCCAAACTTCCGCAATTTACGACATTGGTTTGTGCTAATTGAATATTGAATATCAATAGGTATACGAGATCATTCCTCCACTGGCAATTACTGATCAACAAGTGGACCTTGTGCATATATGCTACCTTAGTAGTATAAAAAGCCTAACGAACGCTACCTTTTTTCAATCCACAAATCATCCTAAACGCCTCGAATACAATTTATAAATGGATTTTATAACCAAATCCAATTATACTAACAGTCGTTTATCTTAGGCTCAAAAAGTATAACAATGTGCCATAAAGAGTGCGATAAATCAGAGGGAACAAGAGTGCCCCCTGAGTGCTCGCAAGGTAGTGGAGTGTGACGCCCTCCCAATAAGCGTTTCATGGCGACCGTACCTGCCTGGTATCGAATATGGATATGAGTTTATTGAAAATGAGATTAGGTTTCGGAAAATCTTGCCTGATATTACCAAGAGTTAATTTTTCATTCACCTTATTTTCTCGGTTATCACCTTTTTTATACCACTTAGGTGATAGACAAGCACACAGCCTAGCTGATGAGTAGCAGTCACCGTGGCCTAAGGACGTGTGCAATACCAGGGGAGTCATACACGCGGTGCCGACCCAGTACAAACCTTCTAATGTCCTTCTTGAAGAACTCCATATTGTAGACGCTAAGGAAAACCACAGTCTAAGCGTGCGCGTGCGCATGTTGACGAATGTAACGTGTAAAGCTGAATTCCCTGCCTGTGAGGAACGGTGCGATGGTAAAACGTAGCCATGGGCATCATGTCTAACAATTCATCTGAACACATACCATTAAACACCTTCATAATATCTAGTGAAGTATATTCTTAAAAAAGTATAAACGTATTCCGAATAAGTATTTCGAAGTCGATTGTAAACAAACTACAAATTCAAGTTTCGCATCGTCAAAGCTCAAATTCTCACAATCTATCAGACGTCTCCCCACAGACTCTCACAAGTCTGAAAACTACTTTTCAGTACCAAAATGAAGGTAGTTTAAACTTTGGTCACCGTTATTCTCGAAGGGTAGATAGAATTTTCGGTCGTATCACGATTAGTTTTAAAACTTCGAACAAAGAACGATAGCTTTTCAATCCATTTAATATCTGTCGTTTTGGAAGCAATATGTTCTTGTATCAGCTAGTATTTAAGGTTAACGTTCTTCGAACTAACTTGGGCATAAGTGATAAACGTTTCACAGCAAATGGTTCATAAATAATGTTCAGTGCCATCTAGCGAATACATGCCAAACTACTTCACAATTACTGATTCTGCATCGCATTTTCAAAGTTCTATAGCCGAGAGGCCCAGAGAGGCTTATGTTCATCAATGGACTGTAAGAGGTTGAAATTGAGTGATTGAATCTTACTAGATTAATATAATAGAGAAAGTAAACCACCAGAACGGCTAAACTGACCTGGATTATATTTGACACAACGACTGACTACTTTTTTTTTATACCACTTTGGTGGCAGACAAGCACACGGCCCACCTGATGGGAAGCGGTCACCGTGGCCTACGGACGCGTGCAACAGACTATTATTATAGTCTGCTGCAACAGCACACTCCAAACTTTTTATCACGAAAATAATTTCTTGTATATTATAGAAACCGTGGATTAACGCGAACGGAGCCGCGTTCAACAGCTAGTATACGGATAACTCCAAAAAAAACTAGTTAAAATATCCCACGACATAAATAACCACATAACAGCGTATAATGGACCCGCCCGTGAACTATTTTCATGTAAAATTCAATATTTAGGGAGTCGTTACGAGTCAGGTTGACGTATGTGCGTGTGCTGGCGCAGGATGGAGATAAACGAAGGGCCTCGTACTTTGTTTTGTTTACTTTTCTACTCCAATGGCTGGTTTTATAACTCCATCTTTCTTGTGTGGGACAGGCGTCGTTGCGATGGCGTCGATAATGTGATTAGTGTTAGTAAAATTTTCACATCGCGGTAGCCTAGTGGTCTGGGTAATGGACTGCTGAGACGTGGTCTCGGGTTCGATCCCAGGTTCACTATGGCACACACCAATGACTTTTCGAAGTTATGTGTGTATTTATCGCAGGTTTATAAGTGCCCGGTTAATGGCAATAGGCTCGCCACCTATTACATTGCGACCTAAACATAAACTGGCGAAATGTGGGTGCTAGCACCTCTGCCTACCCCTTCGGGGATATAGGCGTGAGTTTATGTTGCTGTCATAAAGTTTTAGTAGTCTAAGAGTCTAAGAGTACTGACTATTAGACTCTTAGACTACTTTAGTACTCTATTTTAAGAGGTTTTAGATCCTATCCTACTCATTAGAAAGGTTGTTGCACGAAGGAGCCTCCTCATGGTGTAGCTTGCACCATAAGTTACACCGGCTAGACTTAGTAATCCAAAACAGGGACTCTATCACAAAGGTACAGGTTTTTTGTTTTTTTTTCTCGTGTGGAAATCCTCACGGACCCGCTGGCCAGCGGGGGTGGTTATGTTGGACTTGAAGCGATTAAAACCGCTTTAAATGGTACCTAATGCAATATTTAATTATGACTTAAGTTATTTCAGTCAGTAATCAAAATATTGTATTATAAATACCCTAAAATATTATCATCACGAACTTCATTGTTTCTAATTGATACTTGAAATTAATTTCAAAATAAAAGGATTAGAGCTAAATAATATTTCCTTCTCTGGAATTGTGCTTCATAACACAAGAGGGCGGAGGCGTTCTATTCAGACCTATACAACGATAAATTTATTCAAAGTGTAATTTGAACGATTCCATTAGGTATACCTATGCCCACGGGACACATAAATACCACATGATGTAAACATCATTTACTTCTAAGAATTTTAGCAGTAGGGCTCCTAGCCTGCGGGGGAAATGCTCTTTGGGCCACCTTACACCCTGGCAGCAGAAGACCCTAGACAGCGTGCGGTTTTAGTCGGTAAGAGTCCGACATAACCTGCCCCGCTGGCCACGGGGTGGGATGAGGATTTCCGCACGGAAAAAAAGGGCTCCTAGTTAGTAGGATTTTTTTATAGCCTGCGTTTGACCACTTTCTCACCTGATGGTAAGTGATGATGTGGTCGACGAAAGAGCACGCTTGCCTAGAATTAATTTATTATTATTATTTTTCGAGTTTTACTGAAAAACCCCGACCAATAACGTTTTGGAGTAATGGAACGTCACTTCCGTCCGGTTAGCCGTAAGTCAACCGAAAGCCGATTTTTAACAAAAAAAAAGAACAGGACGGAATGGTACATATTTTGTAAAGAGAATTCGAAAAATACATGTTGTGGACTAGTCCAAAAGCTATATTATAACGCTTCTCATTTACGAGTTTAGTAGCAAAATGCTTAAAAAATTCAGTAAATACTGTAACATTATTAGGGGAACCCTAATAATGTTACAGTATTTACTGAATTTTTTGTACCCGGCTTATAAGAATTTCGGTAAACGGCTTATATGTCGTCGCCTTAAAAATATGTAGACGAGAATTTCAACTATTTAGGACAGGTCTAGTAAGTAGAGTATGGTAGAAAGCAAAAGGATAGCCACAGACTCGAGTCAAACCTAAATTTTGATATTTTCACAGGTTTAAAAAGTTAGTCAATATTTCAATGAGAAATAAAAATTGATACTACGAGTACTAACTACATGTCGCTGGGGTCATGCGGTGGACCCCATGACCCCGGCCCGCCTTGGCAAAGCGGTTGATCGACGCTGTAGGTAACCAGAAGGCTGGACTCTTATCTTGCACGAAGAATTTTATTAGCATTGCCATTCAACGTGGCAATGCTGCCAGCGTTCTGGGAACATTATCAGTCAGTGATGGTGCGGAGGAGTTATATGACGCATGTATGTAAATATTAGTTAGTTTTATGTATAGTTATTAAAAAGAAATGTTTCTCTGTCGTTACTTAAAACCTAATTAAAATTCCTGCTAATAAGATTATGAATCAAGTGTAATTTTTTTCTTCTAATAAAAATATTTAAATAAAAAATGCCGTATATGAACAACCATTTGAGCTAAGCTAAATGATCATTTTAGAACTGTCATTAGAATCATAAACCCATTACAATAATTTTAATTTCAAATTTATGTATCTACCCGCACATAAACCAAGTCATTGACCCACACATCCATATAATCCTTCGTGGCACTCATACAAATACTTTTTAAAATTCGATTACCATACATTATTCGTATTATATCAGGGTTTCTCAAACTTTTGGCTCCACGAATCCCTGTTAAAGTCTCCAAATGACAGCGAACCCCTTGTCTCTAACTAACAATAAAATTACCCTCCTCCTCTCATAGAAAATAATAAAGTTAACTGTTGAAGGTTTTCATAATAACTATATCTTTTTAATATTAATGTGATGGGTATGCTTGTTTCTTGTCGCAAATTTAGTAAATTTTAGGAGTAATTTTGGACAATTTAACCTTAATTCTGACTAGACATCAAATTAGTTTCTGTATTTTGTTTTAGGCGTGAAAACCCGCCCTTACATAAGTATCTTGTCCTGTCAGTCATCAAGTCGCCATTACGTAAATCTTGCCGTGAACCGATACCGACGAATCGCGAACCCCTAGGAGTTCACGTACCCCACTTTGAGAAACTCTGTATTATATGAGTTCATTGTGATTCGCATTGGCGCAAAACAGTAGGGGAACAAATCGTTCAAAAGGAATAAGTAATGAGGAGCGCGCCTGCCTAAGTATTTATTTTCCATAGCCAATTTAATAAGCCTCTTTGTGAGCCACTCACTTTCAGTAAAATAGAGAGGTACTTTATTGCATGTATTAAATTTTCTCTTAGTAATGAAATATTAGTTTAATGAGGTTTCCTCTATAAAGGTATGTTCACATTATAGCTGTTCAATTTTGAATTCGTTTACGGTCTCGTGGTGAGTTTTTTTATTGTTATAACAGTAAAAAAATCTATAGATGGAACTTTATGACGTGACATAAATTCGTTCGAGTTTTCGTGTACAGTAAGCGTCAAAAGGAGATTGTACAAATTGCAAACTAAAAAAGTGATTGAAAATAATAGAGTATATTTTGTTTAACATTTAATACAGACAATTCCTTAGATAATTTAAAAACCTGATTAAAGAGCACTACTTGTCATTTTTTTTGTAATTATTTGTATTGTTTTAATCATTATCATTGGTTTTTTTTTTGGGCATTGAGATGGAACATATGGGGACCAATTCATTGGAATTTACAGGTACACACGGCCAAAAAAATAAGTATATGGTACATAAATGTACAACCTCACATATAAACTTGTACACCTATTTCCTTGACCGTGTGTACATTTGAAGTAAAATGTTAATTTGCAGGGCAAGTCTGTAATAAACTTAATTGAGACACTTTACGTCGAACAGACACACGGACTATTAGTCCTCACTAATAGGATTTAAATTATAGCTCTAAGCCGCTTTATGAAGAATTTGAAATGATGCTCATTAGTTGAAAGGCTTGGCTTCAGTAATAGTTGGTATTGAGTAATTTGAAGAGGTTTGTAGTTTAGTGTACCTATATTAGTTTAATGAATAATAACACAAATATAGTAAATATACTGTTTAACTATCATAATAGCGATTTACATTAGTTTCTAAATTTTATCACTTGGCAGTAATAGATACTTGGTATTCAGTAATATGAAGAGGTTTGTAGTTTAGTATATAATATAATGAATAATAACTAACTATTAATTCTCCTCTTAAGAACTATAATAATTAACTGAAGGATCAGCACCGCGTCTGTAGACAAATCTCTTCGTTTACTTCAGCCAATGAGACCGCAGACAAAAGTAGAGTACGTTCGTGATCATGGCGCTTGCAACAGGACCCAAATATCAGATAGGTACTCAATAAAATATAATTTTGAAAAAATCTTTTTTAAGTTAAACAGTAGTGTCATCAGAACTAAAGACTTCTGCCAAATATCAGACAAATCAGACAACAGAAAGGGGTTCAAATTTCAGTTACTGGATTTGCCCCAAACAAACAGGTTGAGTTAAATAAAACTGTTTAATTAACAAACAAACATGGTAAATATACTCTCAACTATCATAATAGCGATTTATATTAGTTTCTAAATTTTATCACTTAATATAATAACAAAACATAACAGCATATTTTATGATACTAATGAAGATTAATTATTAAAATTAATATTAATTACTCTATTTTTACTTGACGTACAACAAAAGTCCCTTAGGCTCCTTTTGTATAATAAACAAGGGCTGTCACATTTATTATCATAGTTGATGATATTTGTCAAAATAATTAATCACCGTGAAAGGGACAAAGGCATTTGGTAGATGATTAATTTTTGCAGTTCCAACGGTACAGGTGCGCGACAACCTTCAGGGTATAAGCAAACGGAGGGTAAAATGTTTTACAGTGTGGTGACACACGGATAGATAGGTCAGTCAACAAATAAATAAGGTTCATCTGAAAATTACTTCTGAATTGTAAAATTTTGAGGAATATGTACAGAGTGATTCGGTCTACTTCTAGTACTGTAACATAACGACGCATTAAGAGATTTATTGGTGAAATTCATTATAGATTATAGTAAAAAACTAGATTTGATCATCTCATATAATTTATTATTAAAAGTGGACCCAAAAGAGTTGTTAATGAGATAGATTCAATAAATTTATGCATAATTAAACTGTAGACAAAGATATTTTTATATTTAACCTAATTTTGCTGTTTTTGGCATTTGTTTGTCTCAATGTATATTGGACTCTATATTTGAATGATCGTTGTAGAAAGGCATCATATACATAAGTTTGAACATGTGCGTCGAACAATTCCTCCGTATATCACTTTACTTTAAACGCCGCCGGTAGTAAGTCAGAGGCGGTCATTGGAAAAGATCTCAAATATCTATATTTGTCTCGACAAGGGGACTATTTGTCAAGTGCTACTTATTGTAGTTTGAGCACTGAACTGAAGTGGATGGCACTTTATTACTTCCAGTATAAAATATTACGAAACAAGTGTAGAAATTGCTTTGTGTATTGTAGAAAATCTTTTTTAGTAATATTATAAAGGTGAGTAACTTACGTATATTCTTCTTGGTCGTAATATCAATCAGACTTACCTAGAACAGAACAATATAATATGTATTTAATTATTTATATATCAAAAGTTTTCTTAGTCAATATGCATAGTTAGGTACCTTATTAAATTTAAGTAAGTATCAAGTATGTAATAACAAAATAAATTATTTAAGAGAAAAGAGTAACTATATATCATAAGTGTATGGTTGTATGTAAGAGCCTCATTTTCCAACAAAACAGTTCCAAAAAATAGCATTAAGGTTGTATTTACGTAGCATTGTTCTAGGTTGCATCCGAGATTTTAACTGGTTAGCTCTTACCCTTTTGATGGGAGCGACTGTCTTCCGACTACCAATTCCGAGAAGAAAGTTTACGCCAGAGCCTCTTCCTTAAAGAATCAGATGTAAGTGCTTGCAGGAGAGGTTAACTTGGGCCCGAAGATTTTAGTGGAGCCCCATGCGCCCAGGGTTATCCTGCTAATATTATACACACGAAAGTTTGCAAGAATGTATGGATGTTTGTTACTCTTTTACGCAAAAACGGCCGAAAGGTTCTAACTGAAATTTGGTGCACCGATAAAGTGTAGTCTGGAATAACACATAGGCTACTTTTTATCCCAGGCGGTCGTGGTAGCGGGAACAGAACTTTACGCGAGTGTTTCCACGGGCAACAGCTAGTCAACCATACATTAAAAAATTCACATTCGTTAACAGGGTGTATTCAATTCCGCCATCTTATAAACGAAATGTAGCTTGAATATCGGGTATTAAAGCCTTAAGGTATTATAATACGGGGTGTGAACCGAGGGCGTCTGAGTGGTGATACGTGACCGCGCATTATTTCGGTTGTACGTACGTTTCAATTTTCACAAGATTTTTACGCAAAAAACCTTTTTTTTTTTCGCCAAAATGTGTTTGTATAGCGCTTTAAAAATAGCATCTGCATGAATTTGGTAAGGTGTAAATAGACGGAAATGAGAGAAAAAACAAACATTTGGAGGCGATGGATTTTTTATCAATGATAATTTAAGTTCGAAAAGATATATTATGTCGGGTATTTTTGAAGAATCTGTAATCTGGAAAAATAATGTTTGAGAATCCATTTAAAATTTCAGTTAGTGACTCGATTTAATACTGTATTTCGCCAATAATCCGTATCTACAGCTACTTACAGCTGTAGATGCCTTATATAAAAAAAAACGCCGTCTTGGTTCTACAGACACCGGGTTGCAAGATGACCCTAAGCCATCTACGGTTCTAAGTGCCACGGGTGTTGCAACAACGGTGTACCCATTCAGCCCCGAAAAGGGGGAGGAACTTACCAGTGCAAAAAATTTCTGAAACAATATACTACACAACACAGTATAGTAGAAACATTATATTATACCTACATTATACTGTGGTCTTAACCATTATGATATTTGATTATTCAATAAAATATTTTAAAATTTTACGAAATGTATCAAAATTAAAAACAGGACATTTTACATATAAAATGATGAAGAAAAGCAGGCTTAACGTTGCAAAAATGTATATTTTCAGTCATTCCCGAATCGAAAAGTGAAGAGGGTTGACAACAACAATTTTCCCGAGTCATTGTTGAAACGAAACACAGGAAATAAGGATACATATCGTTTTTGGGAATACATTTTAATTTAACTAACTTAAATTTCTATTTTCTAGGTCCTTTTTTCTGTAGAGACATACTGCATTACCGATTAACTTTTGCCGCTGACTGTACGTAGGGACGTCTGTATGTTGCCCAGTTATCACTTCAGTGGGTGCTATGTGTAGGACGCTAATTTATACGTGGTAACCCTAATACGCCGTACTAATTAGATTTAGTAGCATTATAATAAGTAGTAGTACCTTGAAAACTTTCCGAGGTAAGTCTTATTGCAGTATCTATTCAGATATTTGCCAACAAACGTAAGAATTATGAGTGAAGAATCCCAGTTGTGCGGATGTGGAAAAATGTTCGAAATTCCGTCTCAGTCTAACCTCGATCACATTTCGAACTCCCAAATATCAAGGTATTCTTTTAGTTCCAAGAATATCTTTTTTGACATTTGGGAGATCGACATGAAATCGAGACCAGACTGAGACTGAATTTTGAATATTCAGGTGTGGTGAAAATATTTTTGGTTAAAATAGGTTTGGTGCTTTACCAAACCTCGTGAGAAAAATATTTTCAAGGTACTACTACTTATTATAATGCTACTAAATCTAATTAGTACGGCGTATTAGGGTCACCACGGCCACGTTTAAATTGGCAATATTTCTACAGGTTAAAATCTAACTTTACTTATAGTTTTTTTTTCAAATTTCTGTCGATCAATACCTAAGTACCTATACCTACATAATACAAAAGCCAGGGTAAGTACAACATACAGACACTGATGATTTACGTTCCAATATACGCTCGAAGCTCGCCACAGGGGTATATATCTAAATTCTTCTCAACAAAACCGGGTGTATTCGTACCCCGTTCACCACGTCACACCAAGATTAATGCTACCCGAACACTAACAGGATATTAGACCGTCCGTTCAGGCCGGCTCTGAATTTTGATTGTACTTTAATTATGTTAAGTGGGTCCGCTAATGTTTCTCTTATAGTTATTGTGACCATTTTATAGGATCAAAACGGGACAATGGCTGAACAAATTAATTAAATTTTGGTAATAAATAAATATTATAGGCCTAATTCCTCGCCCCCATCCCTTTACACGCCCATTGGCCACGGTGACCACTGTCCGTCAAGTGGGCTTGTCTGACACCTAAGTGGTAGGTATATAAAAGTACACAATTCCGTCTAGACCATAACACAACATAGTCTAGTAAACGAATGATTCTAGATGGAAAAGTCGAAAGCAGAAACTTTGACTTAGGAACTTTGTTTGGACTAGTTAGGAGATAAACATACTAAAAGTCCTGGGGGGGGAGCACAAACAAGGTCCCGTTTTTTCGCTTTTTGCTTACTTCTCGAAGACGGTGCTTTGTACGAAATTGTGTTGTACGACATAATAAAAGCTAATTAAATTCTCTACAACTTTGTCTTTTGCACTTTGTATCTGTCTCCAATCATTACCTAGCTATGAGCTTCTAAAGGTGGTCGATTTTCAAAGCGCTCATATTGTAAAAGTACAAATTTACCAAAATCCTTTTTTATATTTCGTATGGATGAGCACCCACAGTATTAAAACACCTAAAAATTATTTAAAAACTAGCTGACCCACCCCGGCTTCGCCCGTGGCGTATTTCGAACCCCGATGCACCCTTTTTAACGTACATAATATGCTCATAATTTATCAGTTTTCCCAAAAAATGTATGGGAATTTACCGGAATTGTTCACATTTATGATTATTGCTCAGCTCCCTTGGGTAGTAGCGTAATGATATTCAGCCTATGACATTCACGGATAATGTGGCTTTCTATTGGTGAAAGAATTTTTAAATTGTGTCACAAATCTTTTCATTTTTATGAGTGTTGTTTGAAAGAAACGACCATTACGCATATCAAAGCTGTTTTCGGGGACACCGGGGCAGAGAATTAAAAAGCGTAGTCCCGTTCAAAACGGAACGTATGGTCACATTAGTTACAGTTTGCTTGTTTGAAGTTGTATCGTGTCCGGATGGAAACTAATCTTCGAGAGTAATCCACTATACGAATAGACACAAGGGTCTTTATGAGGGAAACATGATGATCAATCTCGAATTAATGGGCAAGGTTTTGGTTTTGCACAATTTTCTGCAGAGGTTCGTAGTGTGCGTAGCTGTGAAAATGAAGAAGGGATTGTTTTTATATAGGTCACGTCAATATGATTTCACCTTGCCTGATGGTAAACTAAAGGTGAAATTTCAGAATGAGGGTCACTATTATATAGGTACCTACACCAATAGTATTAGTGTACTCGTATCAAGCAAGATCGTAACAAGAGGAAAGATGTTGTCTCTGCGTACCCCAATGGGATAAAGGCGTGATTCATAAGTATGTATGTATGTAGTATATTACTCATGGCATGTATTGGTGACAGACAAGCGCACGGCCTACCTGATGGGAAGCGGTCACCGTGGCCTATGGACGTACTGCCGACCCTGTAAGAACCTTCAATGCCCTTCTTGAAGATGTTTTTAAAGCCTTTAATATTCTATCCAATAATTGCTTTTCCCAACTATTGTACACGGTATTTTAAAAGATTCAGTTTATAAAGAAAACTCAGTGCTGCAAGGAATGCACAAAGAATTCCTTTGAAGTATCATTCTAATCCCGCATAAATATAGACAAGTTTACTACAAAGAAATGTGAAACTTCGCTTTTCTTTCCACTTTAATGGTAGGTTCACACGCGCGCGTTCAACTCTACATTCAACGTGCACATTCACATTCACGAGCGTGTAAACGGTACGCCCGAGCCCGTGAACGCGCCTGTGAACGTGAATGCCGTGAATCGGGCAAGTGTCGGTTTTTTGGCAAAGTTCAAAGGATGAATGTGCGGGCGCCCGGTTACTGTTTACACGCGCGCGGGCAGTTAGTCGCTCCCGCGCTTTCGCGACGAGTGGATCTTCATTCAACGTTGCTAAGAAAGTCGCTACCTACGATTGGAGATTACAACATGGCGGAATGGTCAAACGAGACAATTTTGACGTTCTTTTTCCAATAAAAATAAGTTAAGCCAAAGGATATGGCAGCAACAACACCGAGATCCTCGCTGCTCGCCATTCTGGCACTGACTGACACGACGGCGTGCGTGTGAACAGCTTGAATGTCCGCCGGCCCGGGACGGGCTGCATGCCGCGCAGCCCGCCGTGCAGCCCGCCGGGCTGCACGGCGCGCGTGTGACCGTAGCATTAGACTTATAAATGTGAATAGTATTCATTCTTTAGTTCATTTTAATAATCTTCTACTTGTAAGTATACCTGTACATACACTTTGCGTTTGCGTGTACAACAATGCGTTAAGACTTCTGTATTTTTTTTTAATTCATGATAGGCTTACGTTTGACCTCAATCTCACCTGATGGTAAGTGACGATGTGGTCTACGATGAATCACGCTTGCCTAGAAGGAACCTATTCACTCGTGACTTGAAAACTCCTAGGTTATAGTTTTCCGGAAACACAGACTCAGGTAAAGAATTCCACTCCTTAGCTGTACGCACGATGAACGTGTCAGCAAAGCGCTTTGTGCGTATAAACTTGTACATACACTGCGTTTCGGTTGACAACAAGTTATGCGTTAAGTCTTTTAAGGTAAGTGATGTTTATCAGATACATGCTTGACTCTTCTGTAACTGATAGACCTCTCATAACTTGACTTGTCCTCTCATAACTTCTTAAAGACAAAATTAATTAAACTTTGATTTTGTTCGTAAACATAAAAGCTTGTGTTTCTAAAGTTAGTTTTCACAATTTTTTAAACGACTGATCTCTCCCATGACCGCGGTAGCCTAGTGGTCTGGGTAATGGACTGCTGAGACGAGGTCTCGGGTTCGATTCCAGGTTCACCGTGGCACACACCAATGACTTTTCGATGCTTTTCAAAGTTATGAGTGTATTTATCGCAGGTTTATAAGTGCCCGGCTAATGGCAATAGGCTCGCCACCTTATTACATTGGGACCTAAACATAAACTGGCGAAATGTGGGTGCTAGCACCTCTGCCTACCCCTTCGGGGATATAGGCGTGAGTTTATGTAATGTTATGTTATCTCTCCCATAATCCCAAAAAGATACCATTCATATAATTTGGCAATCCGAGTTACGGTTGGTCTACGCCGAAACGCATCCGAACGAATCCATTAAAAGCAAATCTGTCTGCCCGCCCACCGTTACCCCACTGCTTCTGCTAATCGCACATACAACCTGCGCCATACAAGTCATCGTTTCTTTATCGAAAGAAAATTAATGAATGAGGGTGACAATATATTATGCGATTCGAGTCGAGGAAGAAAATTAACGACTTTTGCACTTTGATGATAAATATTTTTGGTGCAATATTGATACACTTTGAGAAAACACAATTCTACATCTCAAAGGTTTGCTGGTAGAGGCTGGTAGAGAACTTTAAAAAGTTAAGCTAGCCTTAGTACATATTTTACTTATATACGAGAAGAATTAGTTTTTAGCTGATTGTTATGCAATATGTCATCGTTTAATTAATAGCCTGGGAGTTCAATTAACTGGTTGTTTTAACAAAATAGCAGCGAAAACATGTACATTCATACATACAAATCAAGCCTTTTTCCTCTTGGGGTAGGCAGAGACAACATCTTTCCACTTGCTACAATCTTGGCATACCTACGCTTCTCGCTTCTTCAACTTTCATAATTGGTTTCATATATGCACGACGGTTGCGGGTACTCTTGTATTTTGATGTAACAGCTAATATTTAACCAAAAACGCGTAAAATAATTAATCAACCAGAGCTCTCGCTACATAATAACAATATTTACGTTAGGTATAATACAAATACGTACATATTTCGTGTCGAATTTAATACCCGCATCAAGAACAAGAGAGATTAATAATACACATGAATTAAATAGTGCCTACGTGTATGGCATTATAATCACATCCTTGGGGGCTACCATAAAACGTTAATGCGTAACTTCGCAAGAAAAGTGAACGGAAGAGAACATAGCATGTAGTTAGCATGAAGTTACTTCAGATTTCTTTCGGTAGGGTTTAGGCCGAGTGAAATTTCACGTTACGTCTTTTTTTTCACGACGCATCATTATGACTTTACCTCGTTTGATGGTAAACTAAAGGGAAAGTCTCAGAAATGATGGTCACCATTACAAATATAAATAATGCTACAGTTTGATGGCCTCAACAGACGCTTTAAAATTTTAAGCGACCCATGTAGTTGGAACCGTGCTAGTAAAGAATAAAATGCGGAATAAATACGTCCGCAACTGCGGATATACGTTTCTTAGTAGATCTACCTACTTATGTCTTTACCTTGGAGAGTTTATAACACAGATTGAGAAAAGGTTAGATGCCGCAACTCGCCCTTCAAAGCGTTTAACAAAACGCTCATAGCAGCGTAAAAGCTTTTCGCACCTACCTAGGCCATGTTTCAACGACAACGGTTTCCAACTTATAATCTAGCAAGTTGTTTTTACTCCTAGAGGTGTGCAAGTAATGAGCATACTAGAGGTGAACTGTAGTATGCTCCTTTCCAAGTTAATAGAACACATTCATTTTGAGGCGGGAGGACGAGTGACGTCATTTCCTGAATCCGGTCCAGTGCGGCACCTAGCGTCTTCAAGGCGACAGTGATTCGCGCCGTTTTCTTTTTGACACGTCACAATGGTGATAGTTATGGAACTGTTGAATTAGGGGACCTTATATGTAACAAAATGTATTATTAATTTTACTTACATCTATTCTCAAGTAACCGATACAGAAACCAATAGTACCAACAGAGCCTACAGAAGACCGCTGCCATAATAACCATCGTGTTGAGTTCCCGCCGGTAAGTACGGTAGCCAGAGCTCACTTTACCCCCCACCCCTTCGTAGCCCTCCGCCCTTCTCTTCAGGGTAGGCAGCGCATTTGCGACACCCTTAGCGTTGCACACGTCCATAGGCCACGGTGACCGCTTCCCATCAGGTGGGCCATGTGCTTGTCTGCCACCTACGTAGTATAAAAAAAAACAATTTCCATGAGACTACTGCCGATGGCTGACAAACCGGATCTATGACCAGCAACTCAAGTCCGATCATCAACCCAGTTCCCAAAACTGCAGAGTTTTAATAATCGAAGGTCTGTTTAATTTGGTTGGGTTGGCTAAAGTTCAAATGGTATTAAAGATAGCAACCCATTTATGTCCCACTGCTGGGCACGGGTCTCCTCTCCTCTAACGAGAGAGCTGAGAGGGTTTAAGCCTTAATCCACATACGCTGGCCTAATGCGGGTTGGTGGATCGGACATGTCCTTACACTATATACCTTTCTTCTAGGATATGTGGGTTTCACGATGTTTTTTCTTCACCGTCAGCAGATAGTAAATCATGTGATTAACACATATTATAAATTCTACAAAGTGAAATTCACATTGGTACCTACTGTCCGGCCGGATTCGAACTCGATACCTTTGAGTGGAGGCCGCGTCCTTATCCATTCAGCTACCATCGCGTTATGGTATTAAAGAGCATACAAAAATTAAACTACAATATTTTTTCAACAGTACGGAACCAAACTCTTAAAGAGTTGTCTGGCGATGAGAAATTGAAACGAAAACTTTTTAGGTCGCACAGACCATCAAGAAGGTTGTAAGTGCTGAAACACTTAGTATGAAAAATGCTCCTTAATTTCCTGCAGGTGATATTTCTATGGGAATTGCATGTGCATAGATGCTGGAAGCAACGTCTGGAGTGAAATGATAGTTCCTACTAGTTCTAATGTTATTAATGTAGAAGTTTGTTTGTTTATTAGTTACTTAATAGAGAAAAATTACTAAATACACACAACTCAGCTGTAAGGCTGAGTTGTGTGTATTTAGTAATTTTTCTCTAAATTTGTGTCCCAAATACGAGTATAAACGCACTGAAAAGCGATTTTATCGAAAAATTATCGATATTTAGATACTTAGGGCTTTTATGGGACTAGGTCCGTTGTAATTAAAACTTGTATTTACATTTTTGAAGTTGAAGTTTTGTTTAAAAAAATATGTTGAAGTGAAGAAATAAAGTTTATTAACAAACTTTATTTCTTCACTTCAACATATTTTTTTTAAACACGAACATAGCTAAGAACACTTTCGATTAATTAACCTTTCAAATAAAACAACATCAAAATTGATTCAACTGTTTGGGAGCTACGCTGCTAACCAACAAACCCAGAAATATCAAACATCCCATTGTTTTTGTATCCGGGGTTAAAAATAAAATACATTCTACCAGCCTGGGAATGGACACTACAGATCTTACTCCACTCTTATATGAGATTGTGGGCACCCAAACATACTAAGTGGTCCTAACATAAACACTCAAGGCTTTCAGGCCAGGATAAGTGAATGTTGGACAGTTTAAAGCTAACAAGGGAACTATTTAATGCCCGAGTTACTAGCGGCTGTGAAATGTGAAATTTTGCTCTCACGCAAATATGTCACAAGTTCTTTCAAAAGAGACGTGATATTACGAGCCAAAATGTGACGGATTTTTTAGATGTTCTGGTTGGAACATAGTTTGAGATAGGACCTATGTTTTCAGTCTATAAATATTAGAAAAGTAATATTATAAAAGCTAAAGTTTGTGAGTATATATGTAGTGCTGCATGGATGTTTGTACGCTTTCAAGCAAAAACAGTTGAACGGATCTGGCTGAAATACAGAATAACACATAGGCTACTTTTAATTCCCATGGGAAGCGAGAACACAGACAAAATTCCACGCGGGCGAAGCTAGTATTTTCCACCTCTTTCAGGATGCCACAGAGAGTGTACTGAAAAATCTAAAAGTTCTCCACAATAGTAAATCTTTTTAACTACCTATCCGTGCTCGGACGACAAAAATCGACAAACAAGACCCGTTACTCTACTCAATATTACAGGGCATTCAGGCCACGGCTACTCACTCAGGACCCATTAACGGCAACGTGGTCTACCCTACATGCTTGAGAATTTACTCGAAATATCTCGAATGTTCTCGAATTTTCACGCCACCTCTGGCAACGTAGGTGATGTAATTGAAAGTAAGGTGACGTTGCAGAATACGCGATAGCGGACGGTTAAATATTTAATATTGTAAGGTAAGTGTTTCGTGAATTTCACTGTGAAATTGGACAGCGGTGATTCTACAAATTTTATGTTCCGAAAAGCTAACTATGCAAATTGCATTTGCATTTATTCACTACTGTAACATATAAAATATATAATATATATCGGATCACAAGGAAGGATATTGACGCAATATTGGTTATTACCCTCAATCGTAATAGGGCTGGAATGGCCGCCATATATTACATATTCACGTTCATTTTTGGCTTTACTTCAAGTTAATAATATATAATGTAGGTTATTGGTGATACGGTGTTGGTTCAGGAGTTGTATATAAAATGGTATAGTAACAAGTACACTTACGTACAATTTATTGCAATCGAAACGAAGAAGAAGAACAGATTAAGCATACAAATATTATGGAAGACTCCAAAACTATAACACTAATACGGACCTAAGAACAAAAGTCTGCACGTCTGAACATTCGTTATAATTTGTTTAACCTTTCTCTTGTTATTTTAGGTTGGAGTAATATGTTTGCTTTTCCTCTCACCTCTATTAGCACTGATCTCATTATACACTCTGCCAATTATGTCATTTGTACATACATGATATTATTGTGTACTTTTGTACTTAGATCCATTCTTTTTATCGGCAATCCTCTTTGTATGCCTGTATCTTTAAGGGGTATTTTTCTTATCGCTTCTAGGGGGATACTCTGTCAACTGAGCTTCTTAGACCATGTCTTGGAGAGCTGAGATGTACCGAAATTCTTACGTCTTACTTCTCTGATTGTGTAGGATGCATTGACATTTGCTGTTTTTTACCCGGATTGCAGCGGAAAGGTTATTTTTCTCGTGCGTAGCTTGTAAGTATTTTTGTAAACTTCTTTTACCGGGTATCTTCCAAATGGCTAGATGGATTTCAATAATCAAGGTATCGTTAGATTCCTCTTAAAAAATCAATAAAGATAGATGTTTGAAGAAAAATCAATATATCTAGTGGATTTTTGGCGCTAAGTCAGTTCATGATGAATCCTATTGTATTGTCTGCTCATTATGTAATGTCCTCTCGCTTATCCACTGTGCTAGCAGCCTAATAGATCACATGCCTGCTACCGCTGCAACTGGCTCCTTACTTTCTAACACCATTAGAAGAAAAGCTAAGTTAATTGAAAAAGCGCAATTCTGTTTGCCTAGTTTAGTTTCTTCTCAAGCTTGCACAAACGAAGGCTCAGAATTGTGGAATAAACTTTCTATTGTGGTGATCCTTTACAGAGATAACAGGATCTTGAAATAGGACGAATTCAATTTCCTGATATTTTTATACATTTAGGTCACTAAGTCAACCCCATGTAATGTTACGAGTATGAGCGTCAAAAACTATGCTTCTATGTTTACATCAGTATGATTCACCGGCAAATAGGTAATGCCTGTGAGAGAGAGAGAGAGCGAGAATAAGTCACGATAGAAAATGTACAACTTCAGGGCAAGGACGAAATTACGTTCAAATAGTAAGCGTAACGAGTATTCGTAACGAGAGACTGAAGACATTGAATATAATATTACAATGGTTATTGATCAATCGCGTTTGTTGGCACATCAATATCATCAATATTTTAACCAGATTGCAGTATAATTATTATATTGTCTCCAGTCTCTCGCTACAAATACTATACGCTTTTTCGTATTCCACTTTCGTGCTCGTCCTATTTCTGTTTTCTCTGTATCGTAGGTTGGTATATAATGAAGGATAAATAAATAAATACTTAATACATCTCCACCTACAGTTCCGAGATTATATAAAAATAAATACATATACCTATCTAATTATCGTTTCATAAATAAGTAATCCAATGTTTACGGCATGAGCCGCTACTTATAGCGGCTAATTAGCGACATGCGAGGCACGTGTATTGTATAATTATTAATTATCGTACCTAATAAGAAGAAACGCTCTGTTTGTTTGTACGGTGTACTGAGTTAGGGACATTTTGCCCGCGGCTTGACCTAAGGTAAGAAACCTTAGGTCAAGCCGCGGGTAAAATGTCCCTCCACGTCGTACTGGGAATATTAAGTATTCTGTTTTATCTCTGCGCATAAATGTAAAAGGACAGACAATTTTTATATGAATTTTCTTCTACTTAATTAGACTGATTTTTCAAGAGTTGTCAAAAAAATATTAGCGGCATGAATAATAAATGTCTTAATCAATTAGTACCTACTCTGCTGGATATAAACGTGTGTCTGTCCTAATATACGCAACTGGACTCAATCCTGCACCTTACACAACCATTTAACCAACCATGAATAAAAAAAAAAACCATCCATTTGCGAGATGCTTGATGTTGTTTAACAAATATGTTTGTTTTCCAAGCTTCCACTTTGGACAACCATGATTTTAATTAAAAGTTACCAGGAATACACGAACAGTGCTGCGGGCATTTAGTCCACCATGTACAGGAATGTACATGAATTAAAATAAACTCTTCAATTCCTTCAAAGCAAACAAGATAACTTTTTATAAACAACTTTAGAAAAAAATCCCACAAAGCAATTTTCTTAGCCTAAAGGGAGGAAAACAAACTCGAATGATAAATTCCCAACCGCAGCCGAGTGCATAAATTAGTTTACGATATTTCCGAAGCCCTTGGGCTAATAACGTGGAACGAAACGATTTAATTAAATAAATACGGGGAATATTTACTTTTATATTCTTGTTCCGTTAATATTCATATTTCAAAGAGCATTACTTTACTCGGCAGTAGAGGGTGAGGGATTATTATTTAATTTAACAGTGGTGGTAAAAGAAACATAAAAGCACCTACCTGATCAGCTTCATCTAAGCTGTAAGATGTTTTTTCATAGAATTTATGTGGCAAATAAGAATATGGGTCGAGTTTCATTCATTCATCATTTTGTAGGTCGTGAATTGTCAGTTAAGGACGATTCAACCAGAAAAATTCTTCATCGGGAATAACTTGGGCTGGTAACATTTTTTTTTTCTCACATTTATTTACTTTTAGGGTTATTCTCTGTTAAAACGTATAACCAAACACTTCACTGTTTTATGCCGTGATTAATAGTCGTAATATGTGAGAGTTTGGCGACACTATTTTCATACAAACAGGGCGATTCTCTTCGTTTTATTTAGTCGTCTATCGAAAACAGCTTGGATATTGTCACGAAAGCACAGAATAAATAATAGGTAGTCGAAAGTCTAAGAACAGGGCATATAGTTGAATAGGAATCAAACACGCTACCTGTCCTGAGAATATACATTAGATGTGTCCTATTGAGTATTGTCAGGTTATGTAGCATGTTTGAAGATTAGTTTTGGATATTGGGGCGTAACCTGATAAAATAAATCTAGAGTCTTCTGCTAGAATTAATGCAACCTGTTGTATCTAGTTTAGGCACCAGTCTCACAATTACAGTTTTTTAAATAGCCAGTAAGAAAACCAAGAAATAAGATATATTATTGTTGTATTTATATTTATATTTAAATTGTTTTAAATTGTTTTTTGAGAAAATAAAATATTTTTTTTTTTTTTATTTTTTATTTTTAGAATTGTTACGTATAGTGTTACAACTAAAAACTGTCTGTTTTCATAATCTTATATGCATAAGGCCCAATGCTGATTGCGACTTTTTGCCACCGTGACTTGTTGTCACTTATTTTCTGATCGGAAAAAATGATCATCCAGGACGGGACTTGAACCCGTGACCAGTCCCTTACAGGGGGAATGCTCTGACCAACTGAGCTACCTGGACCCGTTCTAGATGCTCGAAATTTTCCGATATATTCTACGGCTTAGGGCGCCGGTGGAGCCATCTACCGTAATTCGTTCGAACTACGGATCAGAAAATCATTGGAAATAGTTAGCATGCAATTGCTTAAAATTTCGTTCAATTGTTGTCACTTAGTCAAGTTCAATGAAAACTAAACTGAGTGTGCTCATTATGGTGACGTGATAATACGGTGACAAATAGTTGCTCTTAGTATTATTTTATTCCCGTTTTGCTCCAGTCTTATCATAAGTTAAAACAAAGTAGGTATATATATATACTTAGGGCTTTTTCCCTCCGGGCTAGGTTGAGACAACAGCTTCTCATCTGCTTCTGTTCTTGCCCACTTCAGAAGCTTCCTCGATTCTCATTAAACCTCTCATGCTAGCCCACCGGTTTCGAGTGCTTTTGACCTGCCCTTTTGATTCATTTCATCACTGTATTATGTTCTGCAAAGTAGCTACGTGCCTACATAATTTCAAAAATAAAATTGATTCAACTGGATTTTATTTTAGTAACTTATTTTAAAAATAAATGGTTTTCAGAAGCACACTGTATGAGTTGGTAATATAATAAATCCATTTGCGTGTATACTGAAGGCACTTGTATTGGGAATTCACAGTAGCAGTGCGCCGTGCCTCTCAACTCATTTTAAGCAAATCATGTTACCACGTTTTGTGTTTCCGTACCCTCTGAACCCGTCTTACACCCCTCATCGCCATGTTTTCGTTAAAATTTAGTCTAACCATCATAACAAGTAACCATATATTATGACGTGCTTGAGAAACTATTCAAAATAAAATCTGTCTCATTTTTAGTAAAAGTTAGTAACCTAAAAAAACACTGCTAATTATTATATTAAAAAAAAACAATCCTTAAAGGAATTAAAAGGAGTGTTAAATTTTCTATAGACCACATTTGTTTACTAAAAACTATATTATCCTAGGAATAGGTTGCTGCAGGTGGCGAGTACTGGATCAGTATTCCACACAGGCGTAGCCGCAGGTTACAGCTAGCATATACTAATTAAGTTAATTTGACGGCCTCTGTGGCGATGGCGTAGCGGTAGTGCATGCGACTGCTACGCAGGGGGCGCGGGTTCGATTCCCGCTCAGTGCAAATATTTGTATGCATGAATATGTCTATTTGCATTGATCTGGGTGTTTCTATGTATAATAAGTATGAATTTACAAAAAAAAAAAGTATATAAGTATGTTTATCAACATTCTACAACCCATAACACAAGCTAGTTAAACTATGCTTACTTTGGGTCTAGAGGGCGTTGTGTAGATTGTCGTAGAATATTTATTTATTTATTTTATTATTAATTAATGAGACTGAAAAATAAGTCAAGCAGTCTAAAACTAAAACCTTGCCATATAATCACGCACTTAGATTTCATGTCTTCATGATTTCATTTCAAAAATTATGCTGCAGTACAGTTTGTGACAATTGCAAAGTAAGTTCATTTTACAGTTTCCAAAGTTTAAACAGCGGTAAATATATAACAAGACTGTCTACTTAAGTTGTTTTGTAGGTTATGTGACTTGGGTTCCACTTGTGAAATTAGTTTTGTAACTTTTATTGTCCAGAAGTACTACATATTTCAAGTGAAGTGACGTAGGAGCCGTACATTTTTTAAGAATTAAGTAAATTAAAAAAAATTAAACATTGTTTTCGATTACTGGCCGCATGGGTATATTCCGCATTAGCCCCACGAGTCACACAAAAAAGTCCTTATTCGCCCCTTGCCATTAATTTGTCTTAATGAGACGAAATAGTAATTTGGTGAAACTAATTTTAAGAAGGTAGGTAGATTATACTTTTTTTATCATTGATAGGCCACTGTTTGACCGTTTAGTCTCCTGCGTAGTATGCAACCTATTCTCTCGTAACTTGATATTTCCTCCTATAATGTATACTACCCGTTCGCGCTAAGTTTGCCGCTTTCAAATGATGTCGATATAGCGTTGTCTCAGTGGAACTAGAACTGAGTGAGTGAGACAACGGTAAACGCGTGACAGTTGACAGCGGCAAACTTAGCGTGAACGGGTAGTACCTATACTGTGTAACCATCAGAAACCAGTACGAAGGACGGTAGACCGATACGGTTTGCCTAGGACCTAACATCCAGCTCGCCACAAACCGTGCGAATCGTCCAATAAGCCATCATGCATGGCACTTGCAACAGGCCCGAAATATCGGATGCTGAACGTCACAAAGAAACATGGTAAATATGCCGCCAACTATTATAATAGTACAGTCGCCATCAGATATATTATAGCAGACAAGGTGACCTTATACTTCTGAATAATTTAAAATGTCAATAACTTCCATTCACTACGAGTTACCATTAATATCTAAACATTCATTACCACATTAATATCTCAGCAGATGCTTGTCAATAATTTCCATACAAACAACTAACCAAAAATATCTGAACACTTAGGTCAAGCTCAGATTTCTAAGACTACCACTGGACGTTGTAAGTGTTCAGATATTTTTGGTTAGTAGTTTGTATAGAAATTATTGACAAGCATCTGCGCAGATGCATGAGGTAATGAATGTTCAGATATAAATAGTAACTCGTAGTGAATAGAAGTTATTGGCATTTTAAATTGTTCAGAAGTATTTAGTTATATTATCTGCTACAATATAATCTAATGGCGACTGTGACAATACTGTGTAATGTGTATTATAGAATTCAACAACGAGAAATAATTAGACTTGCGGAACTATTCTTGCTACACTACCTTCATCATTGTCCATACAAACTATTCCACTACTACCCTCGTTACCCGCTAATGTACCACATCTGTCACGGTTTCGGTCAAATGGTTAGTTTTCAGCTCGTTCCGTTGAAAGGGGTTTAATGTTTACGGCTCACCTTTACGGAGCAGTTCTTTAGCCGTCATGCCACTGATTGTAGGTGTGATTAAGGGAATGTGTTGGTTTTGGTGACAGAGATTGAAATCCATAGGTCCTTATTTGGAACTTACTAAAGACCTAAGCTATACAAACTACGCATTATATTGGCGTTACTTATTATGTCCCAGAGTATCATCATTATGCTCTTTTTACAAGCTTTTATTTAACTTGTTCTGTTGTGTGTGTTCGTTTGTTTATAGGTATAGATCAAATCTTAGAAGACTAATTGAATCACTTGCCGAGATTAGATTAAGCTCAAGTTCGGTATACTTGGCGTATCTTTTGTGAAAATGTGATAGTGTGCTAATGATGGACTCGTAAGGTGTCCATAGGAACTGCTGAACTAAACAAGATAATAAATCGAGATTGGGCTCATTTGTTGCAATGCCAAATTATACATAGGATCTAACGTAGGATTTTGAATTAAACAAGATGAAACCGTCATGTTCTTATTCTTTATTCATTTGCTAAGTAAATATTCTTTAGGTATATAATTTATGAGAATATTCCATAGCCGTGGCCAAAATTTTGTGCAATATTCCGGATTGGAGCGGTGCCCAATAAATGTCGATAGTCTCGTACCATATCCTCGTAAATCGGGGACCCAATAATGTCAAGCGGAATGTGCTTATACCCGAACGTTCAGGAAAAGATGTGGTTCGCGACGATCACTCACTGCACTAGCTTGAATTGAGACGAGAATTGAATATTTTTGTTCGGAATTTATTGGTTTCCTTTCTCTTTTACGATGAAGGTAGGAAACAAAATCGTAGCAAACTTGGTGGAAGGATGGATAGAAGAGAGAGAAACCTATGTTTACGAAATAAAATGATTACTGATTACTATTACTAAGAGAATAGAATAGAAAATCAACTTCCCTTTCCCTTCAGGGTAGGCAGCGCGTGTGTGTGACCCTTAGTGTTGCACACGACCATAGGCCACGGTGACCGCTTCCGCTTCCTATCGGGTGTGCCCTATGCTTGTCTGCCACCTACGTTGTATAAAAAAAGAAAAACAACTTACCGAAGTAAAACTAATGTAAGCTGGAGAGGTTGGAGAAGCAGTGTGACTAAGAAAAGTCGGCCGTTACTACCAGTTAGAAAATAAAACAGCAACATACCTGAAAAATAGAAAATACAATCAGTATAAGGTTTAAATAACTTCTCCTACTTACTGTTGAGCTAGACTAATTAGCAGATTTATCGTCAAGATAAGACGAGAGACGGATTACGCTACAGAATAGTACTAACAATTCTACGTAATGTTATCGCTAGCACGTGTCGCGATTGTTAAGATCCACTCCCAATAATTGTTTTCTGAACCGCAATTCAACGGAGTAATGTGCTAATTATTGTACTACCGCATTTCAGATACAACTTTGTAGGAAAGTGATTTTTCAATAGGAACCACTCAAATTGCCGCACAAGACACGACACAAGACCACACGCTGTCGAGGACTGAAGATTGAGAGAAATACCTTGCCACTTCTTGTTAAGAAACACGGCGGGTTATATTTTTTATGCTACGTAGGTGGCAGTCAATCACACGGCCCACCTGATGGGAAGCGGTCACCGTGGCCTATGGACGTGTGCAACACTAAGGGTGTCGCACACGCGCTGCCTACTCTGAAGGGAAGGGGTGAGGGTTAGAAAGGGGTGGGGAGGTTAAGAAGGGGAGGGTGAAGGAGGGGTAGAGTGAGCTCTGGCTAGCCTATTTACCAGCGGGAACACAACACGATGGTTATTATGGTAGCGGTCTTATTTAGGGCGGAGGTACTACCACCCCAGTCCCCCAGTCCGACAGTTCATTTCAGACGGGAGATACCGTCGTGTCCTACCTCCTTTATTTGTTATTTGTGGTATATTTAAAAACCTATTTAACCAAAAATGGACTTATCCTAATCGATAGCGCATCTTTCAGTCTTGAAACTTACTAGACTTAAATAAATTATACTGTTTAACTGTTGAGGCCTCCAAATTTTTTCACTCAGTTTCATTCTTCTCCCTACTATAGACGCTTTACACGTCCATAGGCCACGGTCACTAGCTTGTCTGCCACCTAAGTGGTATAAAAAAAAATTGTGCCTGGTTATGTAACGATAATAACTCGTACTTATACCACCTATACTATTGCATGTTTGACATTTCATGAAGTTATCTAAAGCATTCAGTTATCTATGAATTAACATGATCGACGGCTTGCAATCAGCAATTACTCAGTGAACCAAATAGCAATTATGATAATATCCTAGTGGGATTATAGCAAACAATTGGAGGACTCCGTAATCTGACATAGCCAGTTATGACATGATATGACCTAATAGTACTTAACTTCGTTTAGGACAGGCATAATACGTTGAGAGGAATTAGTGTGACTTACCAGTAATACTCTCTATACTAATATTATAAAAGTGCCGAGTTTGTTTGGATTATTGGTGGTTTTAAGGTGGTAGGACACGACAGTATCTCCCGTCTGAAAAGAGCTGTCCGACTGGGGGATAGTACCTCCGCCCTACAGAAGACCGCGACCATAATAACCATCATGTTGTGTTCCCGCTGGTAAATAGGGTGGCCAGAGCTCACTGTACCCCTCCTCCCTCCACCCCTTCCTAACCTCCCCACCCCTTCCTAACCCTAATATCGGAAACTGCAGGTTCGAATTGAAAATTAGTTCTGGTGTTGGATTGGCAAGCAAGATTCCAAAGGAAAGGTAAAATACAGAAGATCATGGCCATAATAACCTTCATGTTGCGTTTCCAGCGGTAAGTAGGGTAGCCAGAGCTCACAACCCCTCCCCCCATCTCCCCAATACCCTCCTCTAACCCCGCTCAAACTACTTCTCTGATGTTGCACACGTCAATAGGCCACGGTGACCGCTTCCCATCAGGCGGACCGTGCGCTTGTCTGCCACCTAAGTAGTTTAAAAAAAACATCATCTCAGATTTACATCTGAGCATCATACACTGAATTCACGGCTGTTTAACTGTAGCTTGCAATAGCCCTATTTATTCATGTTAGTGGAAAAATCGAACTATTGGAGTAGAGAGGCAATCTGCGAGGCTTCATGCAGATTGAGAAAATAATCGTATTTTACGATTCGTTCCGCCGTGTTGCGACAATATGTACGTCAAAGTGGATTCGCACGAATGTGTTTTATTTACCAATGGTAGGTAAAGTAAGTATAAGTTATTTGTTGTAAAAATTCTCTAGGCTTTTTAATGGACAATGGCCCATAAACCGATGATGATCTCCACCTCCCCCCCCCCCTCCCCTGCGGGGCAGGTTATTTTATGTCGGACTCTTACCGACTAAAACTGCACGCCGTCTAGGGTTGACCCAGGCCATCTCCTGGTTCGAGATGGCCCTCTTGGGTTTGGGCACCACGGTGTTCTCGTCATGCCCGACATGGCTCGCATGTCGGGTGGAGGATATCTGAACACTTAGGTCAAGCTCAGATTTCTAAGACTACGTAGGCGTTGTAAGTGTTCAGATATTTTTGGATAGTAGTCTGTATAGAAATTGACAAGCATCTGAGCTCAAATATTAACGAGGTAATGAATGTTCAGATATTAATGGTAACTTGTAGTGAATGGAAGTTATTGACATTTTAAATTGTGCAGAAGTATTTGGTTACCTCTACAATATAATATATCTGATGGCGACTGTACTTACCAAATACTTAGATAAAAAATATAGACATTGAATGTATCACAATTATATGGACAGCCTAAAATAAAATAGGTAGGTACCTATTTTTCAAAGAGAGTAAATTCTAAGCTATTTACAGGACGGTCTGCTCGTAAAACGAATAAATCTACGAAAAGGTATTCAGTGCTCATTTCAATTTTGCATGCCTTCACAAAATATTCCATTTATATTTAGCTGGCTAGCAAGCTTTTATAATATACGATACTTTTTGCAAAACCCGACATATTGGCGACTTGCAATAGGTACTCATCATCTACCCGCCCTTGTCCCAATCAATTAGGGTCTCGTGGTCTTTTTAGGATAGATTCCTTTGCAAACTGTTCTAGCAATTTTTTTCTCCTGCAATCGAATTGTGAACATTTTTTTTAGTAAATAATATTTACGCGGGGCGAGAAAAAGCATCTGATTAGACCGTCAATATGCGTCAAACCCAAGCTGAGATTCACTATTTTTTAATATTATATAATCGATGCGTAATAGGGACTCCATTACCTTACCATCAGGTGAGGTGAAATCATTTTAAGAGGCAAAAAAATATTGGATTCTTTTTAATTTTTTCATCATCATCATCATCATCATCATCAAAGCGTAAATCCTGGTTTCAGTCCATATTCATTTATCTTGACTTTTATGGGACAGCCTGCGCCATAACCCCGTCCATCTATCAGCAGGTGTATCGGCTTGCAGGTGATGTTAGCTTGGACCCTGAACTTCTTGATGGGTTACCATAAAACCTCTTTCAAAAAAGATTTTAAGCTGGTTGTATTTTGGTTTTGTAATTTAGAACACTATGAAAATCAATGAAGAAACTCTTTGTTGTAATAATGTTTACTATACCCGTACTTAGTTTACTTACTTAACTACATTCACCGCTCGACGTTTCAGTGTCACGTTCTTCACTCCTCTCATAACCGACAATCTATTTTCAATATCCTGAGAACTTTCAGTCTACACTGACTTTGTAGTTTAAATTATAAGCTCCTTTCATTTTTCGTTCCAAATAGTCATCGTTTACTCTATCGATTACTTATTGTCGTTAGTAGACCTCGTCATTTAACATACAGAACCCTCTCACTTTGGGGTAAGCAGAGACGATAACACACCATCTGCTTCATCTGTCCTTACGTCCTTACACACTTCACAAGATTCCTCAATTAAAATTATGAAATGATTCTTTTCCTTTTTTGTACCACTTAATCATGACATGTTTACTTGTTTTATCCCTATTTCAAATAATATACATAATCGGAAATTTACGCGAAGACTACCTAAATATTGACATTTTAATGCATTCTATCGCGATTTATTTGTTTTTTTTTTAAATTCCTAACGTCTCTATACTAGAATCTCAAACGTTTCTACACTAGAGGGGAGACTAAAAGATTGTGTATGTCTTATTTGAAGTTTAAGACAAAAGCAAAATACAATACGTCTTCACAACATTATGAGCTCACTCTGCGTAAACAGTAACACAATATAGTTCAGTACCAACAGTTACCCCTCAACCCTTTACCTAAACAATAATACAACACCTGCATCTTATCTCAAAAACCACATGGGTTTGCCGATATTTAAAAACTGTAGCGTATGACGTCATCATTCGGACGCCATGAATACCGCAGTCCGGGGACATTTGTTGACCGACGACGGATAACATTTGTATTTGGAATATGGTGTGCATGTTCGCGACAAGATATACTGATATAGGTTATTATAGGTTTTGTTTGTTTTATAAAAACTTAACTAATGCTAAATCACAGATAAGGCTTTAGTACAGGCTTACCGTTCTGTCAACTGTACAAAACCAGTTGCTTCCATAAAATTCACAAACGCCAAAAGGGGTGAGCGGAACTAAGAAATGAAAGTTTCAGGAGCAACCAGAAACAAAGTTAAAATAATGATGTGGAACAGCAAACAGATCCGTTAAACCTTATGTAACGGAGTATTTATTTTATCTACAAAATCCTTTGGATTTATTTACTTTTCGAGGAAAATATGTACTCAACTTTATATGGAAATCACTGACGGTAATATTATCCTCATAATAAAAAGAACTAATTCAACGTCCGGATCATTTCCGCGAAATACATACAGTTTGATTGCCCTACTCAGAGCCTTCCGCCCCGAAACGCATAGCGCCCGACTCGTTTATTCCATATTCATCCCGCCGGACCAGTATTTGGGTCATATTTGGAATAGTCGCAACTTCAATGGCTTTTGATGGCACGATTTCACACGGGCACGGATTTACAGGTAAATGTGGACATGAATGCTTTATGCCTGTCTGAATATTCACGTACTGCGAGATTAGTTCGCGAAAAACGTTTGGAATGTTTTCAACTCAATTTATTAAGGTATGCTTTGCGTACAAAATGTTTATTGTTAATTGTTATGCGGCTGTTGAGATAATGCTGTTCGTATAGTTATTATACACAAATACCTAGATATTTTTGGAATATAGGTACATACCTACCTAAAAGGATTGGTTAGGGGCTCATGGTAACCGAGTAGATTGTTTTCATATTGCAAGGTTAAGCAATACCTACTAACCAGATCAGTCTTAGGATGGGTGACCATTGACACCTCTCCGTGCGTCATAGAACACGTTAAGGCAACCGCCCTGGTTGCTTCCCAAGAAATCATGATTTTAGCGTTGTTACCGTTTGCATACAGTCCGAGGCCTGGGAGTCCGAAATCCGCTTACTCCTTATCCCCTTTTAGATTGGTTTATATGGCTTTTAAGAGAGCGACTGTCGTCTGACCTCCCAACCCAGAGAAGCTTGCACACTGGCTTGTCTTGGGCCCTGAAGATCTTGATATATGAAGCACCATGTGAAACTTACATTATCAAAACAATTAAAGAACTTACTTTATGCGTAAGAAAGTAAGGTTCAGTAATAAATTTAACAAAATAAACTATAACGAAGACGAATTTACAAGACATAGTTAATAACTGCTCCACGTAAAATTTGTGGAAGTCCATAAGAAATGCGATAATATTATTAATCTGGTGCACGCTCATCTATAGTGTACCTTATGTGTATGTGGTGAAGGTGGGTAATCATGGTAATCACGTGATGTCAGGCATATTACATGTCTATAGCATTTATTAGTGCACATGACAAAGATACTTTTGAAATTGTTGTTCTAGATAGGCCTGATTTTTTAAATATTTAAATTTAGAATAAGGGTTGTCAAAAACGATTAAACTGGATGATTTTTATAAAAAGAACACCATACTCTCTCTCTCTATTATACCATTTACTTATATTCTACGTAGGTGTACGTAATAGCTACATCCGTTAACCTTTTCATACATAGCCGATTCAATGTTTTAAAGAGGTAGGCCTAAAAGATGGATAGGATGCATGAAAGAGGATATCCCAAGGAAGGGAATGACTGAGGAGATGACATGTGACAGGAATGTATGAAGGAGAATGACATGTTGTGCCGACCCTAAATAATTAGGACAAGGGCAGGTAGATGATGACATAGCCTATTTAATTACTAGGAACACCCAATTATTAGGAGGCGAAAAAATATATATTATGTTCATATTATCGATATAGGTACAATGAAACCGAAACCCGTTATCTTTTCTAATATTAAGTCATAAATCTGTAGTGTTGGGTACTAGTACAGGTTGTAAGAAATCCAATGTACCGTTATTCGATATTATATGTATAGATAGGTACCTATTATTTTCCTAGGCGGCATATGTGCGGCCTATATCATGTAAACCAAATTTAAATTTATTTAAAAGGGATTTTGACTTCATTAAAAATTAATTTATCACACTTAGGTACGAATCCTTCTTCACATTTTTATACTGCAATTAAACGACGATTTCTACGATAGTACGAAGTTATAACAACTCCCAAGTACCTACACAGACCTCTGATTACTAATGAAATTGCAGTTTTTGTACAGCTAGTAAAGAATAAAATTTCTTTCACAATTTCATATCACCCACTCAGCATGGCATCCGTAGACATATGTCTTCTTTTGTCTCGACCAATGAAATCGTAGAAAAAAGGTGTCACGTGACGTGACCAAAACTTCACCTAAATCTCACCTCTCTACGTTTTTCTACTATTTCTTTGGTTGAAAGAAGAGAAGAGATGTGTCTTCAGACGCCATGTTGACCCCGCAGGTAAACATTTAATTCACGTCTGTAATAAGCGAGGATTTTCATATTAAAATAAGAACAAAGGGTGAAAATGGAAATTTTCCATCAAGTTTCCACAGTTCTGTTAAGAAGCGATTAATTGAAAGATTGGAAAACCAGAGCGTAAAGAATTTCCAGATTTATTGCGAGAGCGGTTATCAAAACCGCTCGGCGCTTAAATTGAAAATGTGAATTTCTTCAGCTTTCGTCCGCAGGTGATGGTTTATCCGAGTAAATCTTTACAAGGTTTTAAAAGATTACGCACTCGAAGCTGGTTTTGGTCATTTGCGAGGGGCTATTTTTATCACTGCCCTTTTTTCTTAAGACAGTTCCGTGCTTTCACAGCAATAATGTTTTGGCTACAGTAGCGGCACGATATAATGGCCGGTTTGACACATTACAATAGTGATGTGAAATGTCAATTTACTCTCGATAAAAATATAATCAAATCTATAAGTTTTTATTGCAAGCAGTACTTACCTGATTCAAAAACTTTAGTTAAAAAATATAAATTTTTACCTACTAAATACATTTGAACGAACTGAATATTGGAATTAGGAATGAAAATGAGTATATACAGGGTGAATTTTTCAAAAGGGATTGGATGGCCAAATCCGAAACTATAAGGAATAGCGAAAAATGCTCAAAGGAGTCACGAGCCCGATTTTGATGAAACTTAAAACCTCATCATTAGATTTTTGAAAAACCAATAATCCTTGCTAGGAATCGAACCTGTTGATTTTGAAAAAAAAAACACACCCTATATTATTACACCATACGATAGTGTTGCTATTAAGGATCTTATTCTGGGAAGTAATGACATACCGCAAACTAAAGGAAAGAGCTCATCTTTAACTAAATACATTTTATTTTTCTTACATTAACTGATTAATTGTTCAAAATGTAGACCATTATTGTTTTCAATACATAGCTGGATTTGAGACCTCAAGGATCGTACTGCATTCAATATTAGAATGTTATTGATTCCGTTTAGAATATTCTCCAAAGAACGTTTCAAGTCATCAACTGTATCTTTATATCTTTGTATCAGACACATAATGTGTCTTTGTAAATTTCGTTTTTGACATAGGTACCCCCAGAGAAAGTAATCTAAGGGAGTAAGATCCAGGGATCTCGCTGGCCAAGGCTCAGGACCATGCCTTGCAATAAAATTATCGTCAAACTGCTGAATCAAAATCTCTTTTACGGCTATTATGGGCTGGAGCTCCATCTTATTAAAAAAAAATCAATCATTATAATCATTCTTAGTATAATTTAAAACACGGAATAGTTACGATCTTTTCTGGGATTTCGAACGAAACAAATAGGTACATGAAACATGAATTTTATTAAATTCCAGATTTTCCTTAAATTTGCCGCATATCATTACTTCGCAGAATTTGTTCCTTAACAGCGACACTATCGTATGGCGTAATAATAAAGGGTGTGTTTTTTTTTTCAAAATCAATGAGTTCGATTCTCATCTAGGTTTATTGGTTTTTCAAAAATCGAATGATGAGGTTTTAAATTTCATCAAAATCGGGCTCGTGACTCCTTTGACTATTTTTCGCTATTCCTTATAGTTTCGGATTTGACCATCCAATCCCTTTTGAAAAATTCACCCTGTATTAATCCAGCTTCCTTCAGTGATTGCACTAACTTTTTTTTTGTTGGATACTCCTTCCGTTAATAGTTGCTACACACATGTCGTCGACTGGTTTTGCTCGTTTTTTTCTGTTTTAATGTGTGAAGTTTATTTTCTTCTGTGCCAGTCTCGCCAAATTTTTATTTAGTTATCTATTCGTCTAACAGTTATAGGTAAAATAAAATTGACCTTCCATTTTGAAATTCACGATCGAAATGTGACCGTACGTTCGGCCATATCGACGAAATCCACAACAAAAGGCGTAAACAGAGTAAGTTGAGGGCCACCATTATAATTATCACTGTTAGTGTATGTAATGGGGACCCCTTCCTGAGACTTTACCATCAGGCGAGATTTACCATTTAGCTTACCATCAGGCGAGGAGGTCTAAACTATATCGCAATCGCAGTGCACTCCTAGTTTGTGCTTTTCGAAGCAACGTCAAGTCGAAAATGCTTTGTTTTGAAGTAAGTTTGCCGGAGGTATTATTGGGCTTGCTAGTGGTCCTAGTGTCGATTATATAGATTTTATTTTAAAAAATTGAATTTCGAAAAACAAATACCGAGTTGTGTGAAATAAGCCCTTTTTCCACTCCGGCCAACTAAAACTGATCAACTAAAACTAATCAACTATTTTTATTCCTAACGAATCAACTATTCAGTTGATTCGTTAGGAAATAAACGGGTCAACTCTTTTTTATCCTAACGGCACAACTTATAGTTGATCCGTTAGTAACAAAATTTGGATCATAAAATCAGATTTTAATGGAAATTAATAAATTAAAGATTAAAGCAGCTGAAAGTGATTTACCGATAACTCGACTTTATAAGGATTCTCTTTGTGAAATGTTAGACAAGGGACTAAATTTTGTTGCCGAAATGCCTAAACTCTCTAAGTTAAAAAGCTGACTTTATGACACCAGACATAAAGCAATTGATGCTTCAAAAACTGTATTTAGATGTTACAGAGAGGTTGAAGTGCCACAAATACATACCTAGAGATTTTCTTCTGTGTGAATATGAGGATGAAAATAACAGAATGCTTGTTTTTTGTTCAAAGGAGTCACTATCACAACTAGCTAACACAAAAGAATTTTTCATAGATGCTACATTTCAAAGTTGCCCCAAACCATTTTATCAATTGTTAACTATCCACGGGGACTTCGGCAGCTCAGAAGACACAGTTCTAACGAAACCATTAATTTACGCCTTAATGCCTGATAAAAAGCAAATAACTTATTCAATACTCTTCGAACTTTTAAAAACAAAATTAACGGACTTAAAAATTAGCATATTACATTGCGACTTCGAAGTCGCTTTATGTAACGCTATAACAGCAGCATATCCAGATGTCTCAATTAAAGGTTGTTTTTATCACTGGACCCATAATATGTGGCGTAGAGCAAAAAGATTAAACTATAAGTGCAAAGAAGAGCGAAGAATTGTAGGGCTTTGTGCTATTCTTCCTTTATTACCGGAAACTTCGATATTAGACGGTTGGGAGTACATTAAAACGGAGTACAAAGAAAGTGACCTGAGAATGTCAAGTTTTATGGCATATGTAAACCGTTTACTTAAAAAACGCAACTACCTCAAAATTATAAGTGTGTTTGGTCAGCGGCACCGTACCAACAATGTTTTGGAATCATTTCATTCGCAATTAAATAAAGTTTTCAACAAGAACGTGACTTTGTTACGTTTACTTAATTTTATATCAAGAAACGAAAAGCTTAATAGATTACAAACACCCACAAAAAGGAACAGAAAATATGCGAACAAAGATGGAATTATTCGACATATAATGATGCAGTTTTTAAATAATAATATAAGTCTTGGGCATGCAATGGAGAAATTAAGATAAGCATTAGAAAAAATAATATAGAGATAAAGAATAAATAATAATAATAATTTTAAATACTTAGATATATTTCATGCTTGTATTTTTTGTAAATAAAGATATTAAAAAAAAATAAGATAAATATAAAATAAGAAAAAATAGGTACTCGTTAATTTTTTTGTTTAAGGATTTAAGTTTATTAAGGACAAATAAAAAGGTAAATTTTTATCGTAGTATATTATTTCATTTGAGACCAGCGACATGATATACTTATGTCACGTGATATTTTGTTTGCTACTGTCATTCGTCAGTTTTTTCACTTCGATAGAGTACGAGTATAATGTGGATTCCAAGTAAGTTGATTCGTTAAGACCATTCATTATAAGTTAACACAGATCATATTAGTTGGTCCGATTAGGAACGAAGTGTCTTTAAGAGTATCAAACGGATCAACTAATTGATCCGTTTAGTTGGTCGGAGTGGAAAAAGGGGAAATAAGTACACCATCTTATAAAAATAAAAAATAAATGATCGTGGGACACTAATATACATTATATAATTCAGAAATCAATGTAATAAATAAATATTGTGTCCTAAAATTATACCTACATTCGATAAAATTTTATGACTTAGGTACTGTACGTCACTATTGACAATAAAGAACAGCAATTTGCTCTTTCAAAATGTCACAATAATTAGTACGAAACTTCATGAGCGGACAAACGTCAAACCGGCCATCATATCGTGCTGCTACTGTAGTCAAGATTCCTTGGAATTTAGAATTCAAAATTCCTAATTCAAATTCAACCCATTCCATTAGAGCTACATTCATGTACAGTTTAAAAAGCACCAGTGCACGTTGAGTTTTAATGACGCGGGCGTGCGCTGTCATTTTACAGCATTTAATGGATGCGCGATCGATACACTTTTACAAAAAACATGGAAAAACCTCCTTGTTGGAAAGCGTCGCCTGTGTCGATTCTATTTTTTGTTGCAACTTTATACTAATACTGGCTGGGTAGAGCGAGCGTGTGTGCATTTCGCCGTCACTTGTTGAGTGTTTTTGAATTTGGAATGAAATATTGACAGTGCGTACACTTTAAAACTAAAGTGTTTGATGTGTTTTTCAAAATAATTAGCTTAATTATTCTGTTTTATAATTTCGTACCACAGTAAACTTGTTAAGGTAACAAATAAGTAGTTTATACAACTAAACATAATTTTATTTTCATCCATTCAGCTCACTTTCAACTTAAAACTCAAATCACACTTCGGGTCAAAATAAAAACGTATCATCTACCCTCAATAAATAGTCGAAAAGAAATAAAAAAAATATAAACCGTTACATCTTCCGGAACTGAGTGCGATATAAAGTGATGGGGGAGTTTTATACGCAACGCGTTTTGAATCTTTAAACAACTACCTATCATAGGATAAACTATGACTACTCTTTCGTTTTATCTCTATCCTTTTCTAATGTTCTTGAATCTATCGGACCTTTTACTTGATTTGTTGAAAAAGAACAGAGCGTTCTAAAGTATAATATTTTTATTCATATGTTTAGTAAGAAAATATTAAGAAAGAACTATAAGATGAACTTAAAATTAGCTTGTAATATATTCCGTTCTCTCTTTAATCTCCCAGCTTTTATCGGATCTCTCAGTCGCACGGGTGTTAAAGTTGGTAGGGAAGTTTGATCTATTTCGTAAAACGCGAAGCATTTTCAGAGTAGTTTGTATTAAACTCGCGGTAAACTAAGTGATTGCTTTACCACATGCTGCGTACAAATTTTCCCTGGAATATGTTTAAAGTTGGATGTTGGATTACTTTGCGCAGAAGTGTACCTGCGAACTATTGAAGCCTTTACGAGTTCTTATAATTTATTAACTTCTAACATAACATGTTCAAGAACAATTTCAAATTCCAGAACAACAATATAACGACACAGATTGCTACAAGTTTATAGAGGGTGCAAGAGGCATGCTTCTCTTTACAGATTTAGGTTAAGCTAGATTCTTATCGCAGCATGGTGAACTGCATAAGTCTTTCGCGGCCCTCCGCGCTCTTTAGCTAACGCTTATTTATTTAATCTTCATGCACATAGTGCCTACATTGGCGGACTTAATGCCATGGGCATTCTCTACCAGTCTATACATGTAGGTATTTTATGTTAACGTTCAACCTTGTGAGTCCACAAAAATGATATATTGACTGACGTGTTGCGATTGAAACGAGTTATGATGAGGCTCACGTGACGTCATCGGTAGCAGCGAAGAAATGATATTTGGGCTCTGAAGATATCGTTGAAGCTCAATACACATAATAGTCAAACTAAGCACTCAACACTAAAATTGCAAGTTCATAATGCCACTTCGACACTTAACCGTTCACCACACATTTCGACCGATAACTTTTTACTTACTCTTTTGGTCGGAATGACCGCAAAAACCCGGTGGACATTTTATAAATTGACTGTCAGAGTAAAGAACAGTTTATTTATCGGGCCATAGTATTTTATATTGGAGTGCCGAATCTAATGGGTTCTGGCGATCGGCATTCCTTTGAAACAATTCGGGACGTTCGGTTCAAAAACTTGTGAAATGTAGAATGGACTTGCCAACCATTGTTTGATGGCATCCGAACTTTTATTTTTCTTTGAGGAATGTTATTATCTTTTTGCTTGATTGTATTGAAATTGGAAACATTTTTATAGAATTCAAGTTGTTACAAGAAATTGTGTTTTATTTATAGGTAAAGTTATTAATTAAAGATAAAACCTACTGGTTTAGGGACTAGTAAAGTCCAGAATCAGTTTATCAATCAGCATGTTGGCTTGGGCTCCGAAGGTTGCTTGATATCTTCTTTGAAGCATACGTGGTCAGTAGCAACACGGGTGGAAATGACGAGGCACCGTGCGGTTTCAGTCAATGCAAGTCTGATAAGGTGTAGCCACAGTTTCTGCATACAACAAAAAAAAAACAAATCTTCGTAGTTACCTAGCTTAATAACTTCCTTGAGGTTCCTCTAAAAGAGAATGATAAACTAAAACCATTCCAAAAACGATGTTTGTAATTAAATTTGCGGCTAGGAGGTTAGCAATATTGCCTGGCTTAGCGGTTGGACTGGCAGGGAGCCAGCTCATTGTGTCTGATACAGTGTTATATTTACCTCTATTTTTCATCTTGGTATTAGCTAGTAGGTAATTTCACTGGCTATGATTAATATAATATTTTGTTGAACCGCAAAGGGTTATAGAATGTTGAGTTTGTATTAGAAACTTTGAATGCAATAATCGAAATGTTGTTATCTCCTTAATTTTTTTTTTAGTCTATTGTTTCGACAGCAATACACATAGGATTTATTCTGTTGTTATGTTAATAGATAATATTTATTTTTTACAGCAAATTTTCACTGCCGTGTACCGACTACAGAGAGGAAAATTCCCTACAGAATAGAAATTACTTAGTACCACTCTATCCGAGCTGAGTTCGAGCTTCGATATGGAGCCTCTTCTGATGTATGATTTGCTCTACCCGGGAATCGACCGCAATACTCCACTTGATGATCAGCTTAGAAGAAATACAAGAAGTAAATCCCAGATGGCATCAATTCTAAAATTGTTCCCTATAACTTAACAGCCTCGACAGATAGCCCCGATAGGGACTGGTTGTAGGTTCAAATCCTTTCCTGGATATTTACAATTTCCGAGTTAAATCTATAGGAAAACTTAGCATACCAATTGCTTCGCCATTTCATTGAATATATCACCTCCTGTACACACGTAGACAGTTTGCATAGTCCGTTCAATCCGTACCCTAGCATTAAGACGTCGAGCACTTGATTACATAGCGAAGGTATTAGAGTGTTAAGATGCAGGATGCAGTATACGAGAGCAGATATTGAGCTCATGGCATATTGGATGTGAAGGGTTACGAACTAAATAGACGTATGGTATTGACACTGGTTTTGTTGAACTGAAATGATGTTGTTTTAACCTTGCTCGTTTAAAAGTGGAAGTTTTAACGAATAAAGGTTAAAGGTTTAAAGAATTTATTCTCAAAAAAAGACATAAGTACAAGGTTACTTACATGAGAACATAACAAGATAGATAACAATAATTAAACATACAGTAAACGGTAACGAGAATTCAGAGAGTGTATACTACCTACTCCTTTTACGGTTTCAGTCTCAAAAGATTATCTTTCCTGATTTGGGTTTCAAGCCATTATGTAGGTTTATTCCACTTTGTTCACCTAGGTGATATCACCCGGGTGAACAAAGTATACTTTTTAGTGTCCTCATTTCACCTGCGAATCATATCACCTACGCTTTATCACCCGGGTGAAATGAGTGGACACATGATGTTAGTCTTATTGCACATTGAAATAATCTGAAACAGGAGGTAAATAAATGATAAAATATTCTTTACTCGCAAATCAACGATACTCAAAAATGGCTGGCATTAGTTCCTACCATGGTTCCTATTGACAGAGCTCCACCATAAGGTATGCATATGGCAGACATATCGGCTAGACGGATGGAGGTCAATATGGCGTCCTGGCTATGGCAGGCTGACATCACGTTCATTACAAAACCTATTTTTAAAGACTTCTATCGCGATTAATTTGTTGTTAATTTATCATTTAGGTTCACAGATTTATCCTAACATTTCGATTGCTTTTCAGCAGCCATGATCATAGGGAGATTAAAGATGATAGTTGTTTAATAGTTTAAATCAATGTTCTTTAGAATGGCTTTTTTTGTAATCAAAGCTCTTTCTTCGTACCACTGCTTCAAGTAACAAATAAATGTTTCTAATTTTCTACAAACTTTTTATCACTCCTGTCAAATCCTAATATCATAACACTTATACTCCGATTTTTAATTCTAGGCAAGAAAATGACAACTTCAACTGTCACTGATACAAAAAAGGGTGACCCGCTACAATAGTGATGTTCGGCAATCAATAGACTAGATACTTTAGTCATTCTTTATTTTTATCAGTGAATGAACCTCTTTGCAGTTTATGCTCGCCTAGTACATTACACGACGGAAATATTTTTTATAGAATACTAGCTGTGTCCCGCGGCTTCGCCCGTGGCATACTTTGTCCCCGTGGCAGGATAAAAAGTATCCTATGTCCTTCTTCTAGTTCTAAGCTACTTCCGCATCAATTTTCAGCCAAATCGGTCCAGCCGTTCTCAAGTTTTAGCGAGACTAACGAACAGCAATCGATTTTAGAGATTACTTACTTAGATAGATAGATTTAATTACTTACTGTGTATGTTTTCTGTTTAATTACCGTAAATTACATATTTTTATTTATATAAAAATTTTATTTATATATTTAATAAAAGAATTATAATCTCGACTCACGACTAACTTATAATTGGTAAACTCAATTCAACCACATCACTATTTATTTGATACAAAAAACCTGCAACACTGCAAATGTCATTTTCTTGCCTAGAATTAAAAATCGGAGTATACTTATTTTAATGTATCCAGCTGCTTCATCTCATACCTACACAAATAGTCCACCTTATTTACAAGTCTAGACTTCAGATAGCACGCTACTTATTTTAGTACAAAATCCTCGTAATTTGCTGAAGTTATTTAATTTGCCCATCCAGTCGGGTCCCGGGCAGAGCTATCTCTTTGTAATAATAACTCGTATTTTTATTTTCCCTGCAAAAGTATGAAAGGAATCTTCGTATTATTAAATATTATATTTATGTTAATCCTTATATTGTTTTGTTGTAATTACTTTTCCTTTGTGGAGCTCCTGTAGACGGGGAGGTATATTAGCGTAATTAGGTAGTATGGAATTTTAAAATATTATATTCTATTTGCTTTGATCTGTGTATTTAAGTATAATATTGTTTACAAATAAAATGTACGTATATATCTAAGTATGTTTATCTGCATTTTAGAATTCATATTTTAGGATCTGTTTAGTTGGGTCTAGTAAGCTTATGACGCAAAGTTTGAATCTAGGAAATATATCCGAAAGATATTTTAGATATTATCTAATAAAAACAGTTCTCTAAAATGTTATCTAAAAAAATAGTAGCGGTAACTAAGTCGAGGAAATATAACTCTATTATATTTTTTAAAGAACTGAACTCAAGATATCTCATCAATATTCTGCAAAGAAGGATTCATTATTGTTTTATTACCTTCATGAAATGAAATAATTTACTGCGAATGAAATCAAACCTAAGTACACAGGAATCTCCATATTACGTACTCCTGACAGTGCCTCCGCGATTCATTACGGCTCAGTATAGCGGAAACAAACAAAGTTAGGTTGTTACGTTTATGTGACGTCATCAAAAGCGCCATCAATATGATGGGCGAGATAATGGCGCCCAACGTGGGGCCACGAAATAATCTAACTTGCTGTCTATATTTATGGTAAAGAGTGGAAGGTTTGTGTCTGTTGCAACAAACATACGCCTCACTTGATAGTAGGCAACTACCATCACCTATAAACGCTAGGACCATCAGAAAATTGGGAGTGAATGGAAACAAGAAAGTAAGAGAAAAAACATTACCCTCCTTTCTTCGGCAGTCGGGTAAAAATGGTCTATCGCTACTCAGTGTCGAAAGTGACTAAGTGGTACTTCTTTGGTTACCTATTTGTACTAGTAAATGCATGATAAACGAATAAAATAATTATAATTCACGATGATAAAATATGGTTCTGCCACTTCCCAAAAATAAATTTACCTCTGAATAGAAAAAATAGTTCCACGGAAACTTGTTCGTATACAGAATGTTTTTTTTTTTCGTATTCGGCTCATAAGAGTAATACAACGCTATTTTAGGAGACTAGGCTTCAGGCTGTAATACCTACTGAAAGTTGAGTCTTCCGAATATAATGGGATAATATTTTCTGGCAGAACGTCCCAACATCAACCGGCTTCGGCCTTCTAAGCACCAAGCTTGGTTAGAAACCCTTATGTGAACTTCGAAAGAACATCACACCCTGTTTGTTTACAAACATGACACTCCAAACAGCCCATAAAAAAGTGATTGAATGACTTGTGTTTGACTTGAGATCAAAAATTTTATTGACTAAAATGTGGGTATTAATTTACGTCTAAGCCCTAGACAATATATACGCGTGAGTGTATCGTGTATCAATCAGAATAACAGGTTTTTATTGCTTTTTGCACTAGTGATGTATAATGTTTTGAGTAAGTTTTTGTATCTTTACAGGGTTGCAACAAGTGAAATTCCTGGCACCGCCTGTAAATTAACAAAGACGTTTACCAAAGTGTTTACCATTAGTAAAATGAGATGGAATAACGTGATGCCATCTGTTGATAGCTTAATCAGCACATTTATCATTCCACATAAAGCGTATAAAGTCACTTATATGAGTTTGTCTGTTTCTTCAATAACGTCTTCTAAACCACATGATGGATTCTTAGCGGGTTTTAGTTTTCACTATTGATTAGGTATTTTTATAAAATCTTGAAAAACGGGCAACAATTTTGCATCGTGCTGGTCGCTACGAAAAATAATGTACGATAGTCTGCCTGTGGGTACGGCCAGTGGTCACATTACCTAAAGGTACCATTATCGCGTAAATTCCCGCTAATATTATTGTATACGCACTAGCTGTTACTCGCGGCTTCGCCTACATATAATTCTGATACAGTTTCCTATACCCACAGGAACTTATTCCCAGTATAAATAGCTTTTATGATATTTCAAACTATAAATATATTATTGTACCAAATTGCAACGGAGCTTTCGCAAAATTTCATGTTTATAATATTAGTAGGAAATTTGAAATGGGTTCCTTGATTTGAAAGGATCAAGGAACGTGAAAATTTAAAAAATAATGGTGTATTTTCACATCATTCAGTACCAAAACCATAACAAATGTGAACGACTACTAAAGGTAGAAACTCAGACATTGTTGGTTGTATGATTTATAAATCTAGTAGCTACTAGCTGAGGGTAAATAATGGCCAGAGACAGACTCAATTACGCTGCAGTTATTCTAATTTCTCACGGGATCTTGAGTTTACTCGTAAAATTACACGCACCAGAAGGTTTTATTCGTTTTAAAATATTCTCTTTATATATTTTTTCTTCCATTCGCTTTACCTTTAATGATGAATGTTATAAAAGATATTTTTGCAAGAAAAGAGTCAAATTAAATATTCATTTCGGTCACAGAGTAACGCTTATGAACTTCATGTTATTGCGTCTACATTTAAAGCTGGATTCTTAAGTACCTAAATGTGATGCAAAAAATTACTACCAAAATGCTCTTATGATAGTAAAAAAAAATCATAGCCATTAGTACCTATAGTTTTTATGTACTCAATTAAATGATCATAATGAATTCTTCAAGTTTCTCCTAACTCATAACTTCATGAAGTTTCTTACTAACAAAATCGGCAGCGCGAGTGTGACGCACCTGGTGTTGCACACGTCAATAGACCACGGTAAACGCTTCCATTGCCATCAGGTGAGCCTTGTGGCAATAGATCCCGATTTTAGATTGATCAAAATCGTTTCAGTAGTTTAGTACAATGGAACATAGGGGTCGGACTTAGACATAGATCGCATTCGCTTCATCGCAATCGGGTACAAAATAACAATCCTTTAGCTATTCTATTTAAAATAAAAATACGGTGAATAGCAAAATAAAAAATGGAGGATAAATAAAAAAATAACGCAGTGACAGTGTAATTTATTCAGTGATGTCACAGTGAACAAAATACAAAGTTTGGTGCCAAGAAAACAGCATTTGATCATTTTTATTTCAACGGCCATTCAATAATTTTCCCTGAGTACTTTTCTCATTCTACGGCCATGTGCGAATTCGAGATTGTTATATTTTACACAAACACATGATACTTGTGCACTTTCACAAAATACGACAAAAGCAACTTGTAATACAAATGTAGAAGAGTGTCTGCGCGCTGGGTGGAATAGGAAAATAATGTTTATGTACCAAATAAGATAAATTCTCGGCAAAGTCGGGCAGTGCAGTGAAAGTTATAATATATGCAATGCATGAAAAGTTGAACGCATAAAGGGAGGCAAGGGATGTATAACATTTACACCTACAAACATTCATAGGAGCGACTGCTGTCTGACCCCATGCGTCTGTCTATCAGCAAGTGTATCGGTTTGGATCTGGCAGAGGAGATTGGTATGGATCCGGAGATCTTGATGGAGCCACCAAGTTATTGAATACATACCTACCCTTATTTCTCTCTTTTACTTTGGGTATTGTACAAAGCTATAAAAGTATAGGTTGTCCATCTCACGCAAGTATCCAGTTGATGGCAGCAGGCTACAAAGTCCCATGTAATCTTTTCACATTTTTAGCGAAATGTAAGCGTTGTATGTAGTGTCAAAATTCTTGTGCATTAACCGATAAATGAAAAAACTAATCAAAGGACTGATTGTATATATTTATTAAAATCTATCCATCAATCAAAAAGCCAATCAAAGGGCTGATTGAATAATGACGCGAGCCAAAATTTTTGCCCCTACTCTACTATAGGTACATCAAACTAAATACTCCTTTAATATTTACTCAAAACCAACTAATATGCCTACGTGTAAATATACGAATATAGCACTTCATCTCGTGCCTATATCCCAAATTTGCCAGTTTCAGCGTTTCTGCAGATGTAAGCAGTACAAAACACTGGTATATTGAAATAGGTACAAGTACAAAGGGCGTGTTCGTGTCGTAATCATAATATTTTTTCTTACCCAACGTCAGCAATATGATAATAAGGGGACTAACGATCTCCAGTTACCTGCGACAAGAGGAAACATTTTATTAATAATAAAACAAAAGCATAACAATATCAGACCAGGTAAAACAACTCTGCATTTGTTAGCTTTAGATAATAGCAAGAATTCTGGAAAAGTGGAAGTTTTTTATTTAGAGTCGAAGCTTTTTGATGTGAAACGTTTATTGGCAATGATATCACTGGACTGTTATCTATTCTGTTTGCTGCGTTTCTAGATCACTTTCACCTGGGACTACGGGGTTCCCTTACTTCTACTAGTTTAGCTCATATGGCTTTTATGGGAGCGACTGCCGTCATACCACTCAACTCTGACATGATAGCCGAAGCAGGTGCTACCCGTTGGGCACACGTAAAAAGATGTACCGATTTGCAGATAACATCGGCTTGGGTCCCGAAGATCTGTGTGGGAGGAGGGAGGGAGGGGGGTGGGCAACAACCCCCAAAAATCTAATAATAAATAGTATTTAAAAAAAGGCCGCTGCGATTAACTCCTATATCGTGTACTTTTTAACAAAAAAATCCTAATCATTAAAAACAACTCACTTTTCTTCATAACTAATCTCATGTGTTGTTCTAATCGTCGGTTTGAAGCGGTTAATGAAACGGGGAACATTCATAAATAGCTATGAATGAATGAATGAATGTTTGTTTACATAACTGTGGCATGTTTCATTACAACGCGGCGGCTGTCGTTCCATTGTGTGGCACGTGGTATTTCATAACAAAAAAATCTCAGCTTAGCACAATGCTAATACTAGGGATTCAAATACTTCTAGATATTCTCTTTACTAGCTTTTTAGTGGTATGGGTAGTATGTTTTTTATAGGTCAAATCTTGGAAGTCCAATTAGAACCCTTTCTTGTTTAGGGTTCAAGTTACTACGACCTCCGTCCTCCATGAGCGCTGGCCTGGGGGTGACGGGTGGAGCCGCCTGTCACCCAGCAGAAGCAGACCGAGGCAGCGGCGCGCGAAAGCGCGCCCCCCCCTATTCCAGGGGTATGACGGGAACCACGCGGTTCCCAATCCCGAGGGGGCCATCTCGAATCCGGAGATGGCCCGGGTCAAGCCAGGGTGCGAGGGAAATGCTCTTTGGGCCACCTTACACCCTGGCGTCAGAAGACCCTAGATGGCGTGCGGTTTTAGTCGGTAAGAGTCCGACATAACCTGCCCCGCTGGCCGCGGGGTGGGTATCCATGAGGATTTCCGCACGGAAAAAAAGGGGTTCAAGTTACTTGCGTATCTTCGGTGGCAATACGATAATACGGTACTATGAAGCTGATCTGATTGATGATGGAGTTGAAAGAAGACAATAAACAAGATAAGCCAATTGAGTTTAGGTTCATTTGTTTTATCTTTGTACTGATGTTTCGTGATCGTATCCAAAAGTCTAAAGATGGGAAATTTCTTTATAGAGTGTACCTAGGATCTCTGGTAAAAGACTCAGGTGGACGGAACACTGTAGGGTTTGAGTTTACTTCATTAGCCCCGGTGAGGATACAATGTCCCGTGATTGAAGTTTGTAGTATTGTAATAAAATCCTAAGTTCAATTTCATTAGCTTTTTTAAAATTACTAATTCCAATTCGAAGTACGTTGAAGTAATAAAACAATCATTACATCAAAGCACTTATTTCAAGGTACATTTCGTATCAAATTCTTAAATTTTTATACCAACAAAGAAAGTCCCAATCAAACCTGCAATGCTCCACGTAGCGTGAGTTCATTGAGTGCACCAATAAAAGGCGAAATGAAAATCCCTTTCAATAGGGTTTTATACAATTTCTAGACTTTTAACTCCAAATCGAATTTTCTTTATGTCCAAGTTTTATTGTTCGAGAATATTCGACAATGGCAGGGCACCTTAATTTTCCTTTGTTCAGCATACCTGTTTCAACTATGACTTCAAGTAGGTAGATTGAAATTTTAGGTTTCATGTAAAATACTAACCAATGCCCGCGACTCCCATTGCGTGGACATTGATTTTCGCGTTTTTTGACTAGGTATACTTCGGTTCTACTCAGCGATTGTGATAAAGCATGCGTATGATTTTAACACATTTCAAATTTAAAAAATATCGCTTCAAAATTCGTTCAGTAGTTTTTGCATCCGTCGCGAACAAACAGACAACTAGGCAAATTGATAAACAGACAAGAATTTTATGTTCAGAATTTTCACGAATTTCACCCAGCCATACAAGGAAACGCAGAATGCCACAGGACCTGCTCTAGAGCAATGGACTAGGACTTGTCACTGGACATGATCCCCCCACCGTCTAGCAATTACCAATCTGTTGCCTAATGTCAGCTGAGACCATCACTTCCAAGAAAGTATTAAAGTTTTTAAAACGGTACGGTACGGTAAAGTTTTTATAGGAGAGCCGAAAAATGTATTATTCGTATCTTTACAAAGATACGAATACATTTTTCGGCTCTCCTGTAAAATTTATAATTAAATAAAAAATATAAAATAATTTTACATTGATATTATACAGTCGATTTCCAGCATACTATAGCTGTAAACAGTAAGTATTTCAAAACGGAGTGGACAGTAACTATCTGTAACATCCACAGAGACGGATCTATTACCGTCCGGTGCAAGTTGGGAGCGATCGTGTCTCTGCACAACTTTGTAGTTTGCCACCCGGCAGACACTCCGTGTATAACGACGTGGGGTTGTACACTGTGCACTCTGGAAGTTATTCATTAGGTCCAACGTAAATTGTATATGTATTCTCCTGGTCGATAGTCAAGGGAGTGGCTAAGTGGTAACCGAACAGGGTAACACATTGCAAGGTTAAGCAAAATAAGGTAGGAGCTGATTCAGAAACGCCACGTTTTAAAAACGCATGAATTAATTTCTCAATTCAATGAGGCAGTCGTTAGAGACTGTTGGTGCCTTAAAAAGCTGGTAATGAGTGGTTGAGGTCAGATGGCAGTTGGTTAACAGAAAATATCGAAGTACAGCTACTTCGTAGTTAGACTGAAAAGCCGTCTCCAACTGAGTTGGGAAAACTTGGAGGATGACGATGAGTCTTAACTTGTACTACCCGTGGGAAATAAGATACTCAAAATAAATTAAATATTATGTTTTAAATCAGAAAAAGTTAATATCTAGGACGGGTTTGGCGAGACAGTCCCTACTATGCCTAATTACCTGGATTGGTCCTGAATAACTAAAATTCTCATTAAAATCGACGTAGGGACCATGTGCCGAAAATTTTATGAACTTTGAAAACAATGAATGAACCAAAATCATTTTTAAATTCCGTCTTTAGATGTTGACTTCTCCAATTTAAATTTATAGGGAAAGTTAGCACACTAATGCTACCATTCCTATTAATTGCTTCAAAATTTCATTCATTTAAAACGTTACTGAAGCGTAGGATTTCTTGCCGGAGTCTGAATTTCTCGACTCTTTTAACGTCAATGTATTCAGGTCGCGATTGAATGGGTTCCTTTACGCAACCGTGCTCCATTGCAGATCACATCATCACTCAACATCAGGTGAGATAATGGGCAAACGAAAGCCTAGCAAAAAATATTAGGTACCTACTTAAGTACTTCTGTAATTAATGTTCTTACAAGAAATGAAAAATTAAGAGTCCGAAATGAATTCTCAATTTTGTTCCAGAAATTTTCATAGTAGGTACTTACCTATTACTTTGACTTGAACGTTTACGTATTCTTATTATTGAAAATACTTCAAACGGATATAGCTTCTCATACAAAAGATAAGACATGTCTCACCTCTATAAGAAAATTTGCAAAGGATTTCAAACAATTTAATGAAACGAATAAATTCTAAAATATTGACCGGGTGTTGTGAACCAAATGCTCTACCACTATGTCATACATTAGTTAAAATTCAAAATGACTAGAATCTCCCATATCCAATCAACCAAAATGGCCGCGATAACTATTTCAAAAGTGACCAGACTCCAAATTAAACGTTTATTTTTGCATTCTGCGGCCAGCACTCGTCGCGAGCAGACGCTAGAAGACCGCTGACGTTTTAATTACATTTATAATTAAAATACACGTCACGCTGTGTGAGCCGTTGTGCACCGGAAAATTGAATGTACAAATTAGAAAAAAATGTAATAACGCCGCCACCCTTTGCTCTTTTGTATTATTTTCGACGAGTACCGCCATTTCAGTTTTCATTTTCTTCTGTTGCGGTTTGCCTGTTTTTACCTCCGAAACAAAAGGATTATTGCTTATTGCTGTGCAAGTTGAAAGGGATTTTAAATAAAATTTGAAGAATATTATAAAGAACGAACGAAATATAAGTATTTTTTTTTACTGAAAATAGAATCTAAGGAATTGTAGAGGTAGTTGGTAAGACCATCCTTTTCATAATACGAATGGATATGTATGGGTATATTATAAATATTTGCTCTGAGCGGGTTACATGCAAAATCATAATATGTAGTAGTCAAACCGCTTCGCCATACACCACTAGGTACAGCAAGGAACACTGTCTAACAGAAAAATCTAATATCCTGAAGAAAGTAAACGCTATTACAGAGTACAAAAGTAACAAAGGCCGATGATACTTAAGCGGTAAAAAGTTTCAACAGGTATAGAATTTGTCAGTAAAGGATAGAGGCTAGACTAATAATAATGAAAGGTATGAAGAAATGAGGTGCGCCACACGCGGGATCAAACCTTGCTGTTATATTGAAAATCTCAACAAAGCCAAGATTGGGTTTTAAAATTTTCATTAAATTTTCAATTCTTGCTGTTCTGTTCGCCGTAGCCGTAGCTCTGCTTTCAATTTTCAGTTGTTGAGAACAAGTTAAGTTTATTATTCTCATCCGTTCCGGTACTTCATTCTTGGGAATCTTTTATATTATTTATCGTAGCGGCTACGTAAGAAGTGCAAGATTCAAGTTATTTTTAACAGTTATAAGTTTTCGACAAAGATTTGAACTGTGCATTTACTAAGAATATATTGCGCCTTATTAAGATGCAGAATGAAAGATGAAGAGGCTGTATGGAAGCCTATTAAGATTTTTGGGACCCTTTTTCGTGCGGAAACGCACACGGATGCCATTCCTGTTGCCAGCGGGGGAGGTAATGTCCCTACCGTTACCGCACGCCGTCTCGGGTCATCTAGCGTCGAGGTGTATTGGGTCCCAAGCCATACTTATCGATTTGCTAACTGATATTACCGGTCAACGGACTCGCCTCTAACACAGGCTGTCCCCTTGGAGTAGGGCGTTTAGGCTATAGTTGCTCCAGTAGTAGCAAAATAGGCAAAATTAAAATATCGATAGTGGACCTCGGGCTCCGAAGCAAAAGCCTCGCATGTTGACGAGAATAACGGTAAGATAACCATGACTACAAACAACATAGTATATTTCGATCGACTGGGGGATTAGTGCGTAACTGCTTAGCTCAAAACCGTTTGAACAAACTCGACAAAGGAACATAGCAGGTTATATAGTAAGTAAGTGATTCAAAATTATAAGACAAGACTGACATAATATTCCAACTTTATCTAAACAACTCACTAAAGTGTTTTACGACAAATTTAATTAAGCTAATACAGCAAATGATATCTCTATCCCCACATAAACTAAAAAATATCTTCCTTGATAAATGTGGCGGCTAAAATATGTTGCTACTTATTTATCTAAAAGCGACCACTGGCAACACTGAACTGTTATTTACGAGCTAAAGTTTCCACACGGTGGAACAGCTATATGATTTATAAGGGCTTTTGGACCCTCAACGGTGATTATATTCATAGCGTATGCTTGTTTAGAGAGCATTGAATTTGCCACAAGAAAATGAACAATACTTTAATTGTACAATGTTGCTAATATAGATTGATATTTTTTATTGTACATCACATAAAGAATTAAATAAATAAACATTTAACGATACTACACAGCGCCCTCTAAACCCAAAGTAAGCATAGTTTAACTAGGCTTACTTTGTGGTTTCTACAATGGGGATAAACATACTTAATTTACTTTTTTTTGTTAATAAAATACATACATATTTTACATGGAATCCATAGAAAACATAACATTTCATGTACAATCGGTCTTATCGCAATTTGCGATTTCTGCCAGACAACCTTCGGATAGACTAGATTCCTAGACATTGGGTAGTTATAGTGGGTGTAACAATTATCTCTACTTACTTAACTAGAAAAAGAGAAATATAAATTGTATTTCAATAATACAATAATACAACTACACAATAAATACATAGGTAGGTTTTATTGGATAAAAAGTACGTGTTAATACAGGATATTAACTATCTCCGATCCAAATTTCACTTGAATCTGTTGGACCATTACAGCGTGAACCAGTAGGTACTTATTTAATATCAATTTCCTCATTTTGCAATTGAGTGGTCAGCTATTAGATCATGGGGTATGAACCGAATAAAAATGTTTAGTTAAAATCTTTTTCATCTGCGTCACCAAAAATAACATGACAATAAGTCATGTTATTTTTGGTGACTGGGTCTTGCATTCACCTCCGCAGCCGCAGTGTGAGGAAAATACCTTATGGTCCGACTTCGATGGACTTACTACCTCCATCGAAAGACCCAAGACGACGGCGCGTCGTCTTGAAAACAGGGGTTCATGTAAGTATGCACCCAGTATATAAAATGTAGTTAAAATGCATCTCTGGACATCAAGGTTTATCCACCTCTCTCCCTTTGTACTGTGACACTTCTGATTTTGCTAGCGTTTTTGTACCACAGTTACAACTTACTAAAAGGAAGTTCATATTAAAATAGCATTGAAAAATACATAAATGACTGTCATTCCGTTCAGTTGAATCACGAAAGCATTACATCTATTTTAGGAAACAATTCCTAGAGCTAACAGGACGTTCCACAATATTATGTCATCGTTTAACTAAACGCTAGTTTATCTAGCACTTATCATACCGGGCACGTCTCACTGGTGTAAAGCACGACGCGCGACGGTCTGGCAAGTTGTGGCCTATTTACGGAGCTGGGAAACAGGAAACAACAGAATGGTTGATAGTTGATTGCGTCTACTTAGATCTTTTTAGAGCCAATTGCGGTAACAAAGACTGTTTGTACTTTTGTGACACTGTTTCGTTAATTGGTAATGATTACACTTTATGAATAACAAGCCACGCTCTGTAGTTTAATGGTTTGGAGGTACCTGCTCATCTCTGGTGAACCATCATTTTAGACTGTCTAAAAAAGGAGTGTTATGAGTTTTTTTTTCAAGCATAACTTTGAAATGGGTAATCAATTTCGGATCTATGTACCGATAGAATCCTTACATCATCCCGAAAGACACCAGCTATGGATAAGCTTATTTCCAGAAATTGCCGTTTGAAATTGCCTTCTGTTGCGACTTCGACGGCAGCTATAGCGACGATTAATAAACCAAATTAGTCAGCACCCTTTTTTTCTACGGAAATCCCCGTGGATACCTCCCCTATTGCTAGCGAGGGCGGTTATGTCGGAATCGAACCGACTAAAACAGCACGCCGCAGTCTCAGGTCTTTAGCGCCGGGATGCATTAGTCAGCACCCTGGGTTCTTTCAATTCATAAGTCCCGACAATCACTGTTGATAATAGGTAGGCTGGTTCCTAGTAAGCATATGAACCACTAAGTAACTAACTACCACATACATCATTCTCTGAACCTTTTCCCAACTCAGTTGGGGTCGGCTTTCCAGTCTAACTGTGATGCGGCTGAACTTCGATATTTTCCGTGGAGCGACTGCCATCTGACCTGGACTTTTGTGGGCTCCAACTACTTACCCGTAACTACTGCCATAGATGTTTTATGGCAACCGGGACCGACGGCTTAACGTGCTCTCCGAGGCACTAATAAACCTGCGATAAATACACACATAACTTCGAAAAGCATCGAAAAGTCATGTGTGTGCCATGGTGAACCTGGGATCGAACCCGAGACCTCGTCTCAGCAGTCCATTACCCAAACCACTAGGCTACACAACAGTAAGAAAATCAAATAAGTTAGGACACACTCAAAGCGTCAGTTCGTTGCCCCCTTAATGTGGCCACTAGAGTGGTTTTGCTAAACCTAATATGGTTAACTTCCTCCGCACTGCACAATGGAATTCGCAACGCCATGTGTGGTCGAAATGGAAGTTATTAAATAAATTTAAGCTGTTTGTGACTCAACGACACCTTTGTTACAAACTTTATTTAACTTGCAAGTTAAATTAGAAAAACTGCGTCTTTTTTTTAAATACTACGTAGGTGGGAGACAAGCACACGGCCCACCTGATGGGAAGCGGTCACCGTGGCCTATAAACGTGTGCAACACTAAGGGTGTCACACACGCGCTGCCTACCCTGAAGGGAAGGGGGAGTCCAAAAGTAGTGGTCGTCATTTCCAAGGAATGTCTCTAGAATGGTGATTCAGAATTAGTAGCATAGGATAAATTTACCTTATTATTCTGTAAACGAACGGACATAGAATGTAAATGTATGTTTATACATATTCATACATACTAATATTTGTATAAGTGAGGGTAGGAAAACAAATCTCAGCCAGTTCTCAACGTTCAACAACTAATTCAGTTCCTTTAAAGCTTCGTACTTCGTTATAAACATTAGTGTTAATATACAAAGGAACGGACATAGAATGTAAATTACTGTTGAATAACTAATTCGTCGGATGAAACTCGGCTCGCGTTAGAGTTTAATGGGGCGGGCTCTTCAAATTTGTACTGTTTCCTCGTAACTGAGTTAGCACTGAGCTGATTATGTTAAACGTTTGGTAATAGTTTTGTGATCAGCGTCTTTAGATATATGATGGATGGATCCACCTGTTGTTGGGTTATGGAAGGTCTAACTAACCCGACAGTCTTTGCTTGCAGATGAAGGAGTATCGGGTTCAACAAGTTTTTCTTCCGGGATTTTTCTCGTTGAAAAAAAAAATTATATTATTTTAGACACAAGTTACGCAACACATACCTTCTGAAAAACATATTAAATAAAAAAAAATCATGTAATAAATAACATTACTTATCACTGTGGCCCATGGCCACCAAAGAGACAACACTCTCTACCGGCGCCTAAGCAGATGAGATTTAATATATTATGGTTGAATACAAGAAGACAATTACCCCCGTGAAAACCACAAAAACCAAATGATGGAAAGGAGGAAGAATACAACAATACATCAATAGTTGCACCAACATTAAACAAAAGTTGTAAATCAAACTAGATTGCCCGAGAGTCCAAATACAGTGTTACACAAGTTGAATCTGTTCTGCAACAAAACTGCACTTGCAGGGAGATTGCTTTTTAAACTGTGTTGTTAGTTTAACGTGTTAACAGAGATTTCTAACTGGGGCTTTTAACATACATTGACAGATAAAGACTGGGTAGTGTGCAGCTGATGTGGTGTATGAAGTCTGGGATCAAAAGCCTAGATCACTTATTGGATTTATCTGGTTGATTTTTCTTTTGCAACTTGATGGTAATAGGCTCACCTCTTGTTACTTGGAATCTAAATACCTACAGCTGGTGAAATTAATGATAGGTATTTATTTGCTAATTTATATACATTTTGAAATTGAAAAAGAGACTGTGCTGTACATTGGAGATATTTAAAACAAAATATTCGGATTATGTTAAATGTTGTAAGTATGCTTTAAATAATATTTTTTTAAATTCTTGTCTGTTTGGCCTTGGTTAGACCTACAATCTGCTGTAAGTTTGTAGAACCGGAGATATGACCAAACGATAACTAACCTCTGCGTGGCCGGAGCCGCGGGCATCAGCTAGTTTACTATAAATCGGCATAATGTCACATCCAAAACGAGACTCAACCTAAGGCATATACAGGGGGTTCCACTCATACGCACGAAACGCTTTATCGATTCATTCATCATGCGTACAGCTAAGGAGTGGAATTCCCTGCCTAAGTCTATGTTTCTGGCAAGCTATAACCTGGGAATATTCAAGTCACGAGTGAATAGGTTCCTTCTAGGCAAACGTGATACATCGTAGACCACATCGTCACTTACCATCAGGTGAAGTAGTGGTCAAACGTAATCCTATCTTGAAAAAAAAAAGAAACACATTCGAAATTTCGCTTATTTACTCCCACAGTTCAATAAAAAGCGTTACTATTTTAGTAGGCGCTTTTCTACTGATTACTTTTAAATACAGTAATCAAGCTATCGCTACAAAGTCAATCTCCAGCCCATAATAGTGTAATCAAACCATAACAAACTAAACAGATAATAATATAGGACATTACGGGCTGATTACGCCGATTACCAACAATTAATGGTAATTACGCAGTCATAACGTAACCGGGCGGTCTAATGTTGGCGCTTTGGATTGAAATATCGCTGACTTAGGTGCATTGTGGTACTATACATAGGTAAATATCTATTGACATCTGTCTGTAGATACATGCATTATGTAGGTTTATGAAGGAAAATTAAAGTGTGATATTTCTTAATTTTGTATATAGAAATAAATATAATAAATTAAAAAAATAATAATGGAAGTGTGGTGTTGCACATGTCTATAAGCCACGGTGACCGCTTCCCATCAGGTAGGCCGTGCGCTTGTCTGCCAACTAAGTGGTATAAAAAATTATTTTAGGACATTCTATACGGCGCTATCTAGACCCAAAATAAGTACTTGCTAGCTTGTTTTCTAGAATGCGGATAGACATAGGTACTTAGATGCATTTTATTGTTGTGGAGCGAGGGAAATATCTTATTAGGGCCACTTTACATCCTAGTATCTGTTGACCTAGTTTCAGTTTTAGTCCCCGAAGCGACCCCAAATGCCCAAAGTGCATGGCACCAGCAGAGACGAGCTCGCCGAGTGCCCCATGTACTCGATGATAAGATGGGAGAATATAGGGACGGACACACTGGAAGAAGAACACATAGAGGATCCGGCAATCCCGGCGTCGTCGGCGAGTTTTAGTCGATTCGAGACCGTCATAACCAGGGATTTCTGCCCGATAACAAAAAATTCAATAAGTAGGTATCTACTTAGCGTGAATATGCACCTACTATGCAATCTCATTATTAAAACACCATCAAATAATCGCCAACTAATCGATTACGCGTATTACCAAACTTTAATTACGAGATAGCAGCGAACGTTCAAGATCATGGTACGACGGGTCATTAACATAATTAGGGTATCGGACGCGGATCGTTTACGTTACGTGATCGGACCCACCAGTGTCCGAGAGCCGATATTGGTATATCATTATCAGTGTACGTTATCATCTGTTGAATTGCATTGATTTAGACATCGATATTGATAGAAAGAGACTGAAAGGACGGTACTTAAGTCTCAGGCATTCAACTTTATTTACTGAGGACTAATTAAAGAGATATTAAATTTTAAACTTTCGCGTTCCATGAATATTATACGTAAACGGGAATTAACGCGATCACGTTAAAGGTATATACATACCTTTGGATGCCTGACGTTTCGACGTAGAAGAAGAACCGGCTACCTCACGGACTATATACCTTTAACGTGATCGCGTTAATTCCTGTTTACGTATAATTAAAGACATATCTTAAAAATCAGTTTTAGTCTAGTCTCGATCTCCCAAATGTCATACTATATTCTAAATTAAGTCTCCTCCTAAATGATAGAAAAAAAGTTATTCTTTTGGTTACAAGAATACCTTTTTTGACGTTCGGGAGAATCCGAGAATTGGCCCTTTGATTAGTTTCTGGGATTCGACCGCAAATCTACGTTCATTAAACCGAAGGGTACAGTAGTAAGTATCCATGTTACATCAAACCTATATAGAGACACTTTCGTGAACCTTACATGTAGGTAATCAATGAACTTACAATTTTTTTCTAAACACCTAAGTAGATCACCTTTCTTGGCCGTTTTTTAAACATCCAGATCTACTTTTTAGGCGAAAGCTTCCTAAGCGCTGTAGCACGCAAAGAGCGTAATGGTTTCCAATTATATGCATTCCATTAATAGGCTCTTGGTAATAGCTATGGAATTTTAAACGAGGTCTCATGTAAGAGCTAGGTAAACTAAAATTTCAAGCAAAATTCCTACCTTATACAACTTTTAAACAGAATAACGAACTTTGACGGAAATATTTTCATGCTATGTAGCAATCACGGATTTGGAATAAGCTAGATGCGGCAAACCATTCTTCGCAGTCACCGTGACGTAGAATTTGTTCGAGATGGACCCAATAACTTCTAAACGGATTTTGAGAACCTAACATTGAGTGTCGTAACCGGAGACGTAGCCAAAAATTGATAACCGATCTCATTTCGTCCGCGCGGGCGGAACCGCAGGCATCAGCAAGTACACGTAGAAACACCCAGACCAACACACCAAAGTCACATTACATAATTATTAATATTAACCGATCAACGACCGCGTAACTCGATCGTGGTGCACCCGACCTTATCATCGATTCTCACGCTCGACAGCTCTGATGCGTCGAGTATTATTAGACACCTTTATATAGAGCACTCGATAGGGGTAATGATGACGTCACACGCCGCTGATCGATGTAGTGAAAGCACGCACAAAGTGCGTCGGGTTAATTGAACTTCAAAGTGATAATGCCAAGTATGAAGAGCACGATTTGCGCGTGCGCATACCGTCGATTTATGTAGTTGTTTGGTAAAATAAACTTATTGAAATGGTTGAGATGGCGTGTGAGTTATTGCTAAACTAGCTGTTGCCAACGGCATCGCCTTCTAAGTTTTGTAACTCGTGTAAAAGTAATAAAATTACCAAAGACAATAAAAATGTTCCAGAAAATATAGATAGCTATTGAAGCACGCTATTAAGGTATAAGAAAACTTTTCAGAAGCAAAATCCCTGTATCCAATTAAATGAAAAAGAAAATATTCAAAGAAACTGAAACACAAATCGTTTAGGGGTCTGCGTGAATCCCGGGAAATCCCAAGAAATCCCTACAAACGAACGCGATCCTTTAATATTTCATGACGTGTGTTTTTAATGTGAAGGTCCTTGGGGATTACAGAGAATACATAAGCATGCCTTTGCAGATTTAGGGGATGCTAATCTCATTTAATATTTTGCAAATGCTGCAACTTTCGTCTTATATTAAGTACTAGCTTTTGCCCGCGGCTTCGCCCACGTAGATGTCGGTTATCACGACCAAACATAGCCTATGTCTCGAGGTCTAATCTAATCTACCCCTATACCAAATTTCATCAAAATCGGTTCAGCGGTTCAGGCGTGAAAGCGTAACAGACAGACAGACAGACAGAGTTACTTTCGCATTTATAATATTAGTATGGATTAGATAGATACATATATCTGTCATTAAGCCTTTCACGCAAGTCCACCGGTTTCGAGTGCTTTTGACCTGCCCTTTTTGCAATAACTCTTTAATTTGATCATAATTATATACTCTGTGAGGTCGATCCCGGCTTGCCTGCCCACTTATATGTGCCTTACATATTTAAAGTTAAGCCTAAAATACCTAACTAACAAACATACATAGAAACTTTCGCGTTCATAATATAAGCAGGAGTGAGTAGTAGAGTAGGATTTAGTTAGAAGATCACGTTACGTTACAATACTAACCAATTTATTTTCATATCTTTTTACTATCTCGTTAGGAAGATACCTTGGAAACTATTCCATGAGAATAGGAATTTGCTCACGGCAACATAAGTGAGATAGATCTACCACATTCTGTGGGATAAGCTAGCGCTTACGTTGGCATATTGAGGTCGTGAACTCAACAAAACTATTCTCGTTCCGGCGACTTAGGTCCTAACTCTTGCTAGTACTAAGAACTAAACTCGTCCTTTAATTGTCAAAATGGAATACCAGAACAACATTAAACTACGGAATACTCCTAATATGTAGTACAGAGAACTAGAGTACTAACTAATTTTCCAAGTTGAACATTGTTGCACTGTGTTGGTACGTATCGAACCTTCTAGATAAATTAATGGCTCAGATGGTTTCAACGGTGAAGTTTATAAAGCTGTTTATGTGGAATGGGATGTGTATGTAATGGTGACCCTCTTTCCTGAGGTACTTCAGCGTACCATCAAGCGAGGTGAAGTCAACTGCGCCACCGACCTTGGAAGGGGTAGGGTTGAGAGGTTTGGGGGGGGAGGAGGTTGTAGAAGATGGAGATTGGGAGATGAGTGGGGGATTGTGAGTTCTGGCCACCCTACTTACCACCGCGCACCGGGAACACAACACTATGGTAATTATGGCCGCGGTCTTCTATAGGGAAAAGGTATTACCCCAGATGGACTGCTTAGATCAGACGGGAGATACCGACGACGTGTCCTACCTCCGTTATAATATTTTTTTTTTTTTTATACTACTTAGGTGGCAGACAAGCACACGGCCCACCTGATGGGAAGCGGTCACCGTGGCCTATGAACGTGTGCAACACTAAGGGTGTCACACACGCGCTGCCTACCCTGAAGATAATGGGGGAGGGCTGGGAAGGAGTGGGGAGGCTAGGAAGGGATGGGAGGAGGAGGGGTAAATTGAGCTCTGGCTACCCTACTTACCGGCGGGAACACAACTCGATGGTTATTATGGCCGCGGTGTTCTGTAGGGCGGAGGTACTACCCCAGTCGGACAGCTCATTTCGGACGGGAGATACCGTCGTGTCCTACCTCCTGTAAAAATAATGATGATGACCCTTGAAAATTTCCAACGTTTATATAGGTACTATTGTGACCGGTACCCTGCCGACTCGTATACTTGTTAACTACCTTATTAATATAAAAGTCTATCGAAACCATAAACCAGTTCACATAACTTATTTCAAACGATAAACAATAAAACGGATACACAAACTGAAATCAAATCTGAAAATCGTTAACTAAACAAAAACATAATATTCTCAACATTTTGTTAGGTCTACCTGTATCTGACAACAAAGAAAGAGGTCATCAAAGAAACAATAATATACTTACGAATAAATAAAAGAATCAGAAAACAGACCCTTGTTACCTTTCAGAAAGGATCGTTGAAGGGAGGTTTTGTATCGGAGAAAGCCCGGGGACTTGATTCGCGATGGCGAATTGTCCACCTTGTCCGGGTCTTTGAAGCGGATGACTCGTTACTATGGTGATGTGCCACGCTGGATGAGAGGGTTCGTTATACTGTTTTCAGAATATCTATTTATAAAAATAATTGGTATATCGTTAATTATGTTTAGATAGAGACGTAAAGAAATATGAAAGCAGTTAATGACAAGAGGAAAGGAGACCTTAAAAGGATGGACAGGATAGTGTAAAAGATATTATGGCCGAAAAAGGGATTGACATAATTTTAAGAAAACGAAATCGATTTCAACTAACCAAAAATAACTGAAGAAAAATAATAGAAGTTACAAATTATAATTTATAGAAGAGACATTCATTACAGAAAGTACTTGAATACGTTAAAAGACTATTTCTCTGTATTTATGTGCAAGATTTGATTAATCTCTGAAACGGTCGAGCCGATTTTCATTCATAAGCATTTACTAAAAAAACTACTGTTTCAATACCATAAACAGAGTTTCCAATTTCATTTATTCGTATTACAGCCATCCAGTCAATTTTAGCGTAAATATCTTCTTCTAATATTCTGCTATATGGCACCTGTTTCTAATTTCGTAATAACGCTCCAAGCTCTAGTGATATCTTACCAGGTAGTAATGAGTGATGCAATTCTAATCCTTAGTTATTTCGAGGAACGCTAGGGGACTTATCCGAGGGAGAGAGGGGTGCGAGGGGCTAGAGGGGCGTCTCGTCACTAAACATGAAACGTTTTGATGAATATTTTATGTGACTGTGAACGTGTAAATAATGGAAGTGTTACCATAGCGGATTAACATCTAATTAGGAGGTATGAAAGTCTGTCGAGATGGATCTGACAGGGTTGTAATTGCAACAGGAAATTACGTTTTTATAAGTTTTCAACGACTTTCATAGGTGACTTAGGTAGACGGAACACAGTTTGGTTTTAGTCGGTTCGATCCCGACATAACCGCTTTACTGGTGAGGTGGTACCCGTTGGGGGTTTCCACACGTAAAGGAAGGTTTTAGGTTGAGAAAAGGCAAATTTTTATTACATTTTATTTCTAACTTGACACGATATCCTAAACCAGCAAAATGGTATGGATTTAGGGAGTGCTTGAAGCTTTGAAAAAAAAATCAACAGTTTTTACAAGCTATTACTCTGTGACTAAAATGTCATTGGCTTATACACATGACGGCGTCATCAGTTGCATGATGACGAGAATGAACCGAACTTACTAATGAAATTTCATTCTAAATATACATTCTACTAAGTTAATTGGTTAAATTAACATAGTTATATTGTTCACGTATAAATAAATTAATTGTTAAATCGATAAAAACTTTCACGATTGAAAAGTTGGCATACTTTGGCGTGACAAAAGTTGGCAAAGTTTACGATATGCGGGGTGGCATCCTGCCAAGCCTTTGTATGTTTATTACATGAGCAATCATCAATTTATTTTAACAATTGTAATTGATACTAACTGCTGCCAGAGGCTTCGCCCGCCTGGGAACGGAATATATACCTACTAGGTACTCATCAGAAAAATCGAAACACTTTAGTTTTTATGTATAATAAGTATGTATTTACAAAAAAAAGTATATAAATATGTTTATCAGCATTCTAGAACCCATAACACAAGCTAGTGAAACTAAGCTTACTTTGGGTCTAGGGAGCGATGTGTAGAATGTCGTAGAGTATTTATTTATTTATTTATTTATTATTATTATATTTGAATTCTAAATTCTAATTCTAATTTCAACATTAACATTAGAATTTGGAAACCTCATATTATTCACTATTAAACGACATTTGACATAATATTCCTAATTATACACATTTTTCTAATAGCCCTTAGAAAACATAACTGGCAAGGTGTTTCGATTTTTCTGATGAGAAGTGTATACCTATTTAATTGGAGAAATGTGGAAGGTTTGAATTATAACAAGCGTCTCTTTTTCTATAGCGAATAATTACAGTGTTAACTACAATAAAATTACAAATTGTGCTTATAATGAAGTAAGAGGTCACAAAACATATAAATACAGAAGGTCAGTTTCGTACAACGGGCCAAAATAAACACTTACTTTCAAGGGTGTATATCGTCAAAGCATGGAAACTCGTAGAGAGATAGATCATCGATATCTAGGTCTAGAGTTATACCTTAGGGCCAATATGTTCGGTTCTGTCCCAGTGTTAAAAAATCAATTTCATACAAATAGTTTCACTTAATGTTTATTGTGCACTTGACGTTTTATTACGAGCATGTTCTGTTAAACTTATAATGTGCGATTTCGTTGAAAATCGTTTATTATTTATTTGTGATTAATAATATTATGGTATTTGAATAACTGTTTTACTTCTACTTCTTCTAATTGCTACCTGTCCCTTTTGCCCATACCCAACGACCCGGCTCTATAGTATATTTGGCTTAGTTCCGCATTCGTCCCGCCTGTTTGCCCCACATTCCTGAAATTTCCTTAATCTTGCTCCGTGGTTGAGATACTTGTGAATAGAATGTCGACGTATGCATGTGTTGTCGAATATTCTATGAAACTGGCCTTCTGTATCTAATTATATTGTGGTCTTAAGGTATTCCACCTTTATACCACTAGTAATAAATTAAATTGTTGGGGACATTATTATAGCCGACACCGTGTAATGGGAGTGTCCCCTTACTTTTATTAAACACCAAAAGGGAATAAAAGCACTGCGTCAGCAATTATGAATGGAAATTGTTTTATTAGATTACAACAATGATAACTGGTTCGATAATACTGTGGTATGTTTGATACCCGGGTCGTAAAACTGCTAGTATTTTTGTTAGGTTACTTTTTAATCTACTGTTGTTTTATAACTTTTCTACATGACGTCATCGCTTTTAATAGTGTGTGTATAAAAAAATGTTCCATAAATTTACCGCTAAACTGCGCCACGATCGAGTAGGTAAGAACTCCGCACTAGATACTCTTTCAGACAAGTTTTTTTTACCACTAAGGTGGCAGACAAGCACACGGCCCACCTGATGGGAAGCAGTCACCGTGGTTTATGGATGCGTGCAACACCACTGCCGACCCTGAAAAACTTTCTAATGCCCTTCTTGTAGTCGCTAGGTAGTTTTCAGAATATGATGGGTATTCTAAAAAGATGCTGTTTTATCGACAGGAGCCTTATTTTTTTGATGATATTTCATACGAGTCGCCTGTTGTCCACCTCAGACTCGATCATATCCGAATATAAACACCGACGACACCCAGAATCTTACCCACCCACTAAATTGGAAAGGTGTGCTCCGAAACATTCAGGAGCGAAATTACCTAACCCATAAAGGGAAAATTCAGTGAAACAGGATATTGCACACGACAGCCAATATTCTGCGGGGTACTAAACTCGTATTAGCGCCATGTTTGCAGGACCACAAGTTAAATGGATTATTAATATGACTTGGTTTCGAAATGGATTGCGGGTGACGAAATAGCGGTGAGAGAAACCTTTTTTCAATTTCGTTTTTGAATGGGTAGGCACATAGGTATATTAGATGTTGGTACATATTTTTATTTTGTATCTTCTGAACAATTTGAGGAAGTCATGTTTACAAAATATTTTGTTTTATCGAGACGATCACGCTATCAAACCGGGAAAGAGATGTTGTTTGGAAATAAATATGGCAGAAAGGAAAAAGACCATGAGAATGAGATGCACTGAGCATCAAAACAGCAACTGGTCTCCAAGAACCGGACTAAGGGTTAGGACTACATGTCGTCCGAGGAGAAGCAGGGTTCCAATAGGATAAGATCTAGGTATCCGTTTTTCCTGGAGGCGTAGAAAAAAGATACTTCCCTTACTGATAGTACAGCCATGGTTCGCCATGTGCAGGTATAATTACCTAATTCTCCAACATTACGATGACGGTCGAATCGAATACCCTTCATATTAGGTTACTTTCGATACTGCACGAAGAAACAAGAGCAAGGCAGTTCAGCTCGCCCGACAATTATTGGTTATATGGAAGTTTTACGTACATGCGACTTTTCGATGAAATGGTCCTTCGGTGAAACGGACGGTCGAACTAAGAGCTAGTCGAAAATCATGATACATCGATGATATGTAATATCAGCAATTTGGACGTTCGAGCTAATTACTTTGGAGAACTAGCTACCGGGCACATGACATTCGACACCGAGTAGTTCATCAAATTCAACCGCTGTATTGTGTGTATGCACAGGCACGCACACATACAACCTGTACGCAATACCTGTTAGATGAAGAGAGCTTACTGTATACCTACTATGGTACAGCGCTCTCTAATGATCATGAAATATAGCGCGCATCTGGTTCCCTTTTCAGAGAATAACATGTAGGGAAGCTGAGTACCTACTTGCAATCATAAAGCTGTGTGGTTTCCGTGATTAAGCACCTGCATCTGAGTGTTTTCGGTGGAATATAACTAGTAAAATGTTTTATAACTATAAACTTTAAGCGTGTCATTGTAGTTTAAGTGCAAAGCACGAATGTGTGTTTTTCTGATCGGAAAAAATGATCATCCAGGACGGGATTTGAACCCGTGACCAGTCCCTTACAGGGGGAATGCTCTGACCAACTGAGCTACCTGGACCCATCCTAGATGCTCGAAATTTTCCGATATATTCTACGACGGGTTCAAGTCCCGTCCTGGATGATCATTTTTTCCGATCAGAAAATCATTGGAAATAGTTAGCATGCAATTGCTTAAAATTTCATTCAACGAATGTGTGTGTCTCTATGCAACATACAAAGATTATATTTCAAGGTCAAGTATTGATCCGTGCCGAGTAAACTCCATTAATTTAGCAGACATATATGAACGTTAACAGTTGTAAAATTACTTTTGAGTGTCTTTGAGTAGGGCCTAGATATCGTATCGCAGCAGTATACACGAGTAGGTTGTTTTGTGTGGTTTTTTTTTATACTACTTACGTGGCAGACAAGCACACGGCCCTCTTGATGGGAAGCGGTCACCGTGGCCTATGAACGTGTGCAACACTAAGGGTGTCACACACGCGCTGCCTACCCTGAAGGGAAGGGGGGAGGGCTGGGATGGGGTGGGGAGACTGGGAAGGGATGGGAGGAGGAGGGGTACAATGAGCTCTGGCTACCCTACTTACCGGCGGGAACACAACTCGATGGTTATTATGGCCGCGGTGTTCTGTAGGGCGGAGGTACTACCCCAGTCGGACAGCTCATTTCGGACGGGAGATACCGTCGTGTCCTACATCCTGTGTGTGGCAAATGGGGTAATTGATGTGGGGAACAGTTAGAATTTAAAAACTATTATGAAGAGCGATATACAGTGGAACTTGGCATACGAAAATGATCAGTCGTGGTGTTGTAGCTAAAGTGTTCCCGGTATGTAGGGTAGGCAGAGCTCACTGGAGGGATTCAGTGCTGTTGGCAGAGAGACCCCCTCCAAAGTTGGCACCGCAAGTGTGATGCTCTTGATGTTGCACCGCTTCCTATCAGGCTGTATCAGGTGGGGCGTAGGCTTGTCTGCCACCCAAGTGGCAGGAAAAATAAAAAAAGTGTTCACAACTCACGAATACTTTAAACGACACGAAACAAAATATTTCAGTCATTCCTTACACTAAAACCCTTGTAATTTTCCTTAACGTGTCTACGGAAATCTTTACCGTTAAAGAAAACGCATGACGCAAAACTTGACTGAGAACTTCGCAACTCTTAACATCAGGTTAAAATTATGCAGAAACAAAAGAAGTTGAGAATATTTGCTAAACAAAAACACCTGTAATTGTAAACTCAGTTTCAGAATTACTTCCTAACGGTTCTGTTAGGGCGCTACCACGGTGCAATCTGCGACGAAATCTAATTTCGACAACAACTGTTTGGACTTCAGGTTTGAACAGATTTTAGTTTTAGACTGAAAATTGAAGCAAATTTTGCAAGAAACTTTCTGTCCCTTCATAATTGGAACTTTTGAAGTGAATATTACTTTAGGTGCGTTAATCGATTTTATTGGTTCGATATGAACAGTGTACCTGAAAGGGAAACAAATGGTAAGCCTTCTTTACTCTCATAAACTATAAAATAATGTAGAATTCTGGTTATTATCCTACTCCTATTAATATTATAAACGCAAAAGTTTGTAAGTCTCAATTCATGGATGTTACTTCTTCAAGCAAAAACGGCTTTTGCTGAAATTTGGTATAAAGATTTATTATAGTCTGAAATGACACATAAGCTACATTTTATCCATAGAATAGACTCTTATGGGAAACATGCGGTATTCCACGCGGGCGGAGCCGCGGGCAACAGCTAGTAATCAATATTAAACGAGAGGGTGGTAAGTTCTTCCTTAAAGAGAAGCATAATCCTGCCGTCAAAGATTTTAACTTTGTTTAATGTTTGAGTATTTTGTTTTTCTTTATCCTCATCATCCTTCTAGCGGTTTTCCAGTTGCGTCTATGGTTTAATACTTTGGGGTCCGGGATCTGTTTATTATACTTTTCCGGGTGCGACTGCTATCTAACCACCTTACTTCAACTTCTGACCATCCAGAGGGGTGAAGTTAATTGGCAGTCAAAATATAAAAAAAGCTAATTTATATTCTTGAAATTCTAAAAAGCCTGGTCACCCGATAATCTTGAAACTCGATACTTAGCTATATTAACTGAATTACCTACAAGGTTTGCCGCCTATCTTAACGACGGGTTATTCTGAGAACAAAACTATGTACCCAAATATTTAAGGTAAATAGCCTATTCCCTTAGTTGACCTTACTTCAAGTAACTTTAGCAATACAAAAGGGTTTAAAACCTAATTGAATTACAAGTACTTTCCCTTTACCTTGTAGGAACGATCTATTTACAGTTTCGAATTGAGACAATTTGCGAACAAATTTTCAGCTTCGACTAATAGATTTAGTAATTTGCTACACAATACACATTTTAATATATCAGTTGATCAGTATTCTAGATTAGAATCTAGTGCCTATCCACAACCTAAGTATGCTCAGTTTGAACTAGCGTAATAAAATAAGTCACAAGATATTATGATTACTTATTATATTAATGCTGATTTACCTGCAATGTTTAAATAACATGGTTAGTGGTCGCTACGCAACACAGCGCGGGGCAGAATTAAGATAAGTTATAAGTACTTTAAGGGGTGAGACAATAAAATCCCGCCATTTTGCCGCCCTACAAACAGAGCCTAATGGCAGTGTGCTGTTTACCTCACGACAAAGGCCCGGGGCGACGTTAAATATTTTATAATATTTGTTTAATGTGGCCCACAGCTATTTGAGGCAATCCCTACTTTATGTTGCTCATTATAATATTAACTTTGAACAAAGTTAGTACAGTTTTCGTGCTGAGTTTGGCTTTTTGGACAAAGAATACTTTGTTTTTTTTTACATGGTTTTATTAACGTCAGAAGTTTTATTTCACAAACTTCTTAGTATCGAAAATTTTATAAGTAGGTATTTGATATGACAATACATAAATTTGATACCAATTGGACGCAATACGATACGCCATAGTACATTGGGAGAGCAATGAACTGAAAAAAATTGATAGACACAGAAAATCCGTGCTTCGAAAAGTTTACATGCACTAGAAAACGACGCCTTCAATGCGCAGAAGTGCGCATAACGGGACTGGAGGACTCCGTCACGGCAGTGGAGCTTAAGCTCGCTATGGCGGAGGCCGGAGGCTGCTCCCCTGACACGGTCAAGGTCGGAGCTATTCGCTTCGGCCGCGGTGGACAGGGGGCAGCAGTTGTCGGCTGCCCTATCGCGGCGGCCCAAAAGGTTGCCGATGGGCGGAGCTTCCTGGTAGGAGGCTTCCTGAGGGTGCAGGCACGGCTCCTGCAGGTCCGACCGACCAGGTGCTTCAGGTGCCTGGCGGTTGGCCATGTGGGGGTGCAGTGCACGGCGGAGGTGACGGTCGGTGACCGCTGCTTCCGCTGTGGTCAACCCGGTCATAAAGCCGGCGAGTGCGGGGCTCCGCTGCACTGTTTCAGGTGTGCAGCGGGGGGAAAGCCGGCTGACCATAGGGTTGGCAGCAAGGCCTGTACCGGAGGGGAGCCGAAGCCGGGAAGCCGGCCTTCCGCCTCCAGTTCGCGGCAGGGTGCGGAGGTGGGGGTTCCATAATGGATCCCCAACTCCGCATCCTGCAGGTGAATGTGGGCCACGGTGCCTATGCTCAGGCCCTTCTGCTCCAGAGCATGGCACAGTGGTCCATAAATGTAGCTGCTGTCGCCGACCCGTACACGCATCGGTTTCTCGGGCCCGCTTGGGAGACCGACGTGGGCGGGCAGGCGGCACTGGTCCACAACGCCGCCGCCGGCACCCCTCCCCTTGTTGTTCTGGCAAGGGGACCCGGCTGCATTGCGGCGTTGGTGGGTGAAATAGCGGTCGTGGCCGCATACTACATGCCTAGCCGAGGCGAGGGGATAGACGCGTACGAGCGATGGCTCGTACAGCTGTCCGTCGTCGTCAGAGCCTGCCAACCCCATCCGGTTCTGGTGCTCGGGGATTTCAACGCCTGGTCACGGGCCTGGGGTTCCCGGTACACGAACCCAAGGGGCACGGCATTGGAGAACTGGGCCGACAGATCCGGTCTAGTTCTCCTCAATCGGGGAGCCGAGGACACGTTCGTGACCTCGAGGGGCAGTTCCATCGTGGACCTTTCGTTCGCGAGCCCCTTGTTGTTCGACCGTGTCCAGGACTGGCGCGTCGTTGTGGAGGAGGAGACAAAGTCGGATCACCGATACATTCGGTTTGATGTCTCCCCTCCTGCAAACGCTGCGCCGGTCACACCGGCTCCTCAGGCGCCGCGCTGGGCGCTTAAGCGACTAGATCGGGAGCTCCTCCTGGAAGCCGCCATCGTACAGGCCTGGGCCCCTGCGCCGGACAGGCCTGTCGACGTAGACGATGAAGCGGAGTGGTTCCGGGAGGCCATGACCCGTGTCTGCGACGCGGCGATGCCTAGGGCTCCGCCCTATAATCCGAGGCGTCAGGTCTACTGGTGGTCGATGGAGATCGCGAGGCTGCGTCAAGCCTGCGTGATCACGCACCGCCGGTGGGCCCGATTCCGTAGGAGGCGTCGCCGCCCCGCAGATGCGGAGGCCCGACAGGCGGAGTTATACGCGGAATACAGGGAGGCCCGAAAGGCCCTCCGAGCGGAGATAAGGTGGGCCAAAGCCGAGGCCCGCCGTGAGCTGTTGGAGACGTTGGAGCGGGATCCGTGGGGGCGGCCCTATCGCATGGTGCGGGGCAAGCTGCGCCCTTGGGCCCCGCCGTTGACCCAGTGTCTCCAGCCAGATCTCCTCGGAGGAGTGGTTAGCTCCCTGTTCCCAGCGAGAGCGGTGGAACAAGTTCCGCCGCAAATGACTCCACCTCGGTCGCCTGTGGCGCCCAGCGTGGATGACGACGACGTACCCGAGGTCGCTTGGGTAGAACTGGAGCTGGCGGTGCGAAGGCTCAAAGCCAAGAACACCGCCCCGGGACCCGACGGCATTCCAGGCCGAGCGTGGGTCCTAGCTCTAGACGACGATGCTCTCGGGCCCCGACTGAGAGGGCTTTTCAGCGCATGTTTGGAGCGGGGCCAGTTTCCGAGACTGTGGAAGACGGGGAAGCTGGTCCTCATCCGAAAGGAGGGGCGCCCGGCGGACTCACCGTCCGCCTACCGGCCCATAGTGTTGCTCGACGAGGTGTGCAAGCTCTTTGAAAGAGTGATTGCGAAGCGCCTCGTCGAGCACCTCTCCAGAGTGGGGCCGGACCTGTCGGATGGCCAGTACGGCTTCCGGCAGAGGCGCTCCACCGTGGATGCCATCATGCGCGTGAAGGCTCTGGCGAAGGATGCAGTTGCCCGGGGTGAGGTGATGCTGGCGGTGTCCCTGGACATCGCCAACGCGTTCAACACCTTGCCCTGGAGTTGCGTTAGGGAGGCGCTCGTTTATCACGAAGTGCCTCTCTACCTTCGCCGCATAGTCGGGGCGTATTTGTCGGAGAGAGCCGTCATCTACCCGAGCATGACCGGTCTCGGCAGGCGTGAGATGTCGTGCGGTGTTCCGCAGGGATCGGTCTTGGGGCCGCTCCTGTGGAATATCGGCTACGACTGGGTGCTTCGCGGTGAGCTCGTGGACGGGGCAGCCGTCACGTGTTACGCGGACGACACGCTAGTGACGGCGTGCGGGGCGTCTCACAGCGAAGCGACCCTGAAGGCCACGACCGCGGTTGCCCAAGTCGTGGGTCGGATCCGGCAGCTGGGTCTCGAGGTGGCTCTGCATAAAACCGAGGCCCTGTTTTTCCATGGGCCTCGGAGCGCGCCACCGGCGGGATCCAGCATCGATGTGGGAGGCATATCCATCGGCATTGAGCCCCAGATGAAATATTTGGGGCTCGTGCTCGACGGCCGATGGGACTTCGGGGAGCATCTCCGAAGGCTGGCCCCCAAATTGAAGGGCACGGCTAACGCTCTGGCGCGGCTGTTGCCCAACATGAGGGGGCCGGATGACTCCTGCAGGAGGCTCTACGCGGGGATCGTGCGGTCCATGGCCCTGTACGGGTGCCCGATCTGGGCGGAGGCCCTGAAAAGCCGTAACTGGCGCACGCTGCGAGCGCCGCAGCGCGTTATGGCTATCAGGGTCATCAGGGGGTACCGCACGATCTCCTTCGAGGCGGCGAGTCTCCTTGCCGGGACTCCACCGTGGGACCTGGAGGCGAGAGCCCTTTCGCGCCTATACTGGTGGCGAAAGGAGGCGCAGGAGCGGGGACTGGACCCGGAGCCTCGAGTAATCGAGGCCGTCCACGCCCAGCTCCGCCGGGATACCGTGGTGGAGTGGAAGGACCGACTTGGGCAACCAAGCGCGGGGCACGCCGTTATAGCGGCGGTAAGACCCGTCATGGAGGACTGGCTGGAGAGGCCTTACGGGGGCCTCTCGTACCGGCTGACGCAGGTGATCTCTGGTAAGGGGTGCTTCGGGGATCACTTGTGTCTGATTCGGAAGGAGCCAACGCCCGAGTGCCATCACTGCGATGCGGGCGAGGACTCAGGGCTGCACACGTTGGCCGAGTGTCCAGCGTGGGAGGTGCCGAGACAGGCCCTCCTGGCAGCCCTCGGGGTGGGAGTCCTCACACTGCCGGTGCTGATCGCAGCGATGGTGCAGAGTGCGGACGCGTGGTCGGCCGCCGCCTCCTTCTGCGAGCAAGTGATGCTCGAGAAGGAGGCGGCGGAAAGGGTTCGGGAAAGGCTGCATAGAGCTCTCCCGAACGGCGGCGGGCGCGGACGCCTAAGGCGTCGGAGGTCTAACGACCTCCGTCCTCCATGAGCGCTGGCCTGGGGGTGACGGGTGGAGCCGCCTGTCACCCTAGCAGAAGCAGGCCGAGGCGGCGGCGCGCGAAAGCGCGCCCCCCCCCTATTCCGGGGGTATGACGGGAACCACTCGGTTCCCAAACCCGAGGGGGCCATCTTGAATCCGGAGATGGCCCGGGTCAAGCCGGGGTGCGAGGGAAATGCTCTTTGGGCCACCTTACACCCTGGCGTCAGAAGACCCTAGACGGCGTGCGGTTTTAGTCGGTAAGAGTCCGACATAACCTGCCCCGCTGGCCGCGGGGTGGGTATCCATGAGGATTTCCGCACGAAAAAAAAAAAAAAAAAAAAGGCTTCTTCAATTAAATATGATGAGATGAAAATACAGGCAATCAGTATTAGTAGATACCTATTAGCTTAACACATTACAAGTTACGGGAAAACCTTAGAACCTTAAAATTCAACATGAAATTCTAAAAAAATAGTAAAGCGCTAAATTTATTTTTAAATATTTTTACAAAAATAAATTTAATTGAATGTAAAATTCGTTTGTAAATTCATTAGTGTTGTGGAGGAACGGGACGTCACATCCCGTTCCTCCACAGTGTTCAGCTATTTCTGATGGTGACAGTACAGAAAACTAGAAACTAATCTTCAAAACCGAAAGGCGTTTATAGAGAGAAGTGTGCATAAAAGCTAAAAGTACTTACGTTACTGTTATTAAAACAACAACTAACTTATCCTTTAATTAGCAGTAAACCTGCGTACAACAAAGTGAAAATAATTCAGTTGGAGTGCTTTCATAAAACTGTATACTACTAACTTTTGAATATAAAGTTTGAGCCGACATTGTTCAGAATTATAGCACATAACCGGTGGTAACTATTGTATGAACAGTATGATCTTGATAAAAGTACCTACTCGTAATAGCATAGTAAGTCATATGAAGAGACAGCTCGGCAAATAAATATTGTTTTTAATACCATTTACGTGGCAGGACAGCACACACACCAGGGCCTCGATTCTGCTAAAGGCAAACCATTGTCAAACCACTGACATTCTAAAAATGCCATTTAATTGTAGACTTTATTACTATCAACTTAAAGTTTAAAATCAAATAATATTTTGTAGAGCGAATGAAAAAGTTAAATGTTTTTTTTCTTCATTTGATTTTAGACTAACTGTATAATAGTTAAGTCTACAATTAAATAGCAATTTTAAAGTGTCAGTGGTATTACAGTGGTTTGCCTTTAGTAGAATCGAGGCCCAGATGAGAAGTGGTTATTGCGGTTTATGGACGTGTGAGCACCCAAATAATAGCGTTATTAGTCTATGTGAGCACCAGAGGCGCCACAATCACGCTGCCGTTTCTGTAAAAACCTTCTAAGCCTTTCTTGAAGAACTCCATATCGTAGTTGCTGGGGAAAACCACAGCAGGGAAATCATTCCATATGCCTACGCGTGCGCGGGATAAAATTCCTCTCATACCTCATAGTGCGCACCGTTGACGGATGCAATGTGTGAGGAAAAAAGAGAGCTCTATCTCTTTTTTCCTCACACACAAGCTTCGTGTACAGCACTCTCTCTCTCTAAGTCTCAACTGCATCGCATTTGAATAGCTACCTACTAAGATTACGGTAATGCCCCAATATAAATTGCAAAATCGTTCGTAAAATTAGTTTTAACTTTAGTACACCGTAAAACAGCTATATAATAATTATCGGGCATGACGCAGCGGGAATGTCCGCGGTGAGGTTGGTATGCTCAGTCATAATGGAGAGGGTGAAATGATTCATAGGTGTTTCACTAAAGTGCTGTATCAGATTTCGTCACGTACAAACAATTTTTCATGAACACTTCAATATTAGGTAAACTGTTGCTCACGCTCGGTTTTATAATAATGTTAATGATAATGCTAGCTGAACGGCTAGCGATGGTAGCTGAATGTTTAAGGACGCGGCCTCTTCTCAGAGGTATCGTGTTCGAATCCAGCCGGACTAGCTGGAATTTATATGTGCTAATCACATGATTTACCATCTGCTGACAGTGAAAGACAAAATATCGTGAGGAAACCCACATATATCATAGAAGAAATTTTAAGGACATGTCCGATCTGCCAACCGGCATTAGGCCAGCGTGTGTGGATTAAGGTCTAAACCCTCTCAGCTCTCTTGTTAGATGGGAGGAGACTTAACCAATCGCAATCAAACATAAGGCAGAATTTAAGCCTGAATGAGTCCTTCTAGAAAACACATCCTGTATTATTCCGCAATTTGTTATTGCCGCTAATAAGGAACGGGTTCTAGGAAGAATATATTATACGGCAAACTTAAGGAAAGATCTCATCTCTCAAAGCTTATACACAAAATAATAACAAACAATAGGGTAAGTGTGTATTGTGAGTGTTTACAGTCATAGTTCGATTTAACACCAAAGAATGTGTTTCATATCCGAACACATCGAATCAATTGGTAACCAGCCTCGCGAGAACGATAATGTAGTGGCCACGAAATCGGAGGAATCGGAAATAATTCGACTCCGAAGACACAATACGGGCATCATGTAACGTTTTTTTAACAAGCTCCCAAGTGAAATTAGAGATTTACAATTTATTTTTGTAAATTAATTCTCTTTGTAAGTTTGGTTCAGAAGACCGTAACGGAACGTACTCGAAACGAACAATACCATAAGCCGTCTAGGGTTAAGACCCTAGACGGCTTATGGTCTTCCACCCCGGTATATAAGTATACCGGGGTGGAAGTTAGACTAATAAAATAATCCTTTGCAATCCGGCTGACCTGAGTCATGTACGACTATAAACCATCCCCATCTAATTCAACTGATAAGGTAATCAACACAACTGGCTATTGGCATTATAAGGCGGGACGAAGGTTGCCGAAGCGACTTGTGTGAAACAGAAAGAAGAAAGAAGAGATAGCTGTACTGTAAGTCGATTGAATATCTACGCAACATAATCGCGATTCTCGTGGCCCAATAACATACGCTGTCGCCTACACCACACCCTTCATCATCTTTCAATCGTCTCCATTCATGTTTGTACATTAAAAAGATGTGGAAATACGATTATGTATGTGGCAAAAGGGATAGGTAGGTAGTTACCTATAATATACTACATCACATGTCAGTAAGATACTTTGGCAAGAAAATTATAGGGGTTTAAAAGGCAATAACCATTATAGAGGTTCAACGAGGTGATTATGACTTCCACGGTAAAAAAAGTCAAGTGTGGCGAAATATTGCTTAGTTCTGAGTCTCAGCCATCACATAACTCATTCTGTCTAACCTTTCGGAAATAAGCAGTCGTGAGTATAGGTGGTTTATAAATAAAAATTGATTTTTTTAAGACAAGGAATCCTGCTATTGATGTATGGATGTTTGTTATTCTTTCATACAAAAATGGCTGAACGGATGTGAATCAGGTGACATAGTGGTCAAACGCGAGCCTATCGACTATAAAAACAGGGATAAATTACAGTCTGGAATAACTGAGAGTAGAGTTTAGACCTTAATCCACATACGCTGGCCTAATGCGGGTTGGTGGTTCTTAGAATTTCTTCTAACTAGGACATGTGGGTTTCCTCACGATGTTTTTCCTTCACCGTCACAATCAAATCTAAAAAATAAAAAAAATAAATTTAAAATTCAAAAACCCGACTGCCTAAAAACTGAAAAGAAAAAAACAAGCACTTAGATTGATGTCCGGTGGTCTAGAAACATAACAACTGAACAGTTGGGATCCATTATTCGACAGCCAATCTAATTTTTCAATGGATCCCGACTGTTCAGTTGTTATGTTTCTAGACCACCGGACATCAATCTAAGTGCTTGTTTTTTTCTTTTCAGTTTTTAGGCAGTCGGGTTTTTGAATTTTAAATTTTTTTTTTTTTTTTTATGCTTTTTAGTTATTTACATAGCTGCCCGGATAATAATGAAGCATAAAATCTATCTTTTATGGAGTTAATAATTTTCGTGTAGTGAAGAGACATCACCGAAATTCAACCTTAATTTTTATATTTTTGCTCATATCTCCGGTTCTACTAAACCGATTGTAATCAAACAAACGTAAGATTTTAAGTCTGACCAAGACCTTTTAAACAAATAAAACCGCATCGAAATTCGTTCAGCAGTTTTTGCGTCCATCGCAGTCAAATGTTTGTGGCGCCAAAAATCCGCCATTTTTATTTTCTAGAAATTTTAATATACCTGGTGTCACTCACACAATCATGACTAATCAAACAACACCTTATTTGTCAAAATCCGTCAAGCGGTTCAGGCTGTAGAGCGTGCAAGACAAATTTTCAAGATTTTCATTTTGCCGCCAAAAATCCGCCATTTTGATTTTCTAGAAATTTTAATATACTCAGTGTCACTCACACAATCATGACGAATAAAATGATACCTCGCATGTCAAAATCCGTCAAGCCGTTTAGGCTGTAGGCCGTGCCAAAGAAATGGACATACATACATACATACATACATACATAGTCTCGAAAAACATTACCCTCCTTTCTTTGGCAGTCGGGTAAAAAACACAGTGGATACATACGCATTACGCATAGGCTACTTTTATCCCTGGTATAGGTTCCCATGGAAAGTTGGTACGAGAACAGAATCCCACGTAGGCGAAGCCGCGGGCAAAAGCTAGTACAGTAAGCTTCAAGGTAATAGATACACTCTTGATAATGACATGAAAGTATAGAAGGTTTTTGGACTTTTGAGTATATGACATGTTGGTCTAGCGGTTATGACCAATGCTTTATGATTACTACAAGCGGGGGTTCAAATCCTCGGACGCTAAGCTCTTTTTGTAATCATACAATTATTTTTTTATTCTCACAAGCACTTTTTGTTAATTATTATTTAAGGAATCAAATTTTATAGTAGGTATGAGGTTTGTAAGTAAAGATAGACTAGTTGCATGAAAAAATTTAATTTAATTCGCCGAATTACATTTCTAGGACTGCATGGAGTCCATTTCCTGGTTGAGTATACAGTTTTTCTTTTCTATCTGACTTAAATTGGGGTTACTTATTTTTAGATTTTACCTGACCTAAATTTATTAACAAAACACAATGCCTAACCTAAGTGAAGTATAAATTGTTTAATATTACCTACTTAGATAATTCCAGAAACATAACTACAATATTTATTTACTTAAGTATTTATTTAAAGTTGCAAACATTATTTTTTACACTCTGTATAATCTTCGAGTATGAAAGAATGGTTGAAAAATTAAATGTTATTTTATGCCTGTGAATCACGAAGAAAGAACCAACATGCTAAACTATAACAGTATAGCAATATACATCTTTCTCTTTGATCACATTTTCTGATAAGTAACCCTTTTAACACAACATTAGAATAATATGTGAGGTCAGATGGTGAAGATTAATAAACTTGTAAACGAGAGTAATGGGATATATTATTATGAATGTTAGGACACTTTATATACAGCGTCATCTAGTCCAAAATAAGCACCTTAATGTGATATTGATACTAGACAACTGATATATAATACTTACTTATTTTAGATATTTTTTTTAGATAAACTACACCCAGAAACATAACAAATAATCGTGTTCATCACACAAAGATTTGTCTTGGGTAAGAATCGATAAACGATCGAGGATGGCCGTCACTGTCTATCACTTCTTGCTAACGACTTTTCATCCCCGAAACCATATTAAAACATATGGCACTATTTCGCATTAGTTCCCAAGTTCTGTTTACTTCTTTATCCAATTTTTTTTTACTTTATTTCACTTGAGTCCCAGTTTAAAACCATCTGACCCCACAAGTTTACTTAGGGCTATAGGACTATATTCAAACACCGATATAATTATCTTCTTGTGCATTTAGCCAGTCTTGCACAGTTCGGGACTGATGCACTGAAGAGTTATCCTGAATCAGGTAAATTTGTTTCTGGATATGCCACCCGCACTGAAGGCAGCATTACGTCTTTCAACACTCCTAGGTATCGCTCACTATTCATACGGCCACCTATTTCCACTAGGTCGCCTGGGCCCATTGAAGACATCCATCCCCAGTAACCTAAAATAATAAACCTTTTCAATAATCTGTTGCAATATGTAAATCAATGTCAGCAGCAATAGTTTTTTTTTTTATACTACGTAGGTGGCAGACAAGCACACGGCCCACCTGATGGGAAGCGGTCACTGTGGCCTATGAACGTGTGCAACACTAAGGGTGTCACACACGCGCTGCCTACCCTAAAGGGTAAGGGGGAGGGGGAGAGAATAATTAGAAACATATAATATTAATTATATAATATGTATCCATACATACATATATACATACGTATTATATACACATATATTATATACTATATTTTATATTATATAAAATAAATAAATAATAATAAATAAATTACCTAATGTTAACCGCCCGCTTGTTCTTAAGCATAATACGTTTTTTTGACTATCTACTTCTTCTCTGATTCATGAGTGTAAGCAACTGGGCGAGGTCTTTAGCGTTCACATTTTTTACATCACTTCGAATCCATCTACGCACTGTTTTTCTCTGTAATGAAAACAATAATAAATAAAAGGACATCCGAAAATCTAACTTGTAAATGAAAATGTAATATGATTATGCAATAAATAGGTATATAATATATTTGTATTGTAACTCTTACCGTTATGCCCATATCTCGTGCTTAATTTCTTTATACTTTGTTATTGCTCCCAGAGAACAACAATTTTAGGTTTCAAAAATTTTGTTAATCGAAATATACTTTCAATTTACTTAAAAAACTTAATAAATTGAATAATATTCGAGGAGGATTAACATCAATACAAATTACCACGAATTATAAAGTTACCTTCAATCACAGTTTAGTAAATAAAGCAAAGAAGTATTCTAATTGCAACCTTAGCGCGCTGTCACAAATAACATAATGCTGTAGCCGCAGCTCATACAGCAGATAAGTTATTGTGACGGTAGTAGTGCAACAAGCTTTATCAAGCGTCTAATTTCAACCTTATTTTTTAGTCAAATGAGCAGTTATTATTATCACATATGGTGGAAGTTGAAATTTAAACCTTAAGGTCTAGAAAATTACATCGTTATCACTTTGTTCGATAAAATAGGAGTAATGTTATTCATATTTTCGCCATTACTATTAAGTGAACCGATAGCCTAGTGGCATAACGCACGGTCTAAATGGTAGGCTGGCGCTGGAGACGCGGGTTCGTATCCTCAAGCGGCACATAAATTAATGTGGCATCTTTTTGTGAGTATATTGTATCTTGGTATACAATTGAGCCGAAAGACGAAAAATATCATAAAATTACAAATATGAACATGCAAATAAAAGGCAGATCTCAGCGACGATCGCATCACGTGACGTCTTCGTGAGTCATGTACCGCGGCCGGCGCAGTCGGCCGCGTCACCTAAATATTCTTTAAGTATTGAAGGGGTCTGGTCTCTATGAAGCTGACTGTACTACATAAACCCAACAGATGGTAATGTTGTAATTTGGTAATTTATTGTACACCAACGAGATCAGTTCATATTTTAGTAAATTTTTATTCGTGTTTAATTTCTAAGTACCTAGATAGCGTACAGATTTTTTACTAACATGATTCTCAGATTCACTAGTATTAAAAAGGTTCAATATTATTCGACATAGCTTTTTATACACGACATTCGTGGGAAAGCCCACCTGGACTATTACAGAACCATTGAATATGAAAACAGAAATATTAAAACCCTTTGCCATTAAAAACAAAGTGAGGGTTTGGTTCCATCAAAGCGAAAACAATTGGATGTTGTCGAAATCCACTCTTTGTTGATGGAAAAAGTCCTTTATATTATTTTGTTCTAAAAATGTATTTATTTATATTTACTATTGTAGATATTAAACAAAATATTTGGGTCATGTTAATCAAAGAATTCTGAACAATAAAATACTTACTCGTTTTTCAATTCTTGTCTATGTGTTTGCGATGGACGAAAAGCTGCCAAAAAATTATGATGCTGGATTAAACATACGACAGAATTTAAATCTGACCACTAAGGTTAGATTTCAATTCTGTCGTATGTTTAATCACAATTTGTTAAGTAGAACAGGAGATATAATCAAAAAAACGAACGCGTACGTCAGTCTTCGCGCGAGTAGAGAGACGGGCATCAGATTCCTGCCTTAAACTGGAAAAATATAATGTTCATTCCGCCGAAGTCGAACCCCGCCTTGACATAACCGTTTCCACTACACTGGGTACCGAGGGGTAGACATTGGCTTTGTTAGATAAACGCACATTCACATACTGGGGAAAACCACGTTCATACACTTTGATTTGAACATATTTAAAAGATATTCTTGATATAAAACATGACTGGGTTATTCTTACACGAATGCCCAAAAATGGAGTGTGATGTTTTAGAGTAGGTACCTACCTACTTGTGTTTATCGAGATTCTTTACTCCACAATAACGTAAGTATGCCTGAACGGAATTAGATGTAAGTATCGTCGGATAATACGTATGACAAAATGTCAAAAATCATTATTCTCAAAAAATAGCTATTTTGAGAATGAATCTTATCAATAGGCACTCAGATACTAAATAACGAAAAAAAATATTTTAAACATTGAAAAGCGGAAGACTAATAATACAAGCCTTTATTTACCTGTCTGGAATCAAATCTTGCAAGTAAAATTTGACACACTTCCTAATTATATCAATTGCGATTGCGATTCCGATTCCAATTAACATGATGAAAAATTGTTAAAATGCATCTGTAGGATTGACACAATTCCTTCAATAACTTCTCATAAAAACCGTAACGTTCTTTTGAGAAATAAAGTCTTTACACAGCAACAGCCAGCTTCGGGGTATTTCCAGACCGATGGAGATCGGAGGTTAGTCAAAACGGAAAAAATCTGAACCTTTCGAAAGTTAAATCATTAGAGAGACTACAACGTCTCAACAAGCCGTCTGTTTGCTTCCAAAGCAATTTGCATTCAGTTTCAATTTCAGGTAGACCTTGATGTTTGGATTGGAAAATGAACTGAAAACTATTCTGATGAAATTTTTGGTTTTGTGCCAAATATTTACGTTAAGGCGATTATGCCGTTTTATGCTACTAAGCTAGCGTGAACTCACCTGGGCCCACCTAATAGTACGTAGTCAATGTGGTTTTACACTTGAAATTACACAGGTATCTCAGTCATTTGTAGTTAAAGGAAGAAAAAATAGAATAAGAAAATAAATGTGTTTCAAACGGTTATGGTGGCCTTTATGACACGTGTATACAACGAAGTGAGGGGGGCTTATTCATGTATACTTGTTTTATTCGCACAAATATTCACCTTAGTCGCACTTATATGACGAATTACGGAGGGTTTGGTCATCTATAAGAATTTCGACGTTATAGGCAAATAGCGAATAGAAAAGTGGGGTTCCGCCATTATAGGAACCGCTTATACAAAATCAGTTACTCCTTAGTAAAACGTTCCTATGACATAAAAGTCTTATTCTGTCTTCCTATCAAAAATGGGTGAAGCAGGGCTACCTTGATGCGAGTGGAGGTGAAATGAATCAGGAGTTCCTATAGACAACTTTCGATTCTATCGTCAGACTAGCTTCATAGTACCATAAATTATGATATCGTCACCGAAGATACGTAACATACCAAATTTGGGTCCAATCTAACGTAAGGCAGTCGTAATACAGCTTGTAAAATGAAATACACCTTTTTTTTCCGTGCGGAAATCCTCATGGATACCCACCCCGCGGCCAGCGGGGCAGGTTATGTCGGACTCTTACCGCCTAAAACCGCACGCCGTCTATGGTCATCAGACGCCAGGGTGTAAGGTGGCCCAAAGAGCATTTCCCTTGCACCCCGGCTTAAATGAAATACACCTCATCATTCTCTGAACCTTTTTCCCAATTCAGTTGGGGTCGGCTTTCCAGTCTAACTGTGATGCGGCTGAACTTCGATACTTTCCGTGGAGCGACTGCCATCTGACCTCCACAACCAATGGTCATTATGACCAATGGCGATATCGAAATTCCAAGTTAGACTGGTTGGACTTTTGTGGGCTCCAATTACCCGTAACGACTGCCATAGATGTTTGTATGGCAACCGAATGAAATACACCTGACCAAAACTATACTACATGAACTGTATAACGACAGATAAATGAACAAATTGCATCTTAACAAAAACTGGGTCATGTTTAGGACAATCCGGACACGAAACCCTAATAAAATACCCTATGATACTCACAGGATACACTCCGCAATACACAGTTTCGGCTGAAAAACATTTTTCATAATCAGAAAACGACGGTAAGTACGCCGAGCGTTTCATCGCCGCATTACGACGAGATATGAAAGTAGAATATTATTTTTAATCCCGCCCCATTCAGTTAGTAATTCAGCTCCAAATATTTTTTAATGAAAGTTTTTTTGCAGAATGTTTTGGCTATAGAATTGAATGAGAATTTTTCTAAAATTTCCAGTTTTAATAGATAAATTATGTCGATAAGGATTTTTTTATACGACTGCAGGTGGCAAGATGATATTCAAAATCTAACCCATAGACATAGACGATCCACAGTGAAAGGCACAGAAGTAAGCTATGCCTATTCTATTAAGGTACCTAGGTACTCTAGTGTGCAAAAATCTTACGCATGTTTGATCATAATCGGTTGAGTAGAAGCGGTAGATCCACGCGGGCGGAACCTCGGGCATAAACTTTATACTTTTTACCCGACTGCCGAAGAAAGAGGGTAATGTTTTTCGAGACTATGTATGTATGTATTGAAAAATGAGATTGTCGAATAATGGATCCCGACTGTTTAGTCCGGTGGTCTAGAAACATAACAATGTTTCTAGACCACCGGACATCAATCTAAGTGCTTGTTTTTTTTTTTCAGTTTTAAGGCAGTCGGGTTTTTGAATTTTTTATAAAGATACCTCAAATCATGAGTTTGAACCTAAAAATTTAAAAACACTAATTAATCCACTACTTTTTGGACTCCACCTCGGCTTACCATTAGGCAAGATGCAGTCAATCCAGAGGAATAAATATAAAAAAGAACTCATTATTCCAATAACAAAGCAAGTATGAGTAAAAATAACAAGCAAAAAAGGGTTATAAATTAGATAGTGCACAATCACTAAGTACCACAATCGGAGGAGGAAGTGAGGTACAAGAGGCTGTAATCAACCAGGCGAGGGGCACTGCGATGAATGCTAAACGGCTCGTTCGGTACAATTACATCAGCTACCTTTTTATCCACGATATGGTTAAAATGGGCACTGGAGGATTTTGTAATCACTTATAGAACACGTGCATCTCTGAATGAAAAAAGGAATTGGAAAGTGGCAACTTGCTTGAATGAGCGCGTTGATGAATAAGTCAAGTAATGTGGGTAACAAAAAATCCACTTACGAATTCTACTAATCCTACTTCTTACTTATATTATAAACGCGAATTTGTAAGTATGAATGTGTGTTACTCTATCATGCATTTTTTTTTGCTGAAAGCTGCATCAAAATCGGTTCAACCAAACGCGAGAAAATGAAGTTAGTACATTCTTGACAAATTAAATGTGTCCTACACTACATTCACCCATTGGTAAAGAAATCAAAATTACAACTTTACGAAAAAAACCCCTTTGACATTTCTGATGTTTATATTATTTTCTACATTGTAATTTTTTTGCTGTCACACACCATATATAGTGGTTTAGTTAAAACACTGCTGGCATGTTTTTCGGTTGTATTTTAAAAACGCGTTCCCTTACGGCATGTTTATGGAAATGTGACAAAACGCATACGTAGTGTTTTGTTAACGTGCGGTTTTACGAGAACGTTTAACAACACGCACGCATGTTTACTGAGAATAAAAGTTGTTTTTTTAAAACAAAACACCGCATAGCCACTACAAGTAAGGGTGGAAAAGTTCGAAAAAATATCAGCTATCTACCTGTGATAGTCAAAATCGTTCCAGCCGTTCCAGAGATTACCTAATTCAAACAGACAGAAAGACAGACAATTTTGAGAGTAGCGTTTTTGTTATTATATCGTATATACGGGTGCATTCATTTGAAACTAAAATCACTCTAACCCTTCTAGCTCACAGCTAAGTTGATAGCTAAATTGAAATCGTAAACCGATGTTTTTTCAGTCATCGTTCGGTTTTTTTATCAGTAGTTTTGTTTAGTGCCGGGGCTACTTAGGAAATGATGTAACATTAGGAAAGAAAATGTACACAATTATACATTTCACACCTTAGTCGATACGGTTGAAATATTTTGCTTTTAAATGCGAATCATTGAATACACAAGAATCTTCTTGTTCATTATTAAAGCAATCAAACGGACTTGAGTCTAAAATTCCCATAATTATGTCGTGTGATAATCCTCTTTCTCAAGAAGTTCAAAATGTTCAGATTCAAAAATTGTTCCTTTTAGATGTTAGTAACTTTTGTGTTTCAGTGCCGATATTTTCTAATTTTCTTGTATATACTTTAGGAAAAATAAAAAAAAATAACCTGTCGCCGTCTGCGATATCGGTATCGATAACGCGTTGCGTGTTGCCCGTCGCGTACCGGTGCGTTGTCGTTACCGCGATTGACATACCAATTGCATTTACATTTTTGAGAAATGATAATTTATGGAATATTGAATTGATACAGGTTATTTTCGTATGACGCCTATTTATATTTGAAGCTTTGTTTAAGTTAATAATAACTCATCGGTTTCCCTGTATTGACTGCATGAATGCTCGATGTTACATTACAACGGGTAACACTGGTTACATAGATACACTAAGAGTAGAGTTGTCACAATTATAATCTCAAAAAGCGAAACTGATTTTCACGAGGTATTCCAATGATGCTATACAATATAGACCTCAAAGAGCGTATTCGAAATAAAAATTCAGATATTTCGCTATAAATATTGCCATTAAAAGCTTTGTATTTAGAATAATGCGAAACATGCCCGCTCCCGAGTATTTGCGGTATGAGGATTAGATGCACGGCAAAAATCGTTTAAAGAATCTCTGTTTACATCGGCCGGGAATGTTTGTAGAATGTGACGTTGAGGCTCCATATTGAAAACGGGAAATAATTCTGTCACAAATATCTAGGTGAAATTTACGGAGATTTACGTGTACAGACTACCTTGGTAGCGGAGATAGTGACACTGCTGTGTTCTCTTACTTTCCATTTCCTTGTAGACCCTTCTTCTTCAGACATATCCTTGGGAATGTGTAAGTGCATGTACGAGTATGACTGTGTAAAAAAATGTATTAATTCTATGGTTTGTACTTAGACCCAATTGCAAAAAATATTGATACTTACGTAGATAGAATTAATTGCATGCATTGATAAAAATTGCATTCGGAAGGGTAAATTTATTATAACGTTTCAACTTCCAAGCTTTCGCTACAATTAAAGCTAATTCAGACGCAAATAGTCCCCACGCGCACTCGTGCAAATCGATGTCTGAATAGCTAAGCTAATAAACCCACAAGTTCAAGACACCAACAGTTTTGGCAACACAACATGCATAAGTAACCATCTTTTTACAGCTCTGCTAGAAGGTAAAAGCTCAAGGACACGAAGGCCATATCTTCCACAAAATGACCTCCGTTTATTAAATATTCAAACCGTCCTCGCAGGGACGAAATTCTTAGAAATAATTATTACTCAGCACAACCGAGTTGGGAAAACAGGGTTAGCGGAGGTGATGCAAAAAAAATATTTCAATAATGAATTTGTCAAAGATCAAACAGAAAAGGAGAAAGAACGTCGGCTTACAAATTTGACGAGGAAAATATTTCAAAGGAACTCAGATATTCATAGAGTTTCGGGCAGAAATTGATAAAATTACGTGGATATAGTAATATTTACATAATGATTCCCTTATTAACTATTAAACTTTTCCTTTCGAATACACAGAACTGTCTACAATGCCAATTTATGCCAAATAGAATGTAATATATTTGCTTGGCAAATATGAAAAGGACTGTTTAATTTATTTCTTATCATTGATTTCGAAGTCAGAACGTAACCAAATATACAAAATTAAAACCAACAAGTGTTTGAGTACATCATTGAATTCAACCATGCAAATAACGTAACCGTTTTAACCCTTCGCAAAATATTGATATTGAGAGACGGTTAAATATAAAAGTTTCTTTTGCTCTGCAATTTTGAATTTTAATAACGGAAAAATAACGCTTATTTCAGAACATCAACAGAGTCGTCGATCGAGTAACTTGTTTAATTTAGGCCCGTCGCACCTTTGTGCTATAATAAAATAAAAAAGTTTTTTCCTACATTTGCCCAATACCGAGCGATACGCGTCAAAGAGAATTTTGATGGAGAATTTAATTAAAATGCATGCAAAAGAAAAATAAAAGAGGTTTTGACAAAAGGTCCGAATTAATTATGAGTTTTGTAAAGATAAAAAGGTTAGTTCACAAGTGCTCAGAGTGAAATCTGCTTGCTTATTTATCAACCACTTGAAGTTAGAGACAGAATACGAATAATTGATGTCCACTATTACAGAGGGAGAATTTACTTCAATCTTCTATACTTATTGAATGCTTTGTTCTGAATAACTGACTGACTGACTGACTGACGGATCAACGAACAGCCTACACCGCTGATCGTAGAGTCCTGAAACTTAGATAGTGTATTGTTTGTATGACGCAAACATCAGGTAAGATAGGAATTTCCGAAATTCTGTCCCTAAGGGGGTGAAAAAGGGGGGATAAGTTTGTAAGGAACTACGCGATTCCTTGGTTCAATCTATTTCAAATTTTGCAAGACGTGTATCGTATTGTATTGAAATTCATCCCCTAATGGCGTAGAAAGTGGTTTTACAGGTGATTTGCTTAGAAGTTGATATCGATACTTCCGAGTACTTTTGATTCAAATTACATTTTATTTGATGGTTAAAGTTGGTGCCGAGCCATATAGTAAACTTCCTTCAGTTGAAAAAAATACTTTTAGTGGTAATAACTGGCATCCACGCGGGCAAATACGCGGCCGGAAAACTAGTTTATATTGAAGTAGAATATTGTTGAATAAATGGATGCCATGGGGTGAAGTATGCCATGGACAAAGCTGTAGGACACAGCTGGTAAATCTATAATGGTGATCCTATTTGACTAGCTAGGCTATGATTCTGTGCTTATTTAATTTAACAATTTGCGTAAGTATCAAATTATGCTCAGCGAGTAATGCAGCACACAAATAAATATTATCGTTATGGTATTTTGAGTCGTATATAAGTCGATGCAATCATGATTTTATCATTTTGATACTTAAATTTTATGTTTTAATTATGATACGATTCTCACGATGTGTTGTAGTACCGGATTGCAACGGTATCTTTAAGTGCCAGGCGAGCAGGCCAAGATGGTGTTACAAAGTGAAAACCATTGCACCTCTCCTCTTCTTGGTGTCATACGTCTGCAGGAGTCCCTCAGCGTGGCATATTGTCTCCTCTACTCTTCACTGTTACCAACTCAATCTCTAACCAACCGACTGCTTCAGTGCTTCCTACCAAATATACGCTGACGATCTTTATGCTTGTCTGCCCACGTGCCCAAAATGCTATAAAAAAGTAGTATGTGGCAAGAAAAAAAACAACGGAGACAGCAGTGCCTCCCACTCGCTGGGGAATCGCTGCGCTGTATGACCTACACCACGCACAAGCATCCACGTCCGCACACACGGAGTCCAGGGTTCACTCTTTGACATTTGAGAGAATGACTGCCCTCTGACTGCCCGACCCAAAGACTATCTGCATCCGAGCCTCGTCCGTCAATCAGCAGGTGTCCCGGTTAGCTCAGGTTGGTTTGGATTCTTAAGATCTTGGTTAGGCATACGCCTCATGTGATCTCTGACTATACAAGGAGTAAATCACTTCTACCAAATTCAAAACATTCTCTCATTACTCATTATGACTAGTGTTTGTACATCAAAATTCAAAGCTACAACATAATTAATCCAGAATATCGAATCAAATGGCATTCAAAATGGCTTTCGAAAGCTTTCAACTCTACTTGAACCACTTACTAATGCTAATATCGGCTTTTAGTTCCATTTGCAAATGGAAATTAGTTGACAGGGGTTCAATCTATGATAGTTTCGTTCGTTCCTCTGAGTACATCAGTTCACATTTGTGCGATTAAGTTGGGAGTTCCACAGAGCACTATAATTGGTCCACTTGTGTGTACTAAATAATAATGGTCTACCCGTATGTTGTTTTGAGAATAATGACACTAAAGTGCAAAAGTGACTCTTGAAATTTATCCATTTCAAGAAATGTTGAAACTTCTTAATTAGTGCACGTCCAGTATAATATTATTCGTGAACGAAGTTTTTATGTAATCTTATTTTTAGGGTCCCGTCTACAGAAAAAAACTGGACCCTATTATTAGAGTCCTTTCTCCCAATGGTAAAAACGAGACCAAGATTTCGCTGTCGATATGTCTGTCTGTTTGGGATATTTTGGCATCAACGACTCTGTCCTAGTCCTATAGGACAAAAATAGTGGTCTTGTAAATAAGTACGAAGGGACTCACAGACTTTACACTAAAGAGTACCTAATATTCGCAAGCAAACATACTGGTATAATCAACAGAAAAACTTCTGAGTTCACTTTCAAAAGACGAGAAAGCACATAATAAGGCCCGTGTAAAACTACTACAATATGCCGGCCAAAACTATTACCAACTGTATAAACTCCATTTATAAAATACGGAAACTAAGTAAGAACAAAACTAAACTGCGATAAATCTTCGTTTTGCACACAATTATTCTCGTCTGCGAACACGACTTATGTTTCAATGTCTGCCTGTTCCAAGCTAGCACTTCATTTGTTCATGTCGAGAACTCCTGGCTCTCCAATGGTTGTTTTAAAACGATCTACGAAAGGGCTATTATTGTTCCAGTTTTATCTCGGGAGACAGGTTTCATTTTGCCGATGTAATAAGGTACGGGATGAAATTGTGTTGTTTGTGGTTTTAAATAGAAATACTGTCTTTTCGTTCTATTTGGTTACATGGACAGCAATGTTTCTCCTCTTGGTGTTAATGGTCGACAAAGACTAAAATATCATTATCTTAACGTGGTTCCCGGTTGCATTCGAGGCTTTTACTCTGAATCCTGCGGTCCTTTTACTACGTTTTTTCCTGTGGATTTATCAGTTTTTATATGAACGACCGTCATGTGAGTACAGAAAAACCTTTGCCAGAGCCTCATCTATCAATTACCAGGTGTGATGGTTTGCAGGTGAGGATGATTTGGCCAAGGTTATTTGTGGGACCCCATTCACCCACAAATACAAATGGCCGGAAATATTTCGCTCTGAATTTTTGCAAATCTAGCTTAAATTATCCGCAATAGTCCAACTTGATAATAGCTACCAATTAGTTTAAATATTGTAGCTTAGTTAGAAGCTTAAAACTTTTCCTGAATTAAAAGCGAAATTATTATTGGCGTAAGGAAATTGTAAATGCCTTCAGCTTTGAAATGCGTAAACGATTCGACTCAGTATTACTGTCATTATTTCTGTAATCTATGATCGACTAAGTTGAACAAAGTTAGCCGTTTGGCGGGAAACTACATTTTCACTCACGCATACATATTGCAGTATCATTGCTTTTAATAAGGCCACTAACTATCCTGTATGAGGTTTGTGTCGTGTATGAGGGATACACGATTGTACGAGTCTCGAGTAAAGTAAGATATACTGTTTGGGATGTACGCGATCCCACCAGGATCTTTAAAGTCGTTAGGTTCTAAAGGGCCGTTACGTCAGACGCAGTCAATCAGTAGTTTCAGATTTAAAATATTAGCTATTCTTAAATGGCTTGGGATATCATGAACTGTATCAATTAACAATAAAATTACACTAAGGGTTAACGAATTTCTCAAAGGAACTAATTTACTCTACTAGAACTAATGCGATCGATCTACATCAACGTCTAGTTGAATAATAACACAGACCGCAGAAAAGCTAGCTAGTAACTTCATCTATTCACAGAATATTAAATATTCATTAGATTTACAGTGTTACGGTTCGTTCATACAGAAAGTTCGCATTTACTGGATCGTTTTAATAGATCCGTCGCTACTGGATGTATTGTTCACACCGCGATTACGATTCGTCCACACAACATTTTCTATTTACTGGATCGTTATACAGACATATTATACATAGGAACATCCAATGCAAATATAAATATTCGTGCAAACAAATATTTGCATTGAACGGGAATTAAAGCTCCTGTCGTAGTAGTCGAATGCACTACCACTACGTCATAAAGACCTACTGCATGTTGGCGATATACCAATTGCAGTTTTGAACATGTGAATGCAGTGTGAATACTGTGAATACCTTTAGTAACGATGGATCCTTCAAAAAATTATCCTGTAATCGCGGCGATTACTCTATTCAAATCATCCAGTAAATACAGACTGACTGTGTGAACGAGCCGCAACTTGATGGAATATTTATTGTTAAGTGAATTCGGAATGAATTCTGTGGAACCTTTAAATCAATTTGCTATTCTGTTTATGATCTGGAATTGTTAACTGAATTTCATACTTGATTATTCTCGGCGCTTGCAGAATATTCCAATTTACCTGAAATAAAGAAAACGATTTGGTTATTTATTTATTGTTCTTTTTCATCGTTAGATATTCTGCAAATTTTGTGGATTAATTGGATTGATATTATGGTTGTTACTCGATTATACAAAACCAGCTGAAAAATACAGAAGGTCGATAGTTTCTTAGTTAGATTGAAAGGCTTTACTTAATTGACTTAGAACAAGGCTCGGAGAAGGAAAATAGTTAGAACATAAGTTAAGACAGATTTTTAATTGGGTGTGTACTGGAATCTAGAACCCATTTAATCACCGTAGATGCCGCAGTGTAGTTCTCGCTTCCTCTCTAGAAATAATTCTTAAGTCCACGCAACCAAAGTCAAAGACTAATAATTATATAAAAAGCGTAAATAACTAAAAAAAACTTACTAGTTCCCACACACGCACAAGACTAAAATATGACACCATAAACGAGGACAAAATCTTCCACAATGGTGCTTAAATAAGGCCCGACTCGAGCCAAAAAACCCCTGGATTTATAAAATTATAGAGCACGTTACACACCGGTATCTATTACAGTAATGGAAGGCCGTATTGCTTCAGCACGCCAATAAAGTCTCCCGTGACACTAAACCTTATGAGTTGGGTCCCTGAATTATCCACGACAATCGTAAACTTTGTTTCGTCATGTCGAGTATTGTCCTTTATTTTCTTTTCACTTTTCTTGGATATTTTATTGAATTCGGTTGGATCGTGCACCTTTTCTTTGTTTTAGAACTAGATTTTGCGTTAAAAATGTAGATATATTCCAGGTTTGTTTAAATTTTAATGAATTAATTTTTAATCACGATCGATACTTACACCGAAATTAACGATTCCTGCAAACGAAAATTCAAAACGGTTTCACGTAATATGCTTGATCAAATTCAATATTTAATAATCGTATGAATTTTAGTCACGTTTATAGTACACTCATCAAAATCAAAGACGATTCACTTCATACTTACTAACTCACTAAAAAGAGCCTTTTCAGTGGGAATGTACTATAGAAAGAGTAGTTTTCAGATCAGATCGCGTATCCACCTGCACATACGTGTGCAAACTTGCCTGGCAGTCAGAGCTCGCTTGATTTGCATCATAGCTCCACGTCTTGCTTTAGATTCAAAAAAATCGATTTCAATTGTGTTGCTGAAGTCAAAACAAACGAGATCATAAAACTAGACATCGAAACGTAAAATCTGGAATAGAACAACGATTTCAATATCCGAAACATTCCGTAAACCGGTAATATCTGGTTGAATCCGCCACAAATTGGATTGGACCGCACGGCGTACCACGACTTTTGCATCGTTACAGTTCTTTTATTTATTTTGTATTTCGGTGTTGCAGCACCGTGATTTTTACATACCCACTCCGTTTTAGAAAAAGCAACACGTTCCTGAACTAAATAAAAGTGAGAAAAGAATTGTAAATTTTAGGTTAGGCTGCTGAAAGCTGTTACTAGTCGGTATTTTATTTTTCTCTTGGGTTTACAATAAAGCAATTTCAGTAGCTGCCTACTTAAGGTTTGATTCCAATCAGAGCAAAAGCAATTTATGAAATGATTCCGTATTTTTAATATTGTTATTGGCTCACTCGGCAAAACGAAACCAAATTATTATCGGTTTTTGTGTTTGCGTTACGAATAACCAAAGAAAGCTTAGTTTTTAAGGTCACCAAATAAGGCCTATTCTAATATTGCCGTCACCTAATTAATATAATTACAAATAAATAAAATTGAAGTGTCTGTTTTTGATATAAATATAACAGCTTTTAAATTAAATCTATGTCTTTCTGTCTGTTTAAAAGAGGACAATAGAATGGCTGGACCGATTTGGACAGGAATTTCATAAGGCGTAACATAGGAGTAAATAATAGGTTTCCGCGCAAAAAATTAAAACCTGAAACCTAAATCCACGTAGCGGAATTTGCGGACATAGCCAGTGTTAGAATAAAAAATGACTTTTATTATAACCACGAGTACGCTTATAGATGTCGAATATTGATCTACAGAGTGGTCACGAGCCGCTAGTAATTTTATCATCGCCCATAAAACCCTAATGCCCTACGACAATAAAACAAACTCAATCCCTTTTGCCCGGGTGAAGTGATGTCGGCCAGTTTGAGACATAAATCCGCAGAAACTGATATATCTCTAAGTGGAATTAAATTGACTGGCGGATTGACTGCAGACGGGTCTGCAGCTTTCTATTAGTAAATAGAATTTCATCGTTCTTGTATAGAGTTATCACATTTTGTCAGTTAGTCTATTTTAGTAGTTTTTTTTTGTTATAATCTCTTGTAAGAGGTTGAACCTATTGCCGTCTATCGGGTGCCACGTAACGTCTCCAGACTGTACTGTTACTGAAAAGTGAAAATAGTATTGTAGGTAGGTGTAGGACTAAATATTTCTATAAAATATCAGATCAATCCATGATCTGGAGGGGGTTCAAATTTCAACTACTAAATTTGACCCAAACAAACAGGTCAAGATAAGTAAAACCGTTTAAAAACATTGGCTGTGATCTAAACATTCCTAGTCTAAAGAGATGTCAGCGTATCTCTGGGATCGTTTCCATGTCGTATCATTTTAAAATATTTTATTACGTCTCTCGCCCGTTGGTTTCACGTCACGTCTACTGTTAAATTTAATTTGTCACAAAATATGCGGTAACTTTTGTTACCCACAAAGAGGTGTGAAAGGTTTTTATTAAAAATGGTTTTATTTTTTATTTTATTTCAATAGTAGAGACGGGTTAGGTTACTAACTAGTCAAGTGTATTGGAAACAGTATACTGTACTTAGAAACTCAAATTACAAACTGTGTCATAACGTCTGACAATTATCGAACTTTGAAAACAATGAAGTATGATAAATTTTAAAGCAATTGTTAGACTCAGTTCCCAGGTGAAGAGTTATTGGAATGGTCTTTTTAAAATGACCTTACTTAAGACTCCGCTGTCCAGCCTGCTGTATGGCTGTCTGTCTGTCACCTACCTACCTCATGAACCGTGATAGCCAGACAGTTGAAATTTTCACAGATAATGTATTTCAAGATGCATACAGGATACAGATGATGAAATAGATCGTAAAACATTTGCATAAAAGTAGGGTAGCCAGAGCTCACAACCCTCCCCCATGCATCTCCCCAACCCCTCCTTCAACCCCATTCAAAACTCCTTAACCCCTCTACCACTCCAGGGCTGACAGTAACACCTCTGATGTGGCACACGTCAATAGGCCACGGCAACCGCTTCCCATCAGGTGGGCCGTGCGCTTGGCTGTGGCCTAAGTAGCATAAAAAAACAAACAGAAAATATTAATTAAGTTGGATACGGACTAAACTTAAACTCATTAACTAAACGCAATAATGAATGTTGTAAAGGTTTTAGTATACATTAAACGTTTTCAACTATTTACAAAGTCTTCTATTTATTTAACGTACCCTTGAGTTCTACATCTGCCTCCAAACATTCATCATTAACACCTTTACCTAACAAAACTCAAACAATAGCGACAGATCAAACTTCAAAGAGTGTCCAGGATAGGTCACTTCATTGTTCCCGGGCCTTTGAAGGGATTATTGTCAAACGTTCACCTTTGTCTTGGCCACCTTTGTGAAGTTACGCTCAATGCTTACCTTAACAGACAGTTTAAGGAATAAATTATGCAACTGGAGAGGGAAATGTTTTGTTACGTAACATTAATTACGCTACTTTTTCCCTTTCACAAGGTCTTCTTCGGTCTACTACGGGTGCAGCGTCACAAGGGAGCCGAATTCAACAGCTCATGAGGTATAAAGCTTGTGTCCTTACACTATAAAGCGCTTCGAGAAGCGTATTGACCGACTCGCTCGAAGTAGTTGAAATGTATTTATTGATCAGTGGTGCGAGCATGAAATTTTTCGCACAAGTAACGAACTCGATTCGAAAGAAATTTCATGCTCGCCCCACAGTGAGCAGCAAATTAATGACCAAAAATGTTGTCAAAAATGTCGTTTAAATGCCAATAAATCATGAAAAATTGAGTAAAGACTAAAATAATACATTTTTTTTTTAAAGAAAACTTATGAAAATAGATGCTAAAAAATAAACAAGCACTTTTTAATTACAAAATTCGTTACTATATTCATACTTGCACCTGAAAAACATCACACACTTGACACTACCGTGGTGACGATGGCAAAAGGATGTAACGATAATGAATCCAATCAACGTCAAACTGCTATGAAAACTTCTGCGCTCAGCCGACCCCTTGCATAAAACATCAGCAGAGTTCACACCTCGGTGAAATGTCCCTCGCAGCTCATAATAACATTTACGTCCTACGTCACTCATTCATTACCGCGTCTGGGGTAAAGTTAGTCAGTAAAAAAAAAAACAAAAACGTCACATTTGTCAAGCAGACGGCAAGCTCGTCCGGCGGCAAATTAAAAAGTTCACAACGTCACAATCGTTTGAAACTTGAATAATTCATAACATAATTAAGTGCTTTAATGAAAATTTAAAACTTTCGTCTTTGCACATTAGTTTTTAGTCGGTTCGATTTTGACACAACTGCCTCCGCTTGCCGCAGGGGTGGTATCTGTGGGGATTTCTGGATTAAAAAAAGGGTAGAAAAACCTTCTGATGCCCTTGATGTATATTGTAGACGCTAGGGAAAACCACAGCAGGCAGCTTCTTCCAATTTCAACTAATGGATCATGTTTGTATCTCTCGTCCTAAATCTTAAGGTACCTAGTTCAGGTAATCTAGCCTGGAATAGCTTAGTAAGTAATAGAATTTACCCACCTGCCGTAATACCTACGGAATTTACAAATTCCAATCTCGTTCAAGTTAGACTACTAGCTATGCATGAGATTGGGTTCTTCACGTACCTATGTAATATGTAGTGATTCTTAAACACAAATTACAAAAAAAAACATTCGGCGCACTCAAACATATAACAAACTAGATTGAAGTTCGATCGTTGATAGCCAATTCTCGTACAAAAATATATTCAAAATTCAGTCTCAGTCTAGTCTCGATCTCATGGCGATCTCATAACTTTCAAAAAATATATTTTCATAATCAAAAGAATAAGTTTTTTGATAGAAAACGTTTAGTTTATTAATTTGATATGACTATTAATACATTGAAATCATTCATTCGTTCCAATCGCATCTGATCTGTCGTCCATATTATATTTCATGTGGACGTGAACCAAATACCGATACATACGAGTAATATAATAAAGTCCCCGTAGCACCCAGCGAAACGAAAGTGACTAAGGAAAAATCCAGTTAAGATTTGTAGCGCACGAAAGGGTTGAGTAAACACGCTGAGTAAGTAAATAAACTAGAGTAAATGGAAATTGTATGGTTTTTAAGCAATGATGCTTGGTTATTTTTCGGATAGATAGTTCCTGATCTATTTTTATACCACTTAGGTGGCAGACAAGCTCACGGCTCACCTGTTTGGAAGCGGTTACCGTGGCCTAAGTATGGACGTATGAAACACCAGGGGCGTAACACTTGCGAGGGAAATGCTCTATGGGCCACCTTACACCCTCGCGTCAGAAGACTCTAGACGGCGTGCGGTTTTAGTCGTCCGTTTAAGAGTCCGACATAACCTGCCCCGCTGGCTGCGGGGTGGGTATCTATGAGGGTTTCCTCACGGAAAAAAGGGGTGCCACACTCGCGCTGCTGACCCTGTAAGAACCTGTTTAGTCGCTCTCGTAAAAGTCAAATTTAACCTATCATAGAAAAGAGAAGAAGAAGAGCGGAGTCGCTATAAGTGCAGACATTTAAAGCTCAGAAGTAAAGTATGAAAGATTCAACATTAACTTCCCTATTTTAAGAACCACACGATCTATAAATTTACCTAACAGCTGTATTAAAATTTCTAGGCTAGGATAGTATTGAGTTTAACGGTTTTGGCAACCATAACCTAAACAACTGGCTTTTATTTGAGCTCATAAAAGTAAAGATTAGTAATATTTTTCGCAAGATCTTTTTCCATTAATACCACATGAAAGAAAATGAAACTTATGATGTTATGTATGTTATTCGTTAAAGTATATTTATTTCATAATCTGTCGGTTACTGTAATATAAAGGTAGGTAAATGGCAACGTTATGATAGGTAGGTACTATGTTGTGTTACAAAGCGAACATTCGTACAATCAGACGGCCTCTGTGGCGTAGCGGTAGTGCATGCGACTGCTACGCGGAGGGCGCGGGTTCGATTCCCACTCAATGCAAATATTTTTATGCATGAATATATCTATTTGAATTGGTCTGGGTGTTTCTATCTATAATAAGCATGTATTTACAACAAAAAAAGTATATAAGTATGTTTATCAGAATTCTAGAACCCATAACACAAGCTAGTTATACTATGCTTACTTTGGGTCTGGGGAGCGCTGGGTAGAATGTCGTAGAATATTTATTAATCAGTTCGTGGGCTTTTTATCTCCTCTACCATGGCGAGTGTTCCAATGAGCTCTTCCAATGAATCCCACCCTCTCCTTTCCTATACAAAACTACACGTGTCAGGCTGGGGTATCACCCTCACACAGTGCAATCAATTTCATCAAGAACTAAGCGGTTCGGTGCCTCTTTTCTTTGCCGCACCGTTGAGCCTTTGAATTCTTTACCAGCGCATGTGTGTTTCCTTCCTCCTATAGTCCCGGGTCGTATGCTCGTTTCACAATACTAACTGCACAAAATCCTATTTTTAATAATTATCGGGTTTAATTTTATTAATTGTTCCTTCTTTCCTAGCCTCCCCACCCCTTCCCAGCCCTCCCCCTTCCCTTGAGGGTAGGCAGCGCGTGTGTGACACCCTTAATGTTGCATACGTTCATAGGCCACGGTGACCGCTTCCCATCAGGTGGGCCGTGTGCTTGTCTGCCACCTAAGTATTATAAAAAAGAAGATTAAAATAGAGCTAATAATAAATGCAATGCGATGATAATTACATGTACATACATTTCAAATCAGTGTCAAGTTTATCAGTATAGTTATTATTACAAGCTCAAATATATTATGCTAACGTGACATTGAGGCAGGTCAAAATGGTGAGCGATTTGCTCCTACTGTGTTATCGTTCATTGAACTTAGCGATAAGTATAAAGATCAATGTTTGTTTGTTTGTCTATTCGCAATACCTAAATTCGATAGCACTTTGTGCTATTCTCGTATCCGTTTATTAAAAATCAAATTCGAACTAGGTAGTATTAAACTAGACGGCAGCGTCTCCCTCAAGACGACAGCCGGCAGCATCTTCCATGTCCCACTCGTAAGGGAGACGTTGCCCGTTTCCGAGGCGGGAGTGACTCTTAGGCCGAAAGCAGATGGCGGGGCGGGGCGGTCAAAATGACCGCGACGCACTCTTATTATTACTGTCATTAGATCGTATTTAGCCCGCGTAATGTCTGACAAGTGACATGAGCTATTGCGCGGACAAATGCAACCTTATAATCGTACAAATAAGAGAGCGTCGCGATCAAAAAGACCTGCCGTCTGCTTAACGCCTTAGAGGTCACTTTACACCCCGGTGTTTGAAGACCCATGAAGGCGTCTGGATTTGAAGCCGGTTCGAATCCGATAAAACCACCGCCGATAACCGATGGGGGAGGTATCCGTGGGAATTTCCGCACGAAAAAAAAACCAAGGAACTACTAAACTAGCAACACGGTGAACACAGTAATAATAAAACAGCAGTTAAAAATAAACTACAGTATATAACCCTCGGTTGAATGACGCTGCAGATGTATTTTTAATTTCCTCGTTATCAAGTTGAGCATGAGCATAGTCATAATTTTTCATGTTGGCAGCACTGACAGTGAAAACACTGATACATTTTTCAACGGTATGTTGGATTAACATTGTGATTTAACTGTCTAGAACAGGGCTGTCCAAAAGAGATACGACTTCAGGCCATTTTCAACTAGTAATAGGGCTGGAGGGTCGCCCGAAACAATTAGGTAAGTACCTACTTAAATTTTTGATGAGAAAAAAAAAACAGGGTTAGCAATTCTATATTTAAGTAATGTTATCATTTACGATTTCATCAATATCAACATTCATATTAGTACTGTAGTTTTCAGACTGCTGTCAGTAATATTTAAGTAGATATTGTAACTTTGTAGATATTTATTTTTAGGTAGGTTATTAAGTAACCTTTTTGTCATTCTGTGCCTCTTAGGTAAGTATTGTAAAAAGGATCTGATTATAGGTCACATAATTACCACAGACAACTGATGTTGCGACACGATTAAATATTTCATTGACTTATTTGAGGTAAGTACAAAAATTGTTATTAAAAATGACAGCCCTGACCCTGGACTAAAATAGGTACCCACATTTTCATATAATTATCATGATATTACTTTTAGCAAATGTTTTAACATAATCAAGAGCAAATTGTAAAAATCAATGTTGTGCCATAGATTTATTGCTTGTAATTCTTTTAACACATGTTACGGTTTCTGTTTGTAATAAAAACTTCTAGTAAACCTCTTTATACAGACAAGTGTTGCGTGTGTAGAAAATTCATTTGTTTTAAAGAAGCTTGAATATGAGCCTAGGGCTATTGTAAATATGGTGCAAATTATAAAATCAATGCTGAGTAAACGTATCACCTGTAATTTCTTTTACACATTACGGTGTAGGTTTTGTTTGTAATAAAATAATATGGTAAACACCATTTTTCAGACAGTTATTGCGTGAGTAAATAATCTAATTATTTATTTTAAAGAAAACTTTATATCTACCTTGTAGGTAGTGTTGAAACGTTTAACTTTATGATTATAGAGGTATAACACGAACTTAACGAACTATGAGTATTAGGGTTGTCTCTTCACTCATGTTATTTAACATTTTTAAATTGTTTTATTCACGAGTTGATTCCCTAACCAATTTAATCAACAACTTTTGAAGATTGCGGTGCAGGCGAAGGATAGGCCGAAGCGACGCTTACCTCTCTAATCTAAAGGGAGTTAGCCACTGAAATCCACGGCAATGCCGCCTAACCTAATACGAGTATACCTACATAAGTCCAAGCTTGTGTGTCACACAACCTGTATGCATCGAATATATAATGAACAAAAATTGTCACCACCAAAGGGACCATTTTGCCAAGTCGTAATTTTATCCAGTAATAGATATCCAGGTATGGCAGTCATCACACATCATTAGGTTGAAACTTTAAAGTAAAATTAAAATATTCGTTTACCAACAAATAAAAGCTTTCATTATTTACCTACAAAACAAAACAATTCACAAATAAACTTCATAAACAACCATTTAAAGTACTTCCAAAATCCAAACATTAAGAACAGTATAAAACTCCAATATTTCATTATTTAACAGATCCCCAGAAACTCGCTTTGAGACACTGGTAAAAGTTTTCCAAGTCATCGATCAATTTCGTTCATTTTCTGACAACATTTTAACCGATCGATCGGCAAACACGGTGGAAACTGTTGATTCTCGTGTCGAACTTGATGGATGTTAGCATATCGGCGTGATTAACTTGCACTGTTTTTTCGAGGAACATCTGTCTAGTGGCGCATCAGGGGCCTTACTCTGAAAATCGAACATGAACGTTTCGGATCGAACGAAAACGGACCATTTGTCAAATAACGACAGCGAAAACTTCAAATGTATTTTGGGAATAGGAGGTGTACTGATAACGATCGACAACCTCAATGTCAAACGATCGAAGACGGATCCGAAATCCGAAACGAAACACTTTCGGGGTAGCTAAATGGTCAAAACGCCAACGGATACGAATATTTTCGTTTTTCGGAGTAAGGCCCCAGGTGCCGGTGGACTCAACGACGTTGGTAATTAATCATTACCGCACTTAAACGTTGTTATAATAAACCTTTTCGAAACAATGGGGGTTGCTTAATTCTTTTCAGTCTTTATGATTGAAAGGCACTTTTCGCTATCGTTAACCAGAATGAAATGACTTTCTGGGATTTCCTTATGGGACCTCAGCTTACCATCAGGCAGGGTGAAGTCAATCCGGCGGACTAAATATATTAAAAAAATTAGTTACAGTTAATGACTCCCGACGACACAAAAAGAGGGGTGTTATAAAGTTTAGGTTCTTATTGTAGTAAAAAGTTACCGTACACTTGAGTCCCTTGGGTATGGGAGTAAAGAGCGTTGATGTACAGGCAGCATGACACGATGATGAGCATGAGCCTTGCTGTCATGGCTAAATTGATTCTGCTACCAAGGCAATCATCACATCAAAAACCCACTGGCCTTGCTTTATATTCGCAGCTTAATAATCCTAGCGATCAATTACTTTTCATAGCCGCAATTTCATCACGAATGCAATGAACCGCTAAATATTTAATCCTTTAATCTGCCGTTTCAAAATTGTTACTCGTCACTAAAAATTCAATCAAAATAAAACGCCAGTAAAACCGGGTTATAAATTTTTAACTCTAATTCGGTGACACTAAACGAATGCCGGTTACGATCGCCCAAACGTTTGTATCGAAATTTTACATCGAGTTGTTACCCCTTTAGCGAGTTCGTTTCACTTTTCATAGCGTTTTCAATAGTAGAATTTGTCGTTTATGGTGCGTTAACTCGTAAAACTCATTTAGTGTTTATTACGTACTATTACGTTTATGGTGATGGTGATACAGATTTGACGGCAAAAGATTCCCATCGTGAGCCAAGATTCAGATTGTAAATCGTAAGCAGTAAAGATTTTTCTGTTTAATTTGCAGAATGAAATAATTCAATTCTTCTAAGCGGAGCGTCTGCATTTTTACTACTCCTCTCAGATATTTCAATATCTTTAGTTGAAAAATATATTATCTGGACAACTTTTACAGAGTATTTCTCTGCGGTATTTTCTCCCCAGTTCCAGTTTAATTTTTCCCATGGAACCAATGCGATTTTTTTTCTCAACTGTTCCATTAACAAGCTCAGTGGAATTTTCAGGGAATAAATCGGAAGAGAATAAACTAGTGAAAACTCAGAACAAAGAAAAATAATGCTCTGTGAGTGAAATTATACCTTCCCTACAAGCAGTCACGTGGCGTGTTCAGTGTTCAGTGTTTTAGGTAGGCTGAAGGGTAGATGCAGTAAGTCTCCTCGAAGAGCGATAACTATGCTCGGGCGCTCTCCGTAAAGTAGCGGCATTGACGTGAAACCAATTACTACACCACGATGGCAACATCGAGACGAGAGAAGATGGTAGACTGGACTATAGTCGATTAGAGACCTTATCAGAGATAATCTGAACGAATATATAGATTCTTTACCAGCACATGTGGCAGAGGATAGCTTTTAAGCGGGGCGTGAAAAAGCATTCGATTAGGCCGTCAAGCTGACGGCGGCCACTGTAGCACTATCGATGTATTTACGGTGACTCCGGTCTTGAGATTTTACCTTTAGCTTACCACCAGGCGAGGTGAAGTCATTTTGACGTATCCTATAAAAAAAAGATGGTAAAACTGACTGACACACAAATGATTGTTATTAATTAAGCTTTAACGCCAATACCGATTATTATAAAGGCTATTTGGATAAGGATGTAGGCTAAATGATTTGATAATTTGAAAAAATTGCTAAACAATAAACTTCAATAGCTTTACGAACAGTTAAATGCTGCGTATTCTAAATCCAGGTTAATAGCTATGAAAGGTGAACGCCTGACATTTGTACAAACGGTTACTGCATACTGAAGGTTATAGCATCTACACCATTTGGATGGAGATAATAAACTTATGTGCAAAGCCTTCAACTTTTCACTACGCACTTACTTTGGGGATAAGGTTTGTCTTATGATATAGGCTTAAAGGTTATCGTAGATTTTTAAAAGAGTTCTGTGAGAAAGAAAGGAACTTTTATTTGGTGCAAGTTGGCCAACTGTAGTACTTAATGATGATCTATGTGTTTCATTGAAATCGAGGTTTTCACTTCGAATTCCAAGGTCTACTGACCTCTTCTTTTTTGTTCCGCTTATACGGTTTATACATCCCTCAATCAGCAGACGTAGGCTTGTAGTTAAGGTTGGCTTAACTCCGAAGGTCTTGGTCCTGGTGGTGCCCTATAGACCTGACCACAATCAAATCGACAATGATCAACGTGTTGTTATGTACCAATATACTCCCTTTAAGGTCGGCAGCGCGAGTGTTGCGCACGTCCATAGGCCACGGTGACCGCTTCCCATCAGGTGGGCCGTATTTTTGTCTGCCAAGTGGTAAGTATAAAAAAAAATATTTTGTATCAGGGATATATTCCAATACATTGTATTGGAAAATATCCGTGATTCATCGAATTTATTCCCCCTGGAGCCCTAATTGCCTTGGACTAACGATTGCTAACGATACAAAGGTGGCACTGATCACTTTTATCAGTAACTTCATCATCATTAACAAATAGAATATTCTTTGAAATCACGAGTCATCCTTTGTTATATTTGTGTCCCTTTTGGATTGAATCACGGGAATAACAAACGTCAAATAATAATGGAGTACCGCTGCGATCTCCCGGTGTGTATTTTAGTGTATCTACATTATTACAAAGATTTTAGTATGCTCAAGCAATATCATGCTAGACTTTTTAGCTGAATGCCGTCAATTCCAGCATATTCCCTAGCTTCTAATTTAATCCAAATTCAGATTTGTCTGTCGATAATCCAAAAAAAAAATGCGAAATTGTGCCGACTGACGCCTTGTGGTACAAACGATTCTGTTCACCATACCATGTCAACGGTGATGGAAGAGAAGTTACACACTTAGTTACTATAATACTATTTAATACACGTACGGTATCCAACATCTAGCCTAAATCTGGAGTATTATTATTAAGAAATATAAAAAATGGTAGTCAAATATCGAAATTTCCGCATCCATTTGCAAGTCCTTATCGCCATTATATGATTAGTTTTGTAGAATACTATGTTGAAATGTACTTGCAACCTTCCTGCGATTATAACAATCAGTTTTAATAACTGGAATTTACTTTGTGGTCTTATAGGTAAGTACTATTTGTAATACTTAGGTAATAGAAGCAGATTTTTTTGGACTCATCAATATGACTTCACCTCACCTGGTGGTAAGCTTAAAGTCAATAATAAAGCACCGTTAATGCTACGATAGTGACCCTCAGGTTGACGGCCTCATCAAGTGCTTTTTCACACCCTGTTTAATGGATCTCGAACAGTAGGAGGTAGGAAACACGTGCGCTGGACCAGCGCGTAGATAAAATATAATTTCCTTATCTTTAATGGTGCGGCTAAGAAAAGAGGCAACGAACAGCTTGTTTCTTGTTGGAATTGTTTGCATTGTACGAGGGTGATACCTCAGCCTTGCAAGTATAGTTCTGTATAAGAAAGGAGAATATGGCAATAATCATTGCAAATTTTGGCGTACATGTAAACGTATTGACATTCATAAGTCTTATTTTGTAACCTAAATGAATTTAAATATTATATTGTTTACTACCTTAGCCGTATAAAGAAATACAACACACATTCTCTACTAAATAACACTTTGTGTACGTAAAATAGGGATATTTTGTAGGTCCAACAGTAATTCCTACGGCTTCCTTGACCCGGATGAGGTCCCTGGGGAATCGACCGTTCAGTCGTAGCCGTGAAAACGTGGGAGCCATCCATCTTACTATCGGCACACGCCATCTCATGAGTACATAAAGGCATAAGGTATTTCAGTATAGTTCACTAAGTTTGAGGTAAACACTTTGGACTATTGTTTGGAAACGTGTAATGTGTGCATTCCTTTTCTTCGTTAATAAGCTAATCTCAGGAACTACTGGTCCGAATTGAAAAATATATTCGTATTGAATAGCTCATTTATGGAGATGGAGGCTATATACTGTCACGCTACATAATAAAACTATTTTTGCGCTAAAACAGAAGTATCCTCTGAGAGTCGTATTAAAACATTGAAAGTGTATGTAGTATATTCTCATTGTCTTTATGATACGATAAATGACAATCTCGTCACTCTTTATCAAAATTTACGAAGGGTTTTACGACAAAACTATACATCAATGAAAATATATATTTAATTTCAGGTTTCATTAAGTTGCCACTTCAAAGTCCCTTAATTTTTTCTCGCTCGCATTTGACCACTATCTCACCTGTTGGTAAGTCATGATGTGGTCGATGATGGAGTATGCTTGCTTGAGAGTGCCTGAATAACACAAGAGCCGCATCTCTCTACATCTCTTCCAAGCTCGTAGTTATCTGACAAGGCGACAGTAAACCTACAGAGCTAATGAAAAACTGCTCTGTTGATGGCAATACCATAATATACGAATGAGCCCTAAAAATACATTTGGGATGTATACGGAATAGGTACACCTCTGTCTACCCCTAAGGAGGTAAAAGTTGTACGTATATTTAGTTTTTAATCTGTTTGTCTGTGAATAGTCACGCACACTAGGAGGGAAGCGCGGAGGTAAGGGGTTGGGAGGAAGGGTAATTATGGAGGTGTGACATGGGTTATTTATAATACATTAGTTTGAGTGAATCAGTGCCACGGCTAATGTATTTCTGATATTATGTTTATGATTTATTCAGTTCGATTTAATGGATGTAGGCACACTTCTGTCAATTCGAAGTTGAAAACTTATTTCATGTAGGAATTCGAATAGAACAAAGTGCTATACATTTAGATAATGGTGGTAAATAGGTAGGTCTTGAGTGACAAAACGATCAATGCACACATTTAAAAAAACTTGGAACTTTTTACTAATACGTATTTCCTCTTCAACAGCGGCGGGTCCTTCAAGCCTGGTATAAGGCTGTAATCTAGCACTGTAACAAATTTCAGCCGAATCCAATTATTTTTAATTTTATGAATCAAGGAATTATTTATTTATTTGCGAATATGAGTACAGAGTGATGGTGTTAAAAGCATTATTTAATATAGGTAGGCACTTTTTGTTTCGTCGGATACCCGTGTATGCCCATGGATAACCGTCAGCTGGCCAGTGGGGGTAGTTCAGCCGGTCTAGCGAAAAAGAGTAATATTATAAACGCGAAAATTTGAAAAACATAAATTTTCGCGTTTAAAATATTACTACGAAGTATTTCAATGTTCTATAGAAAAAGGATCACGTTAAAATCATTGACAGGTAACAGCGTTTCCTTGTTTTTTAACGAACCCTGTGTCGTACTTAACAGCAAAAAAACGGGCAAGCATAATTAAATTACAATAAATCTGAAAGGGCAAAACGGAGCATACATTAAAGGATTTTGTGGGTAGAACCTTTTCTCAACACGAATAGGGCTTTCTATATCAGCGTTGTATCACCCTTTCCCTTAATACATCAACATTTTGAGTGAGTGCCTGAAGCTTAATCTCCCTTCGTTTCCTCTTTTCGATTCCCTAAAGAGCTTATTCCTATCCCCTTTTACCTCCGCAGGTAGGTTTTCATGTAGCGTACGTTAGTGTAACTTCACTTCATCTGATGGCAAGCTTAAGGTCTGAATTATACAGAAGAGAGCGTATAGGCGAGCTCCAGAAACCTTTCGGGATAAAAGTAACCTATGCGCCGTTCCATTATTTAAAAATATAATTTTCCATTATATACTCTAACTCTGTGTTCAATTTTAAACAGCTGTGTTCAGCTGTTCTGACGTAACTAAGTAAAATCCGCAAAGGTAATAATAGCATGATTAGGTCTGTAGAATACGAGAAAATCCAACATCAAAGTGAATGGTTTGGAGGGAAGCATTCCTGAATGACATACCGATTGTACACTGGTAGCCCTGCTTAGTAATGCCAGTAGCACACCTCCGCTTCACTGCGAAAACAAAACGGCGAGGCTGTCATAGTTTCGTTGCGAGTTGTCAATTCTTAGATCCTCGCTGTGATGGACTAAACTCACCGGCTACATCACAGCAGTGGTTTTGGTTTCACTGTGGAGGTGTGCTACTGACATAAAAGATGGATTCGAATGTATTCCGACACACATATAACGTATTTTGGAATGTGTGCTTTTGAAGTCCAGTTTCACCTAGCTTTCACAGAAACTCTCCATGTACCTATATATGTATCTAACTACATGAATAGACTAATGTAATTGGTTCCGAATACACTGTAGCATTCTCTTTATGTTCAAAACGTTACACATCATCAACGAAATAATACAGAAATATTAAAAGCATTAATTTCATACTATAATTGATGCATGGAACTCTAAAAATGATATTTAATGGATTACGATTAATGCTTATGGTATCAGCCCCATCTTGCTTGTCAGTTCGTAAAACTTATGGAGTAAATTGATGTAGACCTAGTAATTAAGATACCCGAAAACCAGCACTTCTTATACTTAAACGGTATGCGTAGTAATTATGCTGAGATGGCGACCATATTTGGATACGCACAATTTAATGTTTTTTGTCTTATACTACGTAGGTGGTAGACAAGCATACGGTAGACCTGATCGTGACTGTGGCCTATGGACGCGTGCAACACTAAGGGTGTCACACACGCGCTGCCTACCCTGAAGGGAAGGGAGAAGGCTAGGAAGGGGTGGAGGAGGAGGGGTACAGTGAGCTCTGGCTACCCCACTTACCGGTGGGACCACAACACGATGGTTAGGTATTATGGCCGCGGTCTTCTGTAGGGCGGAGGTACTGCCCCAATCGGACAGCTCATTTCGGACGCGAGATACCGTCGTGTCATACATTTTAATCGTAAGTTTAATCCGAAGTTGTTATGTCCTTGTGATGTTCGGATTAAATATTTTTCTTTCTTTCTTACGTCATTCATTACGCGGGAACTCCTATTGTTTAATAACTTACTGCATGTCTGTATATCATCCACAGCCTGCTTACCTTTGAACAAAAAAAAACATCAAAATCGGTCGACAATTGGTGAAGATATCGTTCTCCAAAGTACAAAATAAAAAAGGACAATCAATCGAATTCAGAACCTCCTCCTTTGAAGGAAGGAAGATTAATATACAATATCACCGAATTAGGTAGGTACCTACTTATACAAAAAATAACATTTCAGAATACTTAATTGAAAATCAACTTTTTTGAAGTTGGTTCCCTTAGAAACAGTTGATTTAAAAGACACGTCGACATCATTTTGTTTTTAAAAGTTTATTTAGAGAGCGTGGATGGCGCCAAGTAATATGCATCCATTTTTTATTTTTGACAGCTATAAATACTAATATTTAAGTAAACTATAACTCTTACACGTCGTAACATTTATTTTCGAATCATTAAGACGATTTATGTGACACTATCAAGATCTTCAAGACCCAAACCACTTTTAAGCCAGCGCTCCCAGAAAAGCCAAGCTTAAACAAACAGTAGGATAAAGTACCCCGGGTAAAGTGACTTGACGTATGACGATACTGACAGAGTAGAATGATCTTCCACGATACTCTTCAGAGTGGCCATGGCCACTGAAAAGCAATCCAAATGACGGGATCAGTGTGAAGAAAATCACACCAAATAAATCGCGATATAATCCGTTAAAAACAGTAAAACCGACAATTAATCCTGTTAATACATTAATAATACTACCGGATGAAGATATTATCTCAAAATCCAGTAATCCAATCATTCAAAAAGACAAACAAACAAGGCATGAAACATTATCACTGTGTTATTGAACTTCGCACTAAAAATAATAGCCCCTTCACACAGAATTGGCGCTTGAAGCTTGAGGACGTTGGAGTTGGAGTGATGCCAAGTCAACCTTCAAGCGCTGTAGCGCTCACAATATGTCACAGGCTTAACGAGCTGTGAACCGATAGCACATAAAGCTGCTGAGTTGTATATTTTTGTTTGCATACTCCTGTCATACGATCACTGTAACCGTGAATCGCTTTTTGAATTAGTGTTAAGGATTTCCGGAATCTTTTGGATAATAAAATAATATTATGTTTGTTCAATCGCACTAATCCTCAGAAAATACTTATATATCCGTTTTTCTTTTCGTGCAATTAATACCTATCTTAACCGCCATGCTACAAGTGCACCTATAGAAAAAATGCTTCAGATGTTTCAAATACGTAGAGAAGGTGGCTGAAAGAAGATTTAATTACAACAAAAAAAAAATAGAATTCTATACTTGAAGACTCCCAGATACGCTTTCCAGAAACACAGACTTAGGCAGGGGCATTTTACTCCATAGCAACACAATAGAAGTAATGCAGGTTTGATTACAACCCTACCTGCCCCTAAGGGATAAACGGGCGTAAGTATATGAAACTACCAGTCATTTCGCTTTGAAGCTAGAGTTGATTAAAGAAAAAAGCTATACGCTTCGCCAGTAAATCATTGGGAACGATCGTAAGTTATTTTTGATCTCCAATGGAAGATGTTTTTTTTATATCCTTGGGATGAGGGGTGATATATCGTTTCCTTGCCACTTGCCACCCTGGGGATCAGCGTATGATAATTGATCATTGTGATAAAATTTGTGTGATAAAAAAATAGACTGCAGTGTCGGTATACTTATGATTCGTTAAAATAAAGCAAATATGCCCAATTTGAAGTGGTTACTGAAAGCCTTATGCCAAAACAAAAAGAGGACAAGACCCCAGGCTCCGGAATACCTCTCTTTTGGTATGAGGGGGGGCAGGAGGGGATTGATTAGTTGTGAATTGTAACTAAGAGCTCATGGTGAGGTTCTAGGTGAGATAGTGGTCAAAGGAAAACCATAAAAAATAATTACGAAGTTTTAGATTGGTCCGAAATATTAGAAGCTGGATGAATACAACCTCTAAGAATTCTTTACGTACAAAGTTACGTAACAGGTGTTGCTATTAAAAGCGCATTAAATAAACAAACGCCTAAAAATAAAGCCTTTATCCATAACTAGTTATTTTAAAGTTAAAACAAACATTCACGGCTATTCGAGATAATATTTTGAGCCGTAAACTGGAGTACCGCTACAGGCGCGAATTAATTACCAGCTAAACTCCCAACTATTTTAAAACTTGAATCTTTTAATTAGTTCAACCCTTCCCTTTTACTTAAAGGAGTTGCAGGGTGTTTTTATTTTTATTAGTTTAACGAAGTTATTAGCTTTAAATAATGGGAGCTGTTGTTACAAATCTTTGCTTAATTTACAATGTTGGTTTGTGAAGGTCAAATCTTGCAAGCTACAGAATTAGAGAAAACCGGGATCGGGATCTGCGGTCAGATGGCAGCTTCATGCAGTTAAAGTCTAAAATTAAATGGCATTTTTAGTGTCAGTTCACATTGACTCAAACACCACATAGCAGGATTGTGGCTCTGGTCTCCCGCATACTTGCTCAATAATCTCCAGAAGGCGAAATATTTGCTTCTATTTCTAAAACACATCAAATCTGCAGCTTATTTTATGAGTCCTTTTAAGAAAAACACAGGAAAGTATATTCAAAAAAGTTACAATCAATATTTTTTTCTAAATGTTTCAAACTTCGATTCAAACTCCAGTCCCCTTGTACAAGGGAGGTACGACTGTGTGCGAAAATACGACGCAACTTGGCCAATAAACACAGTTTCAATTGCAACAGTTTGGCACAGGTTGATAAAAGCTACTGTTCTTTATCCAACTTCTTGACATAAGCGTCACAGACGAATATTGTCTTAGGTTTTTGATCAGTCCTTTCTAACTTTCCAATGTTTTAGGTGTGTTTATCTTTTCAGGGTTCTATAGTGACGTAGGAATTCGATGTCGAATGTCACTCAGACGAAACTTACTTCGGATAGGTGTACCTACTCGAAATAAACGTTATTGACGAATAGCGCTCATACAGCCTCAACACCGCCAGCTGAGGCCAGTCATTGCAATGCAATGGTTGAGGCATTTACCGGGCAATATCGGTTGCTAACGCCAATTATAAGCTCCTTAAACATACCTGAAATAAGCTCCTCTCGTATGAGTGAGACTGAGACTCGACATGGAATTTGTATATTAGCGAATAGCATTACCAAAGGTGAAATGAGAAACGCTATCAATGCGCATACCTCGTTAATCCAAAATCGCGCGTCGTTAGTTAAAACTCAGTGTAACAAATCCTCATTAGACCTATCAGTAAAAAGATCACGTAGTTTGGTAAACCAAATGAACAAATTACTGTCCTAAACCCTAATATTTCAGTCCATTTATAATGAGACAAATTTGTAACTGAAAGTGCGGGGATTTTAGTTTTGACCCAAAGCTTTTGCCCTCCGGGGTAAGCAGAGACAACAGCCCGCCATCGGCTTCTGTCTTTAAGTACTGTAATTAAATTTTTCATGCAAGATTGCCGGTTTCGAGTGCTCTTGAAATGGCCTTTTTTATACCCCATTAATTTGATCATTGACGTTGCCATTCATTAATTTGATCATTGATCATTCAGACCATGCTTCGACCACAGAATAGATAAGAGTAATGACGTCTTATTCGAAAGCTTTAAATGACAATAAAAATGAAGTAGTCCACGAAGAGCACCTGGCAGAATAGCACCTAGCCTAGTCCATGAAGAACACCTATCAAAATTTTTACTCCATATAAATGGCATGAGGAATGAAATCGCACTTAAAGTATTCTATTCCTGATGTCATCGCATCCGCTTCGTAATCCGAACTTACTCGGTCACGGTGTATCGCCTTTTTATAAACGCGGATGCCGCGTTGAGATTACGAAGGAGAAAATACTTTTTTTGAACATTACGATAAGTAACATTCAATCTTTTCTTTCCATTCAATCTTTTGGAGGAGTTCTTTGGTTGCATATTGTTACAGCCGCCGTGACTCGTAGATTATGAATATTTTTGCAAAATTGGAAAGGTTTAGGATTGCGAATCTCTTCTATATTTTTTTCCTGGAATATGTTCCCATGGGCAACGGGAATGGGAACAGAATTCCACGCGGGTGAACCCGTGGGTCAAAGTTAGTTCTAAATAATTGGAGCATCAGTAAATTCATTACAAAAAATAATATTCTCAATATTTCACCACGTTTCCCGGTTCTATTTGGTTTTTCACTTCAGTGCCTGGACTTGCCTGCTCTTTTATCAGTTTTAGCGTATGCGTCTTTTATGGGAATTTTCAAAACGCATACGTAAAATATCCTATCTGTGCTATTGACTATTGAAGAGTTTCTTAATCTGGAGCTAATCCTGGATATCGATTCAGGTTAGAATTCCACGCGGAGCCGCTGGCAACAGCTAGTTTATCATATAATAGTCTGCCTCATTTCTGTAATTCATTTTCAACAAACGCATCTCATTAAATTCCAGTCCACTCCACTTAAAAGCGAGATGATACACGTCACAGGAAGCTTGCACTGAGGTATTTAATTAAGCTGCCTGTAAATTTTGCACACCATTAACATTGCACCCTCAGGGTACTCTTTTGTACTCTTGTTAGCTTAGGTGAAGTAAATGTGTATTTTGGACTTTGTGGAGTACAGTACTGACAGTAGGAGGAATTTGGAACAGTTTCTGGTTACTTGTTCTATGAATACCATTGCCTTTCAATTTTGTGAAACACTGCTGAATATTGAGTTATTCGATTCAGTAGCTTTTTTGCTGGATACTAGGTATAAGGAATTATTTCGCCTTTGTATTTATTCAGCAGAATTAAATATAAGGAAGACTTGACTTGGTAGGAGTTAAAGAAATCTAACTTGTCTCAGATCAAGTCCTTTTTTTAATGAAACGGTTTTTGACGCTGATGAATACACTAATTCACGCGGCCGCTATTTCGGCCGCGTGAAATTTTCAACCCACAGGAAACTAATCCGGGATGAATGATCATTCCTATAATAATACTATTCCGTACTGTTTCTGTGCCAAATTTCATCCAGATCATGAAAGAGTGACAAACATTCACACATATCAATTCAAACTCACAAAAAATCACATTCATAGTTTTATTATTAGGCAAACGGGATTAGGTATTTCTCTAAATCTTTATAAACTAGTTCAAACATCATTAAAATAACAAACTCACAAGGACAGCATCGAATCAGAATACCTATAAATATAAAATCTTACAAACCGCGACCTATTTTTCAGTTCCCATTTGAGTCAACGTCTAAGAATCTATACAATTAATGCCATGAGGTCTAAATGAAGTCACATTCTTTTGGCCATAACGCCAGAAAAAAACGTCTAAAATGTATGACTGCCATTAAGTATTTGTCAACATGTCACGTCTAACAAATAATATTATATAATACTTTACTTTACTTTTAAAAAGGAGGAGGTTCTCAATTCGGTGTTTTATGTATGTTTGTTCGGGCATTGCCCAATATTGCGAAATGGTATCACATCGGAGACAGACAATGAAACTTCAATAAATTAATATCAACAAATCATTTGTAATTACCTACTACTATCGTATATTTTAGCATGGTTTATAAAATTTCATAACAAAACATAACGCCTATGCACCTGATTTTCGGAAGTCGGATTATTTTTTACCAAAAAGTAAAATTGCAAAAGTGTTCGTTTCCAAGCGAAGTAGTATTACTAGAAGAATGTCACTTTGTCTACTAACAGGCCTCTAAACTGTAATTGAAGCCACGAATTAAGATTAAACGGACGTATGCGAATGATGTCACTCTAATGTGGAATCCTATTTTTAGGGACTCAACTCTATTGAGAAGATTAGTTCATCATGGCCATATTCATTGTAGATGTAACTTAGATATACTGACGGTTTTTTTGTTTGCTGGTTTTAGAATTGATGTAGGTATAAACTTCCACAGTATTTAGCTAGGGTCCTTAGCTAGCATTATTATTGGAGGTAGGACACGACGGTATCTCTACAGAAGACCGCGGCCATAATAACCATCGTGTTGTGTTCCCGCCGGTTAGTAGGGTAGCCAAAGCTGACTGGAGGGATTCTGTGCTGTAAGCGGGGAGACCTAAGTCTCCTGGGTTTTTAGTATATTATAATTAAGGTGAATACTTAGACGTGTAGTCAGCGTCGAAAGTAGATGATCATTTGCAAATTAACTTTTATTCAGATATTTGAAATCATTGTAATCAATATCAACTTTAATTGGTTGTTGGGCGTGTAATAATGTACCCAATCAATCAGTTTCCTATAAATTATTCCCAAATAACATTCATGTCACCTATATTACCTAAATAACTTTTTTAAATTTATTTATCTTAAAAAAAATTACTAGCTACTAAAAAGCTCCTAGGTAGGTAGTAGGTAGGCTAACATAGCTAAGTATAATTAAGTAATTAGAGGCAAAGGCACAAGGCTCATTCTTTTAATTTATGTTCCTCACGACGCCCTTCGAAGCTCACTGATAAGGGTTATGAAATATGCAAGGGCTGATAAAGGGTGAAGTATTTTTCGCAATTTGTCCTAAATTTTATCTGTTCCGTGATCAATATTTCATTCAGGTTATTACGTGAGATAACAGCCTTCTCATTCTTCTGTCATAAAAGATAGAAAAGATTGAGTAGTAACTGCGTTCACCCGTGGTTTCGCTTGCGTTTATATAGATTTTGAACTCTAAGCATCATGATTGGAATTTATCATGTCAATAGACCTATTTTAAGTATTTTTAAGTAAAACTCATTAAAATCTCATGGTGCTTTTGAATGTCTACCTATGTTATCGGAGATCAGAAATGCCCTAGGTAATAAGACAGACCCGGCCTTGGCCATCAACGTTGGCCACCAAAATTGGCGACTCCGATATTTACGTTACTGGTTCGAGACCGCGAGAGGTAGGCCTCAACTAGAGGCAGAGGCAGTAAGGGAATAAAATAAAAAAGAAGTAAGTATCGTAAAGGAAAGATCCTTTGCTTTTATTTTTTAAATCATAAACTTCCAACTCATCCTAAGCCAGTGTCTATATTATCATTAGTCCCACCTCGGGTCTAATGACCAGTGCATTGTTAACATTCTATCGGTACTCCTCGACTCAGGTCAATGAACAGATAAGTTTCTAACGAGTTAATCTGAGACCGTAAATCACTTGTATCGGGTAAACATGAATGTGATAATAGTAGTTAAACAGCTTGAGACTGAGAGGCCTATGGTATGTAGAGTCAGCGAAAAAATTTGCTGATAAAATTCTTACCTAAACTATATTTTTACATTGAAATAACATTAATTAATGCGTCCTAACTCACACCTTTCTCTCTCTGGGATGGGCAGGGACAGCAAATCATTAATGTGATTGTAAAAATTTCTAACAGTTTAATTCATTATAGTACAATAGATCTAGATTTAACGATGAAAACAGGTATAGTTTAGTTTAGTAATAGTCAACGGTTTAGTTTAGTTGCGATGTGTTGCAAGCGATGGTAGCTGAATGAATAAGGATGCGGCCTCTACTCAGAGGTATCGAGTTCGAATCCAGCCGGACAGCACCAATGTGAATTTCACTTTGTGGAATTTATATACATGTGCTAATCATAATGATTTACCATCTGCTGACGGTGAAGGAAAACATCGTGAGGAAACCCACATGTCCTCGAAGAAATTCTAAGGACATGTCCGATCCACCAACCCGCATAGGCCAGCGTTTGTAGATTAAGGTCTTAACCCTCTCAGCTCTCTCGTCAGAGGAGAGGAGACCCGTGCCCAGCAGTGGGACATAAACAGGTTGCTATTATTATTATTTATAGTTTAGATTAGTTAGAAAACAAAAAGATATCAAAATAAAACACTGGTACTAGTCAAACATAGTCATAGAGAAAGCTTGTGGAATACGTAAGGACTAAAAAAATGGCCGGCTTTAGTCTCTAGCTACCCCATGAAGGACGCGTGAGTGTAGACATAATGTACCTACAAATTTGTACGATTACTAAAAGCGATGTTCAAAATATTACACGTAGAAAACAAAGCGTAATTTTATATTCAATTACAATAAAATGTACTCGTAAATGGATATCATTCCAGGCAAACTTTGTATCAGACTGTCAAAATTTCAGACCACCCATATCATAGAAACAATACGTCTGCCGCAACAATGAGAACAAAAGCACAACAACAATATTTGCTCCCATTCAAGTGAAGTCAGGATACAAAACTTGTACAAGAGCTACAATAAAAACCGGTCAAGAGCGAATAGAAAGATCGCGAAGGGTTCCGTGTAAGATTATAAGACTATCGATAAAATTAGCCTATTGCAATCCAAAAAGGAGGAGGTTCTCAATTCGTACTCTTTTTTTTGTATGATGTATGTTACGCGATAGCGGCGCCAATTATGGATGAATTTCGAAAAAAAAAATTGTTTGAAATAGGCTACTTCTGAGGTGGTCCCATATCCAGGGTATCAGAATCTGATGCTGGGATCTTGAGAAAATCGAGGGGAAATCATCAAATTTACGGCAAAAATACTGTTTTTCTGTGTACATAATAAACCTCATAAATAGGTACTTTTTTATTTCTGTACACTAAAAAGTAAAAAATATTAGTTTGTGAATTCGGGTTTTAAACGTAGTTATAATTTATTATCCGAGTGACTTTTTGAGGTGAAAAAAAAAAGAGGCGGCAAGGTTGTCACAATACCTATCCTTAATAAGATTTTTTCCTTATTTAACTAAGTATTATATATTGTTGTAGCAGCAATAGATGGCAGTAACACACTGTCAATTCTTCAGCTGACTAAACTATTGCAGTTTTTGAGATAGCTCGCTGACAGACCTGATACAGCGGAATTCGAATTGTGTTTCGTTAGCTACTATTCGGATACGGATCCCAAAAAAAACCTCCAATACCACATAATTGTGACGTATAATACAGGTCAGAAACAAAGCGATCGTCTAAGTAGACATTTCTCACGGCAACGAAAACAATCTAATTGTTCGCAATACACTACGAATAATAACATAGGAAATGCGGTCAGCATCGAAAGCGACACGACATGAAAACAAAAGTCCTGTGAAAATATAATACAATATGCACTTATTAAGTGAAAGTGCATTAATTAGCGGTATGGTGATAATTCACTGGTAAAACATTAAGTTCACAGAGCGTGATTTATCTGTTTGATCTGTGGCAGGTATTGTTTACGGCGCAATTTCATTCGGAGTCACGTTAACTGTACTTGTTTACGGCTTCCGACATGATAATTCGGTATCGCGTTTTTGTTCCAGTTTTATAATCGACTGCAAAAATAACAAGAATAATTGCTACGATACGTGTTTGATATGCAATGTTATCGGAACTGCTTCATATATTAATATTATGAAGCTGAAGAGTTAGTTTGTTTGGTTGAACGCGCTAATCTCAGGAACTGCTGGTTCGAATTTAAAATTCCTTTTGTAGCGGCTAGCTCCAACAATCCGTTAAAAATAGTTTTGACTAGCTTCTAACTTTTGCTTGTAGCTTCGCGTAAAATTTCTAATCTCACTTCCCACGGCAACCTATATCTGGGATAAAAAGTAGCCATGTTCCAGACTATTATTACCCCTGTTCCAAATTTCAGCCAGACATCCATACATAAACTCATAGTCTTTCACTTTTACAATATTAGTAGGATAGGGGCTTTCAAGCAAAGATGCAACCGGGTTTTGATTCAAAGGTACAATACTGTTTGTACCTATTAGATACAATATTATCACCTTTGTATCTATTGAAATAACTCACAAAATCACAATTACAGACATGCTAACATTTTAAACGTTAGATGTTCACCAAACCTTATCAGTCTATTAGGGCCTTGCACACAAAGTGTTTAAACTGCACACACATCAAGTGTTTTCCTTCAACAAACACAGTAGCTCGGTGTGCTACCGAGGAACTCTTCAATTACATAACATACAGAGCACGGTGTCTTACAATCTGTTGAGATCTAGCTGGTGATCCGCCAAGTGTGAAATGGCAGGGTACCGTTGTGGCTGTCGAGGTAACGGTGATAAACTATTAAAAGAAGTTTAAGTGTACTCCTACAAGTAGCTATTACTGTTTAGCGAATTTATAAAACTACTAATGTTGAAATAGTTAATTACTCATTAAATCATTATAAAAATATAATCCATTACAATAACTACAACTTGGGTAAGTTTCAAAAGTAATTGAGTATTATTTTTGCTAAAATTTTGTTGATAATTTCGTCTACATAACGTCTCAGGCTCACACACGTGGATATTATAAAGCCGGTTTTACGATACTTCAAATCTTTAAAACTTAGACCGGCTACATACACCCCAATAAATCGGCAGCGACATGGGAGATGTGGTGGCAATGTTGCCGCCTTAGTGGTCATAATAGTCTCATAATATTGAAGCATTATTAGAAGAGTAATGACAGAATTATTTTTTCTTAACTTTGGATTCTCCAACCTGGATTCAATGAAACCACTAACAAAAACCACTAGCCACTAAATACAATTTTTCACCGCTAGCCGAAAGTCGAAACGTAGATTTAGTGGTATAACCACTAAGGTTTCCTTTTTCTCCCATTCTAGAGACTTTGCCTCCCATTCTAGAGACTTTGCGCCGTCAAGCTGAGAGCCACCATTTTGGCACTATCGGTGTTTGTAATGGTGACTCCCATTCTAGAGACTTTGTCTCAGCTTACCATCAGGCGAGGTGAAGTCATGTTGACGTGACCGACATAAAAAAAAAAAAGGTGGCAACACTGCCACCACATTTCCCATATCGTCGCCGATTTATTGGGGTGTATGTAGCCGGTCTTTCTCGATTTGTTACAGCAATGTTCGATGGTGAAAGCATCGAAGTAGTCGTAAAGGAAATCTTTAAGATGAAAGCTATATGTTTAAGATCTCTCTGCAGGCGCTAGCGTTTAGTCACGAACACGTGTTTTTGAGAAACCAGTCCCTATGGTATCATTGCTCACTCCTATGTATAGATGTTTGTAACTCTTCCACGCAAAAATGACTGAACGGATTATGCTCAAATTTAATACAAGGATAAATTATAGTCAAGAATAACAAATGGGCTACTTTTGATTCAAGGAATAGGTTTCTGTGTGCCGCAGAATTAGGATTAAAATTTCAACCGGTCGGAGCCACGATCCTTAGCGCTTCTATATTGCTTCCTAAATTCCTACAAATAAAACTAATTTTTGAAGAGTTTTCATTCCATAATGTCACTGATTACATTTTGTTCAATGGCCAGCAAAGCACCACGTTCTATGCAGACAGATCTAGTGCCTGCTATTTTTTATTACAGAAATAGATTCCTGTCTAGACAAAAATTAGCCTGACCGATATTTTGACAAGCATTTTTGGGACAAACACACAAATAAATGAGACAGAACCCACAGTGTCCCCTGAAATTCACACCCAGTGCCCACTCGCACCTGGTTTGTTAGTCGCACTTTCGTCTTTATATCAGGGCCCTTATTCTGTTTGACAAATCGTACCGTAACCATCCACGTTCGTATTAGCCGACACATTTAGGTTGGTTTAGTTTTACACCGATTCTTTCCTCTATGTTAATCTATTGAAATTCACTGACTTCTCACGTTTCGACTGTGATTAGAAATCAATGTCAAACAGAATAATGCCTCAGACAATTTTCGTTTCATTGAACTCAACAGCTTCCTATAAACACCTTGTATGCTAGTACAACACGAGTAATGTACTACTATTATTATTATAAACAACAAGTTATGAGCAGTTACTTCCACAACATAAAGTTTTAGCCTTGGGGATATTGCTGTGCATAATTTCACGTAGCTTTAGAGAGCTTTGTGAAACGTACGGAGTACTTACTTACGTTCAAACGAACTGGAGGCCATTTCTCGTCAAACATGTTTTAAATTCAGTCTTAGTCTAGTCTTGATCACCATGTCGATATCCTAAATGTCAAAAAAGGTATTCGGTTACAAGAATGACATTTGGGAGATTTTTTTTCGTGCGGAAACCTCTGTCGGAAATAGGGGGTAGTTGTTGGATGTTGGATTTGAACCGACAAAAAAAAACTGCATGACGTTTCGGGTCTCGACTGGGACTAACGCTAAGACGATGATGATTGATTGTTCGTCAGTTTTCAATTAATCGAAGAAAAATTTCTAAAAAAGATTCGTGTTATTACTAAACCCGATTTGAGATGTTTTGCCTATTAGCTTCCCAAACATGTTTTGCAAAATTACCATGTGGCATTTTTTACCAGTGTAATTAATGGGTACGCATTTATGTAAAAATGGAGACGTATCGCTGTCGCAAAGCGCTGTGCATTATCAACCTCGCATTAGTAGTGCCATCTGTAATATAGAAATTCGATGTCGAGTCTCACAGACGAAAGAGGAATTCACGATCAGCGTTGTTTTCGACTAGATTTGGATATTGCGCACTGGTAGGGCATGATTGGACAAATGTGATTATTCTACGACATTCTATACAAGCAAATTCCAGCTAGACCCTTGTGTTATGGGTTCTAGAATGCGGATAAACATACTTAAATACTTTTTTTTTTGTAAATACTTACACATTATACATGGAAAAACCCAGACCAATGCAAAATACTACCTAGGTATTCCTGCATTACAAATATTTGCACTGAGTGGGGTCAAACCCACGCCCCCTTTTGTAGCAGTCGATTGGGCTACCGCTACGCCACAGTATCGTTAACCAGCAACATAGGCACGAATCGCGTTTGCACAGCAATCATCAATAATGTTGACAGAATCGCGATAGGTATATTACGGACCGTCTAATCGCGCCCATAGCGAGCTTCCCGAATGTGCTATGTCGCCTGAGTGAGTCTTGACGTCGAATTTTATTATTATAGGTATACAGAATAACTAACACCACAGCTGGCCACAAGTTCGTATGTGAGCAGGTAAACACCGCGGGCACTACGCCACGCTTCAATAGACACCTCTCATAGAGAATCGCGTGATACGCTGTTGAGCACGACGCACAACGCGTGTCCCTGATGAGGCCTGACAGACAAACTGCCAAATAGTTTATATTCGTAAGGATGACAAGACACTCTCTCTCAAGATCTCTGTTCACTGTATTTGTTTAAACGTGCAGAGAAAGCTCCGTACCTATGTTCGTACCGATGGATAAGTATAATACGCTCTGTATCTGCATGTTTAGCCAGATTTAACTAATTCCATCCCTCCCCCCCATCTAAATTTAAAACATCAATCAATCAATACAATATGGGGTTCTTTAAGAAGGGCATTAGAAGGTTTTTGCGGGGTCGGCAGTGCGAGTGTGATGCCCCTGGTGTTGCACGCGTCCCTAGGCCACGGTGACCGCTTCCCATCAGGTGGGCCGTGTGCTTGTCTGCCACCTAAGTGGTATAAAAAAAAAAACAAAAAAATAAAAAAACATCAAAGCGAATAGTTCGGCGGAAAACGTTACTGAATACCGATATCCTAGAATCAGACGTTCAGAACGATTTTAGGACACCTTTATAAAATATACTGAAAATATGGACATAGATGGATTTGAATATATTCCGACAGCGTTGGAAATCCATGCTTTTGATGTTCAGTTCCCTCCAGCTCACACAGAAAATCTCGACTCAAAGGCAGTTTTATGTACAAATAGGGAATATTGCGCTGCTTCGTGTATTTCTAATGATATGCAGTAATATTTCACATCAAACGTTATATTCCTAGTACTACAAGTTACATTAGTTTCGGATGTGAGTTATAGTAAATAAAGAGCTAGCTAGCTTCGTATTTAAGTAAATATTGAACGAGTCAAAATAACTTATTACATTACGCAAATACATCTAGATCAGTAAGTTTTAATACTATTCAAAACTAACCTATGCCTGCGCCTCCGCCCGCGAGGACATCGGATATCGCGTGTTTGACTCGGTATTATCTCCAATCCTACTCAACGGATTGTGATCAAACATAGGTAAGATTTTAACTCCGAACAAGATCTTTCTAACAAAAAAACCTGATTCAAAATCCGTTCAGTAGTTTTTGCGTCCATCGCGAAAAATATTTAAATTTAATAGAACCGGCAACTGGGACCGCGGTCCCAGTCGCTGGAACCCTCGAAATAATAAAGAAACAGACAAGAATTAAAAAAAAAATATGTTCAGAATCGTTCATATTATGTATAACATAACCCAAGGTTTCTTTTTCTAATATCTCCAATGTACAGACACAAATCATTTACAATTTTATAATAGTATAGATAGAAGTTAAGCAATCTATCATCATTTTGCTGCAGACATAAAGAAACAGGTAGTATTGTAATTTGTTCAACATGTGAGCAATATCATTCATTGCTGTGATTGCTGACTTTAAATCACGACCCAACGAAGAAGTCTTGAATCAAAAATTATAAGTGTAGTGAGTGTTTCTAACGTACATTACTGCGCAGAGGCACTAAAAAATATCTACTATCGTGTGAAACATACAACTTTTCACCACGACCAGTGAGAAAAGTTTTGTAAAGTAGGCAGTAAGATAAAAGCGATTAAGATAATATTAAGAATGATAGTTCTCATGAAATAAAATAAAAGTTAAGTTTCTAAACATTTTTACTGGCCATTTTTTTTCAACATCTAACAACTGGAATTCAGATCACTTTTACTTACGCTCGTCGCACACGAATCACAGGAGTGGTCCTGCTCACTAGATACATACTATGGGGTTTCCAAGGATACAAATTGATTACCCAATCAGATTGGCCAATTTCAATCCAACACATACATTCTTTTCTATCCACACGATACAATTTGATCGACAATCGAAGTAAGTCTCTTTAGGCGATCTCCGCAGGCTGCAGCGACGTGCCGTTCACTTTATTTGAAATTGAAATGCATCCACGTAACCGGCATTCTCAGTGGTTCGATTTCTGCCTAACTGCGCTGAAAATCGATCTCTAACTCTGTCACGCACGAATCCTTCAATCAAAACAATCTAGTAAAATAAAAGAAAACTTCTGCAAAAATTCTTGTTTAACGGTTTGACTTTTTCTAGAGACTTGACATCAGTCGAGGTGTAGTCAAATTAACTTACCCAAAATAAAAAGAAAAGATTTTAAAACATAGGTAATTCATCGATACAGAAAATTTCGATAGCTTAGAAAAATACAGAATACTTTCAGTAACATACCACGCGAATGAACTCGCGGGCGCAATATAAAATGTAATAAACAAGTCAATTGAGTAAGTAGCAGCTAAAATCTACCCACACTTTCGTTGCACTGACGCGACAGAACAAGTTGTTTGTAGGCGGCAATTTAAACGCCATAGATTTAATTATATATTCTGGGTAGCACACACGCAGGTGTCATTAGAAATGTCTTAACACAAATCATCAAGATTCATCTGGCGTAATTATACGAGTATAATTAATTATATTATGAATTTTGAGACTAATAAAAACCATTACTGTAAAACGTTTACTTGATGGAGAGCTGGCAGTTGCCGCTAACTATGAAAGCTTGCAACAAAGGTGATAATCGCACATTGCAACATATAAAGAAAATGGAAGACACACATGAGCTACTAGAAGTTAATTTTACTTGAGAGGATACTTATAGTCAGCTTAGTGGTCGATTCACATGAAAATATCATATCACAAAAACACGTCGCGTCATGCAAAACGCCCCTTTAAACCACACGTACTGAATTGATTAGCGTGTGAATTGACACCAGAAAAAATTTAGCGATTCGCACTTCGCGTTGGGTAAAGCATGAATCTATCATCTGTGCTTTCGTATTTGGATAACCAACCTTGATCTTTCGTTTCAAAAATCTATTAAAAGATCTTTCTTTGCATTAGATCCATTGTTAAATATTTTAAAGCGAAATCTAAATCATATAACTTCGATATGTCATTACGACTTCCTTGTCTACCCTCGATGGTATCTAAATTACAACACCAGTATTGCTGGTATCGCTAATCAAATTTATAACTAGTGCTATTAAATGTGATTGTTTGCTGTTCAATAATTTTCCTAGCCAATCTGAAGGTCAAAAACCCAGCAGATATCGAACCGTATCATCTATAATGACGTGACGGATCGGATCTCGATTGTTTCCTACGGTTTAACACTATGTTTGTATTTCAAATCCAATTGTTATTTTTTACATGAAAAATAATTTCCATGAGATTGTGGGCTAGTATAGGTCCTTGTGGAACACTTTGGAAAAGATACTTAGCAACACCTGTTTGCTTCTGTGCGAAATGTTGCTACTGTTTTGCCATTCTTGATTGATTGTTTTTACCGATGCGGAAGTGGTTCATATATTGGGTTGCTCGATTTCTCTGCGTGTTCCGTTAATTTATAAATGGAAGAGACGATAAAATGGCTGGACGCAAGAAGATTAGTCGTTTTTATTTCCTTCGGTGTAGTCGAACCTGTTGAACTCCTGATTAACGAATGAGGCTTTAACGGTAGCTTTCTAAGCAAAAAATAGCTGTTAAGTAAAATATTGATATAGTAAAAGTCATGTTTATGTTGGACCATTGCAATAAATGTAAATCGAATTGTTATAACCACTTTCGAATCGTTAATTGTAATGGTTTATTTTACAGTCCCGTATTACGACCACAAAAGCGTCTATTCAAACGTTATTTGGTTTAATTTCCCTTTAAGCTGAAACGGCAACCATTTGTGGGATTCAAAAGCTTTGATCAACGACTTAGATAAGTATTCGATGTGGAATAAATTTAGTGAAAGTTCTATTAATCAAAGCTAGATATCAGACCACCACCGAAATATATTTAGTTATACTATTATATAGAACCTTGATAACAGCTTATATTTATTTGCTAGCTGTTATGCGCGGCTTCCACCAGCGTGAAATTCTGTTTCAATTCCCGCTGCTTATGGGTAATTAATTCCAGAAATAAAAAGCCTAAGTATGTAACTATCCCTGTACCAAATTTCAGTCAGATTCGTTCAGCCTATAGCGCGTAATTGACAAACAAACATTTAAACATCTTCATAGATTCACATTTTATAATATTTAGTAGGCAGAGCCTTTTATCAATCTTATTCATATAATATGTCATAAAGTAACGCATATGAACATAAAGATTATTGCTTCTAAACTTAATAATAACTGACTCTAGGTAGGTACATATATTTGCGAGTTGCGAATCTGACTGTAAACACAAATAATAAATCTTTCCCTTCATAAATGTTACTTCGTGGCCTAAATGATCACAAAAATATTAGCAGAAATATAAAATAACAAGTTATTAAGTTTCTTTAAACTTTATGACTCACTACTTAAATGAACTGTTAAGTTTATGACTACAATCTCAAATATTGAAATAACCTAAGACTGCAACAGATGCTATATTTGGAATTAAACTTGTGTGGCCGCCTGTACAAGAAAATGCGAAACCACGTGGGCAGGACCGGAATCATGTCCTTAGTTTATAGCTTAGTACTGTACGGCTTCGCCGCTAGGGTATCATCAAACGAAAATTAGTTTTCATCTGATAGCAATAAGGTTGTAAATTACTTTTAGTAGTTGCTATTAACAGCGAAGGACATGTTCTTGGGTGTTATAGATGAGTATAATGGTACGCCTACGTGGTAAAGAGTTTTGAGGTGCAAAACAATATTGGTTTATCTCGACGACTTTGTCAGTGTTGATGTTTTCCCACTACGACTCTTTTCACTGTAGTTACGTAAGTTATGCTAATTAAATGCAAGTGTATGTAAAGGGGTCCTGAGTAAATATGTGCTTCAGATTTTATGGAAAGATAAACCGTTCTGGGCGCTTTGCGTAAGGGAATATTGCATCTGTTTTCGACGTTGTTCATAATATAGACATATGTATATGTTTATGAAGTTGTGAAAGAAAGATTAGAAGGATCGAGAACTTACTCGTGGCAATCAGTGTTGCAAAAGCCTCTTGTTCATGGTGACAGGATTCTATTATGTGACCGTAAGCTGGATTGCCATCAATTTATGTCTACAATCATGGATAGATTTCTCAATAATTTAATCAATCGTTAGCTATGTTTCATCAATTCTCATTTATTAAACTACAACCGCAACGCTCTGTTCAGTTGCAGTGTTTTCAGGATTGGACGTCTTCCGCTACAGGTCAAGAATACTACTGTTGTGAAATGGAGAATCAGCAAGGGTAGCGTTAAGGAGATCGACAGGTCCCAGATTCGAATCCTGACCATTACACTACCGACGTGAACCCACTCCTAACACTAGAAATTTAGCTTAACTGGGGGGTTTATCAGAATACTAAGTAATTTCCGTTGGTAATACCTACGTTCACAGGTCACTGTAACGCCTAAATATCAGGTGTTCTTATGCTCATTTGCCACCTTAGTGGTATAACAAATATGTGGCTTTCATAGCCGAATAAGTCAATACCAGTTACATCCAAATTTGAATACCTCAATTGTTTAGGTAACGAGTAAAATATTTACATTCGCATTTGCATTTTCTAAATAAACATCATACAATAAATACAACTGTTGTTTATTCGTAACTAGTTAACATTCATGTTACAATTTGAAAATGAATAAAATAACTATGTAATTAGTTAACGATTACGCGGATTAGATTCAGGGTTGCCTCGTCGGCATTTATTTTGCTAACTGGTAAGTATAACTATTTAGTTCTAGGTCAACATAAGTCAAAAGCCAAGAAAAACGGTAAAAAGGAGTTCTACTGAACCGAAGGATAACTATATAATGAGCTTTTCAGAATAATTGAGGATATTGACTATTTCTACTGGTATTCAGGACGATGTGAAATTTGTGACATTTTTACTTCATGACGTCACTGGCACACAAAATGGGAAGCAAAGCAATAAAAAGCCTTCTTCGTTAGTCCTCTCAGGATTTTTATTATTTTCGCATGTAGGTATCCCATTAAACAATCCCAGCCCGGCCTCCTTCGAGTCAATTTAAAGACGACGACGTGACTAATCTGGTGGCGTGGCAACCCTACGTGCGCGTCCAAATGAGGAGTTACCGATGTTTAAGTGGGCGAAGTGGTGAAACATCGATGTGTAATCTGTAACAAAAACTTGGAACATCTGTTCGCCTACTGTTGATAATTGACATCGCAAACATGTTGTTTCAGAAACAAATGTGTATGAAATTACGCTGTTATACGTGTAAGATATGTTTGAACAAGTTCTTTTATGATATAATCCAAAAGCGATAAAGAAAAAGCCAAATAAGTGATTTTTCTTATCCTTTGGTTATCCGTGGATGTTCGTACCTACTTCTCCTATGAGGTAGCCTGAGAGGAGCCTCCCCGAGTGACATCGATAAAGTGATCTTGATTCTCAACGTATCACCCAGGACATCTAGCCCTCGGTAACTTAGAATCTAGATGACTAATCTGCACTCCTATAAATGACTAGCTGAATTTTGCCATTGACTCAAAGAAGACCTAGGTACTTCACCATTCGATTGAGCTCATTCCTGTTGGGCGAATATCCATGTTGTCACATATCAACCGAAAAGCAATACCTATACAGTTAGTTAATGTTGATTATAAGTGAGAGGGTTGTACTTACTACCAGGTCGAGCGGGCTCGTTCTCGGTGGGAAAATAATGAAATTCACTGGGTTATTCTTATTACGGTATCAACATTACTGTTAAAACATGTTTTTAGTATAAACAGGTTTTCACTAGTAAAAAAACTAGGTGACCTTGAGTTCCTATGTTATGACTTGAAGCCTGGGGTCCACTTACTTCTTTACATAGATTTGACTTATTCGGCTTTTTATGGAAGTGATTACCGTCTAACCTTGAGAGGAATCCTGCACCAGAACCTAGTCCGTAAAACGGTAGGTGTACCGCCTTGTATGTAAGGTTGGTTTGGGCCATGAGTCTTAGTGGAACCTCATATACTGAACTAAACTGCCCTGAAAATGTACCTGGCAATAAAAAGTCAGTCAGCCAAAGCGTATAATTCAAAGCACCTCCAGAAAAATAATACAGTCTCCATCAAATTTTAATCTTGAAGGCAAGCTTTGAAATTTTTTTTTTTTTTTTTTTTTTTATACCACTTAGGTGGCAGACAAGCACACGGCCCACACTGATGGAAAGCGGTTACCGTGGCCTATGGACGCGTGCAACACCAGGGGCGTCACACTCGCGCTGCCGACCCTGCAAAAACCTTCTAATGCCCTTCTTGAAGAACCCCATATTGTAGCCGCCAGGGAAAACCACTGCAGGGAGATCGTTCCACAGCCTAAGCGTGCGCGGAATGAAATTTCTTTCATACCTTACAGTACGCACTGCAGGCGGATGCAACGTATGGGGATGAATTCCCTGCCTGTGGCGAGCGGTGCGATGATAGAAAGTGGCTGTAGGCATCATATCAAATAATTCGTTTGAACACAAACCATTATATAGGCGGTAAAAGACGCACAGCGAGGCGAAGTCTCTCCTGAGGCTGAGCGGCTCCACACCGCCTACAAGTAGGGGATCGTCGACGATCCGCAGCGCACGTCTTTGAACCGACTCGAACGGGTCAAGTTGGTATGCAGGTGCCCCGGCAAAAAGGTGACAGCAGTACTCCATGTGGGGCCGGACTTGTGACTTATAAAGAGTAAGTCTTTGCCCCGCAGTGAAGTACTGCTTCGCCCTGTTGAGCACTCCGAGTTTTTTTGAAGCCAACTTGACCTTATCTTCGAGGTGACTGCGGAACTGAACGTCACTGGAGATGTCGACACCGAGGATCCCGATACTGGAGGAGATGGTGAGTGGTGTGTTCAAGAATTGGGGCGCTACAATAAATGGGGTTTTCTTAGCGGTGAATGCACAAACCTGTGTCTTAGTAGGGTTGAATTGGACTAAGTTAAGTCTACCCCAATCGGATACTCTCGCGAGAGTAGTCTCGATTTCGGACACAAGTTGTTCGCGACTTTCTTCCACTGCGGACCGAGGGAGGTTAGCCCGGCCCGTGTAAAATGCGTCCCCGGTACTGTCGTCTGCATAGCAATGAATGGAGTCATCAGACAACATGTCATTGATATGCAGAAGAAACAGGGTTGGGGACAGCACGGAGCCTTGTGGAACACCAGCATTTATGTCCATGCGGTCCGAGCAGCTGCCGTCAACGACGGCTTGAATGCTTCTGTTGGACAAAAAGCTGGCAATCCACTCGCAAAGTCCCTCGGGCAGTCCATAGGATGGCAACTTCGCAAGAAGACCTCTGTGCCAGACCCGGTCGAAGGCCTTCGCTATATCGAGGCTGACCACTAGCGCCTCACCCTTACTCTCAATGGCTTGCGCCCATCGGTGTGTGAGATACACTAGAAGGTCACCGGTTGAGCGACTGTGGCGGAAGCCGTACTGCCGGTCGCTCAATAAATCGTTTCCTTCTAGGTATCTCAGGAGCTGTATGTTAATAACACGCTCCATTACCTTTGAGAGAAGGGAGGTGATAGCGATAGGCCTGTAATTGGACGGGTCTGTTCTATCGCCTTTCTTAGGCACAGGATGCACGAAAGCGGTCTTCCACGAAGCTGGGACTTGTCTCGTGGAGTAGGAAAGCGCGAAAAGTCGTACAAGTACAGGGCACAACTCGGGGGCGCACTGCTTGAGCACCATCGCCGATATGCCATCCGGCCCACTCGACTTCCGAACATCTAGGGACTTCAGCTCCCGCCGGACCACCCGTTGGGTGATTTTAACATCAGGCATAGATGCACCACACCAAGGGATGTTAGGTGGTACGGCACTCCCATCGTTCATAGTCGAGTTTGACGCAAAGAGACTACCTAAGAGGTCAGCTTTCTCCTTAGCGCCATGGGCCAGGCTACCGTCGGGTTTTTGCAGCGGCGGCAAACAGGACTGGCAGAAGTTTCCCTCGGCAGCTTTGGCGAGCGACCAGAATGCACGACTACCGGACGGGTACCGCGCCAGCCGCTCACCAATTCTGCCGATGAAATCAAATTTTGCCCTAGCCGTTGCTCTTTTACTGGACCTCGAAGCGGCGTTCAATTTCCGCTTCACTTCAGCTATATTCGGATCCTTGTGCGCAAGAGCCGTGGTCCAAGCCTTATAAGCAGATTGCTTATGAAGTCTTGCAACTCTACAAGGCCGATTAAACCACGGACGCTTACTTGCCCCCGAAGCGACCCAGCGGCTAGGAATGAAACATTCCATGCCCGCTAGAATCGCCTCAGTGACTGCTGTTGCACAGGGGCTAGGATCGTCTGAAGTGAAGCAGAGCCGCTTCCACGGGTTCGAAGCGAAGAATTCTCGCAATCCGTCCCAGTCTGCTGACTTATAATGCCAAACCTGCCGCCATTTAACTGGCCGAGGAGGTTCTGGCCGTGCGAGAGGCACTTGCACCCGGACGATGCAGTGGTCTGAAGTACCAATAGGTGCTTCCACAGTGACGGAGTAATCATCCGGGCGCGTAGTCAGCAGAAGGTCCAGTAATGAGCTTCTATGGGTCTCGATATCTGGTATTCTAGTGGTAGAATTAACCACTTGCGAGAGCCCATAGGTCAAAGCAAATTTATGAGCAGCCCTCCCCGCAAAATCAGTGATCGAGGACCCCAGCCACTCAATGTGATGAGCGTTGAAGTCCCCTAAGAACACTAACTCCGCGGAGGGGTACTGCTCAATTGCCATGTCCGCCGATCGCTGCAGGTGCTCAAATAGTTGAGTCGTGCCCAAGTCACCGCTATGAGACCTGTAGAGGCACGCATAGATACGGGTGTGGCCACCGTGATCTATACGTACCCATAGAGTAGACAGGTCTCTGTCTTCAAGGCCACTAAGACGGCGACAGCAGATATCACCCCGAACGTACAAGCATACCCCGGCACGACTCGAAAAGTTGTGCTCGAGTTTGTACCCGGGGTACATTAAGTAGGCTGTGTCGCCAGGAGGCGATATCTGTGTCTCCGTCAGGAAAAACAAGGTCGGCTGCGCGGTTTCAATGTGCTGATGGACCGCATTTAAGTTTGCATGAAGTCCCCTGATGTTACAATAGTCCACTTCTAGAGTGGACGAGGATGCCGCTGTACAAACTGTTTTCCTTTTATACTTTTTCTTGGCCATTTTTTAAAGGGTGGGGGAGGAAGGTTAGGAGAGTCTCTGTGCCGACAGCGCTGGAGACAATGAAAGACTTCATGCCACCACCGACAAGTATGGGTTATGTGACAGGCTGGTGCGGCGGGCGGAAGGGCCCCCGGTCCCCCCCTGGATACCGTAGCCGGGTCCACTCCGGTCTCCTCCTCCGGCACGACCACAGCACCAAGGACTTTGCACAGACCGCTGGTTCAGCCTCCTGGGGCGGAGATTAAGTGCTCCCCAGGTTCGGGAACCGTACGAGCCTGCGGGCGGCCAGCGGATAACCGTTTCACCGGGTCTCCCTGACCGCCACACCAACATTTCACGCCCACACAAGTCAGTGATGTTAACTTAAGTCTTTGGTCTCCCCGCTGACAGCATAGAGTCCCTCCAGTGAGCTCTGGCTACCCTACTTACCGCCGGGAACACAACACAATGGTTATTATGGCCGCGGTCTTCTGCAGGGTGGAGGTACTACCCCAGTTGGACTGCTCAGTTTGGACGGAAGATACCGTCATGTCCTACCTCCTTAAGAAATGAAAAGAAAAGAAAAAATGAAAATATACTTGGTTATAACTGGTTTTAACCCTAATTGTAATTAAACATGCTAATCTAACATTAAATAATAATTACTATACATAGATAGATTAATTCCTCATCAGTTGTTGTGTGTGTATATTTATCAGTGTACCCTAAAATATACTTAATCAAGCACATATCAAAGTTCAATTTCACTCGCTGCGATATTTTGATCAATCCAATTCAAAATTTAATTGCCTCCTCGATATGATGTCCGATTTCCTGTAACAGTTCGTTCCAATACTCTGAAGTTATAACCTCGTAAATTTTTTTATAGTTTTTTGAAGACCTACTTCGCATCTGATTTATGATGGAAGTAAAATGAAACCAGTTTACTTAATTAAGTTCATAAATTTAAAACTAATGTGTGAGCAAGTGTTTTAAATTAATTTACGATGACTAATCTGATGATTCTTCTGAAAGTGATCTTCGATAGCCTTCTTAAAGAATACAAACGTGAACTTTTCGAATTATTTCTTGTCGTATAAACCGAAGGACCAACTTTAGTAACGAACTATTATACTGACTATTGCCGCGGCCTGCTCGCGTATCATCGCTGACCTACCATCAGGCGAGGTGAAGTCAAATTGACGAGTCCTATGTATATAAAAAAAGAATACGAGGCGTATCCTCTATTTTTCCCTTACCGGGGACGATGGCACTTGATTTGTGTCATCTGGCCCGGTAAACATATCAACGGGCCAGTTAAAACTTTTTTTTCCACGTGGCCCGGTACCGGGCCAAGTCACCGGGGCAGATAGGATACACGCATTCTGATCCCGTTCTTGCAACCTATGGGAACCTGTTCCCAGGATGAAAGTAACCATCCAGTTAATTAGTTACTTATATATGAATTTTGGTAGAGATTGCAACAAATAACAAGGCGATCAGCGGAGAAAACTGAGGAAATGAAATAGAATCAATTGAAACAATCAGTGACTACAATATCCATCTTCGAAGTCCTTACAATTCCATGAAACCATAAGAATACATTTCTATTCAGCCCAAGAATTTGAACATCACGTGACTAGTGTACGTGTAAACTATAATTTAGTTCATATCACTTGATAGAAAAACGTCTTCGCATCTTGCACATTAGGTATAAGTGAACTAGCAAAAAGTACAAATCGGTAAATAATTCATTGTTGCTAAGAGTTCGTTACCCTAGACTAGATGGCGGATGAGGTCTTACAGATTGAATAAAAGATTCAAGAAAACGTGAAAAAAGGTTAGAACCGATTTTAGGATAATATATGCTAGATTAGATACTCATATGAATTTGGTAAGGCATGTTTCTCTTGAGAATTCTAAACAAAATGTAAGGGTAACAATACAATTTAAATAGTTGTCTAGCCCTCCCCCCTTCCCTTCAGGGTAGGCAGCGCGTGTGTGACACCCTTAGTGTTGCACACGTTCATAGGCCACGGTGACGGCTTCCCATCAGGTGGGCCGTGTGCTTGTCTGCCACCTAAGTAGTATAAAAAAAAGTTGTCTCTAGTTCCTCTGTGTTGTGAGGTTTATTTTAAATCAGGAAAGTCAAATTTGATATTTATGCAGCAGGATGCATAGCTACAGATTCAGATGCAAGACAAATAACTGCATTTAACAAATGATTTTCGTTTCGTGAATATGGCAAGGGATTCTTATACCTTTTAAACTGATGTGAACATTTTGTGACCAAGATCACATTCATTTTATCCTGGTTACAAATCTTGTAATTCTTCTTATCGACCTTCTAGAACACGAGAACTAGTTATCTTATTATGATTTAATTCAATGATAAAATAATAATCGGTACTACAAAATCGGTGTTTCATCAATCATTATATTCCAGCCGATATTTCATACAACAGATGCGAAACCCACACAGCGTGTTTTTATATTTCATACGACACGGTGACACAACTGCGCAAATATATATTGTGCATTATTGATTCTGTGATATCGGCTGTTGAATCGGGGGCTTTTTAATCGGCCATAGATACGGGTGAAATATACTCTTTTACACTTTTGAAATTCATATTTTTGTTTTGACTTTTTGCAGTAGCTTTAACATTTTTGCTGTCGTATGAAGGTAGTCAGTTATTGGAAAAATTAAAATAGTCTGTATCTGACTTCAATTTGTGCTTTTTTCCGGGTCCTTTTTAAAGCTATGTTTCTTTTAAAGAACGGACTCACAATAGTAGCCAAAACTTGTCCGATACTAGTAGATATTCCCATTCAGTTTGACGTAAAGGATACCACGCCAATCCGAATTTCACGCGGGTGGAACCATAAGCAACAGCTCTACTCTATAATTGAGGATGAAAACACGAATACGAGCGATACTTACATGCAAAATCATCCCCCCAAAAGACAAAACGTGACTTTTTGAATGTGAATTCAAGTTGTGCCGTACCTTTGACGCACAAAAAAAGTATAGCGAAATCAATGACAAGCACTTAAGTAAACAAAGCAATGAGTTTATTGAGAACAATGTCACAGTTAAGTGCTGTTCGTAACCTTCAAGTAATTACAACCGTGTTTGCTTCGCTAACAATGGAAAGAGACAAACAAGTTCTGTTATTTTTAGCCCGCTTTTATTTAGCTTCATATGTAGGTAACTTTGTATGCAAACAAATCTTGAAAGTCGAATAGTTGCAAATCTTGTAATAGCTGGTTAAAAAGCTTTATATTCGATCTGAAACTTTGTAAGCATGTGACATCCAAAAAACAATCGTTTAATATTACACCATTGAGCTAATCTGGTGGTGGAAACAGGATGTAGATGGTGAAATTCGCAGCAACTGCTAGTAAAGTCGTTGAAGTATAAATTGGGTCTAATTCTATGTTTCTTAGCTTTTAGAAAAACAATTCAATTATGTAGTTTATACGCTAAAAGCAAACAAGTATTAAGCCGGACGTAAATGATGACAAAAGTGTGATAGATAGTATCATGAGTTAATGAGATCCTGGAATCGATTCCGAGTCAGACAAACTGGTCGTTGGCAATTTCCATTAAAGATTTTCAGCATTAGAGACATGTAGGTACTTACTTAAATATGATTAAGTAAGTTAGAAACTTTTATAGAAGGTGCACCCAAAAACTTACCAAAAAATACCAAACGATTGTAAGTTTAAGTACCAAACGACTCGTTCATTGATAAAGATTCGGTCTTTTTGGTCAAACCGAAACACATAATATCCAAAAGACTAAAACGAGACAGATATACTGCCCAGTAGGAGCGAGGAGTCACTCCGATAGTTATCCTCGACAATGAAACAGTTATTGGCAGTGACCTTCAATTTCCGCCGGACTACTTCATGCAACCGGTTTCTTGTATCCATCCACGTTGTAGCAACTAGCAATTAGTATTAATTATCGTGTAATTTCATATGCCTGCGTTTAATTTGGTAGCTCATAGGAAGTCTAAGAATAAGCAGTATATTATATGTATATTATATGTATATCATGTGTAGTTATATGTGGAAGTACAGTACCGCTAAATACTTGTAATTCACGAGATAATTATTCGATGTCAGTAGTTTTATTGCAGTATTCGTATGAATTCTCGCCAGCAGATTCATTTTATTACTAGCCTAAATTAATTTCGTGTTGCTCAGTTCGTAAGGGTCGCAGTGTGATTTTTATAAGCCTATCCTTAACATAAAGCATAACCTCTAAGAACTTAGCTATCAAATGCCAAAAGAATTTTTAATATCGCAATGGTAATTCCAAAGATTTGCGATTCCAAACGACCAACCAACTACTTCGTGGCACTCACTTCCAGCCCATTCGTGCTGCAAAAGCTTTCACTCGGAGAATCTGTCTGGAGACAACTCTACGCCATTTGCTTTTCTGCCTTACATCAGACCTGTCCTGATTTCAAAATACCACCAATAATTATATTATTTTACGATTATACTTACATTTGACATAATATACCTACTTAGTGTGTTAATTCGTTCTTCGGGTCCAAATCACTAGCAAATTGCAAATGGTGAAGCTGTATATGCTAGTTGCCGTGAGAACTTTGATAATGCGATGCAGGATGGCTAGTTTCGAAGTTGTCCGGTTTGTCTTCATTAGATTGAAGGAGATACACTGTGTTGGTGCTACCAAGTCACGTAAGTTAGCACAGGTTTCCTTTCTTACAGTGAATAGGATATCAAATTGTCTTGAAAGTAACGTGGACAGTCGGAAGCTAACCGATATATTGCATTATCAATACTTGTATATTGAGATCACGTAGCAAGACAGTTTGGGAACAATCCACTCTCCGGTCCTCGTGTGGTAGAATTTTATTGGATTTTGCTGTTACTGATAATATTACTCACAGCCACTTGGAGATTTTATCTACTACTAACAGTAAAGTTTCGGACGCAGAAGCTTTTTTTAGTGAGTCTTAATAGGCCAGCGTAACCATAATCGCAAACGCACGTAATGTATCTGTTATAACTTACGAACCTCAATTAACAACGCATAAATATCTTACAAAAGCTTTATTTTTAAAAGTTTGAATTTTGTAGATGCAACCGGGATTAACGCTGGGCTAGTGGGCTACTCCCTCATCATGGCTTCCGTAGACTAGATAGATAGATAGATTTTCCGAAAGAAAGATTTTGCAGCATGAATGGGCTGAAAGTGCCACGAAGTGGATACATTTTCGAAGGGTTCTTATTCTAGTTCTGGTCTTCTTTTCTCTCGACCAATGCAATAGCAGAAAAAAATTGTCACGTGACCAAAACGTCACCTAAACCTCGCCTCTCTGTACTATTTCCGAGATCTCTTTGGTTGAAGAGAAGCGAAGAGATGTGATGCTGACCCCGTTTCAGCGTAAGCATTATGGAAACAGGAAAACTTAATTACCTATTAAGTATGATAATATAAAAAAATGGCATAATAATATATTATTACCATAATGAATATTATGCGTTTGTAGTACTCGAAACATAATTATGACCATTCCATCTTCAATTTTTTTTCTTTCTCTCATTCAAGGCGCCTTTTGTCGTATCGCGTCCATTCTTTGAGTAAAACAAAACCTACTTCCTCCTTTTATACATCCGTTCACTCTAATACCAGGGTGTTTTAAAAGAAATTACAAGATACATTTACATAAACATATCCGGTAACTTCTGAGTTTATTAAAACCGTTCATTTCTTGCTCATTGCCTTGTGCAAGAGTAAAATATTTTATAATATTGGCATCCGGTATCAAAGGCGGATAGCAGCTAAATTACTCAGACCGACTCTGGAATCTCTCGCTCACTCCAATAACTGCGCAATCTCAAAGGATGTTGATATTATAGTCGATGTTTGGTGAGTGTCGAGAAGATATCATAAAATTATTTTTTTTAAATACAGTTTAGGTTGATCCGAGCAGTTTTTGACACAATGACACATACTTTTTTATGTTAATGGGGGCAGAAATAGACTTCCAGGAGGTTCCAATAATGTATTGCAAAATATAGGTCGACCATTCCCCTGGTTTCTCATAAATTCCTTTGGTATAAACCTTATCTTAACAATTACGGACAAAACCAAAAAATCATCCAGATAGGTGGAGCCGTTCTCAAGTTTGTATTTAGTACAAATTCAATGATTTATTTTTATTTTATTTAAAATTCTAGGCTAGATTTTTGCATCATACAATGCAGAACGATCCTTTTGTCTTTCGACATTAAATGTAAATCTGGTAAATTTTACCAGACTGTGTTATTACTATTACAGTTGAAAGATAACAAAATTTGTTAAAATATCCAATATAAATTTGCTTTACCTAGCTATTGAATACAGAATACCAAATAGCACGCAAACATAAACGCAAACTTGTACCAGGGGACCAGCCAATCTGTCAGACGTAACTTTATACGCTGAAAATATCTTGCAAATTAACTTACTACCGAAGTTGTAACTCTTTGAATGTTTTCAATTTAAAAGCATTATTATAACAAAATTAACAACCGGTTCCTTTAGAAAATTACGCCGGATTGAAAGTTAAATTAGGCGGGTAAATCAAAGCATTCACAACTTGGAATGAAACAAGTTGAAGTCACGTCGAAACGTCAAACAAGAATCTGAAATAACTTCAAAGACAACGTGAACGTGGTAGGAGTTGTCTTTAGTATCGAAGAATTAATTTCCTCGTCGTCAGCTCAATTCTTATCTCACTTGAGACAGTTTGATAGCTTTTATTTATCGCAGTAACGTGACAATACTGACAATCCTTCTAAAATGGTCCAGAAATCCAAAAAATATTTTCTTAAAGTAGATAGAAGTCCAAAATCAAAGTAACAGTTATGAACGTCAACATTATTGCTTCTGCATTTCATCTTCTGTGAGATTCGCAGGCAATACTTAAAGCCTGTAAAGAAAAACTGGCGATACAAACTCACGGTCACTATTTTCTAACCACCAATTAAGTACATTAGTTTTCTTTAAAATATTTATAAGTACCTACCTATAAAGAAGGATTGACCTTATGCGCCTCATCGATATCTATCCGAGCGATCCCTAGTGAGGCCCCAAAGCATAGTAGAGACCCCGGCGAAAGGATGATGTCCCGGTGTGTCTGGATATCATCTAAGAGACGGGCCCGCACCGTAACTTGCGGCCGGCCCGCATGGGTGTTCCCGTCGATGAACGCGAAGTATTTTCGACGGCTCACTCAATAAGGTGTATGGTATACAGCAGGTGGCTTTAGTGTTGTAAGAGCTCCACATAACCGCTCGGCTTCCCCATGTCGAAAGGTATGCGGATTTTTTCCTACCTGAATAAAAAAGTAATGAGTGCAGAACCTTGTCTCGAGAGTGAATGGGACCGGATTAAGGCGGTGACGACGATGGATGTAGTCAGTTAACTAGTTACAGGTTAAGGCTAATAGATGAGTGTTCAAACGAATTAACCTGTCGGTAACATATCCACTTCTTCATTCCATACCACCATTCATAAAGTTTACAGGAGCTGTACATTAGCTTGACAACAATTTAATAAATTCATTTCACTAACAAACACATGCCACGTATTGTATCCAATGACATTTGACGTTAATTAGTTATTCGCACGTCAGATGGCGGGGGTGGGGGAATCGTATTCACCTTTACCAACAAGATTAATGGTGGATAGGAATGTTTAATATTAAATCAAAATAGGATAGGGGCAAGCTTCGTGTAGAAAGGGGAACTTGAATAATCAAAGTATTGTAGGTAAGTAAATTGTTTGCATGTTTTAATAAGGTGTATTTGGATTAGACGTTTCAAGGATTTTAAAAGGTTCTTGAGATTTTGTACTTGAGTTCAAAGTCTAGTACTTAACTCAATATTTGTTCACTTTGTAGGTACCATAACTCGTAAGAAATTTTCGCAAAACTTGACAAATATTTTTTTTTAAATTTTGCTGGCTGTTGCCTGCGGTTTCGCTCGCGTCGTTGGTGGTCTATCTCAGTAATTACTAAATTTCATCAAAATCAGTTTAGTAGTTTTGGCGTGAAAGCGTATCAGATAGACTGATTACTTTTGCATTTATATATAGGAGTTGGATAGATCTAAACTGTCTCCGACATTCGATTGTTTTTTTATAAGAAAATTGGTGACTGAAATGGCTAATATTCCCGTGAACCCCTCCAATTAAACTCAATTTGCGTGTATTAAGAATGGGTACGCGTTGTTAGTGTAATACCGGGGTTCAAATCTAACCCTCTCCTCCATAAGAACTCTTGGTCCAAAGTTCGACACCACAATAGTAAAAATAATAGAAATAACTTTTAAACAAGATTACACATATTCAAACAATACGAGGTTACGTTAAGAGGCTCTCACATAAAAATTACGATATTTACATGACCTACTTTTGTGTCCAAGTTTTCAAAGAGAATTCCCGCGAGTTGGCTCTTAGCCGAGCGTTTATTTAATTAAAAAGTCTAATTCCAAAAGTTCGCGTATAAAATGTTACTCTTATATACTTATGACCTCATAAAGCTGGCATATAAGTTTTGATAGTCAACCAACCCTTCTTCAGCCGAATGCTAATCCTTATTGCATCCAACGCTTGCACTTTGAACTTTGAAACCCCGGGCACGGGTTCGTTTCTATGTTGGTTTGAGGGGTAGGTACGACTGCCGGCTTAATCACGAGAGGAAAGCCTGCCCCAGAGTTTTGTCCCTCAATCAGCTGTCAGGAAGCCTACAAAAAATGTTATGACTTCACAAAAAAATGTCATGATCTTAACAAAAACTGTTATGACTGTTACAAAAAATTTTATTATCTTGACAAAAAATATAGTCTATGAATATGACCGCAATCGGTCAAGACAAATGTTACACATAAAATACACAGATTATACAGGATGTCCGTTAGCAATATTTATATTTTTGAAATGTTATTTATTACTTGTGGGCGCGGGGAGTTACAGGTTCGCGGGTGATTGTGTCGTGCGAATGCTGTAAATTTTTTAAATGTAATATTCGCGATGGAGCGTTGACCGGAACATTGCGCTTTCGCTATTATGGAGACGGTACTCGTGTTTAACGATATTTTTTTCGAACTTTGCGACAGAGCGTAAATTTTGTTATTGCTCTAATATTTGATACATTATACAGTTTAATTCGAAATGGGGCGATTTAGAGCGAATTTGACCAATTATAGAAATTTAATTAAGTAAAACAAGAGCAATCTAGCATTTTAGAGGTTCAAGCTCAACTAAATTGCGGAACACAAAAGCTCATTTAGATTTAGGTACCTAGGTATGTATATCGAATAAAAAAACATAATTATAATGTAAGTAAGTGCTTCAATTTTGCAGTATCTAGAGACTTTGCCTCAGCTTACCATCAGGCGAGGTGAAGTCATGTTGACGTGACCGACATAAAAAAAAAAGTATTTTCGAATATTTCGCACTAACAGCGTCGATTTAGGTTTGGCTAGATAATTTTTTTGCAAAATCACAAGAAATCGAAACTTTTTCATCATCACAAAACTCAGATAATCTAGATATTGAACGAAAATTAACATCGAACGAGACCAATTTACGCCGAAAAAATGTTGAATATTTTTTAGGGAAACAACTGATTTCTTTTTAGCTGATCTTTGTACAGTGTTGAAGCCTTGAAGCACGTTTTCTATTCTGTAAGCAAACACTATCATTATCCAAAGAATCCAAGAGAAATGTATCAACAACCATTGCACAGTAAGTGAAGTTGGAAGTGATCATTTCGTGCTTTATTATAATCCCAATAAGTCAAGTAATTTTATTTTAATCTTCGGGGTCTGAAGATTTTTTACTTTAAAAGAAGAAATTTGCAAAGTTTATTAGTTTCACGAATAACTACATGAAGTATACCATCGAGTGAACTATAATAAGCGTATTTCTCTTTACCTAGGTACTTATTTCTTTCATAATTGCACAGCCTGTATAAATAAAGATAATTTTGGATTCAATTCAATTATGCAAAAGAAGCACAAGTTTCATCGAATATAAACAGTACCTATCGGTTTTCATAATTCGTGACGGGTACCACTTGCCTACTTAGTTATTCGCGTTCTATATAAGGTCATGTTGCAGCCTTAAAAGTCAAGTTCGTGAACTGAGTCAACAGCACCATTGTTTAATGCACAAAACTAACCGATAGTAAACTATTACCGTTAATACTGTTAATGTCGGTTGCATTTAAGGTACATACCTAGGATAGGTACGCTCTCCCACTTCTCCTTTCCATAAATGGTGTATCTTGGTTTAACTTCCCCAACCCGAAAAGGAAAGTCAATCCCATCTGCTGATGTGAGGTTATCTTGGATCCCCGAAGGGGTCATCTCGAAGCCGACAATGGCCCGGGTCAGCCAGGATGTTAGGGAAATGTCTCTTGGGTAACCTTACACCTGGCGCCTGAAAACCCGAGATGGCAGCGGTGCGGTTTTAGTCATCTCAAGTCCTACATAACCACCCCCGCTAGCTCAGGGGAGGGACTATCCGTGGGGGTTTCCACACGAAAAAGTTATCTTCAATCCGAAGATCTTTGTGTGGTTCTAATAACCGTTTCCATGATCTAAAAATGCTTGCAACGCCAGCAGTGTCTCATTTGGGGTTTTTTTATACCACTTAGGTGGCAGACAAGCACACGGCCCACCTGATGGGAAGTGGTCACCGTGGCCTATAGACGTGCGCAACACCAGGGGCGTCACACTCGCGCTGCTGACCCTGCAAAAACCTTCTAATGCCCTACCAAATACTCCCGTAGTACGTAACTGTAAAAACTAGGTACATATTATTTTGTTCAAGTATCGTACGGGCGCGAAGTTCCGGATGTTCTTTTCAAGGTAGCCCTCCAGCTTTCAATAGCAATGATTAAAACTGACAGGTTGATTGCTAATGACGGTGGCGATGAACGTGCTATTAGAGGCACCCGTTTCTAATAACCCGTTCGTCGCCGTTGACTGTAATTGTCGCGATAAATAAAGCAATTGTAGCGACGACGGCTTGCGTTATAAATAACAGGGGAATACCTAACGTTTAACAATCGCGATGCTCTCGGCTATTTTTAGCATGCTTTTAGCTGACGTTATTTTTTTTGCAGTAAGACTGACAGATTTTATGAGTCTAGGGAGAATGGGAAAACTGGAAAAGGTCGACCTGAACAGATGTAGGTATGTCAATCAGATCGAGAACGTTTTAAGGAAAGCCAAGTTAAGTATTTTTTCATTATTATTTATGTACATTTACTTTTGAAGAAGGCATACTTACAGACTAATGACAGACTGTATTAATTATATGTAACAAAACTGGTAATATGTAACAACATAAACTTCCATAGGTAGGTAGTAAGTAGTCTTAACTATTTCGACAAACAATGATTCGAATCCGATCCTACCATATTATGCCTTTCGAAATATCGTAGTATTCGAAGCATCGTTTCCTACCCTATGGAAAAGAGGCTCAAGTCGTGACTATATAGTGTAATAGTTAAAATTTCTGTCTAAAGCAAATGCCAGTGCAAAAGTTTTTGCCTAGGTGGGGTTTGAACTCATAACCTTTTGAACGAGGTCCCTCGGCTGCGCTACCGCATCGAAGATCGCTGTCACCTCTGTAATCAAGCTTTAACGAGAATTCATAATATAATAAATAGCGACCCGCCCCGGCTTCGCACGGGTGCAATGCTGATACTAAATTAAATACACTACAGAAAAACTATGAACGTTGTATATAAAAACATAGCGGCCCGCTCCGACTTTGCACGGGCATCACGGACATTAGCAATGTTGCCTTAGTATATGATGCATGTATTATACATATAAACCTTCCTCTTGAATCACTCTATCTATTGGAAAAAACCGCATCAAAATCCGTTGCGTAGTTTTAAAGATTTAAGCGCACATAGGGATATAGGGACAGAAAAGGCGACTTTATTTTATACTATGTAGTGATGATGCACAATTACTTAATTATTTTAGCAGATAATTGCTCACTCGAGAGAAGGAGCGATATAATAACATAATATTATTTCAATTTATCTAAAGCCACTTATTAAAATAATAGCGGTCTTTTGAAAATCTACCTTTATTTAAACATCGTTAAGGTGTAACTTCGTATGCGTTTGTTTCTCAGACAAAATTCCTTAAACCAATTAGAGTAATGATAGTATCATCAATTGAAGTAGATTATTAAAGATTTATAGCCCTTTGAATGTATCAGACAATATTTAAGTATCACAATATTCACCGTACAGACTATCAACTTTTAATTGCCAATGACTGCCACATTTCAGGACGCTAACTTTAAATGCTTGAGTACAAAGAATTGAATTTCAAGTGCTTTTTAGCAGTTTGAGACGAGCTCCATCATAGACTAAGGTCAGACACAAGATGTCGAACGTTTGCTAAATTTAGGGTTAATTTTTATTTAAGTAAATGCATCATCCGATCACTTTTGCCATCTGCCTGTAGGTAGTGACGCGCACCCCTGTCGCGATGTTGAGAGCTATGTATTGTTTTTATATGTGTGGATAAACTGTAAATAAGTAGAGTCACCATAGCCTCGAACAATCTAAAGTAAACTAATTTTTACACATTTTAAATATAGGGCATCATGTCTCTCGTAACTAGAAACTTCATCATTATAAACAGGTAGAAACTGTACGCAACTATGCGCCACTGAAAATTGCTGGTCTGCAACGTCTACGCCACTGCCGTTTTTGCATATTGCTAGAACTTAAATACGAAGTTCGTGCTCAGTTATTATTATTTTCAAAACTTTCTATTTTATGTTAAGTCTAGTCTAAAATTATGTTCAACGATGATAGTATTCTACTCTGGTTATACTTATCGATTACCGTGGTATATTTTATCATTACGCCAACTGCTATCGTCGAATGTGGAGGGTTGAATCCCCTACTACGCCGAATATTTGTGTTGTGTGTTTAGATATAATTACGACACATGCGTTTCGTCAAACACGTTTTTCGGTCCTATGTAATAAGGGCCTATTGTCGTAATTAGACATTGTCCATGTACTGTTACATTAAGGTGAGTACCTACTGTCGGATGGTTTCCTTTTCATAACTTCGTTTCAAATTATGGGTTTTAACTTTTAAACTTTCGCGTTCCATAACTTATTATACGTAAACGGGACTTAACGCGATACACGTTAAAGGTATATACATACCTTTGGATGCCTGACGTTTCGACCAGGTTACACCGGCCTGTGACCACGGCCGGTGTAACCTGGTCGAAACGTCAGGCATCCAAAGGTATGTATATACCTTTAACGTGTATCGCGTTAAGTCCCGTTTACGTATAATAAATTATGGGTTGTCGTGCCTAGTGATGGCACAGACACTTCGGGCATTTATTATTTATGCCCAAAACTATTTGGGCAGATTGAATAAATGCCCGATTAATGCCCAAAGTGACAGAGCATAAATTCATCTCTAGTCGTGCCTATATGGGATATATAGGTCTTAAAAGTAATTAATAGAAATAAAGAAAATAAAAATAAATAGAATTAAAAAAAATATTATTAGCTATGTCCCGCGGGTTTACTCGTCAATATAGGATAATTATAAGGGCACATTGCCTCACCTATCCGCACACGTCTTCTATACTGCTTGGTTCCTTAGAGCTATAGCGAGATATTATGCCACATAAACTTCTACAGAAACTGGGCTATCAAAGGCAAATATATTTTAAATGGAACACAAACTCTTTAGTTTTAATAAAATAATTAGATAAACATATTTAGTAGCGTAATAGTAAGTAGTAAATATCTACTTGAAATCGTAAGTTACCTATACTTCTATACTAATATTATAAAGAAGTAAAGTTTGTGTGTTTGTTAAATTGTAAGGGGGTAATCTCGGGATCTACTGAACCGATTTTAAAAATTCTTTCACCAATAGAAAGCCACATTATTCGTGAATGTTATAGGCTGAATATCATCACGCTACTACCCAAGGGAGCGGAGCAATAATCATAAATGTGAACTATTCCGGTAGATTCCCAAACATTTTAGGAAAACTGATAAATTATGAGCATTTATTATGTGAGTTAAAAACGGTGCTTCGGGGTTCGAAATACGCCACGGGTAAAGCCGGGGTGGGTCAGCTAGTATAAAATAAATTCAATTATAACTTTGTCTAACAAAAGCAGCATAACAAACTATAATTGGCATTTTAGTTCGCTTCAAACAGCCATTAAACATTATTCGAAGCTTAGTGCTGTAGTGTCTGGTCTGGCATAACTTCACGTTATGCAAGATATGATATCGTACTAAACACTAATTGGTTCTCTTGCATTCATGAAGCAGCTTTTGCTCTAGACTTGGCTTATTTTGTTAGTAGGTACATGAGAAGAGTATTATTAACTAACTACCGAAAAGGAGGGTTCTCAAACTGTTTGTATATTATCAATTTGTTCGGCACTATGAAACTCCAGAGAAGGACCTTTAAGTTTAGACCTCAGCTACAAATATGACCCTATAGACCTTATGTCGTACGTATGATTTATTATTTATTTAGGAACTTCTAAATTGATTCTACTTTATTAAACTAAGTACAGTTCTGATGAGGGAATTAAAGGAACATCTCAAATATAAAGCCAGACAAATAGCGATTTCCATTCTTGTAACAAGTCAAGCATTTGCGTAAATAAGTCATTTAGAAAGTGACGTGTGGGTCCGATGACCACAGTCGTTTTTGTCATTAAGTAACAAACAAATCTACTAACTTCCACATTATGACTTAATAGGATTATCCTTAAAAACATTTTAGCATATTTTGTACCCACAAACTTCAATCCACGCTAATTCGTTCGAAGTTTTTCTATCTTTAAAGGGCAATTTCCTCCCTTTATCTCCAATTCGCTAACAAAAAAGGTTATTTATTATCTTACTCTAAACGCTTCCAATTTTCTTCGTATTAAATTTCATTCGTTTTCTGGTTTTCTGGACATGCTTCCTTGCTTTTTAAAGATTATATTTCGCTTGTGTGACTACAACTCTGCTTTCTAGAAGAAAGGCAGTCTATCTCCACTCATGGTTACCTCATATATCACTCCACAAAAAACTCCCTCCTCATTATCTTAGCGTTGTTACCGATTACTTTAGAGGCTTTTACTTCGAAGCCAGGAGTCCGCTCACTTCTATTCTTGCTTGTGACTGACCTAGACACAAGGCCTCATCCGTGTGCGTTAGTAGGTACTGTGAATGTGTGTGAACATGAATGGAAGGATAGATAGGTATTATATGATATTCATGGTATCGATGGCTGTTTGTAATTATTTCACATAACACCAATCACCTAATATCACCATTGGATTGTGAAGGTCAGATGGCAGTCGCTTCACGGAAAATATCGAGGTCCAGCCAAATCCGCAGTTAAGACTGTTAAAGCGGACCCCAGACTCCGAGATGAAAGCTTTGGATGCGACTGGGATTAACGCTAGGTTGAAGAACACCGACTGAACGAATCGGGCTGGAATTTTGTGCAGAGATCTGATTATTATCTAGAAAAACACAATGCTTTTTTATTCTGGGAGTAAGTTCTTGTGGGCCGCGGTTATGGTCCAGTATAATGCTGAGAAAAGGAGGAAAATATTCACTCAACGTTTCTATAATGCGCCCTCCTAAATACTTAATAATCGAATGCGTAGCTCATCAATCAATATCCTTTATGCTCCCCTCTGAAGACGTGGACTCCCCAAGTTTACCATATGATATAGCGTGTAATTACATTATTTAATTTTGCCGAACTTGATGACGGACATAATATATGAAGGAGGCATTATGTACCCCTCATTGATTGTACAAAATGTTGTTTAGAATGAATTCAAGGTATGCATAAGAAGATAATCTTGAAAAGGCCTCGTGGCTACGTGGTAACAAAGTTAAGCAATACTGGCCAGGTCAATATAGAATGGGTGACCATTTTTTGCACATTGAGAGCAGTCGTTAATTGGAGACCTCAAAAGTCCGACAATCTGGTCTAATTACAGGACTTCGATATTGCCAGTGGGTTGTGGATGTCAGATTGCATTCGCTTCAATCAAAATATTGAAATTAACTGTTTCGTAGCCGGACCATAAAGACTTGGAATTATTTACCAGCTCATGTGTATCCTTTCTATAGCCCCGGATCCTCCTCCGGGCGTGAAAAAGCATTTATTAGGCCGTCAACCTGAGGGACACCACTGTAGCACTATCTGTGTATGTAGTGTTAGTCATGTTGACGTCGAATATAAAAAAGACTGAAAGTCGATCTCAACTGAGTCGGCTATCGTTGACTACGAGGCGGCCAGAAAAACGATTCTAGTGCTGTAGTCGCGCTACTTTATTTTATACGTATGGATACCCAGTGCTAAATTGCAGCACGATTCAGAAGCACAGCAGTCGTACGACTAAATTGCCTCTATGTGAAAGTTTGGAAGCTTTCAGGAGTAATATAGACATGTAAAATAACAAAAACGTGTGAGGTATAACTATCACTATATTGATTTTAAATGACCACATGACGCGTGGTGGCAACATCCACAGATCGTTAACCTACAAACAGATGGACATCTCAGATAGCTAGGTCTTGCGGTCACACATTCTGGCACGGTACTAATGATATCTTCGCTCTCGTTCTATTCTTGCCTACATTCTAATAATAGCAAATAGTGATACTGTAAACAATTTTAGGATTAGCTAGAGGTTATCTAAGATTTTGCTCGTGTTCGTCATCATCGTAGCGATTTTCCAGTTGCGTCTAAAGCTTGCCTTTTGGAGACTGAGGTTTGCTTATTGTTTTTTGATGGTATGTTGTTTATTCCGGAAGCGACTGCCGTCTCACCCCCTAACTTCGAAAGGAAGTCCTGCACAAGACCCTGTTCCGATGTACGAGTATAACAAGTGCAACGCACCGATCTGCAGGTGAGGAAAAGCTATGTATCGAGGGCATACTTCGTCCTCGTGGCGGGCTAAAATGTATCCTATATCCATCTCCTAGTTCTAAGCTACCTCCCCATCGATTTTCAGCCAAATCAGTCCAGCCGTTCACGCGTGATGCCGTGACCAAGGGAAATAGGGATTCATTTTTGATATAAAGATTGTACAACGAATAAATTGCCGCGGAGAACAGCAATAGTGTGTGATAATCGCGTAAACTTCCAAATTCGTTCAGCCATGACATGATTGAGTAACAAACATCGAACCATTCGCATTTATTAGCAGTTAATATTATCTAAAGTACTTTAAGTACTAATACAGGTAAGTACATTATCTGCTAACGATCCGCAAACACGAAAAAATGATACAATCATTAACAACAACACTGACTAACAAAAAACGTAGGTTGTTAACCTAAAAACCTTGGCATTGTCGCAACCAAGATTTGAGAGCACAAACACACCGCGAAGGATCCTTCTACTTAAAAGGGTGTGGACTGAGGATCAGGTTTGCCGGCACTAAAGAGTAAAGAAAGTATTCGTGTGGCTATAGGTATAACGCCATTGCTTTCAAGGTGTATTATAATGGAATTTTTACTTTAGAATATCGTAATGAAAATTTTTGAATTCTTTTGAACCGTTCTCGATCAACATTCGAGTTGCTGACTATTGTTGTTATTGTTTTTTTTGTGCATATATAAAAAACTTACTTATTGTATAAAAAATCAATAAAAAAGAAGGAAGGAAAAATCCTTTTTTTATTGATTTTTTATATAAAGTAAGTACTTATCGGCTGTGTAATATAAATAATATATAAAACCGTCTGCATAGAACTAAATTTTACAGGAGTCCAAAAAGGTTTTCGTATCTTTGACAGCGTGCTGTTTTAAAAATACTAATTTCACATTCTTAGGAGTTGGGAGTGATGGCTGGTGTCATCATTAGTAGTTATTGCTAGCCTGGAGGGTGTTGTATCACTTGTTACTTTAAATAGGTAGGTAAGTACTAGATTTAGTTAGATTTCAGCTGGCTCGGTTGGTCAAAGTATTCTTTCGAGTAAAGTTGCGGGTTCAATTTTCGTCTTGAATGTTGACTTAATAACGATTTTTTATAAATATAAGACGTTATTTTGTGTCGGTTTAGAGTAGTTGTTAGAGGAAAGTAAGTATTTGGGTACTGGAGGTTTAAGATCATAGTTTATGGTTACCAACAGGCGTGTCGGGGGGTTCTTTGTCGACTTAGGTAGGTCTCTCGGAGCTCTCGTATGAAGTTCTATGAGTAAGACGTGATAGCACAGCAATAAATTTAGATTCCCATTATTGGTAGAAATGGCGCCTACTAATTTACAAAAAAAGTACAACTTATGCAAATATGGGTGCCTTCGAGTTCTGCCCGGTTCATCCCGTGGGGGATACAAGGCGACTAAAGGGTAGGGTTGTCCTCAGCCCAAAAAAACAATGATAAATTGTCCGTTTGACGGCAGAGAGCTCATCCCTATACCTACCTTTAATATGTCTCTTTGGGGATGGTGTATCGGTGTGTAGCATATTTAAGTACAGTAAGTAGATAATTAAATAGGTACCTATAACGCGTGCGCTATAAGTTGAGACCTGGGCTCTCCACCTACTTCCTCCTGCACTGCCCCTCAGTCGCCCGTGATGTACTGTTCGCAAAAAAAATAGGTAGACAGGTAGGTAACGACTCGGGCAGAAGCGTATTTTACGATAATTTTTTGTGCGCTGTACAAACACGCGCCGGTGCCGTCTAGCGGTCAGGTCTCAACTTATAGCGCACGTGTAGTAATAGGATAAATTTTTCATTAATGAAGGCGTAATCATAGTCGAATGCTGGAGAATGCTACATAATACATATTCACCAATATTTTAGGTTTTAAGTATTATTACCTACTCAAAACAAACGAGCACATTAGAGTTACTACTCGTTCGCGCTAAGTTTGCCGCTGTCAAGTGACAGTTGTTTAGTGTTGTCTCACTCACTCAGTTCTAGTTCCAGTGAGAAAACGCTATAAGTACTGACGGCATTTTGACAGCGGCAAACTTAGCGCGAACGGGTAGTAATATTTTTTTTAATATCATGCTCGGCTCGAATTGAATAGATATTATCTTTATTGTCGTTGATATTAGGTATGATAAGGTATAATGACTAATTTTATTCTAAACCGGAATAGGTAATGTAATGTACCTACGACGCGAATTTAATACTCGAATACAATAACACCTTAAGTTTAACGCACCAAGCTAAATAGAACGGTGTATCTTCGAGTAGGTAAGAGGAAAACAATAACTTACGAACGTAATAGCACGAACTCACATCAATATTGCTCCTATTTGTGTCACAGCAAGGTAGGTTATCTTGTGGCAGTCACTAACCATGCATTATTAGGTTATCCAACGTGATTTATCTTAGTATAAACAACGCTAGTCGCCGTTAGAAACGGCATGATATCATTGAACTGCTACCGTGTAAGTACTAACCTTCAATAGCCACGACGTGGTCTCTAATCTGCTGGGCGAGAAGTGGATCAGGTACCAACTCCACAAGGTCGTATAAAGCGTAAATAGATGGATGCACACTTTCAAATCTTTGTATTTCCTGCCGTATAGACAGGGAGGTGTTCAGGCAAGCCTGGGTATGCTGCCTGCTGCACATCGTGCTTCTGTAGCCCAGCATTTAGCTAGGAAATCTCAATAAACCACAACACTACACTGGACGATGCATTCTACTAACGCTACGTGAACGACCCGTCGCTCATTGCGCTGTTAAAAACTTTATTAAATCACTTTCCGGTTAATAAACTTGCATTTAACAACAGTAGTACACAATAAACACTATACACAGTGATCGTATTGGTTATGATTGTGATGTAAATAAAGTAAACAACCAATCAACGCGTGTCGCAATGACAGCGGCGCGAATCAACCACCCCGGTGGCGGCCATTACCGAACTGTAGCATTTTCGCGTGTGGCCAAAGAATTGTCAAAATACAAAATAACTGAGAAAAGCGCCATCTGTAAATGGAATTCTAAAGTTTTAAAAATGCAACTTTACTTAATAGTAATACTACGTCATCACAGATGGCGCTGTTTATGCAACTATTGCCTACGAGATGGCGCTGTTACCAAATAGTCAGATTTCTCGTACCACTAAATATTTTAGTGCAAAAGTATAATGTCACTAATTTCTATTTTGTCACTAATCAAAATAATTTTATATAATATACAGTTTGCATCGGCCGTGTTGACCGGGTTCACATTTAATTAATTTGTTTCTTCAAAACACAGCATAAGCTAATCCAATGTGATACAAGCTTACCCACATGATACAAGACAAGTAATAATATTATGTCCATCGGGTAAAAGTTAAAATAATGTCTATATGGGTTTTTCTGTGCTATTGGTTATGTTTAGATGGCAAAAAAGCACACGCCATAATTATTATACTGATAGTTATCGATAACCGTGGCCTAGTTTATAATAGGTTCACAATTCATTTTGTTTTTTTTTCTACATCGTGCTGTGGTTTATTGTTCTATCGTCCATCACCTCGTTACACGCAAGCGTACCTACCAAACCTACAGTCAACGAGAAAAAGCAGCTAATTCATTAACCGTCTTCGTTTCGTCCGTTAGTTAATAATAACAAAATATTGAAATAAATCACCGACCAACAATATTTACCAACTTATGGTTTTATTTTATGTAGGTATCGGTCACGACAATATGACTTCATGACTTCACCTCGCCTGATGGTAAGCTAAAGGTAAAGTCCTAGAGCTAAAAGTAAAGGTATCCTTTCTTTTTATGTCGTTCACGTCAACATGACTTCACCTCACCTGATGGTAAGCTTTAATACCTTTTTTTGCATTTAGGAGAGCAATTTTATTATTTTGAGGTCGAGATTCGATTAAGGCTGAATTATGAACATAATATTATTATATTCTAATGACGAGAATTGGCCCTCAGGTGAGTTTGTGGTCAAACGCGTGCCTATCGATATAAAAAAATTGTCTAAGTGTAGGTGTAATTATTTTTGTAACCTTCATAGGACAGATTTAACATTTTCTTTTTCAATTATTGTTTATTACTTTATGTAACGTTTTAAAACTGAGGTGATCGGTAACTTGGAGTGTTATGCTAACACAGATGTCGACTGTACCTACCTATGACTGTACTTATATTAGTATTCGCGACAGCGGTGTGCAGTATTCTTTCATATTTGATCGCTGTGCGCCCTCTGCATACTAAATATTGTTATTTTCTCGAAGCTAATCAATGCAGTTTGTTTCAATCTATTTTTATCATTTATGTTATTTTTCATTTTAGTTTTAAAATGTTAGTTCAACTGCTGCCGCTTTTAATTTCACGTGGCTGCACAAATGCCATGAAACACTATCAGTAATTTAACCTTAAGAACTTAGTGACATTTTCGCAATACTATGTCAAACGCCAAGAGGCCCAAGGGCCAAGAGGCTCATCAACTGCGATGCGCTGGTGGAGACTAAGCTTCAAAGCTTGGAATATCGGCGTAGAATTGCTAGCCTTTCTGTCTTTTATCGGTTGCACTTCGGGGAATGTGCGCTGGAATTGCATAACCTAATTCCTCCAAGCCCTTTTCATCACCGATCGACCAGACGTACGGCAACGCGCCACCGGTACATGGTGGATATCCCACTCATACGCACAAAACGTTTTGGCAGTACGTTCATCGTGCGTACTGCTAAAGAGTGGAATGCCCTGCCTGAGTCTGTATTTCCGGAAAGCTACAACCTGGGTGTCTTCAAGTCTAGAGTGAATAGGTTTCTTCTAGGCAAGCGTGCTCCACCGTCGACCACATCATCATTTGCCAACAGGTGTGATCGTGGTCAAACGCGTGCCTATTACCAATAAAAAAAAAAAAAAAAAAACGTAAAGAAGCCTTTCAGTTCGTTTTTGACCCCCTCGGGTTTGAGAACCACGGTGTCGCGATTTAATTCAGTTGGTAAAGTAACCAACATAACTTGATTCTAAGGTGGAACGAAGTTTGCCTAGATAGCTGGCAGTACCTATAGAGTTTATTGTTTCACCAGTTTATACCCAGTTCAGTCAGAGATCTACTACTTATTAATCTGTGGCGTAACGTCGTAGGTACTTTAAATGAATCATCAATGTGAATTGAGCCTAACACAATGACACGCAAGATAAGAATTGCTCTAGAATTTACTAACGAAGCAGCAAACATCTGTAGGTAAGTGCCTTCTTCCTCTTGTTTATGAAACAGATTTGCTCTCAAGGCTTACGTGCATGCTGCTTGACACGCAAATATGTTTTGCTAGTCTGATTTTATTGATATCTTGAAGCCAGCTCCATTACATTCCATGTAATGCATAAGCAAATATTGAGTAGATAGTAGTTAACGCCTGTTTAAAATTCGAAGTCCTAATACACAGTGCAAGGCTCAGATATCACCCTCTTAAGGTGCAAACAATTAATTCCATCAAGAACCAAGCGGTTCGGTGCCTCTTTTCTTTGCCGCGCCATCAAAGCCTCAAATTCTTTACCAGCTCACTTCTTAAATTCTTTACTTGATAAATTGAAAAATTGATGAGGTGTCTGGGAATTTCTGGTATGCGAAGGAAAGGTACGGTATCTGAAGACCCATGACGGCGTGCGGTTTTAGTCGGCACGAGTCCGAATGAACCACCCCCGCTGGTCGGAGGGTTTTTTATTTTTTTCTCACATCTTTGACTTAGTCAAAGGCCTACGCTCACTACATTTTTATTTCGTTTACTGAGTTTCTATGATTTTTTGTTGACCCTCTCAGGGTTTTCTGCTTATCTATTTTAAGAACTATATTGTTCTATTATATTGGGGGGAGGGGTAGGGGGGGGGGGGTTACTCATCATCAGAAACACAACATAACGGTCATTTAACGGGTGCTATTCACCGACGACCGACACGGTAATATAAATAAGTAGGTAAAGTAGGTAAGTAAAGTCTTATGGAAATGTAAAATTCGTTCCATTATTTTTACAGATGTTTACATAAATGTTCTTGTACGACACCATTAAGAAGGGCATTAGAAGGTTTTTACAGGGTCGGCGGCGCAAGTGTAACGCCCCGGTGTTGCACACATCCATAGGCCACGGTGACCGCTTTCCATCTGGTGGGCTTGTGTGCTTGTCTGCCACTTAAGTGGTTTAAAAAAATTGATGGTAGCTTCGGTAATTTTCAATTCGTAATTGAGATTTTCGTGTACGAATGTACGATTTACTGTAATCGCAAATATTTTGTGTTACGTAACACTCGCAAGCTAGTTCTCTTGTGAAGGTCATTGACTTTGCTATAAATAGCACCTGACTGTGTCAATTGTACACGGGGACATTTTTAGGCTGTGTGTACAGAATGAAGTGTGTTAACTCCTTAAGGGTCGAGGTATGGGACATTATCGTAGTAGTCCGTAGTCGGTCGTAGAGATTTACTTCTTCGTAGTTTAGATGTTGATTTACCTCACAGAACAAAAAAAGCTTCTATAGAAGTAGCAAGGGGGCGGGGCTGCGTCGCCAAAAAGTTAAGTGTACATACACTTAACTGAAGGACTCACGCATTTGGAGGGATTAATTACTATATACATAGATTAATACTGATCAAAATTTAAGTTCATTTCAGTAAAATAAGGTGTGCAAATATACTTTTCCCATATTTTAAGGAAAAATATATGCATCCAATGCTAGTACTAGAAGTCTGTGTGAGAGTATTTTTTGGCGACATTGATTCCTTTGTATTTTAACCTAGATACTACTTCTACTGTCTTTTAATGTTCTGTGACTTACCTATTGAGGAGTAACGTAGCCGTAGCAAAGAGCTACGCCAGGGATTGACCGATTCCATTCTTGTTTTCTCGTATCTGCCCAGCCCTCGTAGCACCGATAGACTGGTATCTCGTGAGTCTTTTTGACGGTATCTCCCGTCCGAAATGAGCAGTCCGACTGGGGAAGTAGGTACCTCCGCCCTACAGAAGACCGCGGCCATAATAACCATCGTGTTGTGTTACCACCGGTAAGTAGGGTAGCCAGGGCTCAAAGTACCCCTCCTCTCCCCACCTCTTCATAGCCTCCCCTCCTCTCCCCACCCCTTCCTAGCCTCCCCACCCTTTCCTACCCCGCCCTTTCCCTTCGGGGTCAGCAGCGCGTGGGTGACGCCCATAATGTTGCACACGTCCATATACCACGGTGACCGCTTCCCATCAGGTGGGCCGTGTGCTTGTCGGCTACTACCTTTGTGGTATGAAAACAAAACTATGTCGTCACTTTCAGTGACGTGACTGATTGGATATAACCGGGCGGTTGATGATGATATTATCCAGTGTTATCTAGATAGATCTAGATAGTACTACAAAAGCCATGCTTAACTAGGGCTAACCATAGCTTTTATGCGTTCTAAAATATAGATAAACAAACTCATATAAATTACCTCTGAAATACATACATTATCAATCATTCTTCCTAATTCTTAATCCCTTATTGTATATTAAGAAAACAACTATCAAACATTACAAATTTAACTTAACGCACAAAGGTGAGCTTAACTTAATATTAAGTTTTCACCCAGCAAACCTTCGTTTGCAAGTTGGGGTCGCACTTGACCTGTAGAAACCATCTGGGTTGTACTAAACATAAAAATCTTGGTCAATAAACGCGATCTGAACGACAATATCAGCGATGTCTTACTTTATAAATAATCCATAACTAATCAAAATTCACCAGCCAGTATCAATTTAAATCTATTAGCACTGGCCATTTTGATTCGACCGTATCAACTTGCGAGATATAATTTAATCGCTCATTTATATGATGACTACATTGTATTCCAAACTTAGATAAATAAATAAAAACTTTTTTTTAAGAATCTGTTTTTGAAATAGTATTTTTTTTCTGAATGTTGGTAGGTATTTAGTGGCGATGGCCCGCCATTATTACTTACAACTTTTATTACGTTTTTAATTAAGTTATAGTTTTAAACCTGTTAAGTTGGTTTGCCTTGTTTATTTCACAATTATGGGAGTTTTTTTTTCCTTTTATATCGTGTAGTTAACAAACAATTGAAACTTTCATTCTCGATCAGTAATGGCGTGCCAGTGACAATCCGAGTGTCGCGCCGCGCGGTCGCTTCGCGCGCAAATAGTGTTGTGATACATGAATTAGAAACGAGTCAACATGTCAAAATTGAAGGTAATATTGATAGTAACTATGCGAAATAGTAAAAAAGCTTAATGATTACAACCTTGGGGTATTATAGCTGTAGCCATATCGTGTTGATGCATTTTTAATCTGTTTTCTTTTAATCGGTTTTTGTGATTGTTTTTATTGTGTGACAAGTTATATTACTATAATTACAGGTTAAGTGCATTAATTTAAGCAGTTTTGTATGGATTGTTAAATTTTAATATTCAATAATCATAAAAATGTTTTCATTTTAATAAATTTGTGAGGTAGGCACAGGTTACTTTACTTACGATTGCTTATTAAATAGCTTAATAAATAGAAATGTGGGTACTAGCGTCTACTTACTCCTTCGGGGATATAGGCGTGAGTTTATGTTATGTTATGTTATGTTATTTTATTAAATAGTGTTGTAGATATTATATTTTTTTAACATTTGTATTAATATTAAGCAAGGTTTTTGGCAGACAAGTGAGACAACTTAATAAAACTGTTATCTAAGGGTAGGTAAAAATCTAATTGGTTTCGTTATTTTCCTTGTTGTGTTAAATTACACGTATAACCGGTCGCTTAAGCATCACTACTTGTGTTTTTTTTTAAAAGTAAAATGGTTTTATAATCGTTTATTTTTAACTAAAAACACGTAGTAGTGGTGTAATTTGATGATTGAGATTTGCGTGTAAACAAAGCATCGTAACTTGAATAGCCCTACACATTTTATATAGCTTCAATCATAAGTGATAACAGTACCTATTGTGTGATAACAATGTCCACATTATGTAAGATTTTTTAATAACGTTTTTAAATTGATGCTTATCTCTTTTGTAGAATAACTGCCTATTTAATAATATTTGCTCAAGATTAATTTATGTAACATTGGTACACAATACATGTTATTTTAGAACTTAATACCTAAACTAGGCTCAGAGCCTGTATCTTAGGCAATAGAGATTATTTTATCTTTCGCTAAGAGCCTCCTAAACTACTAGGACTTCCAATTTACTTTTAATTAATTTCGACAAGCTAACTGTCCCTTTTTTTCGTGCGAATCAGCTCCGCTGAGTTAGCGGGGGTAGTTATGTACTTGAACCGACTAAAACCGCACGCCGTCGGGTCTTCGAGCGCCGAGGTTAAAGGTGGCCAAAAAGGCATTTTCCTCGCACTTTAACAATTTAACTTTCCCTGGGACTGAGTGGCATAACTCAGTGTTTTATGAGTCACTACTGTTGATCCAGTTGTAGTAGCCTGTGACTCCTCACAGGCTACTACTGAGGATTTCAGGTGGAATTAGTCCTATTAAAGGTTTTTTTTTAAATACATAATAAACCAAGGTTCATTAGTGATAATATTGATCGCTTAGTGCCAGTGTCTAATCAACATGATGATTACACTGGCACTGAACTAGGTTATCCTGTGTTTCATACACAGGATAACCTAGTTCAGACGCATACTACCTATGTAGGTAATATACTTAAATACTTATTTATAAGACCTAGAGACACATAATATGTAAATAGGTATATAATCATGTATACATACCTAAGATTCTCATGCACTTACTACATAAATAATTATTATGCACGATAGACTAAGAAACTGTTATAGATATTACTCGTATTATTGTACAATGAATAATGAACAAAATAATATTGTTATTGTTTAAAAAAAACAGCTGTTTAATCGAAATTGTATTTTTGCGATTGGAATTTAACATACTGATTCGGTCAAATAAGCTCGTCACCATACAGACCTAAGACCAGATTTCACCAATAATATAAACTATAATACTGGGTTTTCAAGTTTTACGTCCACAAATTTCACTGAACAAAAAAAGTGCCAACCCAGTTTTGGGGAACGGATATTCACTAGCGTAAGAGGTGCGGTTTTAGTCGATTCGATTCCGATATAACCACCCCCGATGACCGACGGGGGTTGTACCCGTGGGGATTTCCGCACGATAAAATTATCAAAAAATCTTTTTAAATTGTATTGTCATCTGAATTAAAGACTTCTGCCAAATATCCGACAAATCAGACAACTGAAAGGGGTTCAAAGTTCAATTATCTAGTAAGTAAATTTTATGATCCAAACAAACAGGTTGAGTTAAATAAAACTGTTTAAAAAAGGGTACCTACACAAGCCAAGGCCTTAGGCCATCAAGGTGGGCTGGGCTTTCTTTAGGGCAAGTCTTTAATTAATTCACGTACAACCGTAGTACTATTAGTTATTCTGTGCTAAAACTGTTATGTTATACTCCCAATTAGCGCCCCAGTACGCAGCTCATGGCAGCTCACCATTATGAGTATTTACTTTATTGTTATTGTACCTGCTGTATTTTTTTAATAGTTACAATAGTTGTTCACTGGCGCGTATCAAGGCTGACGTCAAAAGATTTCAGTAACATTATAATGAAATTACGGTTAACCTTTTATATTCAAAACAAAATTGATATTTATTTATTTATTTCTTTCTCTACATCACTATTTTTACAGGTATACCCTAATAGTGTGGTACCTATTATAATGTATTATACTTATTAATATTTCTTTTTTATGTTATATTTATAATATTTATATACCATAATTATTTAAAACTAGTCAATCCACAGTTTCAACCACGCAAACCTAGAAAAATATTCAAGTCACGAGTGAATAGGTTCCTTCTAGGCAAGCGTGATTCATCGTATATCACATCGTCACTTACCATCAGGTGCGTTAGAGGTCAAACGTAGGCAAATGAATAAAAAAAACGTCGGTAATTTAGTAATATCTCCGGTTAATTCTTAATCAATTGCAACTAAACATGCGGCCGATTTCAAGTCTGACCAAGGACACCATGTTGAAATCATGGAAATAGACATATTCATGCATACACAAACACATATTTGCACTGAGCGAGCGTCGAACCCGCGCGCCGCTGCGCTACGCCATCCGCTACGCCAACAATAGAAAAAACCGAATCAAAATCCGTTCAGTAGTTTTTGCGTCCATCACGAAAAAACTGACAGACAAGAGTTTTTACTTACCCAAAAAAAAAACGTTTTTGTGTTCCGAATAGTTTATTCGACAAAAATAGTCTATTTGAAAATTATAATTAACTAGCTGTTGCCCGCGGCTCCGCCCGCGTGGATGTCGAAATCCGTTTCAAAAACTATCCTATCTCTCAAGTTGGATCGAACTGCACATGGTGTGCGAATTTTATTATAATCGGTTAAGTGGTTTAGGAGTCCATTGAGGACAAACATTGTGACACGAGATTTATATATATTAAGATATTAGATCCTGCTACGTGCCTCGGAGAGCACGTTAAGCCGTCGGTCCCGGATGCCATACAAACATCTATGGCAGTCGTTACGGGTAGTTGGAGCCCTAAAAAGTCCAACAACAACGGTCTAGCTGCAATGCTTCGATATCGCCTAATGTCACCATTGGGTTGTGAAGGTCAGATGGCAGTCGCTTCACGGAAAATATCGAGGTCCAGCCAAATCCGCAGTTAAGACTGGTAAAGCGGACCCCGGACTACGAGGTGGAAGCTTTGGATGCGACTGGGATTGACGCTAGGTTGAAGAAGATTAGATCCTGCTACGGTTATGTAAAGCGATTCATTACAAAATATTGTACGCAAAGGACTGCAGATAAACAAGTATAATTACATAATTGTGCTATTGTATTGTATCCTATGTTCTCAATTAAATGCAAAAATAATTGTCTCTAACGATGGTAATATTATATAGATTCTTGGAATAAATTATCTTTTTCCTTTTGCCACGAATGAGAGATACTGCCCATTTGATACGATAACCCCAACCTATCACAAAACCTAGTTTTCATAAATCGTAATACCGGTATTGAATTACTGAACAGTGTTTGGATGGCAATGATATTACATATTATAGGGTGCCCACGGCGATGCCAAATGTAGGGGAAGTATTGTATATGGGTACCTAATATAGATAATTTAATTCAATAAAATAAATAAATATTCTACGACATTCTACACAGCGCCCTCTAGACCCAAAGTAAGCTTAGTTTAATTGAAAGAAAACCTCATTTTTATTTTAAAAACAATTTAAACTTCGTTCTCTTTGGCGGTAAACGTTGGGCTCGACGGCGGCGCTTAAATCCATAAATAAGTTCCTAAGTACATAAAATTAATCATAAGCTCAAAAGGCATGTATCCTTGATTGATCTTGATCACTCCCTTTATTAGTTTTTTGATTGGCAAGTCAGTGCACATGCGCGAACTTTTTACGTCTGTTCAAGGCTTTTGTCTGTATTTAGGTGGTACCTAGGTGTGTCTACTATGTAGTACATCTAATTATTATGTAACCTGTTATTGGCATAATACGTACAAAACAAACAGATAAAAGTAATATAATAAATCACCGCTGACTAACCTTTCCAGGAACACTAGATGTGAAATAAATACCACATCTCGTGTGTCAGTCTCACTACAGCATACCTACAGTGTTTTGATTGTTAAAACTTGTTCATAAAATCATCTTAATTAACAACAAATTTAATTTAACTATGTAACCTTGATTTTTAAGAAGTACGACGAAGACGTAATTATAATTACACGTGTTGAATTCTGTTTTAAATTATTTTCATAGCGCTATTCGCTATTTGCCTCTCATGTCATTCATCATTCTCTGAACCTTTTCCCAACTCAGTTGGGGTCGGCTTTCCAGTCTAACTGTGATGCGGCTGAACTTCGATATTTTCCGTGGAGCGACTGCCATCTGACCTCCACAACCAATGGTCATTATGACCAACGGCGATATCGAAGTTCCACGTTAGACTGGTTGGACTTTTGTGGGCTCCAACTACCCGTAACGACTGCCATAGATGTTTGTATGGCAACAGGGACCGACGGCTTAACGTGCTCTCCGAGGCACTAATAAACCTGCGATAAATACACACATAACTATACATATACTTACACATAATTATTCGCCTCTCATGTATTCGACGAAATTGTTATACGACTAAACCCTTCACAATTCGTCATACGAGTATAAGAGCGGTTAGGGCTAATATTCGTGCGAACAAAGCAAATATACAAGAATAGGCCTCCTCCACTTCGTTGAATACACGTGAATAAAGGCGAATAGCGAAGTGTGGTTCCACCATCATAATAACAACTCGACAGAATGGTGTAGCGGTAACAAATGCATCGCTGTCCATATGGTCCCGTGTCAGACAGGTTTCACTGCAGGAAATTCTCTGCAGTAGGTACTACGGAGTCCAGCTGGATAGATATATTGAGACTACCAGTATCTTTGGAGCCTATATCAACCCCACCTGGAACCTCACCTGAAAGCGAACGACGCATGAGGTTCTGGCGCAGGCTTTTCTATCGTGGTTGGATGTCGTACAGCAGTCCCTCCCATGAGATCAAATCAAATTGGAGAATTACTTAGGAGAGAGGGCCCTGAGATCCAAAATGTCCCTTATTCAATGTACGATAGATCCGCGATTGGATAAACTCGGGATTCCGCAGATTTCCAATTCGATAGATTCGTATATTGGACTGATTACTTATTAGACTCGTGGCGATATCGAATTTCTGTAATTAGACTAGTTATCGGATTTTTTAGGGCTCTAAGTATACGCAACGACTCTGCTCTCTGAGGCACGGAGAGGTCTCAATAATAATATTTCAGAAAAATGTTCAGCGATCACCCTTCCTAAGAATTCCTTGGCTTATGTTGTTAACTTACGTATGTGAATAGTGTAACTTAATATACACCCACTGGTATTGCTCCACAGTTACTGAATAAATAAATAACCTTCCGGTACCACACCTAGCACACGGCTGCACTATTGTGGCCCTATTGTGAACCACAAATAGAGTCATCAAATATACCACATGAATCGTAATTTAGATCTATAGCCGAATGTATGGGGGTTTATGACCTGATATGTGGGGCATTATTAAATCCACTCAAAATACAGGGCATAAAGTCATGTCTGTAGATGGGTTTATGCCCTGGGATATATCTTTTTATACTACGTAGGTAGGCAGACAAGCACACGGCCCACCTGAGGGAAAGCGATCACCGTGGCCTATGGACGTGTGCCACACCAAGGGTGACATACACGCGCTGCCTACCCTGAAGGGAAGGGGGAGGGCTAGGAGAGGTGGGGAGGTTAAGAAAGGATGGGGAGAGGAGGGATACAGTGAGCTCTGGCTACCCTACTTACCGGCGGGAACACAACACGATGGTTATTATGGCCGCGGTCTTCTGTAGGGCGAAGGTAATATTACCCCAGTCGGACAGCTCATTTTAGACGGCAGATACCGTCGTGTCTCCTCTATTGTCTGGATGGGCATTAATAAGAAAGGGAATATAAATACCCCATTAACGCTGAAATTCAGTTACGATCTCATTTCGAACTCACAAAAATGTCAAAAAAGTATACAAGTTTTTTTTTATTGGTAATAGGCTCGCGTTTGACCACATGCAGGCAAGTGGATGTTGTATCTAATATTTTAAAGTGATTGTAACTGAATCGTGACCGAAAGTTGAAGAAAGGGCAAGTAAGGTATTCTGCTAGACTTCTTAGTCGATGTATTGTAATGAAACTTTTTAGAAATACGTCAAGTTGGACATTTTGTGAGATCGTAATGAGATCGAAACTGAAATTTGAATATATTTTATTACAAGAGGAACAGCTCGGCTAGCAGATGAGATTGCATAGTTGCCTGAAGATCTTGATGGGCCATATTATGCTAATGATACATATAGACAGGTTATGGGCCCTTAAGGACACGTAGACAGTAAGTTGCATCAAAACCCCGCCTTAACCTTCTAAACTATTCTATGTTTATTTAATTCATTTTATTACTGTTTCCGTAAAACGATACTAAGTGGCTTTTATTTGTTTTGGGAAAATTGTTATATATTTGTTATGCATGAACTGCTACCTAAGATTATCAGTAGTAGACATTGCAGTTTCGCCACCAGTACCGTAATTAAATTATCCGTGAATACAGGTATACATTTGTACAGTCATATTCAAAAGTTATTAAACCTAATAAAACAAGTGATAATTACATACATTGATGAATCCTAATAATAATTTTCAAAGTTAGACCCAAATTTCATACACCTACTTCTGATTAGAAATAAATGAACTCGTGTATCAGCGTTTTTCAAAATTTCACTTCTAAGGGGGCAAATTAGGGCCGGGCAGTCCGTTATGTGGAAAGTGCTTCAGTTTTGATGGAAGAAATTCAATAGCAAACCGAACCTAACATTTGTTGACTCACCTGGGTAGTAACCTATAAACTGCTTTAATAAATGGACTATCCAACACAATAAAAATTCTTCAATTCGAACCAGTAGTTCTAGAGATTATACGCGTTCAAACAAACAAAATTTTCGGCTTTATGATATTATAGTATAGATAATTACTATACGTATGTTTTATTATTACACTTCTGTTGTTAACTGTACGATATCTAAAACATTTAAGCCTTTTACAGCGCCGGTAGTCACGTACGTGGTATGAGTGCCATCGTTGTCGCTAAGAACACAGTAAAACAATTAAATATGTACTGTTCTGTGGTTAAAACAGTAATTAAACCTTCACTTGAGTTTATCTTTGTTTCCATTGCCGATTCGTTAAGTAAATGCTTATGTATTACGCGATAACAGCTAAATTGGGTGTCAGTGTACCTGTTTTACTGAATTTATTTAAGTGTATTAACTTCAATTAGGTAGGACACGACGACGGTATCTCCCGTCCGAAATGAGCTGTCCGACTGGGGTAGTACTTCCGCTCTACAGAACACCGCGGCCATAATAACCATCGTGTTGTGTTCCCGCCGGTAAGTAAGGTAGCCAGTGCTCACTGTATCCCTCCTTTCCATCAGGTGGGCCGTGTGCTTGTCTGCCACCTACCTACGTAGTATAAAAAAATACTTGTTATAGGTGTAACATTGGTAGTTTAGTGGTTTAGGAGTCATCTTTATGAGTGGGAGGTTCCGGGTTCAAATCTGACGTAGACGAGAGCCCACTCCTAACACAAGCAGTAAGGTTAACTGGAGGAGTTAACGGGAATACTAGTAATTTCGGTAACATTAAATCGTTATTATACCTAAGATAACTGCAATTTACTTAAATTATTTGAGCAATAGACTTAGATCGGAAAAAAGAGAACAGTCATGATGAGACTCGAACCCTGGACCAGTCTCTTGCATATTTTTGCCGATCTAAATCTATAGGAAGAAGCTAGCACGCTTGTTTCAAATTTCGTTCAATTTTAGCAATTTTGTCATTATTTTTTAATTAATTCGTTGTTTTCACAAATATTTGAACTTTAAGAGGAGGTATCTTCCGTCCAAAATGAGCTGTCCAACTGGGTAGTACCTCTGCCCTACAGAAGACCGCGACCATAATAACCATCGAGTTGTGTTCCCGCCGGTAAGTAGGGTAGCCAGAGCTTACTGTATTCCTCCTCTCCCCACCCCTTCCTAGCCTCCCCACCTCTTCTTAGCCCTCTCCCTTCCCTTCAGGATAGGCGCGTGTGTGCACGTCCAAACGATTTCTGCCAGAATATATCCAAACCCGCAATACTCGACGTATTATCACTCAGCGAGGCCACAACGCAATCCACGCAGTCTGGCGCAGTCGAATTAGTGCAAATGGCCACTATATCTTATTAACAAAACTATTTGCTCCTTTAAAAACCACTAACCAGCGAGATCAAGTGTGTTAATTGCCACAATCAACTTGACAACAGATGTAGATATTTGTTACGCATCGTAAATATTTGGGTGTGAACGAACAGTTCATAGCGTAGATTGTCTCCTTTAAGATAATGTTATAGTGAGTCTAGGGTTATTTCAGTGTCAAACAAATTCATTTTTTGATATGCTTTATAATAATAATAATAGCAACCCATTTATGTCCCACTGCTGGGCACGGGTCTCTTCTCGTCTAACGAGAGAACTGAGAGGGTTTAGGCCTTAATCCACACACGCTGGTCTAATGCGGGTTGGTGGATCGAACATGTCCTTAGAATTTCTTCTAGAACATGTTGTGGGTTTCCTCATGATGTTTTCCTTCACCGTCAGCAGATGGTAAATCATGTGATTAGCACATATTCACAAATTCCACTAACTGAAATTCTATATAAATGTTATTATGTTTTTACTAGTTACTTTTTTTCGTATGACAAGTTTCAATTCCCCTTGGATACCCATCCCGCCGGTTATTTCTGTGCCATCTCCAGATTCGAACTGGTTCCCATGAGTGCGCGAATCACGGTGTCCACATTTTACACAGTCGAACGAACTTAATTCACTGTGCCCTGACTAAATTTTTAAATATAAGTTCTAGAAAATGGATAACCATATTTATATAATACTAGATTTTGCCTGCGGCTTCGCCCGCGTGGAATTCTGTTCCTTTTACTATGACAACCTATTTCAGGAATAAAACGTAGCCTGTGTAATCTATCGTTGTATCAAATTTCAGCTAGATCCGTTCAGCCGAGTAACAAACTTCCAAAACAAACATCGTCACAAATTTTCACATTGGTAATATTAGTAAGAGGTAGACGTAGACCATAGACCAAAGCAAAGAGACAACATTATTCATAATTAGGTAGAAATATTTGCATTGAACGGCCATCAAATCGCGACCTCTGACCTAGCAGTCAAATACTCCACAATACATGTCGTCATTACAGGACTGTGTCAACTCGTGTACTACTAATAAATAGTCGCGAATAGCCGTATCGAAGTTGCAAACCAAATTACTGATTTATCTCAGTTTTGATCGATTGATTGTGTCGTAAAACCGCGCCATAGAGAACCCAATCATCACTGTTACGTTCACGGAGCAATCTTTACGTTCAGTCATTTGTAGTAGGTACTTAGCTTATTGAATAAGATTGGTATGACGTAATAAATTATAACCTGAGTCGATAGGCCGTCATCATCCGAATGGCATGGTATAATGGAATGACTTAAGAGGAGATTTTCTTATATCACTTGATGGGAAGTGGTCACCGTTCACCGTGGCCTATGGACGTGTGCAACACCAGGTGCGTCACATTTACTCTACCGACCCTGGAGGAGAAGAGATGAATGGACTGCGTCAAAAAGGATTTACCTACTTAGTAAATGTTAGTAAATGTTGTTACTTAGTAAAACTGAGAGCCACCATTGTAGCACTATTGGTATTTGCAATGGTGACTCCCATTCCAGAGACTTTGCCTCAGCTTACCATCAGGCGAGGTGAAGTCATGTTGACGTGACCGACATAAAAAAAATGTTGAGATGACTGCAAGCAGTGATGAATGAAACAACCTGCTGTTTGAAAACCTTTTTAAAAACAAGTTTTATTATTTACAATATTGCATTGTCATGGGACCTACATAAGTATTCCAAATTTCAGCTCAATCGCATATAACCAGAAGTGGTCGCAAAATGGCTAGCAAGATTTGATTACAGACAACGGGACAGGTGAAACTAAATAAATAAAAAATGAAATAAAAAAGCTTGTAATAAATAAAAAATAATAAAAAAGTTCACGTTTTGTGTCAAAAGCAAATAAATTTGGATTAAGGACAAAAGGATGACGACAACAAATGATTTGAAACAAGGCGTCCAATTATGTAATATACGCACAAATCAGTGGACGACCTTAGTCCTGGTTTGCCTAATTCTGTTAAAATAATGATAAAAAAAAATAACAAATCTAAAATCACATCTATGGATTCGTTTCATAACGACAATTACAGAGTATTACGTATGGTGTCGCGATGTGCAGTAATGTCGGATCTATAGATCATTTGCGGACCAATTACGGAGTTATTACTGCCGCCGAGGATCGTACAAACAGATCGTTTATGAACGATCGGCAGTTTAATACTTCCTTCTGTGACGTTAACGGTCTTCAGATTTGAACTTTAGTATTTTCATTTTTAAGTGAAGTCTGCTTAATACATGAGCGTTTTCTCTTGTCGTAAATTGAACAACCGCGGTAGCCTAGTGGTTTGTGTAATGGACTGCTGAGATGAGGTCTCGGGTTCGATCCCAGGTTCACCATGGCACACACCAATGACTTTTCGATGCTTTTCGAAGTTATGTGTGTATTTATCGCAGGTATATAAGTGCCCGGTTAATGGCAATTGGCTCGCCACCTCTATTACATTGGGACCTAAACATAAACTGGCGAAATGTGGGTGCTAGCACCTCTGCCTACTCCTTCGGGGATATAGGCGTGAGTTTGTTATGTTATGTTATATAAATTGAACAGACAGTTTGATATCTTTATAGAGTAGTTAAAACCCCTCTTTTCTCAACTAATTTGGGGCCGGTTTTCAATCTAACTACAAAACAGCCGATGCGAATTTCCCGCGAAGCGACGTCATTAGATTTTCACACCCCACTGGTAATGTCAAAGTTCTGTAGTAAGACCACATTGTCGGGCTATTGAGGTATACAACTGCATATTTTTTTATATAAAGTCCGCCAGATTGACTGCACCCCGCCTGATGGTAAGCTGAGGTGGAGTCCTATGTCGAATGCCACAGATGTTCTTATGGCAACCAGGGCCTCGATTCTGCTAAAGGCAAACCACTGTAATACCACTGGCACTCCAAAAATGCTATTTAATTGTAGACTTTACCGCTATACAGTTAAAGTCTACAATCAAATGAAAAGAATTCATTTAACTTTTTCATTTGCTCTACAAAATATCATTTGACTTTAGACTTTAACATGATAATAATAAAGTCTACAATTAAATGGCATTTTTTAGAGTATCAGTGGTATGTCGGTGGTTTGTTTTTAGCAGAATCGACGCCCAGGGCCTCGATTCTGCTAAAGGCAAACCACTGTAATAGGTACCACTGACATTCTAAAAATGCTATTTAACTGTAGACTTTACCGTTATACAGTTAAAGTCTAAAATCAAATGAAAAGAATTCATTTAACTTTTTCATTCGCTCCAGAAAATATCATTTGACTTTAGACTTTAACCTGATAACAATAAAGTCTACAATTAAATGGCATTTTTACAGTGTCAGTGATATGTCAGTGGTTTGTCTTTAGCAGAATCGAGGCCCAGGATTGACGGCTTAGCCCTCCGAGGGATCTCACTGTGTTAAGAATTCCATTCTAAGATTGCCCTAGCTAGTCTTGCAAAACTTTCCGTCAGTTATCGTACCTACATACATTTTGCTCTGCATCTTGAATTGCTATAGGAGCATCGTGGTTAGACCCCTGTATTTCATTCTGTAGTCCATTTGGTCATCGGGACCACCACTTACCAATTTGCTAGATCAACAATCTTTTGTCGGTTGATCTAAACGCTCAACACTACATGTGGTTACAGGATATACATAATTCTAAGCATGTCGCAACGTTGAGCCGCCGTTGGATCGAATTAGGCTCAATTATCGTAGCACGCGAGTGGAGAATCTGTGTACTGTGAACTAACATGACGATTTATACTTGAGGAGTTCAATTGGTTTATAGTTTACAACTACGCAGGGCAATTTTGTGTAAATACGCTGATATAACACTATTATGTTTGCGAGAAATAATTATATTGATCATGGTATTGATATATATACCTATGTACAGATGGATACAATCACTTGAACTGCTTTGACCTGTGAAATGTCGGCAAAACACACTAGAATAGTAGTTTTACTGTTGTTTTACTTGTTTATCTGAAGTTCTGATCTCGAGAGTCTGGAGACAGCTTTCTGACAATAATTTCGATACTTCGCACGGTCTTGGGCATCCATGGTAGTGACAAAATGCATCTACTACGACCTGATTGCCGTATCCTCCTCAATTTTGAGAGGAAAACCTTTGGCACACGGCCCGCCTGATGGAAAGCGGTCACCGTGGCTTATGGACGTGTGCCGTGTGCAACACCAGGGGCGTCACACTTGCACTGCTGACCCTGAAATCAATCTAAAGCCCTTTTTGTAGAACCCCATATTGTAGTCGCTAGCGAAAGCCTACACCAAAACCTTGTCCGTCATTCAGCAGATGTACCAGTTTCCAGGTGAGGTTGACTTAGGCACTAAAGATCTTAATGGGACCCTCAAAAACACTCCGGTAACATCTTATATACAAATCTGACCAGGCATTTAAAAATAAACTCATATACCGACATAAACTCGGAGCACATTAGACTCCTTTTTTGCGCAGTCGTGTAGGTAAACTTGCTCCAAGTGCCCTCATTCCGGTCACGTTCCGCAAATATGATAACCTTTTATACGGGAAGCGCTTCAGGACTGTTTATTAAAAAAGTTTGCTGTTTCGTTCCTTTTTAATAACAGCCAATTTTTCGGTGTAATATTGTTAACCAGGAAATTGTACGAACTCTCAAATTGTTCAGAAGTTGTTTTTTGTTACAAGCTTTTATTTGGTTTCACTTGTCCCGTTGTCTGTAATCGAATCTTGCAAGCCATTTTTCGACCACTTCTGGTTATTCGATTGAGCTGAAATTTGGCATACTTATGTAAGTCCCATGACAATGCAATGTTGTAAATAATAAAAGCTTGTTTTTAAAAAGGTTTTTTTTAAACAGCAGCTTGTTAAAACTGTTGCCTAAAGTTGATCCTCCTCCGAGCTTGTTCCCAACTCACTTTGGATCTCATAACAATATCAATAATAGCAGCCCGTCCCGGCTTCGCACGGGGTTTTAAAATGAAAAAAGTTGTTGTAGTGACATAACTACAATAGTTGGACATATGCTACCGCGGAGTTTTTTGTAGACATTATGATGTTCTTCAATATTGTAGTACATCATTTTATTCTATCGCTAATAGTTTCGGCAGCGCATTCGACGAAAGACATTTTAAGACTCATTTTTCTACACCTTCGGTTACATTGTTCAAATTTTACCAAGGATCCCTATTTTTTTTCAAAATGAAATGTAGTCTATGTCAAATTGGAAGAATGTAGCATTCTATTGGTGAAAAATTTTTTTAAATCGGCCCAGTACTTTTTGAGCCTATTCATTACAAACATACAAACATACAAAAATAGGTACAAATCTTTCCTCTTTATAATATATTATTAGTGTAGACAAACAAAGTCTAGCAGAATACCGATTTGAACTTTTTGCACATTTTAGTCACAAATAGCTGTATCCAGCTTGGGGGTGCGAATTTAGATTTCTAAAGCTTGTGCAGAACCCTAATTCTTTTTCTGAAATAAAAGTAGGCTATGTTAGGCCTTATAATATTGCCTATCTGCCAGCGAAAGGCCTATCAAAATTATCATTGAAGACAAAAATACAAACACAAAAATTAAAATATAAATTGTTTTTAAAAATTTCATAACATATAACATATGTTATGAACATAGTTTAAAAATTTCACCTAAAGGCAAACTGTGAAAAATAAAATTTACCGTTTGAATCCGGGACCGATTTCCACGCGGGCGGGGTCGCAGGTATTAGCTAGTATACAATATTAATAAGTCAGATTTGTAATATAGTTTTAGTACGGGAAGTTAATCACATTCCATTGTTTGTAATAATTCCTAATACCATTAAAAACTCCGCAAGCAGTTTCATATTTTAATTAAATGTGGTTCACATCAGTGGTTTTAAATACGTTAGACATTATTTTACAGATAGACAGTTTAGAATAAAAGTCATACTACATTTTAGCTTCACAGTAATATGGGGGGCCAATTTATTTTGTGTGGGAATTTCCACACGAAAAATTAGTTCCGGTTACTCCTTCACCACATTTTAGTTTGACTTATATGACTTTTATGAGAGCGACTGCCATCTGATCTCCATACCCTGAGAGCCTACACCGTCAATCAGCTGGTGTCAATCAATCAATTAGCCTGTCATGACATAGGCCTCTCCCAATGTACGCCATACCACCCCATTCTCCGCCTTCCGCATCCAGTCCATCCCAGCCACCTTATTGAGGTCAACGGTCCATCTGGCTGGGGGGCGTCCCACCTTCCGTTTGCCGACTCGTGGTCTCCACTCTAGGACTCGTTTGCTCCAACGGCCATCGGTCCTTCGACAGATGTGATCAGCCCATTGCCATTTCAACTTGCTTATTCTGCGAGCTGGAGGTACCGGCTTATAATTGAGGTTGGATTAGTCCTAAAGATCTTAGTGGAGCCCCATACACCCATAGATAAATTTAAAAAAAAGAAGATGAAACGTAAAATTACGATACGAATAAGTATTTTCTATTTCTGCGGCTGTAGTGATGTACTTATGCCATTGAGTATTTAAACAGGTGTTTTCTTGTAAAATAAATATTAGATAGGTAAATATATACCTATGTAGATACGTGTTGAATTAACTCGAAGACTTTAAATTGATTTTGTTGTAGTGATCACCTTAAGAGCCTCAAATTATCTACTCTATTCAGAAGAATTGTAATACCGTGGGATGAAGGTGGAAAAAAACTGGGATGAGTTAAGAAATTTCAAAATGGGATGAGATTTCGTGGGATGAATACTTACGGCATTATAACCCGGTTTTTAGGGAGTCGGCAGTGTGAGTGTAACCCAAGATTGTAAAAAGACGTGTGAGGGTAAAGCATTCCACTTCTTTATTTATCATACGACAGGAAGGAATCACCAAACCACTTGGTTTACTGTGGTATGAACTGCACCGTTTGTGGATGACACCTGGTCCTGAATGTGTTGCTCGGGACAGGGAGAGGGTGGAATTAGTTGGAATAGCTCGTCAGAACACTCACAGGTGTTATTACACTACTCTGAAATCTTGCCAAGTTAGATACAGTGCACTATACGAAGAAGAAGAAAAGATGTTCTGTTGATTTTATATGTATGTATATTGATTTTTTTTTCTCCTACTTTGGCAAATATTGTGTGATTATTGTCATTTAGTCATAGTCAAGGTCAGTCAATAGTCAAATCAGTCAGTCATAGTATAGTGTAGTAGTATAGTAGTATTACGTTAAAACTATTATAAATATATTCTGTGGTATAGTCAGTCAACGATTTCAACACAGTAATGAGCCATGTTTGCCCTACAATCGCGATACAAAAAAAATTGTATTGTCATAAATAACATTTTGATTATTGTTTGTGTCGAAACAAACTCGGTATAATACAATACATGTTTACTTACAACACCATTAGGTACGAGAAGTTATTTAGAATGGAAGGTAGTTATCTAGTTTCTATTACCTTCATAAGTGTAGGTACCGTAATATATTGGCAAAACTTTTTTTTCTAAACGCTTTTATTTAAATTGACTTGTTGGTTTGGATCAAATCTAGTAAATTAAAATTGACCCCCCTCCATGTGGATGCAATGTTCTGATATTTGGCACATATTTTAAGTTCTGGTGATAATACAAGTTAATCTATTTTGTATCATTGTAAATCCAAGATGGCAGCCGCTACGAAATAGCGGCTTACGTATTTTTTCCACAACTACCGCAATATAGACTAAGTAGTAGAATATACGAGTAGATATCTGTAAAAAAAAAAGAAAATCCAATATGGCCGCTTTCAGTGCATAAACGCGTTTAACTTAAAACATGTTTTACTTAATTTATCTATTATTTAAAATGTAAGTAAGTCAATGTTATGAAATTGTACATAGGTATTTAGTTGTAGTAAAAGAATAATTCTGAACACATAAATAATTTCTGAAAAAATAATGTAATGAATTTTATTTGTTTGTTTGCGATGGGCGCAAAAACTATTGAACGGATTAGTCTAAGTATTTTTTTGTTGCTTTATCTCTTTGTACTTCTTAGCATTTTCTCAAAACGCTTTCTTTCTTTCTACTAAGGGTGTCACACACGCGCTGCCTACCCTGAAGGAAAGGGGGAGGGCTGGGAAGGGGCGGGGAGGCTAGGAATGGATGGGGGGAGGAGGGGTACAGTGAGCTCTGGCTACCCTACTTACCGGCGGGAACACAACACGATGATTATTATGGCCGCGGTGTTCTGTAGGGCGGAGGTACTACCCCAGTCGGACAGCTCATTTCGGACGGGGGACAGGTACCGTCGTGTCCTACCTCCTTCAAAATCTGACTACTGTTTGATCAGAATCGGTTGAGTTCAACCGGAAATAAAATATATAGTCAAAAAATACGAAAGCCAACGTCCACGTGTACTGTGCCTCGGACACCATAAGCAAGTTGACTAATATTTGCAGTCATTGACTAATACTATCATTTACTAATAATACACAGGCAGATGAACACTAAGTAAATCTGCTAGTCATGTGTCCACTGCAGACCTAGGTGGCCTCTCAGATGTTGAATGACGAACAAAAATGGCACCGTTTACATACGTTGGTAAACATTTTTTTGCCATCCTTATTATAATATTTTTATTTGTAAGACCTCATCGATGTATAGGGCCTCTCTAAGACCATTGAGGCATAAGCCAACCTCACCAGTAAACTGATAAAGGAGATGTTTCACAAATGTATGGACCTTGGGCCCGATAATTTTACGCTACTTAGAAAAATAGCTAGGCAATGTAGTTTTCATTTTTCACTATTCAATTCTTATAATATTGCCTCGTATTTTGGTAGAATCTAACTAAATAAACACTTTCTTGCAACACAACAAACATGGTGGACTAAAACTATAAAAAGGTACTCATATTTTATTAATTTATACCCTCGAATTTCAGAGGCGAATAAATATAATTGTATTTTTGCCAATAAACGGTATTATTTGTCTCCAACCATGGTGTTGTGTTCCCGGCGGTAAGCCTGAGATAACTGGACTCGCCATTTCTCCTCCCCAATCCCCCCTCCAGGGTCGCTAGCGCGAGTGTGATGCCTTTGTTGCACACGTCCATAGGCCACGGTGAACGCTTCCCATCAGGTGGGCCATGTGCTTGTCTGCTACCTACCTAAGTTGTAAAAAAAATTGGTTCGGCCAAAAGGAAGTTACGCGGATCACATGCTCCAAAGTAGTATCTAGGGGAGAACCCATCCCCTCTTCTCTCCCTAACCACAACACATTATTTTGTTGTTTTAGACAACTTGCCTACTAGTACCGTCATAAAAGTCATTGTCTACCTACGAAAATTAATATGTATTTTCACTTTTCACATTCACATTCTCATTTTATGTGAGTGTGAACTTACGTATTTTTTTAATTTTAATGATTTTTATTGTTTGTGTTGTTTGTGCTGCATAACTTTCGACATTCACAATCAACTATGGAATGTGTTCATCACTACAATTTAAAAAAAATATAGGACACGTCAAAATGACTTCACCTCACCTGATGGTAAGCTAAAGGTAAAGTCTCAGGACCGGGGTCTCAGCTACATACTTACACTGATAGTGCTACAGTGGGGGCCCTCAGCTTGACGGCCTCATCAAATGCTTTTTCACGCCAATATTATCTTTGTTCATGTTCAGGGCCGTAGCCTAGTTTTTTTATATTGAACACGTCAATATAACTTCATCTCGCCATATGGTAAGCCAAAGGTAACATTCCAAGAATGGGGGGTCACCTCTGAAACAATCGTTGCGTAATGCACCTCATTAAAAGTTTATCCACGGTTCTCATGTGACTTTGGCAAGTTAATCAATGAGGACAACGCAGTTAGCTAATATGATTGACAGAATAATAATTATTCAATACTAGCTGTTGCCCGCGGCTTCACCCGTGTAGAATTCTATTCCCGTTTCTGCTTTCCATGGCAACCAATTCCAGGGATAAAAATAAAAGCTATAACCTGGGAGTTTTCAAGTCACGAGTGAATAGGTTCCTTCTAGGCAAGCGTGATTCATCGTAGACCACATCGTCACTTACCATCAGGTGAGATTGAGGTCAAACGTAAGCCTATCATGAATAAAAAAAACCTATGTGGTATTTCGGACTATGGTTTCAAATTTTAGTCGATTCGTTCAGCCGTCGCGTCGTCGCGTGAACTCGACTAAATTTACTTAACTTTTCAAAAACCCAAAAACTTTAGACACAATGCATGATATTAGCTTGACCTACCTGGTACTCTTTATTGCACACTAACAGGATAAATAGAAGGATATAAATCAAGTTAATCGTAGGTACTACCCATAGAACAGTTAAAGGTGGTACTACCCGTTCGCGCTAAGTTTGCCGCTGTCAACTGTCACGCGTTTAGCGTTGTCTCACTCACTCAGTTCTAGTTCCAGTGAGAAAACGGTATACTGACGTCATTTGACAGCGGCAAACTTAGCGCGAACGGGTAATACCTACAATGGGCATTTTTATCGCAATCGATTTCATCCAGACAAACGGGTATTGGAGCATTTAATGACATAGATCTACGGTAGACAGAATTGCTTTAGAAATTCATTCAAATCAATCACAATTCTAGTTTCACCTACATCTGCGTCACAACATTATTTGTTAACACTTGTACAATGCAATTTCATTATAAAGTACGCGCTCTGCTAACGCTATAATGGAAACACGTGGTTATATACCTGTGCATTTAGTATTGAGGCCATAGATTTAGAACAAGATAGATCAGATTTAGAAGTCACCAACCTAAATGCAGTGTATAAGTTTTCTGTGCCTTGAATCCTAATATTATAAACGTGAAATTTTGTAAATATGGATGTATGGATGTTTGTGGCTCAATCATGCTCTAACGATTGAACGGAGGTAAGTCTGCCATTAAAGCGTGATTGAGTGATCTATTCCTGTATCAAATTTCAGCCACTATGCTGAATTTTGGTATAAGAATAGATTATAAATATACGACGTAGTATAAAAAAATATAATAATCTGGGATAACACTCAGGCCAGGAAAAAGTTCCTGTGGCCTCTGGAACAGGTTCATAAATTAAGGGAATAAAATTATAAGGAACTTTAGTCTACCTTCAACCTTGCTGGTCGTACAAATTTCATTTTTAAAAGACTATTAATCGCTGTGTCCGCGAATATGTTTGAACCTTTGAATGGCAAGTCCAACGCTCTAGCCAATACAATTATTGTAACTAAGCATTGCGATTCTTTTTTTTTTTTTTATATAGGACACGTCAAAATGACTCCACCTCACCTGATGGTAAGCCAAAGGCAGAGTCTCAGGACTGGGGCCACCACCACATACACCGGTAGTGCTACAGTGGCGGCCCTCAGCTTGACGGCCTCATCAAATGCTTTTTCACGCCCCGCTTAAAGGCCCCGGGACTATAGGATATAAGGATTCAATCGCTTATGGTTACAATAGCACTTATACAATAGCTTTATAATTAAATGGCTCGTACGACGTTCTTGTTGGTAGCGAATAAAATGTCATGCTCGGATAGGTACATACAACTTATACACACGTGGTATCTAGCTTGATCTAAATCTGTGACTAACCCGTGTCCACAGGCCGATTTTGTCCTGACAATGGCATGGCATTACTGCACGACTGAATTGTAATTCTCACTGTAATGACTAGTATGGAGACAGGTATTGCTATATGTATAGGTAATGTGGTCATTGTGTAGATGACTATCAGTTTTTAACCGACTTCATAAAAAGGGTTAATTCACTTCACTTGGGTTATAGGGTTCTTTTAGGAATTTTTGTCCGGACGACCTAAATGTGAAAGTTTGTGAGGATGGATGTGGTATATTACTTGTTGTTTATTACTCTTTCACGAAAAAATGGCTGAACAGATCTGGATGAAATTTAACAGATTATAGTCAGGATAATACGTAGACTTGCCCGGAAATAGGTTTCTGTGGGTCACGGGAAAGGGATCAGTATTTCACGCGCGGGCAGAGCGAGCGGTCGGATAATATTAAAATGAATCCCTATTTCCCTTGGTCACGGCATCACGCGTGAACAGCTGGACCGATTTGACTGAAAATTGATGGGGAGGTAGCTTAAAACTAGGAGACGGACATAGGATACTTTTTATCCTGCCACGGGGACGAAGTATGCCACAGGCGAAGCCGCGGGGGCACAGTTAATCAGTTACAATTTTGTTAACAAAAACAATAAATAACAACAAAACAGTATCTAACATAGAACAACACAATTGCTCACAACGGAATGCGAGCGACCGCCACGGGATTGAATTAGTCTAACCTGGACTCGCGGTCTCGGGGTTGATGACCTATTTTATCATCTTATTTGGCATCGACGATAAACGATGTCTAGCTGAGGTCATTGTTCCCAAATATTTATATGTCTTATATGTTTCTGTTGTCTTTACTTACCCTAATAAGAAAGACGCGTGATTTTATGCATGTACTAACCGGATACCCGATTCCCATAAAAGCCTCATCAAGTCAAACCGAAAGAAAGGATTTTCCCACGGATGCGGTTATATCGGATCTGAACCGACTAAACTCTTGCCAAGTTAGATGCCGTGCACCTTAGACGTGCACTATAACAGTCGGGATCCATCCAAAAGTTAGATTGGCTGTCGAATATTGGATCCTGACTGTTCAGTTGTTATGTTTCTAGACCACCGGATATCTGACTACTTGTTTTTTTCTTTTTAGTTTTTTACGCAGTCGGGTTTCATGCCGGCTCCTCTCTTTGAGCGTCGGGGTGACCCAAAAGGCATTTCCTTGTCTTTAAAAGTGTTTCTTCCATGTCCTACTTATACACGCGAAAATTTGTGTGTAAGCATGTTTGCTACTATTTCACACAGAAAAGGCTGAACGAACGTCTGTCTCCAATTTGGTACAGGGATATATTATATGAATGACTCATAGTTTTTTTTTAATTCGGTCACGTCAATATGACTTCACCACGCTTGATGGTAAGCCAAAGGTAAAGTTTCCGTCCCGCTTAAAGGACTCGGGACTGTAGGAGGAAGCATACACGTGCTCTGGTAACGAATTCCAGGCCTATGGGATACCTACTTTTATCTCTGGAATAAACTATAGGTTGCGGGAACGAGATAATAATGCCACTGGGCAAAGCCTTTGGCTAGTGAGATTATAAATAACCGTAAAATACAAAAACCGAACGGAAGGTATAATTGCAATGATCGAAGTAGGTAATGGTCAACTGGGTAATAAGCCGATGTCTATAGCTCAAGCGGTTGCATAATTCATGCTCAAGTAAACTATGGTCAATTGATACAAACAAACAAGCTGGTATTAATATACATACTATATGTACCACTTTATCGCTTACCATCAGGTGAGATTGTAGTCTAACATGAATTTATGTTTAATAAAAAAATTAGATTATAGGGTTCCTCAAAATATACATTCTTATAGGTAGAAAGACTCCGGCCAAAGCAAATAAGCTAATAAATAAAAATATAAATACTTGCACTGAGCGGGACTCGAACCCGCGATCTGTGAATTAGCAGTGTGCAACATCTTAAAATTTGTATCAGCGCCATCTATGTACGTATAAGAACTTAACTGTTTAGCTACTGTCCGCTAGATGTCACTGATTGATAAACATAATATATATATATAGTACAATAATACTACTTTTGATTTTTGTTATTAGCTATGAACTAATTAGGTATATCAATTAATATAATTACTGAAAGTCAATTTTATTATAATATATAAGTAGTTTAATTATTATAAACCTTTGTTATTTTTCCGCTTCAAAAATTTACTTGCTTGCACTGAAACTTAGTAGTGCAATCAAATACTAATAGATGGCGCTAAGAGCTTCGTATTTAAAATCTAGTACGTTATTATACTTTTCAAGTTGTGCTATTATAAAAATACTGTTTGATAGTTTATTCCAATAATTAGCATGCTTTATTTTAAAAAAATCACACATCGTTTCAGTACCACTTTAGCTATGAACTAGGCAATAATACCTAGGTAGTTGAATTGAATAAATTGTAAAATAAACATCTAATTGTTTTATGTCTCACTCAATGCAATTTGCTATCTGATCACGGCTATCAATTACAGAAGCTGTTCAATTATCTCATTTGCTTCATCAATGGGAGATGAGAGTGCGTTGAACTGTATGGGGTCAACGACCTCAAACTGGTATTTGAGCAATATCGTCATGTGAGGAAGAAATTTTTGAGTAGAGATTTTTGCAAAAAATGTTTTTTTTTTTAAATTCTCGTAGACAATAATGTAAAACAATCTGTACCAAATGAAATAACCTTTCTTCGGCAGTCGGGTAAAAAAGAGTAATGGACGATTCTGAACACAGTCGGCTCACGTTTGACCACAATCTCACAGTGGTGATGTGGTCGTCGGTGGAGCATGCTTGCCAAGAGTAACCTGTTCGCTTTAGATTTGAAGACTCCCAGGTTGTAGCTTTCCGGGAATACAGACTCAGGCAGGGCATTCCACTCTTTAGCAGTACGCACGATGAACGCACTGCCAAAACGTTTTGTGCGTATGAGTGGGATACCTATCTTTTTTTCTATCGTGCGGATCCCACCGAATACCGCACGCCGTCTCGGGTCTTTTACCGGGGTGTAAGGTTACCTAATAGGTATATCCCTCGCACTCCAGCTGACCCTGGGCCATCTACGGTTTTAAGATGCCCCCCTCGACCTCACGAAAGGGGGGTGGGACGAGCATCGCACCACTTCGTCGACGACTGTGGGGTGAAGGGTGACAGGCGGCCGGCCGTCCTGTCACCCAACCGTTGACGCGCGGACAATCAGCTCGCTTCCGCTCGCTCCCCACTGCGGCCTCTGCTAGTTAGAGGGACACGTGGAGAGCCTCGGAGCAGTCCTCTAGAGGGCCACTCCCATCCCGGCCGGATTGGCCGCAGGCAGCAGCGTCTCCCGTGCCGAGTGGGGGGCGCTATACTCACCTCCGTTGCCTTGCACCACGTGGAGGTTCCGGTCCGCACCCGATAGGATATTTACCTAGAAGTAACCTGTTCACTCTAGACTTGAAGACTCCCAGGTTATAGCTTACCGGATCTATTTCTATTAAGTATTTGTAATCGTGTAGGTACTATAATATGTTAAGGTCAGCATTTAAATATTAACGGCGTTTAATAATATTGATATGCATAATTAATTAACCGGCTCAATCGTACATTAAGATCGTGCATGATGCATTTGAATTGTCGATAGTTTAACCAAAGTTATGTATTGGCAAGCATAAGCCTGATCATTTTGCGAGATTTATCAAGACTATGCGATAATTATAAATAATGAATTAGGACCCCGAATCCATAGGAAAAACACACAAAACGAATTTTTATACTACACTTTACTTTATACCTTTAGCTTACCATTAGGCGAGGTGAAGTCATATTGATGTGCCTGATATATTACCTAAATAATTTTAAAATTCATCATTTAAATATGCACTTAGAGTGTGTTCAAAAATGGATGTTTCATTGCGCTATAAATCTATACTACCTACTTAGGTATAATAAATCTGTAGAAGTGAAAATTCTGTACATTGAAAATATCAAAAAAATAAATAGCAGGGGGTGTTACTAAACCGACACCGAACCCAAATATGTGATTAAAAAAATTTTGTCTGTCTGTCTGTCTGTCTGTCTGTTTGTTCAGGCATCACGCAAAACTACCGGTTCGATTACGATGAAACTTCTTATGATTATTCTTCAATATTCTGGGCAGCACACTGGATACTTTTTATCCCGGAAAAGTACATACAATAAAAGACAAATTTAATTTTGCGGTTCAATTCCTAGACCCGATTACTGTACCATTATTAGTGGATAGTGGTGTTATTAGTTTTTGGGGATTTTGAGTTTTTTTTTGTATTTGTCAACAAAAATATTACAGTGGGAGTGGGAGTGTGCGTGGGAGTGGGAGTGGGAGAGGGAGTGGGAGTAGGAGTGGGAGTGGGCGCAATAAGCGACTTCCACGCGAGCGAAGCCGCGGGCAACAGCTAGTAGAAAATATATTAAGACAGAGACCACAGAATTTTCAGCATGTTAGCACATTTTACACTCAACTTTTGTTTGTTTTGGTGCGGGTATCTAATGAATGAAGGCTGAGTATGCCCTTGTATTATACTCGTAATTCACTTCTTTATTTTTCTTTACAAGCAAGTGTGTGTAACGCCCTTGTTGTTGCACGTCCATAGGCTAACGGTTCCCATCAGGTGGGCCGTGTGCTTGTTTGCCACCTTAGTAGTATAAAAATGGAAATGAAATGACGCGTTTTGAATCCGCGGTTTAATGAATCGGGTGCTAGGACAGGTTGTTTGGGACAGTTTTAAGTACCTAATATAAATACGCACGTGTCATGGTGGTAAGTTTTACATCGAGATAAAATCTCAATACGTGTGGTGTTTTGTTAATGATTCATACTAGCTAAGCCTGCGGCTCCGCCCGTGTGGATCTCGGTTTTCCCGTTTTTAGACTTATCTCCGGTTCTACTCAACCGATTGTGATCAAACATGCGTATTTTCTCGCGGACTTATGCGTCTACTGTTGTTTGCTGGTAATATTCTTTGTATTTTTTCTTTATTTTATTTGTTTATAAAAACCTAATGTGCGTTGTGTTCATAAATAAAGACAGTTTTCTTTCTTCTTCCTTTTCTTTCTTCTTTCTTTTCTTTCTTCTTTCTTTTCTTTCTTATTTTAAGAGCAGCTACTCACACACCTGCCGCAGGGGCCTTAATTGCCACCTGTGTGTAGGCAAGCCGGGGCAATATAGATAGGTGGCAATTAGAGTCATCCTCACTTTTACACCCTAGATTGCCCGTGCGGCAGATGTGTGAGTTGCCGCTTTAAGTCTGACGAATACCTTTCTAACAAAAAAAAAACACATCAAAATCCGTTCAGTAGTTTTTGCGTTCATCGCACACAAACACACAAACAGACAAGAATTCCAAAAAAAAAAAAATTGTGTTCAGAATCGTTCTTATAACATAACCCAAGTATATTGTTTAAATATCTCCAATGTACAGACACAGCTACTTACAATTTTATAATAGTACTAGCGACCCGGGACCCGGCCTCGCCCGGGTGTAAATTCCAGTTTTCCAATATAAAATATATAACCTATGACACTCACGAATGACGTGGCTTTCTATTGGTGAAAGAATTTTTAAAATCGGTTCAGTAGATCCCGAGATTACCCCTTACAATTTAACAAATATACAAACACACAAATTTTACCTCTTTATAATATTAGTATAGAAGATAGGTACATGTACATGCTCAACAAATTGTGGTATTCTACATGTAATTTCTGTGGATTATGGACAGTAAGTTTTGATTAGTTTTGGTGTGAGGGAAACTTGTAGGTATAACCGTATTGCGCAGTCTTGGTTAGATAGATAGATGACCTTTGATGGGTGTATTTGGTCGCCACGAAAATCTTCAGGGTCCAAGCTTACGTTATCAGCAAACCAATGTCTCATTTGAAGCATAGTTTCATAATAAAAATAAAATGAAAACATAAGCTGCGAGAACGAGAAAGAAGACGAAAATGTGCGGCAATACTCATGCATACCCACCCCGCGGCCAGCGGGACCGTTTATGTCGGTCTCTTACCGACTGAAACCGCCCGCCGTTAGGGTCTTCTGACGCCAGTTTCTTATTAGAAGTGTCTGTTTGTCTGAAAAAAAAAAGGGTCTTCTGACGCCAGGGTGTAGGTAAGGTGGCTGATAGAGCATTTCCCTCGCACCCCTAACAACCCTGGTGTTGCACTTCACATTTCTATAGGCTGCGGTAACCGCTTCCCATCAGGTACGCAGTGTACTTATCTACCACCTAAGTGTTTAAGTATTAAGTATTAGAAAAAAAATGCTTTTATAATGGATTTTATGAGGACAAAGCAATTCATTATAGAGGTAGGTATAATTTGATGAAATTTTCATTAATTTTTTCATGCAACTAGGGTGGCAGAGTCGCACACGACCCACCTGATGGGAAGCGGTTGGGGGTGAGGAATGAGAGAAGAAAGGACAATATCTAAAATGTCACTTTAAATTTCTTCGTCGGTACTTTTACATTTTTTTCAGTACAGTTATTTTTAGAGCTAAGGTATTCGGTAATAACCGCGGTAGCCTAGTGGTTTGGGTAATGGACTGCTGAGACGCTGTCTCGGGTTCGATCCCAGGTTCACCATGGCACACACCAATGACTTTTCGATGCTTTTCAAAGTTATGTGTGTATTTATCGCAGGTTTATAAGTGCCCGGTTAATGGCAATAGACTCGCCACCTATTACATTGGGACCTAAACATAAACTGGCGAACTGTGGGTGCTAGCACCTCTGCCTACCCCTTCGGGGATATAGGCGTGAGTTTATGTTATGTTATTCGGTAACTTAGAATGTTTTAAGCTAAAACCTATGCTGACTGTACATCGTACATAGCGTGAGCACATTACAGGCACGATATGCAATTCCCACGCGTTATGCCGTTAACGTATAATTTGCCACCGTCTAGCCACAGATGAATACATAATGCTGAATCACATTAGCGAGCCAAATCATGCGCAACCCTAGATTTCATAACATCAGTGTATGGAGTATAGATCCTAAATGCTGGTCATACAATCCTGGGGTTTCAAACAGCGGGCTTAACTCCTCCCCCTCCATTTCCAGGGGCATGACGGGGACACCGTTGTTTCCAAACCCGAGGGGTCATCTCGAAGTCAGAATGATTCGACATTGAGACCGAGTCGCAATAATTAGCTGTCGAAATTTGGGATTATAAGTACTCATGGCCCGGGTTAGCCGAGGTGCGAGGGAAATACCTATTGGGCCACGGACAAGCCACGGAAGACGGCACGTGACAGTTCATTCGGCCTAAATCTTGCCATGAAACAATTCGGCATTTTGACAGCCCGCAAAAAAAAAACAAAATTAAAAAGCGATACTAGGTATATACGACTTATTCAAAAGGTCAAAGGTCGGGGGTAGCCCGAGCTCACAACCCATCTCCCCAATCCCCCTCTCTAGTCACGCCCAAACTCCTCAACTCCCCTCCCCCTCCTAAGTCTGCAGCGCAAATGTGACAACTTTGATATTGCACACATCAATAGGCCACGGTGACCGCTTGCCATCAGGTGGGCCTTGTGCTTGTCTGCCACCTAAGTCCTACCTATAGTCCCGGGGCCTTTAAGCGGGGCGTGAAAAAGCATTTGATGAGGCCGTCAAGGTGAGGGCCGCCACTGTAGCACTACCGGTGTATGTGGTGGTGAGCCCAGTCCTGAGACTTTGCCTTTCGCTTACCATCAGGCGAGGTGGAGTGATTTTGACGTGTCCTATATAAAAAAAAGTAGTATAAAAAAGCAGTCTACTATCGAAGTAGGTACACTGACCATTCGTTACATCTGACGCATATATGTACACGCAACACAGCTGTTTCGCACCACCATTTAACAAGAGATCTTGATCACTGTTGTATGATGCCCCCACTTCGCAAAAACTTGGTACCTCACTAGTCTCGTGTGATTTACACTCAAAACTAGACGTGTACGGTTATGGACTAGTGTTGGGCTAGCGTTGATTGTTTATAATGATTCATGAGTAATTTTTACTGTAAGCAATATTATTTCGTATATATTTTGAAAGTGAATGTTGTGTCTTTAGTTCCGTAGCCGTATTTAGGAAGGAAAGTTGTGTGTCTGTTATGTTTATATAATAAAGAGTAAGTCAAGTCCTTTCTATATTATATTTGACGATTCGAATAGGTGTGTAAATGTTCAAAACTGTTTTTAGTTTTCCTTTGTTAAGCGTCTAAATTTCGCGTCCATTTGTGGTTTTAGAACGTACCCACGCTTCATTATACGCACTAATTTGTACAAATGTTGGTCATGTTTAGTTACCTAATGAAATGAGAACGGACTTTTTCATCATCGACCACATTGTCACTTACCATCAGGTGAGATAGTGGTCAAACACGGGCCTATCTACTATAAAAAAGCTGATTCTTGTTTTTTTAATCGACTTCTAAATAAAAAAGGAGGCGGTACTTTTAGGGTATTAACGGGCTAAGTTGACCTCACCTGCAAGCCGGTATACTTGCTGTTTGACAGATGAGGCTCTGATGCAGGCTCTATTCTCATGATTCTTTCACGACAGTTGTTTCCATAAAAGCCATTTCACCAAATCAATATGAGGAGAAACAGCCTCGCTGTAAATCGGGAACCGCTAGTAAGATGATGATTTTTTTTATACTACGTAGGTGGGAGACAAGCACACGGCCTACCTGATGGGAAGCGGTCACCGTGATCTATGGACGTATGCAACACTAAGGGTGTCACACACGCGCTGCCTACTCTGAAGGGAAGGGGGCTAATAAAAGGTGGGGAGGCTAAGAAGGATGATGATGATTTTTTTTATATAGGATATGTCAAAAAGACTTTACCTCGCCTGATGGTAAGCTTAAGGCAAAGTCTCAAGACGGGGTCACCACCACATACACCGTAGTACAATGATGACATTATTTCAGTCCTCTTGGATACCCTTGGATATATTAGATACAAACCGACTTAAACCGCACGCTGCCTCAGGTCTTCAGGCACCGGGGTGTAAAATGGCCAATAAGGATTTTTTTAAAACACCGATTTGAATTTAATTACCATTATGACATTGATTAAAAAAAAAATTGCACGCTAACACCGACATAATAAGTCGACCTAAACATTAGAACATTTTACTTTACACATGGCCTTAGGAATTTAATTAATGCCTTTCTCCTTCGCGCAGTCGGTTAATAAGGAAAGGAATAGTGAGTAAAATGTTGCTTACTGCTCCTTATATATATGTTAACGGAAATGTATGTAATCCGTCATTGTATACAATTCCTAGGAAATGTATGTAATTCCTAAAATCGCACGGAAATGTGTGAAATAAATTATATTATACTTACACATTACACATTTCCTAGAAAATCTATACATTTCCTAAATAGCAATCGGAAATGTAAAACATTTAAGATATTGGTGGGTACATGAAGAAAGAAAGAAGAAAGAAAAAATAAATTATAAAAAATCTTTTTTAAGTTAAACAGTTTTAAATTGTATTGTCATCAGAACTAAAGACTTCTGCCAAATATCAGACAAATCAGACAACTGAAAGGGGTTCAGATTTCAATTACTAGATTTGACCCAAACAGGTCAAGTTAAATAAAACTAACAATAAAAAAAAACATTTCAATGCCAATACAGAACGGCTGCCCTAGCGGCCAAACCACTCGGTAAGACGGGGACACTGTGGTTCTCAAACCCAGGGGGCTATCTCGAAGCCGGAGATAGCCCTGGATCAACCGGGGTGCAAGGGTAATTTGCGTCACCTTTCACCCCGGCTTCTGAAAGAGTCTGCGTACAGTTTTAATCGGCCTGAGTCTGGACACAATACACCCGATGGTCTCTTTGTATCTGCAAGTAAAAAATAAGGCCCGCTGATTGGTTTTGATTGATAATGTTGGCTTCTCTGGGAGCGACTGTCATCAGACCTCACCGAGAGGAAAGCCTGCGTCAGTGTCTTGTCAGATGTTTGAAAGAACACCGATTAGCGGATGAGATTGACTTACCTTTACTGACTGACCTTAAGGATATTGGTACACCAATCAATGGAGAGTTCCAGCCCTTAATAATCGGGCAACGTGTCGTGATAAAGATATCGGGACAGACCCGGATTGTATAGACATTTTGTATCATTAATAAATCATTATGAATAGCCTTCTTCGATTATCATATAAATGACTATCCATTGGCATCGAGCCTGTCCATTACACCTTTTACCTCTTGGTTTATTTCCAAACGATTGTAGACCAGCGTTTCCTAAATATTAGGCTATGAAAATAAAATAGTTACCTGAGGACAAATTCTCTTAATCAAAATTCAGTCTCAATCTAGTATCGATCTCATGTCGCTCTTCAAAATGTCAATAAAGGTACCTATTCTTCTAGTAAAAGATTTCCCAAAATGTCAAAAAAACAGCCGCCGTGCGGATTTAGTTGGTTCGATTTCGACATAACCACCCTCTAATAGCCAACGGGGCTGGTATCCGTGGGGATTTCAGCACGATACAAAAATACTTAATTACAAACCATTATGGTGGATCATGATGGAGAGACTTTAATGTGACTGACTGAGTTAGGATATAATTAAGTTTAGAAACGCTTTCACAATATAATAGATACTATTTTCTGACACTGAGATTTAACGAGATAAGGGCTTTGTTCCGGAGACTATAAAACCGGAGAATCGCCGGAGATTGAAGATTTTGCGATTGACCGGTTTTTTGTTCTAAATCTCTGGAGATTTATTCATTAAAAATAAATTTATTTTCAATAAATATTACACTATTTACTAGGTATTTTTTATAATTTCATGTAATAATTTGTAATGCATCACCCGCGTTTATCGTATACTAGCGACCCGCCCCGGCTTCGCACGGGTGCAATGCTGATACTAAATTAGCCTTAGTATATGATGCATGTATTATACATATAAACCTTCCTCTTGAATCACTCTATCTATTGGAAAAAACCGCATCAAAATCCGTTGCGTAGTTTTAAAGATTTAAGCGCACATAGGGATATAGGGAAAGAAAAGGCGACTTTGTTTTATACTATGTAGTGATAATGAGGTTATACGTATCACGGAAATGTTAAGTTTGTGATTTTTATATCGCAAATCCTTAAAAATGACAAAATAATATGAGCTAAATTTTGACTTAAGGTTTATCGGAGATTCTCCGGAGAATCGCCAGAGATTCTTGAAACCGGAGAAATATCTCCGGAGATCGAAATTGTCTCAAAACCCTAAACGACATTCCAGGCAGTTCATACTATCAGGGAATTGAAGGAATTTTCCTTATGTGCTGACATGAGCGATGCTCGTGGTTAGAAGGTAAAAATTCTTGTAATCACGCGTCAACCTTATCTTTATGGGTTTAGTAATGTGTTAGAATACTGCGAAGTTATATTTTAACATATTTTTATGATTTTACGTCCATCGGAATCCAATCATAATTAAAGCGTTATTGAGAATTTGCGGAAAAGATGAGTCAAAACTATGACCAATAATTTTTTGTTTCTGAAATTCGCCAAAAGTTACGAATAAATGTTTTTTTTTTATGTCGGTCACGTCAACATAACTTCACGAAAGCAAAGTCTTTGGAATGGGAGTCACTATTGCTAACACCGATTGTGCCACAATGATAGCACTCAACTTAACGGCCTCATCAAATGCTTTTTCACGCCCCGCTTAAAGGACCCGGGACATTTGTAAGAGAAAAAAAATATCTTGATACAGCATTTTTATACAACTGAGACTGGCTTGTAACTGAGACTGAGCACATTATAAGGCGATTAATCATATGCACAGACACAGATTTAGAATCCGTCAATAAAAAAACGTAACTAGTTTTTTTATTGTATCGTTCAGACAACCTTGATTTCGGTTAAGTCCCTACAAGAAAATTAGAATAATGCCATTGTTAAACAATAAGGTTTTACAGAAGTATCATGTACCTATTTCGGACAATTTTTGGCATTTTTACCCTGCTGCGCCAGCAAGGGTACTTATACCGATATTATGGCACTGTTGGTGTTTGTAATGGGGACCCCCTTACTGAGACTTTACCTTTAACTTACCATCAGGCGAGGTGAAGTCATATTGGCGTGACCGATATAAAAAAAAATGCAGCTATCTGATGTGGAAAGAAGAGGTCACCTGAAAAGGATTCTAGATGTTGTAAAGTGCGCGGCATTTAACTTGGCAAGATTTTGGAGTAGTGGGGCCCACATTACTCCAAAATCTTGCCAAGTTAGATGCCGTGCACTATTATATTGTGATAGGCTCTTTATGAATTGTATGGTTTGCCACCTCGTATTTTTTCCATTGGTGCTGCGATATTGGAAAATTATTCCCCTAAAATTTTTTTTTGATAATTCATTCATTTTTATTTATATTAGTAGTACCAATTAGAAGTATGCATAAATGTAAAATTAATAAAAATAAATAGATAGTGTTTGCATTTCGACCAAAAAATAATTTCTTCGTTTTAATAAACGATTTAGCGATATCTTTACGACCACTTTAGTTATCATAAATTTTTTAATGACAGCTTCATTTCTATTCCTTTTAATTTTACTTTTTTATATTTATTTTATTCATGGTTTATGGAATGCTTGATTATGTAATTTCATTGTGTGTTGTATAAAAAAAACTTATTTTCTTTAGGTTCACATCTAAGGTTCACTAATTTTATTTCATTCCTGGACCTCAACCTCTCCCCCCCAACTCGTCCTCCAAAAGATACGTTAAATTAACAATAAAAAATACTTACTACAGTATTACCCACTTAGCAATTAGTAATTAATATTTTAAATGTTTAATTATGAGCATTTAGTATTCTAAAATTTTATTGATTCAAAAATACTTTTACATTCCATCCAAATAAATAAAGGCGGCCATTAACAATCCCACAAGTTGAGTAGGTAACACGGGTTGAAGACCGGTGGTGGGACCATTATCCTGTTTCATTGTAAAGTTGTCCTAGCCAGCTCATTTGATCCTGAATAGGCTTTACTGCATCTGTGGAATGCGATAGGGTAGGTTTATTCTTAGATGAGCATACCGAGAACGATGTACTATAAGTGTCAATGACCTTATATGCAATTTCTTTTACATCATGGTTTGCTTAAAAAAAAAGATAGCGTTGGATAGTAAGTGAGAATTTTTGCATTAACTTTTTTAGCTAAGTAAACAAATTATGATTAAAAAAATTGGGTGGGAAAAGTGGGAATTTTAGTAGGTATTATATTTTATTAGCATAATAACTGTGTGTAAACAAATTTCAATGCAAACATTGTGTGTGACTGTCTATTTTGATGCAAAAATTGAATGTGACTGTGTTTCCTAAATATAAAAAAATAAATTAAGTAATTCCTAAATAAAATGATTTGGAAGTTGATATTAAATAACTTTGTAACTGTTATAATTATATCGGTTCGAAATATTGTATGATATTTTTTTAAGGAAAATTATAGTTAAGTACTTAAATCGAAATTACTAGTATTTACCTACCCTAACTCTTCCAACTAAGTTGAATTCATGTCGATACTGTAATGACTGGGTTTCGAATCCAGGACTTCTCGAGCCAGGCCATCTCCTTAACAACTAAGCTACGGACTTGTCGCAATAATTTTATTCATTAAACATTTCCATCTTCCAGCGAGAGCAAATTTCCTGAATAAATATTTACTTTTCTTCCTTTTTTGCTTACAAATGCAATGTATTACGTCCTTTGCAATGGTGTTCCCACGACCCATTTACATTAAAAACCAATCGTTTAAGTAAATAATGTTATGATAATTGCATAAATATTCAAATATTTGGTTGGTTCGGCTGTGTGCCTATGTACCGTTGTGAACTCGTAATAACGTAAACGATGAGTCAACGGTAAACTGCGCGAACGTGCTTAGCGAGTGTACAGCCGACGACTAAAGTGTTAACCAAATCTGTTTACCTTTCAATATTTTTGTTGTTACGTGGTATATCTAGAACTAAAAATAGGTTAAACGTGACGAGGGTACATTTTGATACGGAAGAAGTTGTCGGTACCAATATAGAGAAAATAATGCTTAGATAGTTCGGGCCGGAGTTAAAAAAAAATGTGTTTACAATAATCATATAACATCTTCTCATATTTTTTTAATATTTCCAATCCTATAGAGGTAGAACACGACGGTATCGCCCGTCCGAATTGAGCAGTCCGACTGGTGTAGTATCTCCGCCCTACAGAAGACCGCGGCCACAATAACCATCGTGTTGTGTTCCTGGCGGTAAGTAGGGTAGCCAGAGCTCACTGTACCCCTCCTCCCACCCCTTCCTAGACTCCCCACCCCATCCTAGCCCTCCCTCTTTCCCTTCAGGGTAGGCAGCGCGTGTGTGACACCTTTGGTGTTGCACACGTCCGTAGGCCACGGTGACCGCTTCCCATCAGGTGGGCCGTGTGCTTGTCTGCTACCTACGTGGTATAAACAAAAAGCACGGAAACTATCCCCCCCTTATCAATTCTCTCCCACCCCTCCAGGGTCGGACCGTGTGAAAAAAATATAGAGGTGCAGACACAGCTCCTTAATAATTATATACGTGATAGTGTTGTGTAGAAAGTCCTAGATCCTAGTACATTCATTTCTGAATTAATTTTCAATTAAGTACGTAATAATAACCAGGGTACAAAATAGAGGTGTAAGTAATTCATAATAAGTCGGTGTTGCGTGCCTATAAATGGACACGTGAAGTGTTCGCTGATGGGCCTATTATTGTGATTACTCTGTGATGATTTCAGGGATGACTTTGAAAGTATGATGAGTATAAACGTTTAATAGTGGATAAACGGTTTTTAATTGTTTTGCTTGTGAATTTTTTAAGGATGCGTACACTGATGATATCTGGTTTGAGAAAGAAATTATAAAATGGTATTTCGTATGATTCTCTTTATTTAACATAAATACACATATTAATTACATTTTTAAATAAACATAAAAAAATATAAAAAATAGTATCCCACCGGCCGTAGTCAAATTATTATTTGTCAAATCGATTTGTTGGAAGTAATATTTTGAAGATGGGAAAAAGTTTAAAGCTTAGTTTTTTTATAATAAAAAATTATCTACCTCCCTTACTTTCCTCGTTATGCAAAGCATATGAAAAAAAAAACTACAATATTTATTGAATTTTAGGTATTAGACTTGTCGCATCACAGATTTGTAGTTATTTGACAGCTTTGTTTATGAAACAGCCTATTTTGTTCGAAGTCAGCTTTAAGTATATATTTCTGTGGCAATACGATTAGTCTTAAAACTATCTTGTTTGCAATGAATTTCACCTTATCTATAGCATTAGTACGACATAATGCAAAAAATTGTTATACCTAATGTAATTTGATATCACAATCACATCTTATCAGCTTCTAACGTTAGAAAATGCCTTCTCAACAAATGAACAGCTAAAAAGATGAATTGAATGATGATATGAAACAGTTATTGTATTGTAAATACATAACATCTTTAAAAACAACTCGACATAGTAACATTTGTTTTATTAATCTCAATCAAATGGAATGGCCGAAGATAAAACATTGTGGAGCTATTGGTGTTGGAGTAATAAAACTAAACATTGCTAGTTTTAGCTGATTATATTATCGGTTGACTCATTTGTAGTTTGAATATAAAATGTTTGGATTAGCAAGATTCTTCATGCAAATTCTCCACACCTCGATTAACCACTCAGCAAACCCTCAAGTGACGGATGTGAGACATTTTAAAATGAAATTCCCTGATGAATACATATAAAAAATGTCCAAATTATGCCAACGAGGTGGCATCGTGGACCTTACTTCACATAAATTCTCAATCGCCATCAAGTCATAATGAGAATAACTCCTCAATAATATAACATTGGTTAGATAAAATATAACTAATAAGTTAATTAAGTTCGTTTTCTCAAATTGTTAATTTAATTTCTGACATATTTACATGCAAAGGTGAAAGGTGTTTATTTATTTTCTTTGATTATCTTATATTGACAATTTTTCTAAGTATTTTTTCATCATCACTATCTATTAATAAATGAAGCATAGTAATTAACAATCAAATCTTAAATATTAGAACATCGTCTAATTAAAATTTATCATTGATAACAATTTTGTGTGGGTCTGTACCGACGGTGACAGTCGAGCTTGCAAGCTGTCTTGTGGCACACAAGTAAATATATCGACAAAGATTATAATGCAGACATGGAAATAGGTATATTTAGTAACAGTATTTGAAATGCATAAGAAAGAAATGGGGAAATTAATATAAAAGGTTCTACGTTTAGCAATAACTGAAATTCAATATATCTATTTTGTGGGTATTATAAAGACCCTAACAACACCCTGATAATACTTAATCCTAGATATATTATTTGCCTTTTCTGTCGTATTTGGTAGGTATGTATCCAGAGTGAAAAAAATTTACTATCATAATAATTGACGGGATATTAATTTAATATGTTTGTTTGTTATGTTTAGTATCCGATATTTCAGCCCTATTGCAAGTGCCATGAACACGAATGTATTGATCGAATAATAAACTTAACGTAACAAACAAGTATGGTAACTATCCTGGTAAATAGTTAACGGGGTGTTTACCGTAATTGGTAAAAAATCGGTAAACCGGGATAACAGTAGGTACTAACATAAACTAGACCATGTCAATCTAAAATCCTGGAAAATATTTACCCCATTTTACATTTTTTTTGAGTTTGTATGCAAATCCGACTGGGCTGCTCCAGTCTTCTTATGCCTTTTCTAATTTTATGTTTTTGGAGACATCTGTGCAGCAACTCTAACCTCAACAACTAGTTAAAAAAATCAAGACTAAGATTTTTTCAAAACTAAACGTTAAAAACAACAACAATACCGTTTCCCTATAACAATGAAGTGCTAAGATGTACACAAACTTATAACTGTAATAAAATAACATCTCCAATCAATGACACTCAATAAAATCTATGGTCAAATCCGATACCCTTTATCGGCGCTTGCGCATGTGTGGGTGGATAGCGAGGCTGTGAGCTCGTTCAGTCATCGGCAGTCATCGGCCGGTCGAACGCGGCGACTGGCCGTTCTATTTAAAATTCGCTAACCATAGACGTTCATTCTAAATTCAAATCGCGGAAATTTAAATGTCGAATTCTAATTAATTGACTTGACATAGAAAAGGTAAGTGCTGGTTTAGTTTTAAATTATTTGTTTATGTATGTAGGTTATAATGTGTGTTTTGTTATTGCATGGTTTTATGTATTGTTTAGATGTTTTTATTCATTGTGCGTGCGATTATTGCGTTTAGTTAATTCGAATATGTATAATATATTTATATTAGATTAATATTAAATATTTTATAGGTTTTAGTCATGAAAGTGAACTTAACCAGGTCAGTAGCCTATATTTTCTTGTAGTTAAGTTCATGCGCGCCCCTCCCCCCCCCTCCTTTTTCGGGAGCATTCATCTCGAAGCCGGAAATTATTCGGGTAAGCCAGGGTGCAAAAGTACCTTTTGGGCCACCTTTCACCCCGGTGCAAGGAGACCCGAGACGGCGTGCGGTTTTAGCCGGTTCGATTCCGACATAACCACCCCCGCTTGGGAAGGGAGTGGTAACCGCACGAAAAAAAGTACCTAGTTAAGTTAAGAAATCTTTGGTCAGACTGCTATTGAAACTTTCGATATTCAGATTTTTTTTCATACTACTTAGGTAGGCAGATAAGCACTCGGCCCACCTGATGGGAAGGGTCAGATATCGTATATTAGCGACTCCCAACGATTCTTAACGTATTAGAAACAAAATTCAAAATAAAAATAAAAATAGTAATGATTTATCTCCGGACTTTCTTTAAGTCGGTTAAGTTTACTAAAATACTTTTATGAAAACCACATCAAAATCGGTTCGACTAAACGCCGGATAATCGGGAATACATGCAAACATGATATAGAGATATAATATATGACCCAAAGTTTCGATAATCGACTTAACGTTTTGTAAGTGCCGATTAATGGTCTATACAGAATAAATGAAGACACACGGAAAAAATATCGAAGTTCAGCCGTTTCGTAGTTAGATTGAAAGTCTAACTACGAAACTTAGTTAAGAAAGGCTCGGAGGAGTAGATTTGTAAACTTGTCATCATCACGGTAATTTCTTTTGCATTAAATTTTTTTAAGTCAAGAGTGAATAGGTTGCTTTTAGGCAAGCGTGCTCTATCGTCGACCACATTATTACTTACCATTAGGTGAGATTGTGGTCAAACGCGAGCCGATAAAAAATAGTAATACTTCGTAGATCGAAGTTTGCTCTCCCCTTGATATGCCTAATTTTGGTTTTCGCATGCGCGTCTGTCATCTGACCCCCAAAGAGAAAGCTTACGTCAGAAACTCGCTCGTCAAACAGCAGGTGTACTGGCTTGCAGGTGTAATGGCTTGCAGTTGAGGTTAGCTAGGGCCCGAAAAAAAAATTAAATAAATATTCTACGACATTCCCCACAGTGCTATTTAGACCCAAAGTTAGCACAGCATAACTAGCTTGTGTTATGGATTCTAGAATGCGGATAATAAATATTTGGATACATTTTTTTTTGTAAATACATCCTATCTTCCTATCTTACGCAAAAGTCTATAAGAATGTATGGATGTCTGAATCTATGTTTGTTGCTCTTTCACGCAAAACGGTTGAAATGATCTGGCTGAAATTTGTTACAGAGATAGTATATGTATGATAATATGAGTGATATGAGTATCCCAGGCATAGGTTCCCATGGGTAGCAGTAACGGGAACAGGATTTCTTGCAAGCGGAGCCGCTGGCAACAGCTAGTAATATTATACATAGAAACACTCAGACCAATGCAAATATTTATATTCATGTATACAAATATTTGCACTGAGCGGTAATCGAACCCGCGAACCCTGGCCTATCAGTCGATCGCTCTATCGGTACATCACGTCTCTTTATTTATTTGCTTATCAAAAGAAAATTAAATCAATTGCTTATCTACACACATTTGTCGTAAACCCATGACTAATGAAATTCAATTATTATTTAAATGAAATTCAATAATTCACGCTTGTGTACCTCCCAAGAGGTAGATAGAGGTGTATTGTATTCAAACAGCGTAAATGTCACAATACTGTAATAATAGCATTAGACCTTTCGAATACTCCAAACGCTTCAAGCTTCGCGGGTACCCTATTTTATGCATACCTTCATACTTTTTTTGTGAACTTACATAATATGCAAGCACCCAGATCTATGCAAATGGACATATTTATGCATTATGGTTTAGTGTGCACAGGGTAAATCATATAGTACTCAAATAGCCATAAGTATATTGTTTATTTTTATTTTTATTTTTTTTTCCTTGTGTAAGGAAAAAACAACCTGCCATTTGTACTTATATTTTAAATGCGCAGAATAATAAATGATTTCTTTCTTTCTTCTTTCTTTCATACAAATATTTGCACTGAGTGGGAATCGAACGTGTGACATTGCAGTCGAATGCAATACCGCCAAAGAGTTGCGTAGCCTTGTGCTAACTTGCTGATCTATGTCTAGGTTCACAGGAAGTTATTAAAAGTTAAATTTGGTATATCAATTTAATTTCTTCGGCAAATCTTGCAGATGCGTTCACCAAGGTTTTGTTTATGTTCAATGTCACGTTAATTATGCCGTTCCAAATTCAAAACCGTTTATCTTCATCCGTAAATTATTTATTCAAATGCAAACGTAAGTTGTCTGTCTGTTTGTTACGCTTTCGCGCGAAAATCATTGAACCGATTTTGATGAAACAAAAAGAAATGGATTTGAACCTGGGAAAGGCAAAGAAACCGCTTGGTTCTTGAGAGAATTGTTTTAATTCACATTTTTTTATATTCTTGTTGACATGACATAATGTTTTGATATTAATATGAATCAAATATAAAAAAATTAAGTTTTATTTCATGATGAATTTGTGATGGAATTTTACACACCTTTGTTACCTGTTACCTGCCAAAGCCACCGCTGCCTTAGCTTCATGGGTGGGGATAATTCATACCTGTACTAGGGACACACATAGAAGAACTATCAGCTTTTATAAAAATACGAAGGTCTGGCACTCACGGGCTCTTGCTCTATAACATTTGTCGTGCTGCAGTGGCTGACTAGTATGTGAGTATGTAGGTATATACGTGCCGATTTCGTGGTGGTGTGGTCCGAATCTAGGTTTTATACGAACTGATAATACAATTAACGCGATACTTAAAAACAGACATTATTTACTCGTATATTATCTAATTAATTACTGGTATGTTTGTAATTATACCTAATTTGATACAGCACATCTGTTTTATTTACAGGCATTTGTTGTATTAATTTCAATTTTGATAACAGTTTTTGCATGCCTGGTTTTTGTTATTGATAGCCTTTACCATAAATAAGTTATGTAAACATGTTTTAAGAAAAACGCTTTCCATGTACTAAAAGCGGCCATATTGAATTTTCTTTTTTTACAGTGGACTATACAGGGTGAATTTTTCAAAAGGGATTGGATGGCCAAATCCGAAACTATAAGGAATAGCGAAAAATGCTCAAAGGAGTCACGAGCCCGATTTTGATGAAACTTAAAACCTCATCATTAGATTTTTGAAAAACCAATAATCCTAGCTAGGAATCGAACCTGTTGATTTTGAAAAAAAAAAACACACCCTATATTATTACACCATACGATAGTGCTGCTATTAAGGATCATATTCTGGGAAGTAATGACATACCGCAAACTAAAGGAAAGAGCTCATCTTTAACAAAATACATTTTATTTTTCTTACATTAACTGATTAATTGTTCAAATGTAGACCATTGTTTTCAATACATAGCTGGATTTGAGACTTCAAGGATCGTACTGCATTCAATATTACAATCTTATTGATTCCGTTTAGAATATTCTCCAAAGAACGTTTCAAGTCATCAAATGTGTCTTTATAAATTTAGTTTTTGACATAGCCCCAGAGAAAGTGATCTAAGAAAGTAAGATCAAGGTATTGCCTTGCTATAAAATTGTCGTCAAACTGCTGAATCCAAATCCCTTTTATTAGCTGTTATCGGCTGGAGCTCCATCTTATTTAAAAAAACATCAATCATCATAATCATTCTGAGTATAATTTAAAACACGGAATAGTTACGATCTTTTCTGGGATTTCGAACGAAACAAATAGGTAGATGAAATATGAATTTTATTAAATTCCATAATTTCCTTAAATTTGCCGTATATCATTACTTCGCAGAATTTGATCCTTAACAGCGACACTATCGTATGGTGTAATAATAAAGGGTGTGTTTTTTTTTTCAAAATCAACGGGTTCGATTCTCAGCTAGGTTTATTGATTTTTCAAAAATCTAATGATGAGGTTTTAAGTTTCATCAAAATCGGGCTCGTGACTCCTTTGACCATTTTTCGCTATTCCTTATAGTTTCGGATTTGGCCATCCAATCCCTTTTGAAAAATTCATCCTGTATATTATATTAGTCAAGCACTTTCATTTAAAATCCATATTGCGGTAGTTGTGAAAAAATACGTAAGCCGCTATTTTGTAGCGGCGGCCATCTTGGATTTACAATCATACAGAAATTATTAACGTTTATGTCACCAGAACTAAAGATATTTGCCAAATATTAGGAAATCCCTCCACAGGAAGGGGGTCAATTTTCAATGACTAGATTTGACCCAAACGAACAGGTCAAGTTAAGTAAAAGCGTTTAATAATAATAATAATATATTATATAATAATATATAGATATATTGTAAAAAAACTTAGACTTAAGAACTAAAATAAATAACTGAATAATAATAATAATATGTGCTGATTTTACAAGCTTTTATTTAACTTGCTCTATTGTTTGTTAGTTTGTTAGTATGGCTCAAATCACCAGAACCACTTCCACGTCAGATTGGGCTCAAATTAGGTAGGTACCTTTTAGGTGATTCGATTTCTTTGTAAGGTTTAGTAACCAAAATAGCGCTCTAGCAATGCTTGTGTTAGGTCAGGAGTATATTTGTGTCAGGAGTGGGTTCATGTTGGTTATACTTGACGGCCTTTGGGCGTAGCGGTAGTACATGCGACTGCTACGCAGGGGGCGCGGGTTCGATTCCCGCTCAGTGCAAATATTTGTATGTATGAATATGTCTATTTGCATTGGTCTGGGTGTCTCTATGTATAATAAGTATGTATTTACAAAAAAAAGTATATAAGTATGTTTATCAACATTCTAGAACCCATAACACAAGCCAGTTAAACTAAACTCACTTTGGGTCTAGGGGCCGATGTGTAGAATGTCGTTGAATATTTATTTATTATTTATTTATTTATTTATTTTTCTTCCGTGACAATATGATAGTATTGGTCCTCTGAATCCGTTCTGATGATGGGGTGGGAAGGTGTCCACAGGAACTTATGAACTAAACAAGCCAATCAAGTTTAGGACTTTGACTAAACTTGATTCGTCAATCTTGTTTAGTTCATATCATACATGTTTAGTTCAAGCCATACAAAACAAATAGGATGAGCATATTATCGTATTATTATCTTACACTAGGCGCACACTGGGCGACACGCGACAGCGACAGCTCGGCGACAAGACGCGACGATAGGCTGCGGCTAAGAATTTCATTTTTTTAAGCTTCGCACACTTGGCGTCAGAGACGCGGACTCGCGACGACAAGCTAGGGGAGTCGCCGCATCTAGTGGCGCTATTAAATTGTCGGCCGCAGCCTGTCGTCGCGTCTAGACGCCGAGCTGTCGCATCTTGCTGTCGCCTGTCGCCAAGTGTGCGCCTAGGAGGGTAACCGTCCAAAATACACTACAATATCATTAATGCAAAGAACGTCTAGATTGTTTAGAGATACAATCTTTTTGACTGGAAGGTCAACCATTAAGGATCTATCAAGGCTGTACATATACAAAGTATATTATAAACGCACCTTATCCTGTCAGGTCGCTGACACTTGCATCATTACTAGTTGTCCCTGCGGCTTCATCCACGTATTTTTCTACATCATCATTTACCAATAGGTGAGATTGTGGTCAAACGCGATAAAAAAAAATATTTTTTCTCGGCACCCTTTATAGTAGTCTAAGTTACTATTTGTTTCATCAGCTATTTACCAGTGAAAGTTCCATCAAAATCGGTTCAACCATTTCAGAGTTAAGGCGGAACAAACAAACACACAGACGAAAATTGTAAAAAATGTTGTTTTGGTATACCTATGTACTGTGTATAGGTACATCCAAATGCACTTAGTAAAATTTTATTGTAATATTACAAACAGATTTCAATTTTAATAATTATTTGTATGTATTTAACAGTTAACGGTATGCACTAAGGAAGGCGGTTTCCTCTCGTTGGACTAGAGGAAACCACGTTACAACATTCTATTTCTAATGACTAATCGTATGACTAATCGATGTTAGAGTAACGATTTAATTAACTACAAACCTGCGTACTTATTAACTTAAACAACTTGCATACCTATTACATATTAAAAAAAATGTAGCTTGTTGAATATTATTTTGCTCTCTGGTTTCTTGCTTAGCTGAGTATTTCTTCCATTAGGTATTTTGGGATGTAATACAGTCACCTTAGTTCTAGGCATGTTTTTTTAATTTTGGGATCTATCTAGTCACCCTAGATCTGGGAACATCAAACTCAACTGTTGATCTAGAAGGATCACAGATAGAGTAGTATATCCTTTTAACGGCCTTTGTGGCGTAGCGTAGCGGTAGGTTAATTTTCGGCCGCAGACTGTCGTCGCGTCTAGACGCCGAGCTGTCGCTGTCGTCTGTCGCCCAGTGTGCGTACCATGAACGGCTATCGCTTCCTTCGAAAGAGCAGTGGGGCGAGCACGAATTTTCTTTCGTATCGAGTTCGTAACGCGTGCGACCAAAATTGTATGAAATTTGTACAGCGCCCCTATCGTATGTAAAAGGAACTGTACGAATCTCATATTATTACTATCGCACACGCGACTACAATATGGGGTTCTTCAAGAAGGGCATTAGAAGGTTTTTGCGGGGTCGGCAGCGCGAGTGTGATGCCCCTGGTGTTGCACGCGTCCCTAGGCCACGGTGACCGCTTCCCATCAGGTGGGCCGTGTGCTTGTCTGCCACCTAAGTGGTATAAAAAAAAAAAAAAAACGTTACGAACTCGATTCGAAAGAAAATTTGTGCTTGCCCCACAGGTGGCATGACGTGCATACGCTAATTCAGAGCAAAGGAACTCACGGCTGGCTGGTCAGCCGTCGGAACATCTGTAGCAATGTCGGATCGGTTGCTTTAGCGGCCGCAATATGGCTGGCGCCAGCCAAATCGGACTGTCTGTCAATATTTTGTAATAGGTGCATCGCTTTTTCTATATCTATACTATATAATCTATACTAATATTATAAAGAAGTAAAGTTTGTGTTTGTATATTTGTTTAAAAATGTAAAATTACCCCTTAAATTGTAAGGGGTAATCTCGGGATCTACTGAACCGATTTTAAAAATTCTTTCACCAATAGAAAGCCACATTATCCGTGAATGTCATGAATATCATCGCGCTACTGCCCAAGGGAGCGGAGCAATAATCATAATTGTGAACAATTCCGGTAGATTCCCATACATTTTAGGAAAACTGATAAATTATGAGCATATTATGTCAGTTAAAAAGGGTGCATCGGGGTTAGAAATACGCCACGGGCGAAGCCGGGGTGGGTCAGCTAGTCTTCAATAAGTGGCTTCAAAGTTGAAAGAGAAAGTCCTTTGTGAACTACCTCCATTCCTATCTTTTCTTTCCTGTTGTGTGTCCTTCACTCACATAGATTTTCCGTGTAGGTACAACTACGCAATACATAATGTTGATACCACTTATGGCGCAATGGATAGCAATGACGGCCTTGCCGCTGCTTCTACGCTCAAGTGCTGTGGTTGCAATCCTCGTTTAATTTTTTTGAAGTAGTTTAGTATTTGGCTATGCGTTTTGTCCTTACGATATTTGAAAGGAACTTAGTCATTGTTATTTAGACATACAATAGACATATACACAAGCCACATAATGGTCAACAGTTACTTGACCTGTGAATACTTTTAACACCAGACGCCTCATTCTTTCCTTCAAATTAAGAATAGGTACTAGCTTTTGTTTGCGACTCCACTTGCATGGAAAGTTCCTACTCCCGCTTCCCATGGGAATATAACCTATTTCTGTACCAAATTTCAGCCCGATTCTTCCTGCCTTTTTTTACGTAAACCGGCAGCTATAACCTGGGAGTCTTTAAGTCAAGAGTGAATAGGTTGCTTTTAGGCAAGCGTGCTCCATTTTGTCGTCCACATTATCACCTACCATCAGGTGAGATTGTGGTTAAACGCGAGCCTATCGACTATAAAAACAAGAAAAAACGTAAAAGAGTAATAAACATTCATACATACATCCATACTCACAATCTTTCGCATTTTTAATATTAGTATATTTATTTTAATATTAATATTAGTATTTATGGCAAAAATTTGTCTCAAATTGGGCCAGGTAGTAACCACTTTACCGTGCTCTTTAGTGAAAAACCCTCCATAGTAATCTAACCTCAGTTGGATTGCGTTCAGGGTTCAGCAGATGCATAGCCAGGGCTTGAGGTGATGGTTGTCGGTGTTGGCGTTGTCACTGTCGGTGTATGTAATGGGGATCCGTTCCTGAGACTTTACTTTTAGCTTTCCATCAGGCGAGGTGAAGTCATATTGACGTGACTGATATATTAAAAAAACCGACAATCTCTGCAGAAGCTAAACAAAATAATTAAAACGCATATAGCAAAGCAAAGTAGCGATAGCGTCTCAAATCGCTCAAATAGTGGGTGGTCGAATTCGATTCTTCATGCGATCAACATTTCTTGTGTTGTTCTATTCACATTTGGAGAATCTCCACAAGTGGCTTAGTAGCGTGTTAATCAGACAATACGTATGGAAACCGAATTCTGCACGCTCCACTCTGAAGACAATTGAGGATAAGACGACAAGACCTTGACTGTTTCGGTTCGACGCACATCACTAACTCTGCATGGTGCGCAGACCAAAGGATTGTACGTAATTCAGCATAATGTATGGGAACTTCCTGTACTTAGCATGTTTTTGTGCAGATTATGATCTCCCGTGAGCGAAAACTTGTAATCGCTGCATATGGCGCTTAAAAGAATATGGGTAAGTTCTAGGACTCCCCTCTGAGATAGACAGAGATGACAGTCCACCAGTTACTTTCGTCCTTAGATAAATTCATCTTCATCCTTTACTAGCTGTTGCCCGCGGCCCCGCCCGCGTGGACGTCGAAATTTTTTCCTGAATTTTCTTTACTATAAACCTCACGGAGCCCGAGACCTTTCCAACGAATGCAAATCCGTGGAAATCGGTTCGTGCGTTCTGGAGTTATAGCGTCAGGATTTTTTATAGTAGATAACAATAATCTATACATAAATGATAAGAAAGTCAAAACTGTACATTGATCATTTTTTGAAAAGAATACTTGGAGTGTGATGTACAATCGATACCGAAGCCAAAAATATAATTTTTAGATTTTTGGTCTGTTTGTACGTATGTCCGGGATAAACTTTTTTTAAGTTTATCCCGGACATACTGCATGGATTTACTTCAAATTTGGCACGAATATTATTAAGAAGTCGGGCCAACACATAGGCTACTTATTATCATGCTATCACCTTCTCTACAGTTTTATAAGTATAGATAGACTTGCATGAACTTGCGATGATCGTGTAATTACTTTGTATTAGGGCGACGACATGATGGGTGATGTTAATGCGTGGGAAAATGTATGATCAGGAAGTACTAAAACCGGAGAGTCTATTCATATCGGATAATTGCTTGTTGAGGCGTTGACAATCGAGGTTGATCATGTATCGAGTATACAGAAAGTTTTTTTTTTGTTATACTACGTAGGTGGCAGACAAGCACACAGCCCACCTGATGGGAAGCGGTCACCGTGGGCTATGGACGTGTGCAACAATAAGGGTGACACACACGCGCTGCCTACCCTGAAGGGAAGGGGGAGGGTTAGGAAGAGGTGGGGAAGCTAGGAAGGGGTGGGGAGAGGAGGGATACAGTGAGCTCTGGCTACCCTACTTACCAGCGGGAACACAACGCGATGGTTATTATGGCCGCGGTCTTCTGTAGGGCGGAGGTACTACCCCAGTCGGACAGCTCATTTTGGACGGGAGATATCGTCGTGCCCTACCTCCCCTAAAAAGTATTACTGACCTGAAGTGGTAGAAAAGGGTGGGAAGACTAAGAAGCGGTGGGGAGGAGGAGGGGAGGGGGGGGGGATAACTTACTTCCTACTAATTATACTTACCATCCTACTATCCTGCCCTACTTCCTAAATACTATAAATGTGAAAGTTTCGGAAGCTGTTTGAGCAATCTTTGTTATCCAATCACGCTCTAAGGCCTGAATGAATCTGGCTGAAATTTGGTAGTAAATTATAGGCTGGAATAACACATAGTCGCCTGGGATTAAACAGGCTATTGTTGTCAGAAACGTGATCAGTATTCCAATGCAGGTGGAGCCTTGTGAGATTGATAACTAACTTTTTGGATTGGAGATGTCATCATTTGGTTTTTAATGTGAACCTTTTTAGGGAGCGAGCGTGGGGTAGATGGTGGTAGACGATCCAATATCAAAGCATAATACTGTGTCCTTCACCCAGTGTCACCTTATAAGTACATACATCAAATATGATCAACCAAATTAACAAGTTATAATCAACCAAATCAATAAAATACGCTTTTTAAATTAAAAAGAAATGTGTGTTTTGGCAATCCGCACAATTTGACAGTTTCATAACGTCATCGGCTTTTGCGAACTGTTTAATTTTGGTTATATTTATAACGTAGTTTTAGACGATATTTATAGGTCGTGCGGTTATTTTTTGGAGATATTGACGTTACTAGTCACTAGAGCAATTTAAGCGATACATTAAACTGTGACTTGTGGTATGTGACGTAGTTTGTTCATAAGTAATAATTATAAGGAAATTAGGAGCACTGGGCCTCAGACCAATAAAACACTGGGCATCATTGATGGACCCTAACAATAGATATGATTTTTTAGGGTTGAAGCCATGCCACCACCTATTTCACTGCATGAGCACGGCCACGGCCCGGTCACGTCCCAGATGTGTATATCCATACACATCTGGGTCGGTTTTTTTTTATGTAAGTTATCCAACTTACATAAAAAAAACCGACTTCAACTGGACCAAATTGAAATGGACCCACACGGGAAGTGCCAACTATCAAATAAAAAAGAATCATGAAAATCGGTTTGCCCAGTCGAAAGTTCTGAGGAAACAAACATTAAAAAATACAGTCGAATTGAGTACCTCCTCCATTCTTAAAGTCGGTTGAAAATTGGACCTGTATTCGCTTGTGTTTTCTGCGGCAGTCTAGAGCAATATCAAAGTTGGTACGGTACAGTCAGCGTAAAAGGTCTATGATCATTTTCAGTTTTTGTACAGTAGAACAAAGTGTGAACCCTTAGTGTTGCACATGTCCATAGGCCACGGTGACCGCTTCCCATCAGGTGGGCCGTGTGCTTGTCTGCGTAGTATAAAAAAGTAGTTTTGAGCAAAGTAACTTTTGGTTCTTAATGAAAATGATGTTTAATTACTTTGGTTACTAAATAATAAATCAGTTTCATTCGAATTTTTTAATTTGAAATTTGTGCAATCATTACATGGTGGTTTAACTATCTTTTCTTCTTTACAGACCATGCTGAAAATTGGCGGGGGCGCCATCTTGGTGGCGGCAATCGTGGCTGTCTTCGTGGTAGCCACGCAAGGCCGCGATCCAGACCTGGAGGCTTCAGAACATGAGGGGCGCGAATATATTCTCACTCTGGACAGGGCTACAGGCATTAGGAAGAACAAGGCCAGCCTTGCCGAGTGGGCGTACACATCGAATATTACTAAGGAGAATGAGGACAGTTGGGTAAATATTCATAGCTACCTACCTCATAGGATTCTGCCCCCGTAGATAAGTGCCAGAGCGTAATTCGCTAAGGAAACGAACAGATTAGGTCGACCAATCACATCCAAGCTCGTCGCCGGCGTACGATGCGCGCGCCACGGCGGAATTACGAGCTGGAGGGGAGGTTGAGGAGTTTAGGGGTGGTTGGAGGAGGGGATTGTATGGATGAGAGGGGAGGGAAAGGGGTATTTGTGAGCTCTTTTACTGTTACTTTTTGTTTTGTGTTACTACAGAAAATGTCCTAACCTACAAAACCATTAGATACCCATTACCATTACAACCCGGAACCCTCTAGAATCCGGAAGAGGTAGTCAGATGTTCTTACATTTCGTTAATAACGTCAACGTTGTGCAGGGTTTAGTTTTTTTTTATACCACTTTGGTGGCAGACAAGCACACGGCCCACCTGATGTAAAGCGGTTACCGTGACCTATGGACGTGCGCAACACCAGGGGCGTCACACTCGCGCTGCCGACCCTAAAACTGCCGATTCTAGTCAATAATGTAGATATTTTTGAAAATTTTCAGATTCAATCCCGGCTGGAACTATCCACACAAGAGAAACAGGCTTGGGAAGAAACCAGAATGTACAAATGGCAGGACTTCCAGGACTTCACCCTTCGGAGGATGTTTAAAAAGTACAGTCAGCTAGGAGTATCAGCTCTAAGTGATGAGAAGTACAGTAAGCTGATGCGGTTCGTCTCGGGAATGGAGTCGAACTATGCCACGTCTAAAGTTTGCTCGTACAAGGACCCGACAAAGTGTGACCTGGCTTTGGAACCCGGTAATTATTTATTTTTTATGTTAGACACGTCAACATGACTTATTTACCTCGCCTGATGTTAAGCTAAAGGTAAAGTCTAAGGATCAGGGGTCATCACTACATATACCGATAGTCCTGCACTGGTGGCCCTCAGCTTGAGGGCCTCATTAAATGCTTTTTCACGCCCCGCTTAAATTCTAATACTATAAATAATTTGTGTATTAGTTATGTGGCGCGTGTACCATGAAAGCGCTAGTGAACGTGAAAAGTGCTACTAAAAGGAAAAACTGCTGATTTGTGAATCTATTCAAACCGCACCCAGTGTACCACGGACATGGACCCATTCATAACACAAGCTTCGCTGGAGGGGTTAACGAGAGAACTAGAAAATTCTGTTACTACTTATCCCATTTAGTAGGAGATAATGATGTTATTAAGTTAACCTATTTCACGCTTCAATATGCTGCTGATTAATTTTGAAAATAGAGCATTAGAGCTCTTTCATTGTCATGCGTATTGCGCCCGCCTGCGGGCCGGGCATTTGTGCACCGCTAAGCTCCTCTCCGCCCCGCACCGCGTCAGTGGAAACGCGGCCTTAGGGAAACAAAATTTGAGAAGTGATATGGCACTGATAATCATGGTTTACTACATTTGAGTTTTTTACTCCTAATTGCCTCTCAACTCATGTTTCAGATATAACAGACGCGTTTTCTGAGAGCCAGGACCCTGAGGAGTTGAGGCACTATTGGGTGGAGTGGCACAAGGCGGCTGGGGCGAAGGCGCGTCACAACTTTACTGAGTACATCGCTCTGTACAATGAGGCTGCTAAACTTAATGGTAATGGACATTTTGATTAACCTCCTACCCCTCCCCCATCCAGCATCATCATTTTTACAGGAGGTAGGACACGATGGTATCTCCCGTCCGAAATGAGCTGTCCGACTGGGGTAGTACCTCCGCCCTACAGAACACCGCGGCCATAATAACCATCGAGTTGTGTTCCCGCCGGTAATCAATGTACCCCTCCTCCTCCCATCCCTTCCTAGCCTCCCCACCCCTTCCCAGCCCTCCCCCCTTCCCTTCAGGGTAGGCAGAGCGTGTGTGACACCCTTAGTGTTGCACACGTTCATAGGCCACGGTGACCGCTTCCCATCAGGTGGGCCGTGTGCTTGTCTGCCACCTAAGTAGTATAAAAGAAAACATCCTAGCGTTAGTCCCGGTCACATCCCGGGCTATCACTTCGGTATCCAGGATCTGTTTGATAGTTAATTTTTTTTGGAATTGGGAATTAAACTCTACTTAAAAAAAAAACAAGTCAGTGAGGATGAACACAAAATAGAAACTATAATTTTTTAATCTCTAGATCACGATACTGGAATTACTGACTTCCATGATCTGATGTCATAACGGCATAAAAAAGATTTATCCTTTTTTGTCAATTTGTCATAACCTTCTTAGTTCTAAGTAGGTAGGTACTACTTTGGTACTTCACACAATTTTTATGTGGATTATCGTTTTATGGTCATATCGCCGGCTCTCCTTGACCAAACGCAATGAAATGTACGACAGATTTTAAGTCTGACCAAGACTTGTCTAAAAGAAAAAACCACATCAAAATCCGTTTTTGCATTCTTCACGAACAAACAGACAAATTGTGTCCTTTAACGTAACCCAAGGGTTTTTGAAATATCTTTAATGTACAGACATAGCCTACCTTATAATTTAATAACAATATTATAGGAACAACACTCTTAACATAGTTTTTTTTAAATTCCAGACTTCCAAAACGTCGCCGACTGGTGGCAGTCAGAATACGAAGTGAATGACTTCGAGCAGCAGCTAGCCAAGCTGTGGGAGGATGTGAAGCCCCTGTACCAGCAGCTCCACGCGTACGTCAGGAAGAAGTTGAGAGACAAATACGGAGATGATGTGGTGTCCGCTAGGGGACCTATCCCTGCGCATTTGTTGGGTAAGTGTCTTTAAGAATACGAAGTGAATGACTTCGAGATAGGAGAAGTAGACCCAAGAAGTGATGGCATGAAGTCTTAGAACTCACTATCATAGATGCACATGACCGTGGTGAAGTGGAGGAAGCAAAGTTGAAAGCTGACCCCAGGGTTCCAAGCCTTGGATGCAGCAAGATTTTTTTTATGTTGAACATGTCAACATGTCTTTACCTCACCTGATGGTAAGCTAAAGGTAAAGCTAAAGGTAAAGTCTCAGGGTCGGGGGTCACTATAGTGCCGCAGTGGCGGCCCTCAGCTTGACAGCCTCATCAAATTCTTTTTTACGCTCCGTTTAAAGGACCCGGGAATGATGATGATGCTACAATTTAAATCATAATATAATTAGCGAAATCTTTACCTGGAAATATTTTTGGTTGTTCAACCCATTCAAATAAACCTGTATTTCATTCCAGGCAACATGTGGGCCCAAACCTGGAGCAACGTAGAGTCTTATACCCGTCCTTACCCCGACAAGAAGGAAATTGACATCACCAATGCAATGAAAGAGCAAAACTATACCGCCCTCAAAATGTTCCAAATGTCTGATGAATTCTTCAGGTCTTTGAACCTGACTGCGATGCCTGAGAAATTTTGGAAAAACTCCATAATAGAGAAACCTACAGATAGGGAAATTGTTTGCCACGCTTCCGCTTGGGACTTCTATGATGGTGAAGATTTTAGGTAATGGTACACTGAACTTACATTTGGCGAAAATCTATACGAATAATTGAAGTGCCTGTTTGTAATATAAAAATAACAGACTTCAAATATATGTATGTACAATACATAATATATTATAAAAAGCAATCCATACACATTTTTTCTGTCTTTCTGTCTGTTTGAATGAGGTAATCTCTGGAACGGCTAGGACGATTTTGACGGGACTTTTGTTGGTGAATTTTACTTAAGAAAAACAATTCTTGTCTGTTTTTAATCGATGGGTGCAAAACATACCGAACGGATTTGATGCGATTTTTTTTTGTTTGAAAGATCTTGGTGAGACTTGAAATCTTACGCATATTCGATCAGAATCGGTTGAGTAGAACCGGAGATATAGTGGAAAACGCGAAAACTGGCATCCACACGGGTGAAGCCACGGCCATTGAGCTGTATACTTTTTTTTTTATGTCACGTCAACATGACTTCACCTCGCCTGATGGTAAGCTGAGGCAAAGTCTCTAGAATGGGAGTCACCATTGCAAACACCGATAGTGCCATAATGGTGGCTCTCAGCTTGACGGCCTCATCAAATGCTTTTTCACGCCCCGCTTAAAGGACCCGGGACTGTATGAGGAAGGAAACACGTGAGCTGGCAAAGAAACCTTATAAATTGACTGTAGTGTGCTTAAATAAACCTTGCATTTTAATACTCTTACTATACTTAATCATCAAACATTAAAATTCAAAATTTAATTGCTAACATTTTGGCTTAATTTTAAAGGATCAAACAGTGCACATCAGTAACTAGGGAGTTTTTCGAAACTACACACCACGAAATGGGACATATACAGTATTTCCTTCAATACAAACACCAACCGTTCGTATTCCGGGATGGAGCTAATCCAGGTAATTTTGAACTTTTTTGAACTAATTTCCATTTTTTGACCAGGATCAAAATGTGTACGTCGGTGAACAAAGAACATTTTAGAATAGTGCATCATGAAATGGGCCATATCCAATATTATTTGCAGTATAGACAACAGCCGTTCCAGTTTCGGGAGGGGGCCAATCCAGGTATTTGATTTCAGGAACTACGGTCTCATCATAATCATTTGGATTTCTGTCGTCATGTATTTTGATGTATTTGTTTAATGAATATTTTGATGTATTTTATGTGATAGGATTCTTTCAGCGAAATGTATTCTTCTTTGTCACAATATTTTCAAAATTTACAATATAAAATTTATTTAAGTAATTATACTTACTGCTATAGCTTCTGAAATATAATTTTCCCCTAATAATAATATATTATGTTTATTTCATGCTAAAATTTCTCGATCATTGAATTCATTTATTTATTTAAAAATGTGATAGATCTAAGGTATTTTTGAAATTTCACAAATTTAAAGGTGCCTAATTTTATTAAAAGACAATTTGATAAACTTTTAGCAAAGTTGTTTAAATTAATAAAAAATATATGAAAATACTGTTTGTATTTAAAAATAAAATATAAAAATTACGGCATAATAACAAACATACTGACTAAGAATACAATGGATGCTAAATTGTGGTAATAACAATAACAGTATTTTTAATAAATTACGGTTTCCAGGTTTCCATGAAGCAGTTGGTGATACGATTGCTCTGTCAGTATCATCTCCTAAACATTTGAGACGGGTCGGTCTTAGTACCGGTAATGCCGAAGATGAACAGACTGAAATTAACCAATTATATAAAATGGTGAGTTGTTTTTTCCTGTTACAAGATAATTTTTAGGTACACTGCACACTGTACATGTTTCTAACTCAGAGGGTCGGCCCGCACCTTACAGCTGTGCTGTACTATGTGTCTTGTACTCTTGGTTAAAGTTTACCAGGGTTCCTAGATATTTCCTTCCTACTTATTTAATTACTAAGTTATCTACCATATCTATCCAACTCTGATAATCCAATTTTTTTTTAGAGTTTTTGTTTTTAGAGTTCAATTGAAGGTCATGTGCTGAAGTGCACAGGCTGCGAGTGTGTCTACTCGGTCTCGGGTTCTATTTCTGAGTCAAACAAAGTGTTTATTTTAGAAGAAATTAATTACCTATCAATAACAGCATGTAGTATGGAAAAAATGCGAAATTTACGTGTTAATTTAAAGAACCCTTTCATTCAATTTCGGCAAAATTCGCCTTTGGCTAATGAACCCCTCAAATTAACGTTTATCCCGATATCATATTTTCATGAAACCATTTAATATTCTCAATCTATTCTTTATCAATACTTTTCCAGGGTATGGATAAAATCGTGTTCCTCCCCTTCGCGTATACCTTGGACTTGTTCCGGTACGGCGTGTTTCGCGGCACCACCCTGCCTGAAGACTACAACTGTCACTACTGGAGACTTAGGGAGATGCTGCAAGGCGTGGAGCCTCCCGTCAATAGGACTGAAGATGACTTCGATGCTGCCGCCAAGTATCATATTTCTGCTAATGTGGAATATGCCAGGTAATACAACTGGAACTATAAGGAAATACTTTTTACTGTACACTAGATTATAAATCTATATATGTATAAAAATAAGTAAAATTGGAGTGTTTGTTTTTAATAATTAAAATAGCCGCTTTTTACTAAGTGAGTATTATTTTAAGTGCGGTACGTATTAATATACAAAAACAATTTTTCTTTACAATTTTTGTCTGACTGTTTGTATTTTGATTTGATAATCTCTGAAATGGTTAACGTAATCATAATTTAGGTATTCTCGTTAACCTTACTGTATAAAATGTTCATTTCTGAATTCAAAATAGAATGCCTAGTTGTGTATAACGTTCATCTCTAAGTTCAAAATCGAATGCCTGGTTGTATATAATGTTCATTTCTGAATTCAAAACAGAATGCCTGCTTGTATATAACGTTCATTTCAAAGTTCAAAATCCAATACCTGGTTGTATATAACATTAATTTCTAAGTTCAAAATCAAATGCCTGGTTGTATATAACGTTCATTTCTAAGTTCAAAATCAAATGCCTGGTTGTATATAACGTTGATTTCTAAGTTCAAAATCAAATGCCTGGTTGTATATAACGTTGATTTCTAAGTTCAAAATCAAATGCCTGGTTGTATATAACGTTCATTTCTATGTTCAAAATCAAATGCCTGGTTGTATATAACGTTCAATTCTAAGTTCAAAACCAAATGCCTGGTTGTATAACGTTCATTTCTAAGTTCAAAACCGAATGCCTGCTAACGTTCATTTCTAAGTTCAAAATCAAATGCCTGGTTGTATATAACGTTAATTTGTAAGTTGAAAACCGAATGCCTGGTTGTATATAACGTTGATTTCTAAGTTGAAAACCAAATGCCTGCTAACGTTTATTTCTAAGTTCATAATCAAATGCCTGCTTGTATATAACGTTCATTTCTAAGTTCAAAATCAAATGCCTGGTTGTTTATAACGTTCATTTCTAAGTACAAAACCGAATGCCTGGTGGTTCCCGTTGCAGGTACTACGTGTCGTTCATAATCCAGTTCCAGTTCCACCGCGCGCTGTGCACGCTGGCGGGCGAGCACGCGCCGGGCGACCTCAACAAGAAGCTCGTCGACTGCGACGTCTACCAGAGCGTCGCCGCGGGGAACGCGCTAGCGTGAGTGTACCTCATGATAATCCTCAGATAATAGGGACCCTGTGAGTGTGGTATGTGACGGTACCTGGAGACAAAATAATATAAATGTCGAAAATGTGCGGGTAGAAGAAGAACCGGCTACCTCACGGACTCGGCGACGGAGGGCGTGCGCGGCTGAAACAGTCAGCTTGTGACCACGGCTGGTGTAACCTGGTCGAAACGTCAGGCATCCAAAGGTATGTATATACTTTTAACGTGATCGCGTTAATTCCCGTTTACGTATAATAAGCATTATTCTCAGTTGCATTCGAGGTCGTCTTAAAGCCGGAGATTGGCCCTGGGTCAGCCAGGGTGCGAGGTGAATGCCTTTTGGATCACCTTCTGATCCAAAAGGTATCTGAAAACCCGAGAGAGTTTTAGTCGGTCCGAGTTCGCCACAAACATCACCAATGGCTTACCGACGGATCACCGCATGAGAAAAAAGGTTTACATGGTTTTTACGTGAACGACTACCGTCTGATCTCTCAAGGTCAAGAGGAAAACCTGCGCTTGAACTACGTCTGTTTATCAGCAAGCAGTTGCAGTGGCTTGCAGTCGAAATTTGGCTTGAGTACCGAAGGTCCTCGTGTTAAAAAAAATTACTCTTCGTGAGTGAAAATCATGTTTTTCTTATTAAAATATGTAATTTTTTCAGAAATATGCTCAAAATGGGTTCATCCAAACCCTGGCCAGACGCGATGGAGGCGCTCACGGGCCAGCGAGCGATGAAAGCGGACGGTCTACTGGAGTACTTCAGGCCGCTGCAGGACTGGCTCACAGCTGAAAATCAAAGAACTGGAGAATTTATTGGATGGGAGTCGAGTAGAACACGTGAGTATTTGTACAAGTTTGTGCTTTTTTTTTTGGCCTAGGGACGCGTGCAGCACCAGGGGCATCACACTCGCGCTGCCGACCCCGCAAAAACCTTCTAATGCCTTTCTTGAAGAACCCCATATTGTAGTCGCTAGGGAAAACCACAGCCTAAGCGTGCGCGCAATAAAATTTCTTTCAAACCTTACAATGCGCACTGCAGGCGGATGCAATGTGTGAGGATGAATTCCCTGCCTGTGGCGAGCGGTGCGATGATAAAAATTGGCCGTGGGCATCATATCGAACAATTCATCTGAACACATACCATTATATAGGCGGTAGAAGACGCACAGTGAGGCGAAATCTCTCCTCAGGCTAAGCGGCTCCACACCGCCTAAAAGTATGGGATCGTCGACTATCCGCAGCGCACGTCTTTGTACCGACTCGAAGGGGTCAAGCTGGTATGCCCCGGCAAAAAGGTGACAGCAGGACTCCATGTGGGGCCGGACTTGTGACTTATAAAGAATAAGTCTTTGCCCCGCAGTGAAGTACTGCTTCGCCCTGTTGAGCACTCCAAGTTTCTTAGATGCCAACTTGACCTTGTCTTCGAGGTGATTACGGTACTGGACGTCACTGGAGATATCGACACCAAGGATCCCTATACTCGAGGAGATGGTGAGTGGTGTGTTCAGGAATTGTGGCGCTACAATGAATGGGGTTTTCTTAGCGGTGAATGCACAAACTTGTATCTTAGTGGGGTTGAATTGGACTAGGTTTAGTCTTCCCCAATCGGACACTCTTGTGAGAGTAGTCTCGATTTCAGACACAAGTTGTTCGCGACTTTCCTCCACTGCGGACCGAGGGAGGTTAGCCCGGCCCGTGTAAAATGCATCCCCGGTACTGTCATCTGCATAGCAATGAACGGAGTTAGCAGACAGCATGTCATTGATATGCAGCAGGAACAGGGTCGGGGATAGCACGGAGCCTTGTGGAACACCAGCATTTATGTCCATGCGGTCCGAGCAGCTGCCGTCAACAACGGCTTGAATGCTTCTGTTGGACAGAAAGCTGGCTTAGTTTGTGGTTAGGCTAGATTAGATTCCGGGTTCGAATCCTTTTTATTTATCGCGCGGCAATCACCACGGATACCAACCCCCGTCCGCCATTGGGAGTGGTTATGTCGGAATCGACATAACCACTCGGGTCTTAATTACCGGGGTGTAGGGTTATGGTGCGAGGGATATGCCTACTTGGTGCATATCCCTCGCACCCCAGCTGACTCCGGGCCGTCTACGGTTTTAAGATGTCCCCTCGACTCCCTGACGGTAGGGTGTAAGGTGACAGAATCAGCCCACCCTCCGCCTGCTCCCCACTGTGGCCTCTGCTAGTCAGAGGGACACGTGGAGAGCCTCGGAGCAGCCTTCTAGAGGGCCACTCCCACCCCGGCCGGATTGGCCGCAGGCAGCAGCGTCTCCCGTGGTGACGTTACCTTTAAACCGGGTGGGCTGGGACCTCCAAGAGGTGTACCCGGGCAACTGCGACGCTGTTGCTACTGGCAAATGCTGACCGAGGTGGGAGTGGCCCTCTAGAGGGCTGCAAGGTGACGTTAACTTCGGCCCCAAATGTGTTGAGAGGGCTTTTATACGCATAAGAACACAATACTAGGTCTCAATTTTGTTTTATTATATTGCAGAATATTGCACGGCGGAGCAGCGCGCCGCCCTCAGCGCGAAGGAGTCCAGCAGCCGCGCGCCCGACGCGCCCGCCGCGTGACGCGCTCAGTACTTACTTTAGTCTAATTTATAGCAGACAAGCAACACAGTATTCATAATAAACCTTTTTTTATAAGTGACTTGCCGTTTTATTTGTTAATCAATATCTTTTATTGTAATTAATGAGTCCCCTTATAGAGAATTCACATAGTTACATCAGTTTGCGACTCTGTCTTTTTGCGAATCTGTCTTTTTGCGATTCTGTCTTTTTGCGAATCTGTCATTTTGAGAAACTGTCTTTTTAAGAATCTGGCAATTCACGCCATCTGACATTTTGGGTTTCTGACATTTTACGAATCTGTCCACTTGCGTTTTTGTCACTATGCGCCTAAACCATTTGTTACTATACTCTTTCCAAGACTTCGTTTTACGTTGGATAGCGGGGTCAGAATGTAACTGCAACTGCAATGCAACTGTTGCATTAATCGTAAAATTAAACTTGGAGATGCGCCGCCAAAAACTTATAATAAATTAGAAAATCATATGTATCTGCCCTATTTATAACCCGTTTTGAACATAAAAATGCTTTAAATTTTTCGGTTGAATTAAAATATACATAGAATATTTCATTCGCTCAACAAAAAGGGGGTGAGCTCTGGCTACCCTACTTAACACTACACAATGGTTATTCTGGCCGCGGAGTTCTGTAGGGTGGAGGTACTACTACCTACCCCAGTCGGATTGCTCAGGTTGGACGAGAGATACCTACCGTCGTGTCCTACCTCAGTCAAAAGTTATACTATAGATACTTATGTTTCTTAATAATGTTTGTTTATTTTATTCTATGTGCGCTGTATTGCCAATAAAATGTGTTCTTTCTTTCTTTACTTAGGTATACTTACTCAAGAACATTAGAAATTTCCTTGTTATACTAAATCCCACCAAAAACATAAATGTAAAAAAGGACAGCCAAGTTCAATACAAAAAGTATGCTTGGCTATGGGCTCCGCCGCAAAAAGAATGGAGATCTAAATGAGTGCCAAGTTCTATGCAAAATCGAAATATGTATTTATAGGAACAAAATAACATTATGAACAAGTATATTAAACTCTATTTCCTTGCTTTATTGGAACCTATAACAATTGCTGTTATTTAAAATTGTGAGATCTTAAAGTAGGCTAGATTTGACTACATGTCCTTATGGGCATAATTAAACATACGTAGTTTCACGTGTTTACGTTATATAGGTTTTGAGTTATAGAGGGGTCAAAAGTGGCACCAAGTGGTTCGTGTGAATATACACTTGTAGCTGGCTAGCCAGTTCCTTTGCTTGAACTTGGCTTGACACGCTCCCGCGTGTCTAGATCAGGTCAAGCACGGAGCGCCTACCTAAATACGGGCAGCTACACGCAACTATAATAATTAAGATCGATGTGGATCATCTTAGGCGCCGGAACATAATCGTTTAATACACTTATTTGCATTTAAGTCGGCTATTATTAGTCTTTCGTTTGTACTTGTAGGTTGTTATAACTGCTTTTAATGAGAAACATCAACATAATGCAGCTGTGATGTGTTGCGGTTAAGAGTTGACACTGTATTATGTAAAGACCATTAAAATAGGTAGGTATGGATTTTTATTATTTTATTATAATTTATTATTGTTTTTTTTTTATTTATGATAGGCTTACGTCTGACCTCAATCTCAACCGATGGTAAGTGACGATGTGGTCTACGATGAATCACGCTTGCCTAGAAGGAACCTATTCACTCGTGACTTGAAAACTCCCAGGTTATAGCTTTCCGGAAACACAGTTGTTAAATAATGATTCAGTCCTGGGTCTCGATGGTTGCAGGTGTCAATGGACTGGTTGCGTAGGAGATCAATTGGAGAGGCCTATGTTCAGTAGTTGACAGCGATAGGCTGAGATCATGATGATAAAGATTAAATTTTTTGATGATGAAAAATTGACAGCCTCTGTAGCGTAGCGGTAGTGCATGCGACTGCTACGCAGTGGGCGCGGGTTCGATTCCCGCTCAGTGCAAATATTTGTATGCATGAAAATGTCTATTTGCATTGGTCTGGGTGTTTCTATGTATAATAAGTATGTATTTACAAAAAAAAAGTATATAAGTATGTTTATCAGCATTCTAGAACCCATAACACAAGCTAGTTCAACTAAGCTTAGTTTGGGTCTAGGGAGCGTTGTGTAGAATGTCGTGGAATATTTATTTATTATTTATTATTTAATTTAGAAAATTACACACTTGACATACAAAAATAAGTTTATAACAAAAGAAATACAAGACATGGTCATTTAAAGTACTATTATAGTCCCATGATACGTCCGTGATCATGGCACTCGCAACAGCGCCGAAATATCGGATATTCAATAAAACAAACAAACCATGTTAAATAATCCCGTCAACTATCATACTTAATAGTAATTTATAATAAAAAAATAATAATAGCATAAGTGTGAAATCGATTGCAACTCTTTAGAAATAAAGTTGATTGTTATTTAAAATCAATTAAGATACGCGTCCGTACGTATTTATTTGATAAAAAATTGAACTGTCAAGCGTTAAATAAATGATAAGAAGGAGTATAAGTATGCGACAAAATGGAAACTTATTTTCCATTTGCAGACACTATTCTCGTTTCCTCCTTAGATCTAAGGTACTGCGCAAACGTAGACACTTTTTGTTGCCGACACGACACACCATCACAAGAAACCGTAGTTGCCATGTCCTGTAGCGCTGATCCAGTCGCTGGTTGCTATTCCTGGGCCTCGATTCTGTTAAAACACTGACGCTTCATAAATACCATTTAATTTTGGGCTTTACTGTCAGGTTAAAGTCTAAAATTAAATGATATTTTGTAGAGCGAAGGAAAAAGCTTAATGAATTCTTTTCATTTGATTTTAGACTTACTGTATACCGGTAAAGTCTACAATTAAATAGCAATTCTTAGAGTGTCAGTGGCATGACAGTGGTTTGCGTTTAGCAGAATCGAGGCCCAGGTGGTAACCGTAGTTGCTATGTAGAGTACAATTTGTAAGAAAATTTGTAAATATTGCTTATTTATGTCTCCATCTTTCAACTTTTAGTTTCCAGTTACCAGTCAAGTGGAAGCAACTGTATACAAAAAAAAATTACGTTAGGTACGCAGGCTGTGGCTGATTTCATAATGGTTATACAGAAATTTAATACCTAGCTTGTAACCGACACAAGACACAAAAGTGTCTTAGTTTGCGCAGCGCTTAAGGCATACGTGTGATGGAATCCATCGCATTTTTGGTTCAACGCCCTTTAAATATCTCTCATGTTTTGAGATAGAACATCAAGTTAGAATCTTGATTCAAGATGTTCACACGATTTCCTAATACCCTGGTACTTCTTACTAGTAACAAGTGATCTTTGATAGACATCCCATCTTCGAAATCCACTTAACGACAATGATGCTGTACTATTTTGCTGATAAGCAAGACGTACTTTGTCATGTACCGGTGATAGCTTATCAGATAATAGATAATTTCTGATCAATTGATAGTTTATCTATAAAAATATGTGTCTGAGACAAGGGATTTGTTTATCGTGTTTTGAGAGATGATTTCTATTATGTATTAGTTTTTAATATAATATTAAGGTACCTACGTACTGAACTGCCTACCCTGTAGAGTGAAAGGCGTGAGGAAGTAAATGTTTGTATGTAGGTATATTCAAAGTTAATAACTTAGGGCTTTACAGTTAAAACTAATTAAGAAATGTTGAAAAGAGAATGAATGCATTTTGGAAATTATCAATTTTCAGTCTTTCTAACTGATTTCAAAAAAGGGAGGCGAAGGCACCGACTGTAACAGGCCTTTTTATATTGATCACGTCAATATGAATTCACCTCGCCTGATGGTAAGCTTACGGGAAAAGTCTCAGGAATAGTAGTCCCCATTACAGACACCGATAATGCCATAATGGTGGCCCTAAACTGCTTCATCAAATGCTTTTCCACGCCCCGCTTAAAGAACCCTGGACTATAGGAAGAAGGAAACTGTGTTTTGAATTAATCCGTAGGTAATTCTGTTTTTTTAGCGCTATTGAAGTCAGGGTTTCATCAAATTCAATTCAGTAAACGAATCATCTAACACTACCCAAATAAAACGTAGATGGCATTTATTTAAAAATAAACAGCTTCAGGATATCAAGACGATTTAGATATTATTCGTGTGAATGTTAGAGATATAATATAATAGTCACACGGACCTGTTGCGAGTAGTACGTAGTAGAGTGTTAGCGGAGGCGGTCACAATCGGTGAGTTTGGATTCAATTACTTTAATTTCTGCGTCCATTGACAGTTCATTCAGCGTCTCTTTTCTTTGCTGTCTATAAATACGAATCTAGACTCGGAAAGAAAAAGACTTAGTCAAAGTCAAAGTCAAAAGTCATTTATTCTGTATAGACTATTAAATGCGGCACTTACAAAAAGTCAAAATCAAAAAATATTTAAAACTAGAAGCAAATGGACCACACCGATTCGAAAGACCTGAGAAGACTCCGGCAAGAAACTCAGTGGGCTGTATTTTTTTGGTCTATTTACAATAATTTCTTTATCCTAGATACAGTTATTAGTTTGAGTAACATAGTTGAGTGAACAGCTCATTTCCAAGCTTGTTTATCGTCTAAATAATCTTGAATTTTATAATACGCTTTTAGGGAGAGTTTTCTTTTAAATTCATTCTTAATTTTACTTATATGTAAATCTCTAATTTCGCTTGGGAGTTTGTTAAAAAAGCGTACCTATACAGTTACCCCTGAAATAGGTAATTATTATTTTTTTGGAGCCTACTATCACAGGCTATAAGATTGTTTTTGTACCTACCTGGTAATTATAATTTTATTATTATGCCTATCACAAACTCTTGAAAATTGTGAATCAATTTTTTATATAAAAAATGTATACAGCGAGTTTTAAACCTAAGCTACATGCTACAGGAAGCTGTTTTTGGATGATTTAGACATAATTATACATAAAAAATCATAGCAAAGTAAATAGATATATTCATGCAAACAAATATTGATAATATACAATGAGGCTATGTCTCTACGCAGCTGCAGTGGCTCTACCTAGAGAATTGGTGATCTCAGGACTATCGATGTATCAGATTGTCCATCGCTGCAATCTGTCGAGGTGCTATATATCATAGACTTATAAAGTTTTAGATCAATACAACAGTAAAAAGTAAATAAAAATTAACTATCAATCAATCAATCAGCAGTTCTCTGCTGGACATAGGCCTCTCGCAATGTACGCCATAGTACCCGATCCACCGCCTTGCGCATCCAGTCTATCCCAGCTACCTTTTTCAGGTCGTCCGTCCATCGTGCTGGAAGGCGTCCCGCTTTCCGTTTGCCAATTTGCTCTAGGACTCGTTTGCTCCACCGGCCATCAGTCAACGGCTATATATATGACATCCTATGACTATCAATATTATACCTAAACAAACCAAAATATTATAAACATACAATGGAAGTTCTTGAAAGATAAAAATATTAACTTTTGCACAATGTCATTGCTGTCAACTGCATACCTTGGCCTCAGTGACCGATTCAAAGGACAGGCACTGTCCGTGCCTCGAATAGCAATCCTTCTCAAATCGGTTGTGACGTATACCTACTAATAACAGCTGTCAACGTGTGTCGACTAGAAACGCACAATTAATACCGTTTAAGCGTCGTTTTGTGGTTAAAGAGTCAACCTTGCGATCGAGAGGTCTTGGGTTCGAATCCTGGGAACTACCGATGTAACTTAAGCGATTTAACCTAGGGTCAGAAATATTATCAGTACGGAACAATTTTATTCCTTAACCTATAGTCCCGGGTTCTTTATGCGGGGCGTGAAAAAGCATTTGATGAGGCCGTCAAGCTGAGGGCCGCCACTGTAGCACTACCGGTGTATGTGGTGGTGACCCCAGTCCTGAGACTTTGCCTTTAGCTTACCATCAGGCGACGTAAAGTCATTTTGACGTGTCCTATATAAAAATAAAAAACTCTTTTTCTTTGTTACTACCTATATATGAAACTGGAATCTTGATTATTTTTCTAAAATAAATATTCCTAGTTTAAGTTACGCATCACATACATAACTCATACATAAAGTCACGCGTATATCCCCAAAGGGGCAGGCAGAGGTGCTAGCACCCACGCATCACAACATCAGATATCCACCAGTGAAAGGTTTCTCAAAATCAGTCTAACTGATTCAGAGACTAGTCAATCAGACAGAAATACAGCATTTTGGATGGAAATGTGTTTAGCTTTCGATTAGAAAAGGGTACTTCTGGCAAAGGTCCCACCTTCCGTTTTCATGGTTTTCAGGATTCGTTTTCCATCAATACGCAACCAAAAACAAGTCGAATAGCGAGTACGAACCAAATATGTAAAATCATCATACATTTCGACTCAACAATGTTTAGTTACGGTTGTAAATATTGTTCAAGTGTACGACACCACAAATAAGAGGGACAATACATGTCGTAAAGCAAAAGTAATTTAAATAAATATACTAAGTACCTCCTAAAAACATGAAAGTACATCTAAATAAGTAATTAAATAGGTGTAGGTTGGAAGACCGCGGTAGTCTAGTGGTCTGGGTAATGGACTGCTGAGACGAGGTCTCGGGTTCGATCCCAGGTTCACCATGGCACATACTAATGACTTTTCGATTCTTTTCGAAGTTTACATTGGGACCTAAAACATAAACTGGTGAAATGTGGGTGCTAGCACCTCTGCCTACTCCTTCGGGGATATAGGCGTGAATTTATGTTATATGTTATGTAGGTTGGAAGTTTACGTAACTATTACTCATACGTAAGAATCTGTTGAAAATAATCTTAGCAGTTTTCTATATAGCAACTGCCGAAAGTATACTCAACGAAATAAACTAAGTACTTAAGTACTTTGAAAAAAAAAAAAATTTAATAGGTGTTATCATATTTGTAGCAATATGTTATATATATTGAAATTATTTAACTAAGCTTATTAATTAAGCAATAAGATAATAGCAGTTAACATTTTGTTTTTATTCATTTTACCACTTTTAAACATTTTTAATCATCCAACTAGCTGCTAAATGAGTAAATAGTGAGAATAAATTAGTAATTTATGTTGTTTTAACGACTTTGCTTATAGGAGCCGATTATATTTCCATCTCATTCTGTTCTTCTCAGGCTACATTGTTGTTTTATTAAAATTTGGTCAAAGTTCAATTAAAATCATAAAAAGTCAACTTAGTTCGACAACAGACAGAATTTTTTACACACAAAATTAGTGTGATGGTTACATTTAAAATGAAACTATCCATTCGTCTTGCCCCGACGCTAATTTTCTCGTGACACAAAAGGTTTCAAATCCTACAAAATGACAAGCCACTAATTCATTTACATAATAATTAATATTTTCAAGTGCGGACTCTCAAGAGGCAGTAAGTAGTGAGATGACGTTAGTTTTGTGTATATTTTAGTCAACTTTCCTGTTCAAAATGCCCTGTGGATATTTCAGTGAGACTACTAAACGGGTGCTCTTTGTAAGTTGCTTGTTTTTGGCGAAATTTTTATTAGTATCTAGCTGGTTAAGCGAGCTTCGCATGATGTATTGCATAGATTTTTATACCTTAGTGTTAACTGACCTCAAAGTCATTAAGTCGTAAATGGTTGATCGTTCCCTGCCCGAGTCTGTGTTTCCGGAAAGCTATAACCTGGGAATATTCAAGTCACGAGTTCTATGCAAGCGTGATTCATCGTAGACCACATCGTCACTTACCATCAGGTGAGATAGTAGTCGAACGTAAGCCTATCTTGAATTAAAAAAAATCACACAAGTCACACAACCTAGATATTGGTAAGTGGTATTTACTATTAACGTATTGCAACACCAGAGACGAATTCGCTGTGGTAACTAGAAATACAATACCAAGATGGCAGTTTCATGTTTGGTAGGCAGGTGATACCACAGTTATCTCCCTAGTTACATGGGAAAAAAATTACATTGAAACTAGTGAGAACATACCAAAATTTGATTGATAATATATTTTTTATGTAGTAAACCATCTACCTGTTCTTGTTCCAATCATTTGGGGTCGGCCCAACATAATCATTCTCCTCCATACATTCCTGTCATCTCCTCAGTCACTCCCTTCTTTTCCATGTCCTCTTTCATGCATTCCATCCCTCTTTTCTTGGCTTATCTCTGCCTCTAAAGTCCGCTACATTCATACTTTAGACGTTTTTAACAACATTACTTTCATCTCTCCTCATAACAATATGTCCATACCATGACAGTCGCAAGATTCTCAATTTTTGAAGCAAACCAACCCTAATAAATTTGAAATTAACATATTTTGCCCTTTGTAGTTAGGAGTGCTATGTTTCAAATCAAATTCATTTTATTGCGATATATGGGTACACAGTTGTTACAATTTATGCATATATGGTGAATCTATCACCAGATTTCAGCCAAATTGACATGCAATAGTCTTATATATCAAAGATCACAGCAGACATGGGAATTTAATAATTACATATTTATCAGAATTATTAGGGAAAAGTGTAGATTAATATATTTGTTCTTAAAAATTTTTTTTATATGTCCGTGTTTCGTATTTAATAACAATAGTACCTACCTAATCATTTCAACTTACAACAATTTTCAACTTGTAACAATTTTCAACTACAATTTTTCATTTATAGCTGACACATCTAACACATGATATAGCTCGATGTATTAAGAATTTAAGTTTGTCCTTTGTAGAGCCTTTGACTGCTGCGTTAGAGGTCATGGATTTGATTCCTGTTCCGTGGAAATATTTGAATGTTTCCAAACGTCTGCATATCTGATATTAGTCACGGTATATGCCCTTGCTTACCTGCAGTATTTATTCATTGTAAGGATTTACCTTTACCTGAGTAGGTATATAAATGAGTGGCCTCTGCAATCTGGTCGATCCGATACCTTCCAAATAAATATCTTTTTCTTTAGCAAAGTATTACCTGAGCATAAAATGAAATTTCTATTGCAAAAGATATCGCATAAATTAAATAAATATTCAAAACAGATTTATTAATGCTCAAAAAATGGTCCCACATTAAAAAGAAATCAGGTCCATTTATTTTCACAGGGATTCCCCGCCAGGCAAGGAGGTGGGAAGGGGATTAGGTATATTGGTCGAACACGATTAGTGAAACCGAATCCGGCCCAAACAATATTTAAATAATTTCGCAAATGTACCTACCAGAAATGATTAAAAATGAAATGAAAACTGGTTCTCTGTACGATTCATAGCTGCTTTCAAACACGTACACAAAAAAATAGGATAAGATATAAACGATCTCCCTGCAGTGGTTTTCCCTGGCGGCTACAATATGGGGTTCTTCAAGAAGGGCATTAGAAGGTTTTTGCAGGGTCGGCAGCGCGAGTGTGACGCCCCTGGTGTTGCACGCGTCCATAGGCCATTGCACAACCTGATACCCCCAAGCCCTTTCCATCAACGAACGACCAGACGAACAGCGACGCGACACCGCTTTATGGTCGATATTCCACTCATACGCACGAAACGCTTTCCGGATACATTCATCATGCGTACAGCAGGCTAAGGAGTGGAATTCCCTGCCCGAGTCTGTGTTTCCGGAAAGCTATAACCTGGGAATATTCAAGTCATGAGTGAATAGGATCCTTCTAGGCAAGCGTGATTCATCGTAGACCACATCGTCACTTACCATCAGGTGAGATAGTGGTCAAACGTAAGCCTATCCTGAATAAAAAAAAAAATTGGCCACGGTTACCGCTTTCCATCAGTGTGGGCCGTGTGCTTGCCTACCACCCAAGTGGTATAAAAAAAAATCACTGTAAGCTTTTTATCTCGGGAATATGTTTCCTCACTTAAATGTCAGTAGGTGATGTTGCTATCTGATTAAATAATTTGTGTCTGGTGTGTGTGAGTGACACCCCTGCGGCCCTGGTGTTGCACACGTCCGTAAGTCACGGTGATAGCTTCCCATTAGGTGGGACGTGTGTTTGCTGTGGTAGGTACAAAAAAAATATTTTTCACGAAATTTTCCCGTACGATGTACGGACGGACCGCTGGTATTGTTTTAAAGAATCATTCACCTGTGTCGTCTCCTTGACCATATCGTTTTGTACAACTTTTTTTTCTAAACTTTTGTTATTTATGCACTGATATGAACTAAGACTGTTCATTGCCGTTTGTGAAATCGTGGGTGACTGTACGTTGGTTTCAAACTTTTAATTTCTTTTTTGTTTTAATAATGTAAAGAGTTCTTCAGACAATCGCTAGACTATATAGTTGCAGCTTACAATTTGATAGTGTTTTGTTATTGTGTGTCTGTTTGGTAGATCATTTGATTGCTTCTTAGGAGGTCGCAGGTTTGATTCCCTATCAGTGTCAGTGTCTATTGCCAATGGGACTGAGTGTTTTCTATACTAATATTCTAAAGAGGAAAGATTTGTTTTTTTGTTTTTTTGTTTTTTTGTTTTTTTGTTTTTTTGTTTGTTTGTAACGAATAGGCTCCGAAACTACTGGACCGATTTCAATAATTCTTTCACCAATAGAAAGCTACATTATCTGTGAGTAACATAGGCTATAATTTATCTCCAAAAAATTTAGGGATCCTTACTAAAACTTCAATAATGTAACCCAAGGTGTAAAAAAATGACCTAAACAAATTACTTACATTGCGTGCGCTGCGAAAACTATTGAAGATAGAACAAAATAATGTACTGTGGAAATGTATAACATAAAAAGGTCTACAAAAAAGTCCGCGATAGCATATGTCTACCTAATAAGGGTAGCCCACAGTAACCATTTTTATCTTTACAAATTACAAAAAAATCATGTGTCATTTTCAAAGCTTATTTTAACAATACAGTATTATTTCTTATCCAATTAAATACGTTAGATACGTTGTACGTTTAATGTAGATCAAAATTGCCATTCACGCTATATGATTATCATAAATAGTTTAAGAGTTATCGCAATATGAAAAATAATGCGCGGCGAAATAAATGCAAGTTGAAATGCGGACGTAAATCCCTTTCGGGGAGAAATGACCAAGGTGCTAAAATGACCATAGTGTGGAAATCTCCATAGTGCTGAAATGACCAATATCATAATGACCAATTGTACAATCGTCCATGATACCGAAGTGCTAAAATGACCATAGTGCTTAAAGTCAAAAGTGCTAAAATGTAATAATAATATATAATAGTTGTCTTAAAATATTTATTTATAGACTGACCGCTACCGCTGTACCGCCCCAGCGGTACAGCGGTAGCGGTCGGTCTATAGCTCTAATTAAATTTACATTTACGGTCACCGTGGCACACGTCCATACGTGTGCAACACTAAGGGTGTCACACACGCGCTGCCTACCCTGAAGAGAAGGGGGGAGGGCTAGGAAGGGGTGGGGAGGTTAGGAAGAGATGGAGGGAGCTCAATGTACCCCACATTGAGCTCTGGCTACCCTACTTACTAGCGGGCACACAACAGGATTGTTACTATGGCCGCGGGCTTCTGTAGGGGCGGAGGTACCAGACCAGTCGGACAGCTCATTTCAGACGGGAGATTCAACATTATGGTAATTTCAACACCATGGGCATTTCAGCACCATGGTCATTTCAGCACCATGGTCATTTCAGCATCATGGTCATTTCAGCACCATGGTCATTTTAGTACCATGGTCATTTAAGCACTATGGTCATTTTAGCACTTTGGTCATTACACCCCGAAAGGCGTAAATCAGACCAATATTACTTCGGGACATCATAGGTACGTAGGTAGGTATCTAAACTGTGCTCAAAATAATTATGCTCTATACACGCAGTACAGTTTTCTTGGGTGCCTTTGAGGATAGCACGGGGTGCTACAGCACTGGACGAGCTCAAATTCACCAATCATGGGCAACAATCCATTCGCGCCAGGACGTCGTTTGTCTCGCGAATTATACCTATCAAAGATTATGTTTCCTGAGGTATATCTTTGTATTCCCATCCAAATAGATTATATCTTAATCAAGACTTTCAATTGTGTAAAAATTATTTAAAAACTGTTTGAGTTATTGAAATCGGACTTCAGAGGAGGGGATTGGAGAGATGGGGTGGGGGGTTGTGAGCTCTGGTTACCCTTCTTACCGGCAGCGGGAACACAACACAATGTCTATTATGGCTGCGGTCTTCTGTACCCCATCCCCTCTTTTCCGGGGTTCGGTACGGACATCATGCTTTTTTTTTATACCACTTGGGTGGCAGACGAGCACACGGCCCACCTATATGACCTATGCACCTATGGACGTGCGCAACACCAGGGGCGTCACACTCGCACTGCCGACTCTGCAAAATGTTTCTAATGCCCTTCGTGAAGAACCCCATAATTAGCCGCCAGGGAAAACCACTGCAGAGAGATCGTTCCACAGCCTAAGCGTGCGCGGAATGAAATTTCTTTCAAACCTTACAGTACGCACTGCAGGCGGATGCAACGTGTGGGGATGAATTCCCTGTCTGTGGCGAGCGGTGCGATGATAGAAAGTAGCTATAGGCTGATGCCATGCTGGGATCCATCCCAGGGTCAACTGGGGCCGGAACCTCCACGTGGTGCACCTGGGCAATGGAGGCGAGCAGCGCCTCCCACTCGCCACGGGAGACGCTGCTGCCTGCGGCCAATCCGGCCGGGGTGGGAGTGGCCCTCTAGAGGGCTGCTCCGAGGCTATCCACGTGTCCCTCTGACTAGCAGATGGCACAGTGGGGAGCGAGCGGGGGGCGAGCTGATTGTCTGCGCGCCGACGGTTGGGTGACAGGACGGCCTCCTGTCACCCTACACCCCACCGTCGGAGATGTGACGCGATGCTCGCCCCACCCCCCCTTTCGGGGGGTCGAGGGGGCCATCTTAAAACCGTAGATGGCCCGGGGTCAGCTGGGGTGCGAGGAATAACCTTACACCCCGGTTACTAAGGCCCGAGACCGCGTGCGGTTTTAGTCGGTTCGATCCCGACATAACCACCCCCGATGGCCGACGGGGGTGGTATCCATGGGGATTTCCGCACGATAAAAAGAAGGGTCAACTGGGGAGCGCGGGATATGCTCTAAGTAATCTTACACCCCGGCAACTGAAGACTTGAGACGGCAGCGTGCGGTTTTTATCAGGTCTGAGTGAGACTTAACCGTGCCTGCTGGCTGACAGGGATGATATATGAAGGAACTTCCGCACGAAAAAAGGAATTTGAAACAGAATTCGAAATCCACGCGGGCGGAGCCGCGGGCAACAGCTAGTCATGTATAATTATGTATGTATCTACAAAAAATCTATGTATCACCATTATTCTAGAAGGATAATAACAGGATATGCTTAGATTGTTTAGTTTGGATCTAGACGTATTCAGTCTTATTACAAAAGACGGAATAACGTATGGATTAATAAAAATTCGTTCAGTAGTTTTTGCGTCCTACATAACATAACATAAACTCACGCCTATATCCCCGAAGGGGTAGGCAGAGGTGTTGCCATTAACCGGGCTCTTATAAACCTGCGATAAATACACACATAACTTCGAAAAGCATCAAACAGTCTTTGGTGTGTGCCATGATGAACCTGAGATCGAACCCGAGACCTCGTCTCAGCAGTCCATTACCCAGACCACTAGGCTACCGCGGCCTTTTGCATCCATCGAGAAGAAATACATACCTATAAGAACACAAAAAAATTGTGTTCAGAAAGGTTATTTTAATACTCGTATAAGTGTGTGATACCCTTAATGTTGCACACGTCCATAGGCCACGATGACCGCTTCCCATCAGGTGGGCCGTGTGCTTGTCTGCCACCTATGTATAAAAATCCCAAGTTTTTTAATATCTTCTCCAATATACAGACACATAATTATACAGTTTACAATTTCATAATTGTAGGTATACATCGTTGTTTGGCCTAAATTAAAAAAATCTTTTCTAGAGGATAGTAAATGACCATTGAACTCTATATATTTCCTGAAAAAAAAAACATAATGAAAGTAAGAATTAAGACTCATGCTTGGCCGACTTTTTTTTAGTTAATTTGATTCAGTGATATACCTATTACCGGTTACACAATCATTAAAATAGGTATATAGTTTAAAATTATTGTAATGATGATGGTAATAGCAATTTTATAATGATAGAATCTGCAATTCAGAACGTTTACGTTAAATTTAATTAGTTATACAATGTTGTAACGATTTGGTTAGGATCAAAATTCGGTTAAGTAGAGAGGAAATTGGCAGTGGAGGTGAGCGTTAAGACCAGACACTCTAGAATAAGTATGTCGGTCTATCTGTCTTTTTTTTTAATATTCAGTCTGCCAAATGGCTTTACCCCGCTGGATGGTAAGAAGCTAGGGTAAAGTACAGAGGATAAGATCCGCCATTCCAGACACCATTCGTCCCAAAATGGCGGTCCCTGTCTTGACAACCTAGACAGATGCCTTTTCACGCCCCGCTTAAAAGACCCGGGACTGTAACCTTTCTGTCTGTTTCAAAGAGGTAACTTCTTGAATAGCTGTGCCGATTGGGATTTTCGCTGGCAGATAGGTCATTTTATAAGGAATTAAAGGATTAGGGTTTCACGACAAAAAAAACTTAAAAATCTAAATTCACGCGGCTGAAGTCGCTGGCGCAGCTAGATTTACATAATACATTTTAAAATTTTATTTGTGTCATCTATCATATTTGTTTGCTACAAACAAATGAATAAATATATACCACAAACTGTGGGTAACACAATGTACCTATTTAATTTTAAAGACCACCAGGGTCTGGTCTATAACATTAAACTAGCTTATGTATAAACCACATGATTTTACTGTATTATGCGAGCATTAAAGTACCTAATACTGTAGGTATAACCACAGCAAGAATGCTAACTGGCAGTTATACAATGTACCTATTTTGATTTTATAAACCATCTGATTTTACTATAGGTACTATGCGAGCACAGTAAAAATAGATACCTAATAATATTTGTAACATTCACGTTTTTGACTAAATCTCCGGATTTACTGAACCGATCGTGATCAAACATGCTTAAGATTTTAAGTCTGATCAAAACCTTTCAAACAAAAAAACCCGTATCTAACTCCGTTCAGTAGTTTCGCGTCCATCGCGCACAAAAAGAAAACAGACAGGAATTTAAAAAACAAATAGTTTTTTTTTCAGAATTGTTTATACAACATAACCATTTTTTTAAATACCTCCAATACAGCCACAGCTACATTACAATTTTATAATAGTATAGATAACAAATAATGTTTATTTACAGATGATAATGAAGATCATCGGAGAACTTATCTTGGTAGGCGCTATTGCGTCGGTCTTCGTAGTAGCTGCTAAAGGGCTGGCAGCTGAAAAGGCCGCAGAAGAAGCCGCTGGCAGAGAATACATGAGGCATCTGGACGAGCTGACATCTAAGATGAGGAACAAGAGATCGCTAGCTTCCTGGAACTACGATAGCAACATCACGAAGCATAATGAGAATATAAAAGTAAGATTTTGTAATAAAACTCTCTCAAACCCGCAAAGCTATTTCTTGCTTGAGGGGGTTCGCCATCGATAGAAACAGCACATGCATGGAAGCTATTGCTGCTATATTCAGTCTTTGTGACACTTGCGGGCGACCATGCATGGTATATCGCTGGTCCGATTCCTGCTTGCACCTCTCGATGGAGGTGCACACTCCTGCGGACATTGAGGGTTGCAATGCTGGCCAATGGATATAGTATCTGTTTCGGAGTCGGCTTGAGGAAATGGAAAATACATGTGACTGAATTTCTCCACCATCACGACATACAAGTCGTCACTTGATCTTGTATTATAGAAGCATTTATTTATACATTTATTTCAGTTACAAGTAGCTTTGGAAGTAGCTGAAGAGGAGAAAGAGTTATGGAAGGAAACGATGAGCTATTTGTGGCATGAGTACGAGGATCCAGATCTGAAGCGAATGTTCGAGAAGTACTCCAAACTTGGCACTGCAGCTCTGCCCGAAGACTTGAACGAGAGATTGCTATCGGCAGTCAGTAACATGCAGACGAATTACGCTAAGGCCACCATTTGTGATTATAATGATAGAAATAAGTGTGATCTACATGTGGAGCCAGGTGAGATCCTTTTGAGTTTTTTAAATAGCAGTTATTTATTGCCCAGTATGATGAAGATATTACACAATATAAGTATTTATTATGATCAACATGGAATGAAATAACCACGCATGAGCTCAGTTGCAAAAAAATCATTACAGATATTTTACAAATTGAATGTGGAATCTTATCGTATTTTTTATATCAGTCACGTTAATATGACTTCACCTCGCCTGATGGTAAGCTCACATAACATGCCATATAAAAACCATAACATTGCCTTCAATTATAATATTATTGTAAAACCCCACCATCACGAGATATTATATTTAGCTCAGGTAAAGTCTCACGAATGAGGATTATTATTACAAACACTTACAATGCTAAAATGGTGGCCCTCAGCTTGACAGCCTCATTAAATGCTTTTTCACGCCCCTCTTAAAGGACCCGGGACTATAGGTGGAAGGGAATAATTACCCATTCATTACAAAAGAAAGAAGAAATTGTTTCTATTGACGATTCTTTGAGTAGTTGAATCGATTCCTACTGCTAGCCAACTTCAGTACTATGCGCGATTTTCACTGGCTATTCTTTATATGCATATAACACGAATTTGTACGCTACATTATGGACATAAAGTTCAATATTCCAAAAAGCGTAAAAATACGTCACGGCGCTTCGCTTTAATTCTGCATTCATAATGAATTGAGATTTAATGAGTCGAATTTTCTTTTCAGAGGTGACACGGGTTTTTGCTTCAAGCAACAGCGCTGATGAACTGAAATACACCTGGCTTGAATGGCACAGAGTTGCCGGTGCTGTTTCAAAGGGAAATTTTACTGAGTACGTGGCGATGTACAATGAAGCTGCTAAACTGAACGGTATGTATTACAGACCAATAAAAAGTATAGACGGAGCCGTTGTGAACAATAGCGACGAAATATAAGTGAAGCTTCTTGTGCATAAGTCAAAACACGTCACACGCTGACAATAGCTCTTCGGCCGACTACCGAAAGACTACCGAACCGAGCATCCGTCATAAGTCCGTCATAAAGATTACCGAATCGTCTTATGTTGATGGGCTTCAAAAAATTCGCAATACTCAGTCTATACTTTTAATGGTCTGAGATTACAATAGGGTTTTTACATACTTAGGTGGCAGACAAGCAATCGGCCTACCTTATGTGAAGCGGTCACCATGGCCTATTATGGACGTGTGCAACACCAAGGGCGTCACACTCGCGCTGCCGACTTTAAAGGGGCTGGGGTCTAGGAAGGGGTGGGTGACAGAGTCTAGTGAGCTCTGGCTACCTTACTCACCGCCGGGAACGTACACAATATACGCGATCTTCTGTAGGGCGGAGGTACTACCCCAGTCGGACAGCTCAATTCGGACAGGAGATACCGTCATGTCCTATCTCCTTATTCTCCTTATCTTAAACAAAAGATTAATATCACCAAAAAAATTAAAAATATTGTAAATAGACCAAAAAAAACAGCCTGCTGAGTTTCTTGCCGGAGTCTTCGCAGGTCTGGGCCGCATTTCGAAGAGGATTCCAGCGACTGGAACCGCAATTGACTCGGACCGCGGCTCCAGTTAAGCGGGGAATTCACTTACAGACATGCCCGTAGACATGCCCGCGGGCATGTCCGAGCGGACAATTTTACAAGATGTTTGTCCGAAGTCTGTATGTGTGTGTCCGTCGCAGACTGTCTGGCAGGCTGACTGTCGCGAGCCCGCGCGATCTCATTTTGTCTGCGCGGGCACATACATGTCCGAACGTGAATGCTCACCGCAGGCTGCCTGTCCACAGACATATGAGCGGGAGCAACCAAAGCAGACGTTCGTACTATTATTTATCGAATATAATTTAGCACAATGAGTTTTAATGATAATAAAAATTTCTGGGAAGAATTTATTGCTGCCTTCAAATCATATCCGTGTTTATGGAAAGTAAAAAGCAAGGAGTTTATGAACACTGATTTACGCAATACTGCTTATAAAAATTTAATTGTGAAATGTAAGGAAATACATCCCGAAGCCGATTTAGCCTACGTTAAAAAAAAAATAGAATCCTTAAGGAACTCCTACAGGCGTGAGCTGCGCAAAATACGCCAGTCAACCAGAACAGGCTCATCAACAGATGAGGTGTATGTACCTACTGATGTGTCCGTGTAGTGTGTTGCAGCGCCAGACATGCCCGACCAGACTGCCCGCGGGCGTGCCTACGGGCATGTCTGTAAGTGAATTCCCCGCTTTAACCGGTGGTCCATTTGCTTCTAGTTTTAAATATTTTTGATTTTGACGTTTTTTAAGTTCTGCATTTAATGGTCTTTACAAAATAAATGATTTTTGACTTCGACTTTGACTTTGACTTTGACTTTGACACTTGTCATCATTACAGCTTAAGCATCAAACAGACGCAGATCTAATCATGTATTATAGAGGGCTTTATCATAATCACTTTGAATTCTAGATTGATAATGATTGACAACGCTAAGATGATGATAAATAAATATTCTACGACATTCTACATAGCGCTCTCTAGACTTAACTAGCCTGTGTTTTGGGTTTTAGAATACGGATATAGTTTACGGTTCTGGAATGCATCATATTCGACACCAACACTACTTTCAACTTTCTTTCTTTTCCTCTCAACTGTCACTACTTTCAAATATAACGATTCATTTCTGATCTTTATATCAGTGGTGTGATAACAGCTATCATTTTTATTTAAATGAACTCCTCCTAAACGGCTGGATCGATTTCAATGAATTTTTTTGTATGCGTTTGGATGGCGCCCTGGATTGCTTAGATTCACAAATCAGTCCGGCAGATGGCGCTGCAGTCGGTATATAGGACAACTTCTATCAGGTCCGCTAGTCCATATGTCTTTTGATCAAATTTTGAAATGATCTTAATTAATTTCAGGTTATGACAGTGTAGCTGAATGGTGGTTGGGTGAATACGAGGAGGCAGATACTGAGAGCCAGTTTGCAGAACTCTGGGCTGAGATCAAACCGCTGTACCAACAAATACACGCCTATGTGCGAAGACTCCTGCGCATAAAGTACGGTGATAATGTAGTTTCGGCAAGAGGACCTATTCCTGCGCATTTGTTAGGTGAGTATCAGAATATTTTAGTTTTTTTTAGACTCAACATTCCATATTGAATTTGAATAATATAAATTAAGTAGAAATGTTTTAAGTTACACGCTTTTGCACTAAAAGCGTCTATGTTGGATTTTCTTTTTTTTTTTCTAAAGTGAACTATATTCTACTAGTCAATTCCTTTTATTTGATAATAAACCATAATGCGGTAGTTGTGGCAAAATATGTAAGTCCCATTTTGTAGTGTCGGCCATCTTGGATTAAAAATGATGCAGAATAGATTAACTGGTATTGTTACCAGAACTTAAGATATTTGCCCAATATCAGCACACACAGCGTCCACAGGAAGGGGGTCAATTTTCAATTACTGGATTTGACCCAAGCAAACAGGTCAAGTTAAATAAAAGCGTTTATATAATAATAATAAATGTAGACAGAATTATAAATAGAGTTGAAGTAACATTATCTACTATCTACTAGAATCTATCTATCTAGTAGAACTAAACAGAAGCCAAGAACTCTGCATTGGTGCTCAAAAGGAAACCTGCCAAAAACAACCATTAAAGTGTGATCTGACCATCAAACCTGGCCCAAGGATATATTGTCTAATTAACATAAAATTACAGGTAACATATGGGCTCAAACCTGGGGCAACCTGGAGAAGTTCAGCCGGCCATACCCGGACAAACCAGAAGTCGATATTACTGCTGCCCTTGTCGCTCAGGTACGTTTAACGTCAACTTTGTCATTTACAACCTCTGAGTAACAAAGTAGATCCTGGGGCCTTACCTTAGCTATTCATAGCAATTCAAATGCAATGCATTTTATCTCAGGAAGGAAGATGAACCTATGTATCGTGTTAGCGCCATCTTCTTCCCTAAAATTGAACTGCATCAAGAAGTCATTGTAAGGCCCTTGAACCTGAAATTTGATGGTCACAAATGATGAACGACTCGTAAAACTTACTCATCTACACAAATAAGTCAATTAATGATATTATTGTAAATTTTGAATTTGATTTGAAGGAGGTAGGACACGACGGTATCTCCCGTCCGAAATGAGCAGTCCGACTGGGGTGGTACCTCCGCCCTACAGAATATCGCGGCCATAATAACCTTGAGTTGTGTTCCCGCCGGTAAGTAGTGTAGCCAGAGCTCACTGTACCCCTCCTTCCCCCACCCCTTCCTAGCCCTCCCAAAAAAATATATAATTACAAAAAATGTCTATTATAAGTCAAATTTTCTTTTAATTTGGTTGTAGTTATCTGTTTACTGTATTTATGGTGTATTCTTTAAAATTATTGTTTATCTTCATATTTCTAGAACTACACGCCCCTCAAGATGTTCCAAGTAGCAGATGAATTCTTTACTTCTCTGAATCTCCCCCCAATGCCCGACTTGTTCTGGGAACGCTCCATAATTGAGAAGCCCAAAGACGGACGTGACTTGGTCTGCCATGCTTCTGCATGGGACTTTTATGATGGAGAAGATTTTAGGTAAGAAATACCTATATAAAATATCTTCTACTCTACTCTCTACTACACTTATCTACACTAAGTGGTAAGTGGGCGTGGCACGCGTGTCACTTGTACGCGTTGTTTCGCAAGGTTTGCATAGTGAGATAGAGCAAGAGAGAGAGATTATCTGAAGTTTTTCTTAAGTCAAAGTTTGTTTGATTCAAAATACGAATCGCCGTAAATATTTTTTTTATCTATAGCAAATAAATCTCCGACACGAACTAGTAAGGTGTATTTTCGTTTTGCAGTATGCATAATTTAGGCTAATTTGGTATGGAAGATAAGCGACTGGTTGTATGTGTGAGTTTGGCGACAGCGGTTCCCCTTATGAATAAGTAGTATCACACTTCCATTGTAGTAGGTATTCTTTATTCCGTGTACACTACACTAAACTACACTACACTACACTACGATACACTTCACTACACTACATGACACGACCCGTCACGACACTGCACTGCACTGCACTGCACTACACTACACTTACTCTACAAGTTTTGTTTTCGATCTCAAAAATAAGCATAGATATAATAGGACTTAGGGCTAATTGTATAATAATAATAATTTGGTAAGGTAGTACATGTAATTCAACTAACTGCAACTTTCTTGTTTGTTCAGGATCAAACAATGCACAGATATCACTGATGCCTTCTTCAAGACCACTCACCATGAGATGGGTCATGTCCAGTACTATCTGCAATACAAAGATCAACCCGTAATTTACAGACGTGGTGCTAACCCTGGTGAGTTTGTTTCAAATAATACTAGCACTATTACTTCTAGTAGGTATTACCAATACTAGTAGTATAAATTTATAGGAATTGTTCTTGGAGATAAAAAATTTTACTGTTCGTTCTATGACCATTATTTGGATTAATAAAGTGTAGGTATCTATTTGTGTGACAGATAGGGCTGTCTCCATTTATCACTTATTGTTATGTGATTTTCTTTACAATCATATTTAATGTATTGTGTTTGAGTACTACAAAAATTTGCATTCTTTTTCTTCTTCTATCGTATCGATGGCGTTTCAGGGCCCGTAGCCAAGTGGCACAAGTCTAAATCGCTAACGAATCGAATAGATTAGGTCGACCAATCACACTCCAGCTCGTGATTCCGCCGCAGCGTGCGCATCGTACGCCGGCGACGAGCTTGGATGTGATTGGTGGACCTAATCCATTCGTTTTCTTAGCGATCGTTAGCGATTTAGACTTTTGACACTTGTCTACGGGGGCTGCTCTCAGATTTTGCTTGTCTGTTACCTAGTTTCCGTTGTTCCTCTAGTGTGCATGTCCATGGGCATGTAGCATTTAAATTAGTATTGTAAATTATTATGAATGTTCAGGTTTCCATGAGGCTGTCGGCGATGTAATCTCGCTATCCGTCTCTACGCCAAAACACTTGAGAAAGATTGGGCTTTTAGAAGATGGGCCTGATGATTTAGAATCAAATATTAATCAACTTTACAAAATGGTACGTAACACTATCAAAATACAATATATATTGCAATAACAAATGCTGTCCAAACTTTTCTAAGATTTGATTATGAGTACTGTACCCATATCAACAAAATACCCATATATTAATGTCTAGTTGTATGATTGAAATACATTAGTTAAGTATAGTGATAATTTATTATAGGTACACCCACTAAAATATGCAATGTTTACCAATTTAGTCCATCCAAAGGTGATCTGGAATAAATCACAAATTGCCCCATTGCAGGTTATGTCTACTATGGATTGTGTTCATTATTTGTGATGTACAATAAAGAATATCTATCTACCTATCTATCTACTATTCTATTTATTTATTGGAATTTTTCTACCATTCCAGGGTCTTAGCAAGATTGTCTTCTTACCCTTCGCGTATCTCCTAGATCTGTTCCGTTACGGTGTTTTCCGTGGCACTACCACAAATCAAGAATATAATTGCCACTTCTGGCAGCTTAGGGATGCCATTCAAGGCATTGAGCCCCCCGCACCAAGGTCTGAAGACGATTTTGATGCTGCTGCTAAGTATCACGTTTCAGCTGATGTTGAATATGCGAGGTGAGTGCGTTACTGAGAAGCAATTTTATTACAGTTCACGGTATCTAAAATACTTATTTTCTACAATATGATAAAAGAAATAGGGATATAGACAGTAATGATGGAGTTCGTATCTGTCGTTCAAGTAAAGCCAGCTACTCAATACACCTGCCGCAGGGGCAATCTAGGGTGTAAATGTGGGGATGAACATAATTGTCACCGATATAGATTGTCCCTGCTTGCCTACACACAGGTGACAATTATGATCATCCCCATTTACACCCTAGACTGCCCCTGCGGCAGGTGTGTAAGTAGCTGGCTAGGTAATAATACAGATCAGTGAGCTGGCTTTAAAAAGACGTTAGTATGACAGTAGTATACCTAATACTGTGAATTCTCGTGTAATATTTAGCTGTGATTGTGAACAATTATTACAATATTGTTGTTATATACTGGACGTTTTACAGTTGGATGGGTCGGATGGAGGGAGGAATAAACAACCAATGTTACTTGGGACTTTTTATTTTCATCTCATTTTACTTTTGAATTATCTACTGCTGAATGATTTCCTCAAAACCATCTAGAAAACTATGAGTAACAACATTTCATTCAAGATACAGCAGTTTTGAGTTAACTTGGACAATTAGTTCATGTTATCTGTCATATCCATATTAACAGGTTTAATTATTACAAAGAACTTAATTTTGAATGAAATTTTTAAGCAATTGCATGCTAGCTATTTCCAATGATTTTCTGATCGGAAAAAATGATCATCCAGGACGGGACTTGAACCCGTGACCAGTCCCTTACAGGGGAAATCATTCCCCCTGTAAGGGACTGATTCCCCCTGTAAGGGATCAGAAAATCAACTTAATTTTGTATACTCTATTTAATTAATATAATGTGTATGCTTTTGTGTGTGTTCTTTTAGGTACTATATCTCGTATATAATCCAGTTCCAATTCCACCGAGCTCTGTGTCAACTTGCCGGTGAATACAATGGCGGTGAGGATCAACTGTTGTCTAACTGCGACATCTACAGGAGTGGGGACGCAGGACAGGCGTTGAGGTGGGTATTTTACTTTTTGTATTTTTTTTTTTTTTGGTTCACTCATACATAATTTAAATAACAGTTCTAAAATGCAGATTGAAACACCGCTAGATGATTTTAATAAACCAATACTCATAATCCTCTGAACATTTTTCCCAACTCAGTTGGGGTCGGCTTTACAGTCTTACTGTGATGCGGCTGAACTTCGATATTTTCCGTGGAGCGACTGCCATCTGACCTCCACAACCAATGGTCATTATGACCAATGGTGATATCGGAGTTCCAAGTTAGATTGGTTGGACTTTTGTGGGCTCCAACTACCCGTAACGACTGCCATAGATGTTTGTATGGCAACCGGGACCGACGGCTTAACGTGCTCTCCGAGGCACTAATAAACCTGCGATAAATACACACATAACTTCGAAAAGCATCGAAAAGTCATTGGTGTGTGCCATGGTGAAGCTGGGATCGAACCCGAGACCTCGTCTCAGCAGTCTATTACCCATACCCATACCCATAAGCCAATATTCATCATATTTGTTATTTTACAGTAACATGCTCCAGCTTGGTTCATCAAAACCCTGGCCTGACGCAATGGAGGTACTGACTGGTACAAGGAGGATGGATGCCAGCGGTATTCTGGAGTACTTCAAACCCTTACATGACTGGTTGAAGGCAGAAAATGAGAAGAATGGAGAGTTCGTTGGATGGGAACCAAGTACTGTCCGTAAGTATCCAGGACTAGCTTGATAACGATAACTTCATAGATGACTAGCTGATACCCGCAGCTTTGTCTGCGTAAATTCTGTTCCCGTTCTCGCTTTCCATGGAAACCAGGGATAAAAATAGCCATGTGATATTCGGGACTGTAATCTATAAGGCTATAAGTAGACAGAGGTGCGGGGCGGTCAAAATGTCCGCGACGCACTCTTATTACTATCACTCTTATTAGAGCAATTAACCCGCGTATATTTGACAAGCGACATGAGTGCGTCGCGGTCATTTCGATCGCCCCGCGCGCCGTCTAGTTATCTCCTAACTATACCAAATTTCAGCCAGATCTGTTCATAAAGTACCTAAACAATATTGAAATATCTTTTCAGCGTACTGCTCTGCTCAGCAACGAACGGCAATGGAAACTTCAGGATTCAACACAAGACTGAGGAAATACGCTTCGCTGGGCTCCAACTAAAGGAATAAAAATATTTATTACTTATTTGTTATTATAAACGTTAAGGAAAAATTGTGTTTCATTTCCCTTTCAACTACTGATGCAATTAGGATGCGTTTAACGCACAATTTTGCATTTAACTAAATGTTCACTCGTGTGATCCGTGCGAAGCATGGTAGTTGAATAGATAAGGATGCGGCCTCTTCTCAGAGGTATCGAGTTCGAATCCGGCCGGAGAGTACCAATGTGAATTTCATTTTGTTGAATATACCCTTAATACACCACTTCTTAGCCCTCCCCCTTCCCTTTAGGGTAAGCAGCGCGTGTGTGACACCTTCAGTGTTTCACCCGTCCCTAGGACACGGTGACTGATTCCCATCAAGTGAACCTTGCGCTTGTCTGTCCCATATTTGGTAATAAAGAAAAAATATATATGCCGACTAAAACCGCATGCCATTTCGGGTCTTCAAGCGCTGTTGTGTAAGGTGAAAAAAGGCATTTTCCTTGCACCCAGGCTTACTATCATCACGAAGAAGTTAAATAACACATAAAATATATTTGTCAATAAGAGTTATTGACAAATATATTTTATGTGTTCAATTAATTTAACGTTTTTTTGTTAGTAGATTCATCTAAGGACAGCCTTTTGTTACATAAGTATGATGATTTTATAATAGTAACAATCTGGATTAATATGTCGTAGAAAGTGAGTCATATGTTTGTGGAAACCTGTTGGTCGTGAGCTCACTCTGAAGAATACGCTGGCGTTTATTTAGTATAAATACCAGTAATATTGTATAACAGCTCGTTCGCCTTTAGACTATCTCCTTGAAATGTTGTTTTTTAGGCTTACTTTTAAATCTTTTTGTTATTTATTTATTTGTTAAAGTAAGCAGGTTTTTGTTATTGGCGATTGTGAAATCGCGTAGGTTAGTTTCTTTTTTTTTAGTATTATATGCTTCTTAATATTTATTGAAACTTTATTTGTATTATTAGGTATTTAAATGTATTTTGCACTTACCCGTACATAGCCCAACGCTCTTTGTCCTAATTAGTCATCTCGGTTTCACCTAGGAAATTAGTTCGCATTTCACATACGTATTTTTAGTTAAGTATAGAGGCAGCAGTTCAGAATATATAATAGTACTAATGTAGCACCAGTTTGAAAATATGCCATTGCAAATATTGCGATATTTTTAATTTTATTAAAAAAAAAACGTATTTCACAATTTGTTAAATATTGAAAAATATTAAATGTTAAATGTTGAAGTTTCTTTTGGGTTTTCCTTCAGTCAAGGTAATCACCACTATATTTATAACTCTTAATAAGAAACAAAGTTGTGCTGATAAAATACATATATTGCTCATGTCACAAGGATTTTTCCTTATAATTTGAGGTAAATCTGTAGGTGCCAGTGAAGCATTCCTTCTAAAAAACATAAACGAGCTATTTTGAGCAAAAAAAAAATTTGTCATGAATGGATATTTGGATTGTTTAAATCCAAATATCCAAAATTATTATTTTAAAGCAAGTTGCTACATTTTAGACCGTCGCACTCGGGCCTGAAGCAATGGAGGCATATACTGGCACGAAAAATATGGATGCTAGCGGTATTTTAGAGTGCCTCCAGATCCTGAAACTTCAAGCCGCTGATAAATCCTTCATAGCTGATGTATCACGGATATGGAACACACTACGGGTTTCTGTCAAAAGAGCTAAAAAAATTGTGTCGTTTAAAAGAACAGCAAGATAAAGATTAGCTAATATTGGTATATCATTAAATTGCAGAAATATGTTCATCTAGAAAACTTTAACTAACCATGGTAAATATCCCGTCAACTATTATGATACACTTCTCATCAGAAAAATCGAAACCACTTAAAAGTTTATGTGTTCTACGGCTTACCATAAAAATGTATATATTTATATAGGAATATACATACGTCAAGTGTCGTTTAATACTGAATGATATGAGGGATTTCAAATTCTAAGCTTAATGTTCTAAATTCAAATTAAATTAGTTAGAACATAAAATTAAATTAGGCCAGATAATATATCATAAAAACTAAAGTGTTTCGATTTTTCTGATGAGCAGTGTAATAACATGCAAAACATTAAAATGCATAAATCATTACAATACAAAAAAATGCAATAAACAAGTACAAATATATTACGTTAATTTAATCTTAAAACGTTGCTTTGTCTTCGAAGTTATTTCATTTATTTATGTTCAATATGTTCATTTCATAATAACATCACATACCATCAACTTTTTATTTATCATCAGTACACACCGTAAGGAATTATTATCCAGACATCCTTGGATTCTCTGCTGGTGAACAGTTTTTATTTTGGTTTTCTTTTATAATATGTACACAATGTACAGACAAGTTTTATTATTCAAATAATGGTTATGATCGAACGTCGAGCGTTGTCGAAATTTATGACTTTATCTTGATGTTTTTATCAAAAACATAAACACGTTACGCTGGCAATTTGATAGCCCTGACAATTTTTATTAAATAAGTTTTAAAAAGTACCTACTTAAGCGTATAAGTGTGTATAATAAAACATATAATAACCAGAAAAACATCTTTTAAAAAGGGGCTTTTGTGTTTCGCAAGTCCTTAATTTATAATTTCGGTTTCTATTAGATTTACTTCAAAGATTCAAAAGTTTTGTAAACTGAATTCTTACTTCTGCTTACTTTTATGCCTCACTTTTGTAACATTACGGCTTTAAATATTAAAGGGCCGAAGATAAAATCAAGTCTGGCTCCATTTGAGACAGTAGGTTAATCACCTGACCATCGATTATGTTAAGTAAATGTCTATACTGTCAGTGTAGTGTTCAATTTATTTGCCACGTTCAGCTTAATTCGCGATAAACAACAGCATTGTATAATCGGATCGTTCACCTTTGATGCGTCTCCTTGACACGTTGTTTTGTTGAACTTTTTTATTTGCCCAGCCTTTGGTATTTATGCATTGATATGAGCTTCGCTTGTTCATTGCCGTTAGTGAAATCGTGGAAGCCTGTAGGTTAGTTTGCATCTTATTACATTGTTGTGTTATATGCATTTTAATGTTTTGCATGTAACTACACTTCTCATCAGAAAAATCGAAACACTTTAGTTCTTATGATATATCTGACCTAATTTAATTTTATGTTCTAACTAATTTAATTTGAATTTAGAACATTAACATTAGAATTTGAAACTCTCAAATCATAAATATGAAACGACATAAATAAATATATAAAATACACATTTTTCTGATAATCATTAGAACACATAAACTTGTAAGGGGTTTCGATTTTTCTGATAGGAAGTGTATTATAATAGTAGACGGGATATTCACCATGTATGTTTGTTTTATTGAGTATCCGATATTTCGGTGCTGTTGCAAGTGCCATGATCACAGATGTAGGTAGGTAGGTACTGATCCTGACTGCCACTTCTAACAGCGCCAAAATATCGGATACTCAATTAAACACACAAACATGGTGAATATCCCGTCAACTATTATACTCGTAATAGTAATTTAAATGACCATGCCAATCCATAATCCTGTTTTATATATTTTTTGTTATTATACTGTGTAGAGGTATTATAGACATTTATGTAGACTAGGCTTCAGTACTAAAATCTGAATGTGTCACGTTAAGTCGTTTAGCTTGTATCGTGTTCTTATTTGTGTGTGTGAAGTAATTCGTGACTGGAAGTATTCCTAAGTTCTAATTAAAGAAACCACATGTTGATAATATTTAATGTATGTAATAGTTATGGTACTAGGTTTTAAAGTGATTATTTAAAATAAACTAACATACATTACATTGTTAAAAGATCTTTTATTTATGAAGGCAATCAATTGACTGTTTCTTGATTATTTTCTTTGTTTATTTTTATTTATTTATTTTATTACTTGATAAGTCTTGAATATTTATTGAACTGCATGTGACAATTCAACATCCCTAAGGATTTACGAACTCCCTAAAATTTTCTGATACGCAATATCATTATTATCAGGAAGTACCTCACACTTTCAGTGGATAAAAAATATTTACTTCAATTTTTAAAAATTATAAGTAGGTATTTAACATATTTTATGACAATACCAAAGCAATCAAATCTTTAAAACTTATTTAAAGCTGTTCAGGTTGACTTATTGTTTTTTTATACTACTAAGGTGGCAGATAAGCACACGGCCCACCTGATGGTTAGCGGTCACTACGGCCTATGGACGTGTGTAACACCAAAGGAGTCACACTCGCGCTGCCGACCCTAAATGATTACATCATTCGCTTAATTCAATATAAATCTAACCCTTACAGTATGTCCTATACCTACCTTAAAATAATTGACCTTAATCTCGATCTATTGTAGTTACCGCACAAGCTGTCCTCGCTCTTCAAGTTGTTTTTGATCTAATCTGGACTTGTTTATCGTGTTGACAGCTTCATCCATACAATCATACATTCATACCAGTCAGCGGTAGTGACCGGTGAGGCTGTGTAGTGTGCATAGGTGCGTGTTCTGTCTTAAGATATTATTGTGAAGTGGTTATATAGATATTTCTTTTACGTAGGTACTCATCGTTTTTAGGGTTCCGTAGCCAAATGGCAAAAAACGGAACCCTTATAGATTTTTGATAATAAAGTTCGAATGAATGTTGAGTTAGATTACTAGCTACAGTTCAATGGTAAAAAATTGACGATGAATGGCACAGATTTCAAACTTGAATATTTTATTAAAAATTGTTTATTGTGATCTAAGTTTAAAAATATTTTAGTAGACGTATTAGCTTTTTAAATATATTTTTTAATTTTAATTTTTTAACTAAACAGCAAAAACAGTTTCATTAAAAAATTAAAATAATTATGCTCAAAAATTAATTTAAAAATCTGAAAATGATCATAAATTTTGACGCTAACTATAGATCCGTTGATAAAAATATCTGAGTACATCAGTGTATACTACATCTAATTTGAATATTACTTATTTTCAGGTGAAAATGAACATAACTACAAAACTTGCCCTACTGGGCATTATCGCGTCTATTTTCATTGACTTTGGGCAAGGACTGACGGTAGATAGAACTGTAGATGAGGCTGCAGGAAGAGAATACATGAGATCTTTGAATGAGCGGACAGCTAAAGCGTCAAATAAGAAAACGTTAGCGGACTGGAACTATGAGAGCAACATTACGAAATATAATGAGGAATTAACTGTAAGATATTTTAATTATTACTTTAACTTCTTTTATACTACTTAGATGGCAGACAAGCACACGGCTCACTCGATGGAAAGCGGTCATCGTGGCCAATGGACGTGTGCAACATTAGGGGCGTCACAATCGAGGGGTAGGAAGAGGGATTTGGAGGGATGGGGGGTTGGGTGAGGTTTGTAGGGTAGGATTGTGGGTTGAGGGGGGTTGTGAGCTCTGGCTACCCTATTTACCGCCCGGGAACTTAATACGATGGGTATTATGGCAGCGGTCTTCTGTGGGGCGAAGGTATTACCCCATTCGGACTGCTCAATTCGGTCATGTCCTACCTCCCTCTACTCGTCAACTTAAGCTTAATTTCAAATTAGTCATGATAAGATTCTTAATATATTAAAATTCAAACTACATTTTGTCCAAATATACCCCTTAAAAATGCGAATACTATGACTTTTCTAATCTTAACGTTGTCATATTCGATAGCAGAGGCACTAACAGGTAAAGTATTGTCTATAAAAAGTATGAATCTCTTGAATTATTGCTAAGCGAAAAACTTGAGAATGACTGCACCGAGTTGTACGTGTGCTACGTCAATTGACGATGACTAGATAAGTCAAAGTTTTGTTATCTTTCCACTTAATCCATACAAAAACACGTTTTTAAATGTGTTTCATATCCAATTTAGTCAAGTTTAGTTTAGTAAAACAACAACATGTTCATAGAATCTCACCAGTGAGCTCTAATATCATATAGCATATTGTTTTAGTTACAAGTTGCTTTAGAAGTGGCTGAAGAAAAGAAAAAGAACTGGATGGAAACGATGAAGTATAATTGGAACGATTATAAGGATCCGGACTTGAAGAGGATGTTCAAGAAGTATTCCATACTTGGCACTGCAGCTTTGCCCGAGGATATAAACAAGAAATTGCTTTCTGCGATTAGTAGCATGCAGACAAATTATGCTAAGGCCACTATCTGTGATTTTAAAGAGAGATCAAAGTGTGATCTACATGTGGAGCCAGGTGAGATTTTGAGAACTTTTTATACTATAGTCCTTAATAGTCTATATCTTCAAAGAGGTTTAATACAGATCTACAGATTCTCACGCTTTGCCCTCCTCTTTGCTTTACAGATTTAAACGAACTTTTTATACTATTATTAAATCCTCCATACAAGTCCGAGTCACCTTAAATTTACAATCAGTTGCTTATTAGATCAACTGAGCCTTGTTTCAATTAACTAATTAATGATAGCCTCTATATAGAACCAAACCACAGATGATTGAGAATTTGAACTACTTCATTATTATACCTACTTAAATTCTTTTTGGTTCAATGCTGTCCAATTTCCATTTCAGAGGTCACAAAGATTTTTGAAGAAAGTAGTAATGCTGACGAGCTAAAACACACCTGGCTTGAATGGCATAAAGCTGCTGGTGCAGTTTCTAGGGATAACTTCACTGAGTACGTGGCGCTGTATAATGAGGCTGCTAAACTTAACGGTATGTATTATAATAGCTCATAAATCAGCAAGAATAAATGTTACAGATCATTCCAGCTCTGTTGCAATAGTTGTAATACAATTTTTTAGTAACTCATCATCAGATCTTGAATTGGTAACAGAAAACTTTTACTCGTGATAGAAATTTGATGGCACTTTGTCACAAAATTCGGCCGGGTAATCCAATCTCGGTTGGATTGCGTTCAGGGATCAGCAATTGCATAGCCGGACAGGGGGGATTGTGGTCGCAGCACTAGTAGGACCGGTGAGTGTCACGCGGTGCTGCGACGACAATCCTCTTTTGATGAGGCTGTCAAGCTGAGTGCCACCATTGTTAACATGGTACGTGTATGTAAATGTTGACTCTCTTTCCTGAGACTTTACCTTCAGCTTACCGTCAAGCGAGGTGAAGTTAAATTGTCATGTCCTATAGGTAAAAAAAGAAAAAAAAGAAAGACCTGTCAAATAAAATATAAAAATAAAAATCGGTCCCAGCTGATTAGAAATGCGACAAAAAGGCGAAGTAGGTTAAAATGGCGCTAAAACCAAGCAATTGTTAATATCCAAGAACATTAATATCTACTAACAAAATTCCGAATGGGTGTGATAGAAAATATTGTAAATTGTCTTCAGATTTTAACAGCGTCTTTAATTCCAGGCTATGCTAGTGTCGCTGAGTGGTGGCTGGACAATTACGAAGAGGCAGATACTGAAAGTCAGTTTATAGAGCTCTGGAGTAATATCAAACCATTATACCAACAAATACACGCCTATGTGCGAAGGCTTCTGCGACTCAAGTATGGCGAGGATGTAGTCTCGTCTAAAGGGCCTATTCCTGCTCATTTGTTGGGTAAGCACCTGATCGTTACCTTTTTTAATTTAAGTTATACTAACTCAAGAATGAAAATTGTTTCATAAATGAATGAAATTTTTAAGCAATTGCATGCTAACTATTTCCAATGATTTTCTGGTCGGAAAAAATGATCATACAGGACAGGACTTGAACCCGTAACCAGTCCCTTACAGGGGGAATGCTCTGACCAACTGAGCTCCCTGGAACCATCCTAGATGCTCGAAATTTTTCCGATATATTCTACGGCTTAGGGCGCCGGTGGAGCGACGGCTGCGGAGCGAGGACTGGTCACGGGTTCAAGTCCCGTTCTGGATGATCATTTTTTCCGATCAGAAAATCAATGTTTCATAAATGTTACGCGAGATAAATATTAGTAATTAAAAAAATGCAAATAACATTTTTAATGTCTTCTTTACTTTAGCATTTATCGGGCATTATCGAAATCTTTCCGACTTGCTTTTATTCATCATCATCCTAATGTTAGTCCCGGTCGCATCCGAAGTTCTCACCTTGGAGTCCAGAGCCTGTTTCTTGACTTCTTTTTTTTTTGCTTTACATGATCTTTTACATCCATAGAAGTGAGATCACGCGCGTGTGTCAACTTCTACTTGATTTTATTCGTACCCTACCTAACTTTACAGGTAACATATGGGCACAAAGCTGGCACAACGTGGAGAAATTTAGCAGGCCATACCCCGACAAATCAGAAGTTGATATTACGTCTAACCTCATCGCTCAGGTACGTTCATTATCCTCTCTTTTCTACTCTCTCCTCTCTCATTGACTCCTTCTAAATTCTATTTACTTCTTTGTTTTGCAGAACTACACAGTCTTACAGATGTTTAAAGTTGCGGACGAATTTTTCACTTCTCTTAATTTGACTCCTATGCCTGACTTGTTTTGGGAGCGTTCTATCATCGAGAAACCTAATGACGGACGTGACCTGGTCTGCCATGCTTCTGCTTGGGACTTTTATGATGGAGAAGATTTTAGGTAAGAAGTGATTCCTATCAATTTTCAATGGCTTGAAGATCTTGCTTCAACTTCACAACACATTAATATCTGTTACTATTATAAAATTGAAAATTATCTGTGTATCTCCTTTGTATGTACATTAGAGGTAGATAGTTTAAAAATACTTGCGTCATGTTAAATGAACGATTCTGAACATAAAAATATTTATTTTTGGAATTCGCAATGGACTCAAAAACTGAACGAATTTTGGTGCGGTTATTTTTATTAGAAACACGATCTTTCTGTCAGACTTAGAATGTCCGTATTTCATGCGGGTGGAGTCGCGGGTAACAGCTAGGTTTCCAATAAATAAACTTAAATTAAACCTGAATAATAATAGTACTATGATAGTAGCTTTATAATAAGAAGTATTCAATTTTGCGACACTGAAATTATGTCCAATGTCATTGTGGCTTATTATAACAAAACACAATAATATACTTCAGAATCAAACAATGCACAGTTATCACCGACGAGTTCTTCAAGACCACCCACCATGAGATGGGCCACATCCAGTACTACCTGCAGTACAAACACCAACCCTCAATTTATAGGGATGGCGCTAACCCAGGTGAGTACAATCCTACAAGTTTGCTAGCTTATTTTTGCCCTTTTTTCAACAACTCCCCAATTTGGTCAGTGTATACTCTGCGAGGTCGACCCCAGGCCTGCATGCCCACTTACATGTGCCTTACATAATTTTATTTGGTGTAGTGACAGACAACGTTGACACCTGGCGAGCGAAGTGAACACAACTCACAACAACAACAAAATTAATTTACTTTATATACACTAGATGGCGTTAGTAATTCTCTGTTGTGAAACATCTTTTTTATCTTGTGAAGTACCAAAAAAGCGCATTGAAAATGGTTTTCATATTCTTGCAGGTTTCCATGAGGCTGTCGGTGATGTTATTTCCCTGTCTGTGGCCACACCAAAGCACTTGAGAAAGGTGGGACTTTTGGAAGATGGGCCTGAGGATGAGGAATCAAATATTAACCAACTTTATAAAACGGTAAATAATTGAATTAAGAAAATTACTGATAATGTTTTTCAAACTTATATTATTTTTTAGTTCTAAAGAGCAGTGATAGATGGCGTTAAATGTTAGAGTTCAAATTCGGTTTCATAATCTTTTTTTTTATTGGTGATAGGCTCGCGTTTGACCACAATCTCACCTATTGGTAAGCGATGATGTGGTCGACGGTAGTCTACCAGGAACTTAAAATCACGTCAGTTACCATGTTTGTGATATATCATATAATCAATTATCTCCAAACCTAGTTCTTATAAAATTCACTTCAAGTCTCTTCAAGTTCTAGTCCAGGCTTTCACTATGCTGATTATCAGTTTTGTAATTTGTCTTAAAATTTTGACCATTCCAGGGTCTTGAAAAGATTGTCTTCTTACCATTCGCCTACCTCCTGGATGTATTCCGTTACGGCGTCTTCCGTGGAACCACTACCAATGAAGACTATAATTGCCACTTCTGGCAGCTAAGAGACTCCATCCAAGGCATTGAGCCTCCCGCACCACGGTCCGAAGATGATTTTGATCCTGCTGCTAAGTATCATGTTTCTGCTGATGTTGAATATGCGAGGTGAGTGTTCCGTTTCTTGACAAGAACAGCATTTAAGTATAGTCCAAGTAGATTGATTGAATTTTAGCTAAGGAAATTTGCCGGTTTCTGAATAAAATTGAGAAATGCTGATTTACGTACAGTGCACAGTACAAAACTGCCAAAGGCTTACAAATTAAAAAAAATCTGCTTAGTTGATTTTCTATAAATTTATTGAGTTCTGTATACGCTTATCGGCCCATAAAATATCTCTTATACCTATGTCATTTCCATTCAATGGTTGTCTAGGAAGAGATTCTGAATTTATACAAAGACACTATTTATAAGATAGCAAGTTTTATTTTATTTTGGATTGTGGACAGTTCGTGTTTATTACCTATTGTGATTTTATTTACACCTTGCGTTAAATGCATATCATCAGATGACGACACATGTTGCATTACTATGCATAATTTGTTTAACATCAAGCCAGGTTTCAAATTTATAATGTGATTCACTGTTTCAGGTATTACATCTCGTTCATCATTCAGTTCCAATTCCACAAAGCTCTTTGCCAACTTGCTGGTGAATACAGCAGCGGTGACGCCACCAAAACATTATCTAACTGTGATATCTACAAAAGTGTTGATGCTGGACAGGCATTGAGGTTAGTTTTATCCTTTATGTGAATTGGTGATTTAACAATCAAAAATTAAGATTATTATAGAATGACTGGACCCACTTTAAATAGCGGTAGATCATCATCTAAGTCGCTGGGCCTAAGGCACTTGTATACCGGTGCGGTGGGTGCCGAGAAAATGACCAATGTTGACTATTTTCGTGCTGGAAAAACGCAAGGAAAATAATGATCGCGTGTGAATGAAAGAAATCCATATATATGAATAGTTTGTCACCTGATCATACATGCCAGTGAGACTCTCTCTCCACTTGTTCTGACCTAATGCCAAGGGCTACTAAAGATAATGTTTTCGATACTATAAGCGACTTTATTAGCAATCTCGCCGAGCGGATCAGGCATTGTAGTTATTTTGTTTAGTGATGCACTTTCTGTACAAATATTAGTATAGTTTCAGGAAAGCGCATCACAAAACAAAATAACATAAGTATCGAAACAAATTTCCAAAAAATGTAAAATAAAACATACAAACATTTTTTTTAGTAAAATGCTCCAGCTTGGTTCATCGAAACCTTGGCCTGATGCAATGGAGGTGCTAACTGGTACAAGGAAGATGGACGCGAGTGGGGTGCTGGAGTACTTCAAGCCTTTATACGATTGGTTAAAAACAGAAAATGAGAAGAATGGAGAGTTTGTGGGATGGGAATCTAGCACTGTCCGTAAGTATTAAACATGGAACTATTTCAAAGGAAAATGATTTTTTTTGTACATTTTTAATAAATAAATCCGTGTAAGTGAAGTCGAATTATAATTGTAAGGTTACCTTAAATAGTTTCCTATATTTGTGTTGATTTAATGTTTAGAAAGTATTTAAGGGTTATGAAGAAAGTACTTAATGTTTATTTTTTTTCTTTTTTCAGCCTACTGTACAGCTGAGCAACGAACAAAAATGGAAACTTCTGGTTTTAATGCAAGACTGAAGAATTATGCTTCGTTAGATAGTAACTAAACAAAATTTATTTATCTGCTGTAATTATAATTAACAAAGAGAAAATGCGTTTTATTTCAATTAAGACGCACTTCGTCATTGGATGCAGTTCATGCAGTAACTTAAAAACCTTAAAATCTATTCTAATTTGGAGAAATGAAAATATATAAATGGGTGAAATGACTCACCAAGGTTAGGTTGATCAACTGCCCGAGCGTGTTGGTCTTTCTATTGGACATTCATAATAATATGCGTACATAATGCTCACGTCTTTTTCCCTGCGGGGTAGGCAGAGACAACTAGTAATGACTTTTCATAGCGTAAAAATTAACATTCAGGACGTAAATCAAACCAGCCATAGTGACTTACGCTGATTTAAATTTTTTAAATTTAAACTCAAAGTTTTAAAGCTGAGTTAGAAAAATCTAACCGTGCAATTCCAGAGTGACTAGACGGCTCTCAATGGCAGGAAGTCGCACAATGAATGTGGCGTAAGGCACAGCCCTGACCTGACCAAGTGACTGATTTTTCGCTACTTTTAAATACAATTTTGCTCCTGCAAACGATATTTCGAAATACCAAGAGAAGTTTGAATGACAATGTTCATCCTCAGCTATAGATGTTCTATTTCACGAAGGTGGTTGAGCTGTCATTGTAGTAAAACATTATATAAACACATTGCTTTTAAAATGAATTACTTGCAATGCAATTATTGTTCTATACTACTGCTACATGAATTTCTTTTAACGTGATATGAACTTTCGCACACACATTTACCTACGCGTATTTACAAGATAAAGGTACTATTTAATTATTCACCCGCCTTCGTGAGATACAATATTATTATATATCTTCTATAGTAATTTCGTTTAAACCTGCTTCAGTGAAATTACGTTTTTAAACCTGATTTCAAAACTTACTGAAAATTATATACCTATATTAATTTTTCAAAATCTTGATTGTGATCTTCGTCAAAATAAGTAATTTAATTTGATAATCTCACGATAGGGCAGGTAGATTTTATTTTGACAGATCGTACCTACCAAATAACAAAATACTTTTTCAATTTTTCCTTCGTTCGAACGCGTATTCCGTTTTCATAATTATCTAATCTGTTATTTGGTTTGCTTGGCGTTCACTGGAGCGACTGCCATCTGAAATAATCGCCACAATGACAACAACACTAGCAGTTTAAAAAAAATGGAGTGTAATTTATCAAACCACCATAGAAAACCGGAAACGTATTTGGTGTACCTACGAATAGAATTTGACACTAACCATTAGATCAATGTCACATATAATATTTTTGCCAAGGTAATCTTAACCCAGTTATTACGAACGAGTGTCACTGTACCTACTTATAATTACAATAACGTCATTGAGTTAGGTTAGGTAGTTGTCATCTTATTCAGAACTATTTTATATTGTACGACATAATATACCTATATGAGTATAACTGCCTGAGGTACATAAACATACATAAACTCACGCCTATATCCCCGAAGGGGTAGGTCCCACATTTCGCCAGTTTATGTTTAGGTCCCAAAGTAATAGGTGGCGAGCCTATTGCCATTAACCGGGCACTTATAAACCTGCGATAAATACACACATAACTTCGAAAAGCATAAAAAAGTCATTAGTGTGTGCCATGGTGAACCTGGAATCGAAACCTCGTCTCAGCAGTCCATTACCCAGACCACTAGGCTACCGCGGCTATTGTTATGCCTAAGGTTAGCTTATACGGGAAAATGTATTCTAGATGCGCCGAATGAGTTTTTACCCGACTGCATCAGCGAGGGTAGTGTGTTTCTTTTTTTTTATGTCGGTCACGTCAACATGACTTCAACTCGCCTGATGGTGAGCTGAAGGCAAAGTCTCTGGAATGGGAGTCACCATTGCTAACACCGATAGTGCCACAATGGTGGCACTCAGCTTGATGGCCTCATCAAATGCTTTTTCGGGACTGTATGAAGAAGGAGCTGGTAAAGAATTCCAGGTTTTAATAGTGCGGTAAAGAAAAGAGGCACGTTTGTAGATATGTTGTATACCTATAATGTAGTTTACTTTGTTCTCCTCATAAAGGATTTCGATGCATAGGTATGTACATAAAATGTGAACAGTGTATGGTACACTGGCTTTTTGGCCCCAACAAAATGTATTTTACCAAAAATATTTTTACTCAAAGTTATCGAGTAGGATATCAAAACGAAGGAAATTGGAAGGAGATTACGAAAATATACACGAACTTTGTCGTTTGTTCAAGATTTTTGCATCAAGGTACCTATGCCTTCCTGTTTACTTAGTGATGATATATCGACACAAATAGTATATCAATACATACCTATATATAGCAACTACATGCATATAAACACATGTATTGTAATCTGCCAAAGCCTATCATGACAATAACTTATCATCAACAGATCATTACAAATTGTCTTGATTGAATACTAGCGATGACATCACACAAGTGAACGATTGCTCGGATTTACTTATCTCCAATCAGATGACTATAATATAAACCAATTAATGACAACTACATAAAAAACTGTTTAGCTTTTACACGCTACCAAGAATGGTTTGATAAAAGATTCTTATAATGTGCGTCGTCATTGTTTTGTTTAGTTTAGTTAATAACTTTGGCATAGAGACTGTATTTGTATACCAGTGGTGGCAAACAAGCACACGGCCCACCTGATGGTAAGCGGTCAACGTGGTCTATGGACGTGTGCAACACCAGGGGTGCACAGTAACTGCCAACTATGTAGCGGAGGGCGGGGTAGGGGGGTTGGGAGAAAATGGAGGGGGATTAGAGGGTGGTGGAGAGTTTTTTTATACTACGTGGGTAGGCAGACAAGCACACAGCTCACCTGATGGGAAGCGGTCACCGTGGCCTATGGAGTTTCTGTGCTGGCCCCGTAGACAAGTGTCAGTGTATTCCATAGCGTAAATCGCTACGGAATAGAAACGATTAGGTCGACCAATCACATCCAAGCTCGTCGCCGGCGTATAATGCGCGCGCCGCGGCGGAATCACGAGCTGGAGTGCGATTGGTCGACCTAATCTATTCTATTCGATACGATTCGATAGCAATTTAGACTTTTGCCACTTGGCTACGGGCACAGATAACGCAGGAGACTTTGGTTTCCCCGCTGGCAGCACAGAATCCCTCCAGTGAGATCTGCCTACTCTACTTACCGCCGGGAACACAACACGATGGTTATTCTTAAACGTGCTATGTGTAATGTACGGGTGGTCTAGGTATTTCGAATACGCGTACAGCTGGGAATCAGCCCGCGTACAAAAATTGTGTACGCGTACTGTACGGACTATCGTAATTGGAACGCTCAGTCCGTACAAAATTTAAAGGAAAAACCATTCAATTTAGGTTTATAAGTGCCCGGTTAATGGCAATAGGCTCGCCACCTATTACATTGGGACCTAAACATAAACTGGCGAAATGTGGCTGCTAGCACCTCTGCCTACCCCTTCGGGGATATAGGCGTGAGTTTATGTTATGTTATGTTATTCAATTCACACTTCACACGGACCCAGACGACCTGTTGTCAGCAATCTCCAATTCCTTAACCGTGAGATCAACATTTAGGAAGCAAGTACTCGAAGCGTAAAAAATATACAATAATTTACATAATATTCTCACAATGGCTTCTTAAAAATGATCAGTCACATTTTTTGTTGGTAGTTTTTGCGTTTAATTTTTTCCGGTCCACTTGTTTATTTGACAAGGACTCTTAACTCGCTATTGTTAATAATTATTGTTATAAATGAATGTGGTGGACTTATGCAAGTGGTGGTGCTGTATGGTCATTTGTTAAAAGTGACTCGAATGCGAGATGATTCTGTTTTGTGAAGTGATTTATGAGATTGTATGTGGTTCTTTCAAGTTTGTATAAAGTTGGAAATTGTGTATGATTTTATTTGTTGAAGCGGATTTGACATGAATGTCTATTCTATATCTATATTATTATAAAATGATAAGGTAGCTGTGAAAACAATTTTATTCTGAATACAATTTTTTTTTTTGGAATTGTTGTGTTGAATTTTGAATCCTTTTGCGAAGTGCACCAATTGAGAAGTGAGAAGTGCACCAGTTGCTAAGTGTACCATATATGAGAAGTGCACCAGTTGCTAAGTGTACCATATGAGAAGTGCACCAGTTGCTAAGTGCACCATTTCAGCATGGTGTACAAGTTGAGAAGTGCACCAAATGCGTCAAACCCGTCTTGTCTATGTGTCAGTTTGTCTGTTTGTTAGATAGACGCAAAACACTTGAATTTTTTTTTGTTAGAAAGGTCTTGGTCATTGGTTAAGTAGAAACGCAGATATGACCAAAAAACGATCACAGATATTCATGTAGGCGGAGCCGCGGGTTACAGCTAGTAGTTTTTTAAATTTGATTGATCATTTTTTACGGAGTGCAACTGCAGCTGTCTGACCTCCCAACTCCGAGAGGAAAACCTGCGCCAGAGTCTTGTCCATTCATCACTTATGCAATTTACCGGCTTTCGAGTGAGTTCGGCTTGGGCTCCTAAGATCATGTGGTAAGCTCCATACACACCCTCACTTGGCAATCATTGTCATACATAAATAGTTGCTATGAAAATATACGCAGGTATTCCAAAAGTGTGACTATGTCAAGGTCTTTCAGTTAATTCAGCGAGAGGCTTAGAGAGCGTGGGAGTGAACTATGGACTCGTACAAATACATCAGAATCAGAATTTGAAAAAATGTTAAAGGTATAAATATATAATAGGTATATGATAACTTTAAGTGTGACGCCCCTGGTGTTGCACACGTCCATAGGCCACGGTGACCGCTTCCCATCAGGTGGGCCGTTTGCTTGTCTGCCACCTAAGTGGTATAAAAAAAATCGAATCTATTTCAGTCGAGGACTGTAGTAGCCATTAAACATTAATGATTAATGATAATCAATGACGGGATATGACTACTTAAGTCAGCATCGAGAATTTCAAATAACCAGGCCTCAAATAGCTTAGTTGGTAGAGTACCTATTAGTGCCAAGAACTACAGTGGTTTCAAGTTCCGTTCTGGATTTAGACTTTTCCTAATTAATTCAAACATATGTGTGTTGTTACATAACATACATAAACTCACGTCTATATCTCCGAAAGGGTAGGCAGAGGTGCTAGCACCCACATTTCGCCAGTTTATGTTTAGGTCCTTATGTAATAGGTGGCGAGCCTATTGCCATTAACCGGGCACTTATAAACCTGCGATAAATATGTGTGTTATGTGTTGTTATGTGTTGTTAAGAATTAGGTCGATAATCTTAAAATAATCTGTCACCTAATTACTTTATTTCTATATACTGCAGAAGAGAATTGTATTCAGTATCTCATTTCATTCCATCCAGATACATTATTTTGAATTTCAAGAAAAGCCCAATCCTCAAGTATTTTGTGCCAATTATAATTTAAATTTTATTTTCATGTTTATAAAGTCTATTTTTATCCATTGCTCTGTCCAATGGATCTCTATATTTTATCCAATGTTCTACTCCGCAGTGAATATGCCACCAGTCATAGTCGGTAATTAGAATGCACAACACATCTTATAACCTAATCTGTACATCATTACCCAGTCAGACTCTCAATGTTATTATACTTTTTTCATCAAACATGGTACGTAACAAAATTGTAGTAAAATTGCACAAACATTTAGTTATAATAGAAAAATTGTATATTCATTACGCGCACGACTGAACGCTAACCTCAAACATCTTGCAAGGTTATTTATCTAACCACATTTGACAAATTTGAACCTAATCTTATATACGTTAAAGTCCATATTCGAGTTAGTTATTTGGATATTGAACTGCATAATATTTTTAACAATAGTTTCGGACAAAAAAGATATCATAAGGGTTAAATATTTAATTGCTATGTTCCTCATAGCAATAAAATATTTAACCCTTTTACCACCCACCTAACCTTGGTCAAATAAAATTTTTGAACAAGGTTAAAATTCAGATTAGTTACCTAGAATCACGTGGCTGTGAACTTCATTAGACCTAACATGATTTTTTAGTCAAAGTCAAAGTCAAAGTCAAAGTCAAAAATCATTTATTCTGTATAGACCATTTTAGGCGGCACTTACAAAACGTCAAAATTATAAATATTTAAAACAGACCTGAGAAGACTCCGGCAATAAACTCAGCGGGCTGTTTTTTTTTGGTCTATTTACAACAATTGCCTTAGTCTAGATACAGTGTTAGTTCGAGTAACATAGTTGAGTGAACAGTTCATTTAGTTTCATTGAATAGATTTTTACTGGTGAAATTCAGTTTTAGCCCCTAAGCCCCCAGTTGTAATAGTCGCATATACGTTAATGGTTTCACTGGAGCCAGAAAAGCTGAATTGTGAATCCTCCAAAGTGAAATCAACGCTGAGATTATGAACGTTCAACTGATTTGGTCATTCCTGACATTCATGACCTTTAGAAACCCTTGTAGGTAAGTGATGTAATTATGCTAATTTTTTATTTATATTGGACACGTCAACATGACTTCCCCTCACTTGATGGTAAGCTAAAGTAAAGTCTCAGGTAGTTTTTAATTGTGTATCATCGGTAACTCAATATTTGTACGGGAATTAGGTTTGTCCTTTGGAACATACATACATTAGTCGATGTTAAGTAGGTAATCTGCAAGTGAAATTATTGTCAACCAATAACCTTGTCTGGCTCTTTAAGTTTCCACTGGTCTTTATTTACCCAGTTGTAACTCACCCCATATAAGGTTATGGTGACCACACGTATGTCAAGGGCGTACATACATGTCTCAACAGTTTTATATTAAAAAATGTCCTTGCAAGTGCTGTGTACGTAATGTGTCACTTGCTACGCAGGGTACATACATACATATTTATAATGTATGTACAGTTGGATAATTCCCACGGTGAAACTGGCACAATGGGAAAATTGCATATCGTTATTGCGGATATATCTGTTAGTTGTTGAAGTTTATACTATGGCTAAACTAAACATTACCGATCCACCAACCGCATTAGGCCAGCGTGTGTGGATTAAGGCCTAAACCCTCTCAGCTCTCTCGTTAGACGAGAGGAGACCCGTGCCCAGCAGTGGGACATAAATGGGTTGCTATTTTAACTAATCATATCTCATCATTACACAAACCAGAGAAATAATAAGTTGAGGTGAATTGGGTAACCTTATACCCCGGTAATTGAGAATCGAGAGGGCGTGCGTTTTTAGTCGGTTCGATTCTGATATAACCACCCCCGACGGACGACGGGGGTTGTATCCGTGAGGATTTCCGTACGATAAAAAAAATTGAATTTTATAATTAAGTTATTAAATTAATTTTTGAAAAGAAGGTTTCTAGTAAGCGCATAACCAGACAAATCAAATGAGCTCAAACATGACGGGTTTATCATGTTTAGTTCAAAAGTTGCTATGGCCACTTACCTTTGCCATTTTCAGACCCTGGATGACAAATGAATGAGTCGACTCTCGATTGTTTTTTATTTAATCCAGGAGTTTTGATGGACACCTACAGACTACATCATCAGACCAGTCAGGGAGGAAACACTAGTCAAACGCGGGCCTTAAAAGATACAACATGTAACAGCCCGATAAAATAATTACAACTGAATTTAGTACCTCCTCTTTTTAATCGGTTAAAATTATGGAACTTCTTCGGATAAATAAATCTATTTGTGTTGAGATAAGCATGTTTCTACTACTATCTACACATGAATAGCTATCTTTACTCATGTGCTATCTATCTATAACTAATGTAAAATTGCCAAGAGCTGCGTCCATACAATGGAGATATTTAAAAAATTCTTAGGTTATGATGTTATATTATGAACGATTCTTAACTGATTATTTTGGAATTCTTGTGTTTGTTTGTTCGCGAGGGACGCAAGAACTATAAACGGATTTTCATGCGCTATTTCGGGATGGTTGGTTGGTTAAGAAAAAACCGGAGATATTGACCAAAGTAAAATATTTTTATAATCAATCGCATGCATGGAAATAAGCTACTATGAGCTCGGTATTAAGCAATTTGTATATAACAAGCAGTGACAATTGACATGCAAAGTGCGTCGTATGTGCGCTAAAGAAAGTGATAAGAGTGAAAGTGCTGATAACGTAGTGTTACGTACTGAAGATATGTCCAGGAAGTCATGACCTACTGCTTTGTTATCGTCTCCTGGTACCTGTGTCAGCCTTTGTTTACTTAATTATTAACTATTTTAATTTTAACCAAAAAACTAAATATTTCACATCTTTTTTTTTTTATATAGGATACGTCAAAATGACTCCACCTCGCCTGATGGTAAGCGAAAGGCAAAGTCTCAGGACTGGGGCCACCACCACATACACCGGTAGTGCTACAGTGGCGGCCCCCAGCTTGACGGCCTCATCAAATGCTTTTTCACGCCCCGCTTAAAGGCCCCGGGACTATAGGAAGAAGGAAACACATGCGCTGGTAAAGAATTCCAAGCCTTTATGGTGCGGCAAATAAAAGAGGCACCGAACCGCTTGGTTCTTGATGGAATTGATGCCACCGTGTGCGATCGTTGTGAGATCGTTTACAAAAAACGATAAACACGCCCAGTAACTGTTTTCGAAACCGTTTTAAAACTAAGGTGTACCCAAAGGACGTAAAATCCCAGCTGTAATGAGTTATTTGTTATATAACCCGCTACACTCTCGTGTTGTGCAATGTAAGTGTGCACCCAGCCTAACATCGTTTGACAATTAACGATTACATGAAAGCGTTTTGACATTTAAATATTTTTGACGCTTTGCGCTCATGGAAAATTAGGAAAGTTGGACTATTTGGCGCCAACGCGGAAAAAGTCACATCGGGGCATTGTATCATTTTCTAAAATTAGTGTAAAATGTATTTACTATGTGTAAAAACTACTATGTGGATTTTTAAACATAACATCTTCGACAACGTGCACTAGTTTGGGAAAGTGGTATATTACCGTGAATTGTGCTTTTCAACGTTGATTCCAAAACTCCTTAGAAGCCTCTAGTAAAGTCTCCACTATTTTACTGGGGCAAGACTATGAAGGAAGACTGACTTGACTATTGACTATGAAGACCTTGACTGTGACTAAATGACGAAAACGCTGCATAATACAGTTATATGCAAATTATAATACTTGTTTGTGGCAAATTGCGAAGCAAAGAAGCCATTAAAAAAAGTTGGACTAGGTTGGACTGCATAATATAATGGACTAACTGTGCACTGCGGTTTCACCCACAGAACTTGGTTCTATACAAATGGCCACCACGAGAGGTGTCCACCAGTGTTCCACCCTTTTCGGATTTTCATAGCATGATGTTGAATAACTAAAATGTGTTTTAATAAAGAATTCCAAGTGCTTAGACAGATGGACAGGTACCTAACACTTTATTTTTAAACTTTATGCGGCAAAAAAAAACCGACTTCAACGGACCAAAATTGAAATGGAACCACACAGAAAGTACCAGCTATCAATTAAAAAGTAATCATCGAAATCGGTTCACCCAGTCAAAAGTTCTGAGGTAACAACCAGAAAAAAATACAATCGAATTACGAACGTCCTACTTTTTGATATCGGTTAAAAAGAATAGAAAAGTGAATTATTACAATGGTTTTTTTTTAATTTCTTAGGAAAACCATGGCAACGTGGTCATGCAATAATTTGGTTGTTTATCAACCATGGTCTATTATTCAATGACGTCATACTATTCATCTTTTAATTGTATTAAAAATGTAATTAATTAGTAATAGTGCCATAATTATCTTATAATTTGACATTTCATGGTGGACGAAGGTTGTCATGGTTACCTCTGCCATTGGTTCACCGTAGCTTATTAATACCGAAATGGTAAGATAACCACCTTAATATAAAAAATAATAATAGTATTATGGAACACACGTGACGAATGGGCAGTCACCACATCAAGCATTTGAGGGGGCGAGTAGATACAGGGTGCGAATTTCATGGGATCATTGTGTTCTGACCTTATAATTACAGTACCCCATGTCATGCAATGTCTATGAGCAAATAAGGATAAGAGGTCAGACGATAGTCACTGCCGTAGACGTCACAGTAAATTAAATAATGGAAAGAATGAATAGGATAGCGGACTTTGGACTGCAAAGAGGACACTTTGGATGCCAGAAAGATTAGCGTCCTAATGAAGAAGAAAATTGTAGGAAGATAAAAGATAAAGGGGTTTTTTATATCACCTAGGAGGCAGAGAAGCACAAGGAACACCAGATGGGAATTAGTCATCGTGGCTAGACGTTTGCAACATCAGGAGCGGGATACTCGGCTTCAGACCCTGTATAAACCTTCTTACGTCCTTCTTAAAGGACCCCTTATTGTAGATGCTAGGGAGAACCACAGCAGGAAATTCATTCCACAGCCTAAGCGTGCACTTAACAGCCTAAGGGTGCAACACAATACAGCAAATGTTTACTGGGTAAAGATCCCAAATATTATTGGAAACATTCTATTCGGAAGTAATTTTCTGGTAATCTGCCAATTTTGCTTAGACCCTTTTATTTGTCGATGTACTATATCAATTGCAATACTTACGCTGTACTTAAAAAATTTAATTAAGTCAAGGTTAAGATACTTAGATCGTACAAGTGTTCAACCTTTGGCCGCCATAACTGCAGAACATACAACCTTATGCATTAAATCTACTGTTGTATTCAACTCGACGATGTTGAGATTCATGTGTTAATTAGTTGAAGGGTTTAGCTTTGTTCGTAATAATTGTTAACTGTTACTTGTTATCTTCAGAACCCAACTCCTGAGACCTTAAACTTACTATCAGGCGAGGTGAAGTTATGTTGACGTGTCCACCATAAAAAAAAAATCCCGACTGACAGCTAATCTAATTTTTCAATGGATCCCGACTATTTGTAAGATTCTTAATATTCTGTACTATATTGCGTTGTAAGATGCGCGCAAAAAACATAACCCTTCTTGGCAGTCGGATAAAAAGCCCCAGCCTGCTGTGGGTATATGAAATTCACTGGCGCAGGTTTTCCTTTCAGGGTTAGGGTCTGGGAATCAGACCGCAGTCGTTCCCGTAGAAGTCAAAATAAAGCAAATAAAATATTGTCGGCAGTATACGGTTAATATTATACATTGAAATAAATGTATCTATATACCTATATACAAATCACGCCTTTTCTCATTGGGGTAGGCAGGATTAATTTCGTGTTATTTTTCTGTGTGAATTTTAACATTATCAATTGAAGTAGTTCGAGTAGATTCAGATAACTTGCTTACACAAATACCACTGCCTTGGTCTTCCATCCCAAATTCCGTCTCACATTCCTGTGTACCAGATACCAACATGGAAAATGAATAACAGTATAAATAATACTTCAAAACCAGCTTTAAAACGAAACAGAATACCAGTACTTACCCAAAATTACAATTGTTAACTCACCAACTAAGGACTACCAGGGATTTATTTTAATTTTAAACCACTTAGGTGGCAGACAAGCACCCAGCCCACCGGATGGGAAGCGGTCACCGTGCCCTATGGACGTGTGCAACACCAGGGGCGTGCAACTATTGCACAAATAGTGGCAATCGCTACCACTGCACTGACTAGACAGCACATTATCCATATTAATATTATAAATGCGAAAGTAACTCTGTCTGTCTGTCTGTTACGCTTTCACGCCTGAACCGCTGAACCGATTTTGATGAAATTTGGTATAGGAGTAGATTAGATCTCGAGAATGAACATAGGCTATGTTTGGTTGCGATAACCGACATCCACACGGGCGGAGCCGCGGCCAATAGCTAGTGTATTATAAAAATGATCTGATTCCCTAAGCATATATCGTGATAGCAAGATATTACACATAGGTATACTTAATTTGCACCCTACCTATAGGGTGTTCAACGTTTCGAGTTGACGCAATATAACATAACTTGAGTGACAAACGTAAACATGACGCACTATGACCTCAAGTGTACTAGTACTTTGGTACAGACAACCACACAAAGCAAATTCACACGGCCCTAGTTAAGACGCCAGTCAGATGGACAGTCGTACTCGCGATACCAACCCAGCACCACGCACCATTGGCTGCTACCACCGCGCTACTAGGTCAAACGACCAATCTATCATGAACTATTTTCCAAACAAACATCTAACAATGTGGTTTCAACTTATATCGGTGTTTTTATCATCATCTGTCTACGCTCAGTTAGATTTACCGCCGATATCAAGCACTCAAAGGAATTATGGTGGATATGGATTGCTATCTAGTACTCAGACTTCAATAAATTCACCTGGAAATCAGTATGATGTGAATAGGGGTTTTCAATACAGTACTGCAAGACCTGTGTCCTCAAGTCAGGGCCCAGGACTGTTCCCTGTGACATCCCCCCAATACGGCATCAGCCCTGACATCAGTAATAATGGGTATCCGATATACGGGAATAATCGGAATCCCAGCTCTACAGGAAGACCTTATGATGAAAGGAATAGAGACGATTCCATTGATATCAATAACGATCCAAATTTTAGGAGGAATGATCCAAATTTTATAAGAAATGATCCAAACTATGTGGGGACAAATCCTTATGATTTTAATAGAGGGATTGATGGTAATAATATAGATCCGAGGATAGAGCACGTGAATATGCAGCAAATTAGAGATTTTTTGGCACAAGCTGATGCGCAGGCGTCTAAGGAGTGTACCAATAATGTTGCCGCGCAGTGGAACTTTGAGACTGATGTCAATGATGCTACACAACATGCGGCGGTGAGTATTTTGAGAATATTTTATATAAATAAATATTCTATGACAGTCTAGACTGCACTATATCTAGACCCAAAGTAAATATTGCAGGTGTGTGAGTAGCCGCTTTTATACACGCCTTTTTCCTTTCGGGGTAGGCAAAGACTTGTGTTATGGGTTCTAGAATGTAGATAAACATACTTGGATGATAGAACGGTCGTCGGTGACTGAGTGATTAAGGAGTTGGCTTTACGGTCAAGAGGTCCAGGATTCGAATCCTGGTTATTACACTATCGATGTGAACTTACTCCAAACACAAGCAATTTAGCTTAGATAGAGGGGTTAGCAGAAATACTAGTTATAAAAAACATATTATTTTTTGTAAATACATAAATATTATATATAGAAACACCCATGGATATCAATGCAACTCAATTCATGCATGCATGGTCAGTCTATATTACCGATCCGAACGCGAGATTCTATCATTCTGTGTACAGTAATTACGTAGGGAGTAGGGACAAACGACTTGAGTTAAAGATTGTTATCAAATCAACAATGTAGGTAGCAAAACAATACTTTGTGACGTGTCGTATTTTATAATACCCTGAGAATATGTTATTATGGTCATACCGACTAATGTAACAAACTATAGTCGTTTTAAAAGCACGCTTGTTAACAAAATGTTATGCATGAGACCGTTATATATGTTGCAAATTTAACATAGCAATGGTCCTGAGACTGTACCTTTAGCTTACCATCAGGGGAGGTGAAGTCATTTTTACGTGCCCTATATATGAAAAAAATTCTAAGACATTCTACTAGAGCCAACATATGAATAATTTTAACCTGCTTGTGTTATGGCTTCTAGAATACGGATATACATATTTATATTTCTTTTTTACAAATACACATATTATACACATTATACATAATCATCACTCAGGTGAGATTGTGGTCAAACGCGAGCTTATTACCAATACTTAAAAAAAACACTCAGACCAATGCAAATATTCGTATGCATGGATACAAATATTTGCACTGAGTGAGAATCGAACCTACGCTCTCTAGCTTAGCAGTCGATCGCGCTACCATTACGCTACAGAGTTCGCTACATAGGCAGATAAAATTAATAAACTCATTTACAAATCTATATTACCTATATAAAAATGAATCCCTAATTCTATTTGTCACGGTATCATGCGTGAACGGCTGGACTGATTTGGCTAAAATTTGACGGACAGGTAGCTTAGAACAAAGACACTGACATAGGATACTATCCTGCCACGGGGACGAAGTGCAGGTACTACGGGTGAAGCCGCGGGGCACAGCTATAGAAGAATAAATTTTCATTCCACACTACACCGGTATAATTTCTTTATCCGTAAATGTATTCCCATAGCACATGGAAAGTTTCCGGGTAGCGGTTCCCATGGCTAGAACAATGTATGTGATACGTTTCTACAACGCACAAGTCCCATCTTGCTTTTTATAGAGAGCCGGTATTGTCTTAAGGTACAGTTAGCAACAGAAGTTGGTGTACACTAAAATAATATAAACCTCTTTTACGTTGCTATACATAGAGCTACATATAGAGCGATCGACTGCTAAGTCAGATTTGGTTTGATTCCCGCTCAGTGAAAACATTTGGTGCATGAATATGAATGTTTGCATTTGTCTAGGTATGTATAATATGTATGTGTCTTAAAAATGTATTTAATTATGTTTATCCGCATTCTAGAACCCATAACATAAGCTACTAAAAGTAAGCATAGCTTAGTGCTTACTTTTGTTCTAGATGGCGCTGTGTAGAACGTCGTATTATATTTATTATTTATTTATAATTGACGCATAATTTATTAGTTTCAAAATCCTCAGAGGACATAATAATGTTTTGATCATTATTTTATTAAAAGATTAAGAGATTAAAAGTGTTCAATAAATTATAATTTTCGAAGCTACTTTTGTCGTTGACTGTACAATTATTACGTGATGTTTTACTGTATGGGTTTCTATAGATATCTCAGCGATAGCTGTGATTGGCAATGGTGTTATTATAGTAAAAGGTTATGGAGATTTTGTGTAGAAAAAGTGATGACAATCTTGAGTGGTTGAAAGTTAACGCTTTTACTTGTTGAAATGAAAGAATATAAAATGAATCGCGATAGAATCTCTTTGCTAAATCCTGATTTAGTGAAATTAAGTTTTTAAAACGTGTGATTTAATAGCTTACGAATAGGTTTTAGATAATAAAGATAGAATTAGAATGAAATATGTAGAGATTTATTTTTTGAAATCTATAATTATATAGGTACTTAATTTTTTTAAAATTTAATTGAAAATGTATAAGCTTCGAATAATTTTAAAGGTTTGATAACCTCACGAAAGCATAAGTAGATTTTATATTGCCTTTTTTCTTAAATTTTTCTTTCTAATCGAATTGAAATCTTGAAAATTTTGATAATTTTGTGTTACTGATTCGGACGCCTGGCATAATATCAATTATTTTTTTTAGAATACTAGAACATTTATTTCTAAGAATATAAAACAGATAAGGTTTTTAATCGAATTTTATTGAATCGCCTCACCGAGCAGTAATGTACGTTATCAAGATCTAATTAATTGCGTTTCTTATGGCACACGCTCGTGGGAACCAAATATCAACAAATGTAGGTCGTGACTTGCCTCAATATTCTCTATTTGGTAGGTTTTTGCATAAATGACCTTATATCGACTGATATCTAAATAATTTTGACTGAACAATTGATGCTAAAGTTTGGTGTCTTTGTTTTGAGGCTTTCTGGGTACGGGCCGGAGCATCTACGTGGTGCACCTGGGCAACGGAGGTGAACAGCGCGTCCCTCTCGCCACGGGAGACGCTACTTCCTATGGCAAATGCCGGCCGAGGCAGGAGTGGCTCTCTAGAGAGCTGCTCCGACGCTCTTCACGTGTCCCTCTGAATAGCAGAGGGCACAGTTGGGAACATACGCATAAGGGGTCTTTTCTTTAAAATCTCTCATTATTGAATTCATTTTCAATAAAATTTAGAAAAATTAACACCTAGAAGCTTTCTTAAGTATTGAAATCACACGTTTTAAAAACGTAATTTTAGTTAATCAAATCATTACATAAATCTTTTCGTACGGGAATCCCCACGGACGATAGCACCCCGATGCTAGCGGGGGTGGTTATGTCGGAATCGAACCGACTAAAACCGTATGCCGTCTCAGGTCTTTTAGCACCGGGCTTCATAAAGCATTTTCCTTACACTCCGTTTGACGTTAACTGGTACAACGCGAACCAATTCACAACAAAATGAAGTCGTCCGTTATTACTAGATACTTACAATAGCATTACTCAAAAAGGCATATCAAAATACTCCCGGTCCTTTTATTTATTTAGCCGCAATAGTGCTATATCTCGAACGTCATCCGTCATTGCTACCCATTGATTCGGCTACAGCGTCATTGAGCCCATTGTACTACTATAAGAACAATGGTGACGCCGGTGTTACACTGATCATGACCAACATAGTCTGTTATATAATCAATTCAGAATGTCATCTAAATGCTTCTACAAGCAGAGATCCGCTTAATTGTAGAGGTGTTCTGAATTTAGGACATTTTTTTTCAAAGGTTCAACAGTTCTTTATGATACAAGGTTTTTAGTTCGAATTATGGTCATTACAATATCGACCTGGGCCTCAATTCCGCTAAAGGCAAACCACTGTAATACCACTGACACTCTAAAAAATGCAATTTAATTGTAGAGTTTACCGTTATACAGTTAGTCTAAACTCAAATGAAAAGAATTCATTTATCCTTTTCATTCGCTCTACAAAATATCATTTAATGACTTTAACTTGATAATAACAAAGTCTACAATTAAATGAGATTTTTTAGAGTGTCAGTGGTATGACAGTGGTTTGCCTTTCGCAGAATTGAGGCCCTGGTCCCAGTATTCTAAAAAACATTAACATAATCATCATCATCATCGTCTCAGTGTTGAGTTCAGGGGGCTAAAAAGGCCACATTTGATGTTTCATATTGTGTTCATCATATCCGTCAGTTGACATATTTTGACATATGTCACCTGACAGATAAGATGATTCAATTCCGACTTTTACTCTCCTATTTCTCATGGTTTACAGTTTCCTTGGCAGTGATAACATTGATACACTTGTCATCCCTTACGATATCAAGCTAACACTTCTTGGGTCTTACCGTCCTATCGAGGCCCGTCAGAGATAAGTACTATAGGATGGGGTTATTATGTAATAATAATGATAATTATACAAAAATTGTATAAACAAACAAACATAGATGGATCTATGTAATTTTCCAGAAGATTATAGGTACACAAAGCAGTAACGAAACGATATTGCGATGTAAATCGATCCTTACGCCATCTATTGAGGGCTGAATACAACCTTACAAGTAAAACAATTTTATATAGTTAACTATTGTGAACATTTAGTCCTTGTTTGTCCCCTAACAGCTATAAAAATACTCTTTGCAGATTTTAATAGATATCCCTATTACGGCACGTAGAAATCCTTAACACATTTTAATGTCAGCCATGATTACTGACAGTTCAGACAAAATGTCGGATGCTATAATAAGATGGGTTCCTATATACAATATCTTAACCTATAAGGCTCAGGACATGACAACAATAGGATAATTCATTAAACCAAGGCTTTATATTGTCCAGTATTGTTAACACAATGTATATGGTCGCGTGTAATTGGTTTGTGACCATAATTATATTGTGTTTATGACACCCGTTGTGTTGAAATGTGATTTAATGTGTAACGTCTTGATGTTGTATCTTGAAAGATTCCTTGGGATTGAAGGATATAATTGTCTCAACTGATTGATTGATTTCCTTGAAACATTTATAAATAACTCGTTTCGTACCAGTTTCCCTTATCTATACTAATATTATATAGAGGTAAAGTTTGTGTGTTTGTATATTTGATGAATTTTAAAGGGGTAATCTCGGGATCTACTGAACCGATTTTAAAAATTCGTTCACCAATAGAAAGCCACATTATTGCTGAGTGTCATAGGCTGAATATCATCACGCTACTATCCAAGGAAGCGGAGCAATAATCATGAATGTGAGCAAATCCGGTGGATTCCCATACATTTTAGGGAAACTGATACTTATATGGGTTAAAAAGAGTGCATTATGGTACGAAATACGCCACGGGCGAAGCCGGGGAGGGCCAGCTAGTTAATTTTATAAAATAGCAACCCATTTATGTCCCACTGCTGGGCACGGGTCTCCTCTCCTCTAACGAGAGAGGGTTTAGGTCTTATTCTACACACGCTGGCCTAATGCGGGTTTGTGAGTCGGTAATGTCCTTAGAATTTCTACTAGGATATCTGGGTTTCCTCACGATATTTTTTCTTCACCGTCAGCTAAATTCCACAAAGTGAAATTCACATTGGTACTGTCCGGCCGGATTCGAACTCGATACCTCTGAGTAGAGGCCGCATCCTTATCCATTGATTGACGGAGAGTCTCGGGCTTGAGAGGTCAAATGGCAGCCGCTCCCATAAAAGTCAAAACAAACCAATAAAAGGATGAGAGTTTTATTTATTGCATTTTATTTATTTGGTACTCAATCACACCAGAACGCCTAAATGTATCTGGATGAAATTTAACAAAAATATGGATTACTAATTACCCGACTGCCGAAGAAAGGAGGGTAATGTTTTTTTATTTCACTTTTATACGAAAACGGAATCAATATTTCAAGCGGACAGAGCTAGTCAACTATATTTAGTCTAGGTAAAAAAGTAATCTAAGTATTAGCAATTTTAGTAATTTAGTAAATTGCAAGTAAATGCTTAGTCAAATAAGGTTTACTTACAATGCAACCTTGTTTTTTTGCGCATGAGATCAATTCTACATACAATAGAATATTGAAAAAAAAACATGTTATTTTACGACTGAATTGTTACCACGAAGCACGTAGTTACTGAAAGAATTCCTTTGTCCAAAAAGTAAAAAAAAATGAGGACAAGATAGCTGAGATGATAGTTTGTCTGTGATCGATACGTGACAGCTATTTACTTGTCCTTTATTCATGGACATAGTGAATAGGGTAAATAACGTATTTGAATAAAATGAAGTCGTCTTGGCATCGCTTATGTTCGATTTATCGACGTAACCCGGCGGTGAGTAAGGTAGCCAGAGCTCACAAGCTCCCCTCTCTCCCATCCCCTCATCCTCCTCCAATATCCGTAAACTCCCCCCCCCCCCCCCCCCCGAGGGTTGGCAGTACAAGTGTGACACCCCTGGTGTTGCACACGTCCATAGGCCACGGTGACCGCTTCCCATCAGGTGAGCCATGTGCTTGTCTTCCACCTTAGTAGTATAAAAAATAGAATAACAGTCTAAAACACGGAATAAACGATATTAATCGATCCTGCAAAAGTTAATAATACCTAAATCAAGTGGGTGGAAGTGTGTCGCCTGCGGGGTTATGTCGGGATCGAACTGACTAAAACCGCACGCCTTCTCGAGTCTTCTAGCGCTTCTTCTGGAGTGTCCAAAAGCCATTTTCCTCGCACCTCGTCTGACCCGGGCCTTCCCCGGCTTTGAGATGACCCACTCGTGTTTGGATACTACGGTGTCCCCGTCATGCCCCCAGCAAAGGGCCAGGGAGTGGGAGGAGCGTGCTTTCGTAACACATAATTTTACACATTATAGTTATTTCAATGAAATTTTAAAGTAATTAAGTAGTATACTTAGTTAGTATACTAACGATTTTTGATCGGAAAAGTGCATTTCTCCTGTAAGGGTCGGGGGTTCAAGTTCCGTCCTGGATGTTCGCTTTTTCCGATCAAAAATCATTATTCTTATTTGTTAAATATCTTTAAAGTACACCAAATTTCATGATTTACCCTCAAAAATATTTACTCGCATTGTAGGTGTAAGTATAATAAAAAATATGCATATGAAAGCAACAAAGACCTCGCCATTGTTGACTATTTGATTAACACAATAATGTCGTCTGACATATCTGTTTTACATAAATATGTTGACTTTTTAGGCTATTTAACACGTACATTGTATCTTCATTCATTATTTGTACTACTGAGGTGGCAAATAAGACTCGAAGACGTTTGGGACACAAATTCTACGGACACTGTGTCTCTGCAAATAAGCACGTAACGTAACGAAGCCGACAAAAAGAAACAAAAAATTTAATATTTGTGCACATAACAAATTTTAACGATTTTGTATGAAGCGTTTTTGAGTTGCATGAAAAAATTTAATTTTCAAAATCAATTATACCTCTGAAATTATTTGTCATAAGAATATTTCACTTAAGCTGTTCATTATATTTCTTATGTACATTTGACAAAAAAATTGCACACACCCTTAATTTTTTTTGTGCATTTAACAGAAAAAAAATTGTGTGACTTATTTGTTCATAGTTTTTAATGTAATTACCTAATCTTTTGTATTTAAATAAAAAAAATGTAGTATAACAATACGTCGTAATTTTTTATAATTTTCAGATCACAAAATAACACATAAAAATACAATAAATAAGTAAAATTGTACATACACCCTTGGAACCTTAAAATATAACACCTAATAATTATCTAAAAAAATGAAAAACGCATTCCCAGAAACTGTGTCAAAAGGTTTTTTTGGCAAAAGAATTTGATAAATAATCTGCCTTCACCTTGACTTGGAATCAACGGTATTCATGGTCAATATGGCGGAGCGACGTCACTTCGTTCTTATTTCTTTTTAATTCTCATTGTATTACGCGAGACTGCGTTGTTTCGGTCAATCGCATAATGTACAGTCGGTAGAAAAATATGTTTAAAAATGATCTATTTTTTTTTTCGTGTGTATTTCTCTACGGATACCTAGGGATATACATCCGGGGGCGGTATCAAGGGCTTTTGGGCTAATGTCCACCCCGGTGCTAGAAGAGCCAAGTTTGAGTGCGGTTTTAGTTGGTTCATGTACGACATAACCAGTGAGCAACGGGGATGGTATCCGTCCGAAAAAATAGGATGTGCTCTTTTATTCTTTCACGGCTTTGTTTTTTTGGCTTTCACGGGAGCGACTGCCAGCTGATAAATGTCGTTGGTCAAGAGCAACTAATAAGACATTATGTCTACGGGACACCATGCTGATCCCGTTGGATACGTTTTCAAAATTGGACGTTTGAATGGTTGGCAAATATGCGATAAACCAGTAGTAGTTTTATCAAACACATCTTAGTTTTTTAGTGCTATGAATAGGGCTATTACATTTTTAATTAGCATATCTAATTTCACGGATAAATTGTAGAAAGCTGTAAAATTCATTTTCCAAGTAGAATTCAGTTAATCGGGCGTACATAGAGGATATCATTTAAGTTATGTAAACATAGTAATTAATAGCTGTGAGTACCCACTTTAAATTTAAATTCTGTAATAAAAGAACCACTCAAGTGCGAAACGGACTCTTGCACCGAGAGTTCCGTATGAACTTATAGATGTAGACAGCAGGAAAATTGTTATCTCCATACGTGCCGATATAGGACGTACCTAGTCCATGTAAATCAAAATAAAATTCACTGATTTATTCGCTGTCAAACAGAAAAATGCTCCAGACTATTATGGAAACTGGGTTAATGAAAAGACTAAAATAGAATATAAGGCAGCTGCTGCTGGCTTGACTATTATTATATCAGTAGATACCAATCACCTTTGTGGCGTAGCGATAGAGCATTCGACTACTACGTACGGAGATCGCGGGTTCGATTACCGCTCAGTGCAAATATTTGTGTTCATGAATGTGTCTATTTCCATTGGTCTGGATATTTTCGTACCTTCGGTCCCAATTGTTATTTGAACAGCTATGGCAGTCGTTACAGGTAGTTGGAGCCCTAAAATGTCAGTAATATGACTATAGAACTTCGATATTGCCAATGGGTTGTGGAGGTCATATTGTAGTCGCTTTGCGGAAAATATCAATGTTCAATCGCTTTGTAGTTAGACTGCAGAGCTGACCCCACTTGAGTTAAGAAAAGATACCATATCAACGAATGAATAATATTTTGTTTTCAGATGAACTTCATTTTAGTCGCAATATCCATCACATTTGGTCCCGTTACCGTCAATTGCATAAAGTGTGTAACTATCCGCAATGAAGATTACGAAAAGGAAATTCTAAGTACGAATGTCAATTCTCCTTACCAATTGAGCATTGATCATCACACCGATACTCTTTTGTTCAGCTACACCAATAATGAGTCCATTCAATTTAATAATAAAGCATCGCCATTCGATGTAGCTTACTTAAATTTAATCACGAAGAGTTATGGTCGTGTTAAGGAAGTAAGCGATGGATTCGCAACTGCTATTGATAACAAAAATCAAAAAATATACGTTGGTGGAGAGGACGGAATATATGAAGTCGATCCTATATCATATCACGCTAAAAATTTGAATATAATAGATGGAAATATTTGGCAAATGTTTTACAAAGATGGGTTGTACTTCACCACATTTCCTGATGAAAACGTTTTTTTGTATAAAAATGATATCGTTTTGAGAATGGCTTTTGAAGCTAATACTAAAGTAAAGATGGTTGCAGTTGAACCTGATCGAAACATAGTTTTTTATAATTCTTCTGGATTATATGTACATTGTAAACATAAACGTATGATTCGCAAAATCGGTAAATACATAGTTACCGGTTTTACATCTGATATTAAAAATAACTTATACGTATCTACGGGTGAGAAAATCTATCAAATCCATAACGTTTGCGGGAATAAACACATAATTGAAGAGTTGGTGAAACTGGATGAGATTCAAGGATTAGCGATTGAAAGCAATGGCAATTTTATTTATGCTACGAGAAATACTATTGTTAGATTGAAGCCCACGAAAAAGATGTGTGACCATAACAATAAAACAACCACAATGTCAACGAAAGCTCGTCGAACAGTTTCTTCAATAAAACTTAAGTAAATAATGCTGTTAACCGACTTCAAAAAAGGAGGACGTTCTCAATTCGTACGCTATTTTTTTGTATGTATGTTACGCGATAGCACCGCCAATTATGGAGGTGGTCCCATATCCAGCATATCGGGATCTTGGGGAAATCGATAGGAAATCATCAAATTTACGGCAAAAATGCTGTTTTTGATGCCTTTGTACATAATAAACCTCATAAATAGGTACTTTTCTATTTCTGTAGGTACACTAAAAAGTAAATAAAATTAGTTTGTGTAATCGCTTTTTAAACGCAGTTATAATTATTGGTGAATAATATTAAACCATTAAGAGCATTAGTTTTTATTGCTACTCAAATAGGTAAGAAAATTACCATACGAAATATTATGTACAAAATGAATAAAATGTACGCTACTGCCTACGGAAATTGCAGGCCGAGGCGAGAGAGGCCCTTTAGAGGGCTTCTCGGAGGGAAACGTCTTTTGGGTAACTTTACACCCCGGTAATTGAGATCCGAGATCGCATGTAGTTTTAGTCAGTTTCCGTATTCTGCACGAAATAAAAAGCCGAAGATTTACAGTTTTAGTTTTGCAAACAGTTTTTATCTTGCAGCTAGCAGAATCCTAAATTAAGTTTACTTATTTGGAACTCAATTTTGATTTCGTTGAAATTTTAAAGATTTTTTAAACTTGTAATATGACTAAAAATAATTGCTAAGTTCATAATAAGAGTAACTGCTAACCTAAATAGTACTGCTTAATTCATAACTCTTTCTTACAACACATTTGGTGACTTATTTAATCACTTGAGCGCACACCAGTACCTTTTAACACAACCTACACCCATTGAAGCCGCTAATTGATGACAAAAGAAGATCCTGACCTTAGTCCACATAACCAATGTAACAGCATTCTTCAATTCAAGTGAGGACCTTAATCCTTACAACTTAAAGCTTAAATTCGTTTGATATTCTGTTTTAGCAAGATCAAAATAAGTTGGTGATGAAGTGCAAATGGATTGCATATCGTGCCAAATTCACGAGTAGTTTTGTACGCGATAGTACATTTTGTTTGTAAACTTGAACTACTTTCAGTATGAATGGAGTTTTTGTTAGTTTTCGTTTGGATTGACAGCTCAGTGACTAAGAGTAGAACCTCAGCTTACCATCAAGTTGGGTGCAGTCAATCTGGCAGACTAAATGTAAAAAACCATTAGAAGTAGATATCTAAAGATTTGATCTATAACCTTTGAAGAGATTTTGAAAAAATTTTGGTCAAAAATAATCATCAGACTTTAACGCAGACTAGTCTGTGTTGTGCCTGTGATTTCAGATACGCCGTGTAGTTTCAGAATTTTAAGTTTTAATTTTTTACACGGAACCCTAATTATTTCTTCAGAATTGAAGTAGCATAAGAACTAATTATTTCTTTGTTTCATTAGCTATCTGCCGATGAAAGTTCTACCAAAACCGGTCATTTTCATTTATTTGTATAGAGAAGAGTATGTTTGGTATAGATATGGTATAGGTATTGGTATTATTCTGTTGAATGAATTACATTTTTGGTTCAGCTAACATACATTTTGTCAGTTTTAATATGCTCTCGGGTTATACCTATTAGGATAGTAGGATAGGACAGTGGGATAGGATAGTAGGATAGGATAGTATGATTAGTAGAATTAATATTAAGTATAAGTTTTCCGCATATAGAATCACCAGAAACCATCGTTTTGGTTGCGAAACCAGCAGTATGGGAATGTCCTCTATCATTGACAATGCACACACGCTTGTGAGAATTAATAGACGTCTCATTATTTTGTTTAGTCGGCATTGAAGTGGCTACCGTAAGGTCTTGCGGTGTAAAATCACGCATAATACCTTTCAGGTAGAACAGATGTTTTATTTCTTTTATTCCCGTTTTTTTATATTACTTTGGTGGCAGACAAGCACACGGCCCACCTGATGGGAAGCGGATCAGGAGTGTCATATGCGCTGCCAACCCTGGAGGGGGGGTGGGGGTAGAGTTGAGGAGTTTGGAGAGGGTTGGAGGTGGTATTAGGGATACGGTGGTCATTATAGCCACGGTCTTCTGTAGAGTACTACCCCAGTTGGACTGCTCAATACGGACGGGAGATACCGTCGTGTCCTAGTTCCGTATAAAGCCGGCCGCTTTTAACCATATCATCGCTCGCCACAGACAGGGAATTTATCCTCACGCGTTGTATCCGACCAGGGTGCGCACTGTGATATATGAGAGGAATTTAATTTTGCCCACGCTTGGGCTGTGGTATGATCTCCCTGCTGTGGTTTTCCCTAGCGTCTACAACATGGGGTTCTTCAAGAAGGGCATTAAAATGTTTTACCTACCCTGAGGGGTAGAGCTAGGAAGGGGCGGGGATACTAGGAAGGGGTACGGGGATGAGGGGTACAGTGTGCTCTGGCTACTTTACTTACCGGTGCGAACACAACACGATGGTTATTATGGCCGCGGTGTTCTGTAGGGTGGAGGTACTACCCCAGTCCGATTACTCATTTCGGACAGAGATACCATCGTGTGGTACCTTTTAATCCAACACTTAATAGTATGACTATATAATATTATAGAACACGTACAGTTTCCCACGGTACTCAACTGGTTTTGAACTTGGGACTGTGTTTATATGTTAATTATTCATTTTATATTATCATGTGTTTTGCCTTGTCACGATCTCAATTGCCCTAAGTAAGGTACAGATTTAAATGCTGCTGATAGTTATGTAAGACAATCAGTATCATGTTTGCTATAGGTGATTATTATACTAGTTTGTAATATTCTCGTTATAAGCCTGTCGATAATATTTCTTACTAGCTTGTGCCCGCGGCCCTGCCCGCATGGACGTCGATTTTCACGTTTTTTTTACGAGCTTTTATTTAGTTTCACCTGTCCCGTTGTCTGTAATCAAATCTTGCAAGCCATTTTTCGACTACTTATGGCTATCCGATTGCAATCAAACCAACGGCAAATTTTAAGTTGACCAAGAACTTCCTAATGAAAAAACTGCATCAAAATCCCTCCAGCCGTTTTTGATCCATCCATGCATCTACAGACAGACAGCCAGACAGAAAGACAAAAAATTACTGAATTGTAAATATACTCTATATTATAAGTATAGATAGACATAGACATTCAAGACTAGCTGTTGCCCGCGGCTCCGCTCGCAGAAAATTCTGTTCCCGCTACCGTGACCCACGGGAACCTGTTCTCGGGATAAAAAGTAGCCTATATGTTATTTTAGACTATAATCTATCTCTGCACCAAATTTCAGCCAGATCCATTGAGCCGTTTTTGCGTGACAGAGTAACAAACATACATCCAAACATCCAGATATACTTTCTTATTAGTAGGAAAGGATAGTAGTATAAGAAATAATCAACTGCTAAGAAACTAATCAATAAAGCATCAATAAAATACAAACAAAGTACCGTATAATTACAGATTTAAAGACAAATCACACAATACCGTAGATAATGACTCTGATTCGATCTGCTTGAACTTGAGTAGAGCAGCCGTAAAGATCTAATCTCTTGACGTCACGCTGCTAATGAATTGTTTTAGTTAAGGACTTCTGAAACTCGCTCGCCGTAATACATAGTTATGTCATGGCCGTGATCTTGGGCTTACAAGAATTGGCACAAAAATTATGTAAGTTTTTGTTTTAAATTCTGTTAAATTGTTAGAGATACGTTTGAAGAGACTCGTCATTCTCTGAACTTTTTGCCCAACTCAGTTGGGGTCGGCTTTCCAGTCTAACTGTGATGCGGCTGAACTTCGATATTTTCCATGGAGCGACTGCCATCTGACCACCACAACCAATGGTCATTATGACCAATGGCGATATCGAAGTTCCAAGTTAGACTGGTTGGACTTTTGAGGGCTCCAAATACCCGTAATGACTGCCATAGATGTTTGTATGGCAACCGGGACCGACGGCTTAACGTGCTCTCCGAGGCACTAATAAACCTGCGATAAATACACACATAACTTCGAAAAGCATCGAAAAGTCATTGGTGTGTGCCATGGTGAACCTGGGATCGAACCCGAGACCTCGTCTCAGCAGTCCATTACCCAAAACACTAGGCTACCGCGGTTACTTGGAAGAGAATAGAGAGACGATTTGCGAGAAGTTGATGAATCAATCAATCAATCAAATGAAGGTATAAAGAAGTAGCAAAGAGGGAATGGAAGGGAAAGTAAATAGTCGTCAATTGCTAGTTTGAATAGAATTCCTCCTACAGTCCCGGGTCCTATAAGCGGGGCGTGAAAAAGCATTTCATGAGGCCGTCAAGCTGACAGCCACCATTATGACACTGTCGGTATACCTATGTAATGGGGACCCGAGACTTTACCTTTAGCTTGCCATCAGGCGAGGTGAAGTTATATTGACATGACCGATATAAAACAGGCCCTTCAAGTAGGTCTTCTCTAATACAGAAGGGTAAGAGACAAGCCGGTGGGACAAGCGGACGCGATATACTATATAGCTGTTTAGATATTTTCTTCCTTAATTTGGTACAACCAAGCCAACAGACTTGTGACAGATATTGCAGACATATACCAAAAATAACATGGGACCAAACATACACAATATAATTATGTATCAGATGACTAAAAATAACGTCACCAAACATACAACATATCAATGTATGTTTGTGCCCGATATAGGACAAAACCATTTTGTCTTATATCGGACACGTTATAAATTGTAATAATCTACATTTTTCCTGACGTTATTCTATAGTAAATTACTCCCAGTGAAAATTACTGCTGAAAAGTTATCGAAACGTCGGAAAAAATTTAATTAAAAAATATAATAGGTAATATGCGCCTCTTCATTCCTAAAGTAGTCTCATTGAAATTAAACTTATAATCACAATGAATGTAAACATGCCTTTACATGACGTCACTCCAAAAACAGTGTGAACTAAACTTATCTTCAGTCTTTAATTACACGATTAATTCGCAAAATGATTATTTTAATTGCATTTCGTCCGGGTTTGGTTATAATTATACATTTTAAAGATATTGACCCGCACATTAGTGTTGTGGAAAACAAAGAACAAACCAGTTTAAAACAAAACAATTGAAGAAAATTCCAACCAATTAAAATCTATGGTTTAATGTAGGCATGTACCGCCCTCAGTCTATGACATGCCATTTTGGTCTTTATTGTAAAGTAATAGAATATAATTTGGTTTGAATTAAATTTTTTACCGTTTTGTTTTATGCCGACTTTAAAAACTGAATTAATTTTTATTTGATTATTATTTTATTGTAGAATTTTGACCTTTCAAATGTGGTTCTATGCAAATTTTCATGGGAAAATTCATCTATTTCTGAATAATTCCTTATCATTCATATTATATGCATACAGTATCTTTATTAATAGTACCTTGTATAATAGTACGTATAATTAACGTATATATATTATAAGAGCTTCAGTTACATAAGTTTAAGCTAATATTGTTTAAAAAAATGTGATTAACAACATTCAAAAATTTACATTAAGTAATATAGAAAACGCTACGGAAAGAAGGAATCGTGGGACGGATGAGTAAAAGATTAGAGGGTCAATTTTAGTAAGTCGGTCTCCCAGATGTCAAATAGGTATAATTTTGGTTACAAGAATAAACCAGATTCCTTGACCATGCAGGCCGATGTGACGAAGCACCATGTGATTTTAGTCGGTTCGACTCCGAAATAACTGCCTCCGCTGCTCGGCGTTTTCCGTATTCTAAAACAAGGCTCTAGCATACAGTTCTATGAATATTGCATAGATACTGATGATTTATGCTATTTAATAACAATAGCATGATTTCTGGGTAGCTATTTTAGTATGATTCACAAGATAATTATCACGCTATGTCGCTTGAGTCACCGACTGCGAGCGGTAAAAAATAGCATGTGATTTAATTTGTCATTGTTTTCTTAGCATCGTGGATGATGACGTCATAGTAATTAGATGGTGTTACTTAATTTTTTTGAAATAATGGAACTATATTTTATAACATAACATAACATAAACTCACGCCTATATCCCCGAAGGGGTAGGCAGAGGTGCTAGCACCCACATTTCGCCAGTTTATGTTTAGGTCCCCATGTAATAGGTGGCGAGCCTATTGCCATTAACCGGGCACTTATAAACCTGCGATAAATACACACATAACTTCGAAAAGCATCGAAAAGTCATTGGTGTGTGCCATGGTGAACCTGGGATCGAACCCGAGACCTCGTCTCAGCAGTCCATTACCCAGACCACTAGGCTGCCGCGGTCTATATTTTATATTCACGCATTTATGTCTTTGTAAGTGATTTGATTTGATTATCCCTTAACTAGCCTATGCGTAAGACTCCACCTGCGTGGATGTCAGTTTTCACGATTTTTGACTTTATAGGTATCTCCGGTTCTACTCAACAGATGATGATCAGACATGCGTAAGACTTATTGGTCTAACCAAGACCTTTCAGATAAAAAAACCACAGCAAAATCCGTTTTTAATTTTTTGCGTCCATTGCTAACAAACCGATAAGAATTCAAAAAAGAAGTTTAGTATTTAAAATCGTTCATACAACATAACTTAAGTATTCTTTTTTATATAACTCTAATGTACAGAACAGCTAATTTACAATATTATAATCAAGATAAGTAAAATATAAGGGGTATCATTTCTCTTCTCGTATGTACCATGAAAGGTGAAGGGAAATTTCCGAAATTTGTAAACCCAAGACCGTATGCGGTTTTATTCGGTTCAAGACCGACATACCTACCCGCCTCCGCAGGCCTGCAATATCCGTGGGGTTTCCCGCACGAAAAAAAGAAGGCACCATGAAAGGCGACTAAGGGATATTCATGGTCCGCAGTTAGTTTCAAGGGCTATATTACAAAACCCCCATACCCTTAAAAGGAGGTGTACAGTTCACACGATCATTAACCATGGCGGCTACCATTTGTCACTGTTAGTGACGCCGCGTATAGAATATATTAAATAGAATTTGTTTTAGTTTTAAAAATGAATAGCTAATAGTGTTGTGACACAATGTCTTTTGACTTTCATTGTATATCGGTAGTGTATATTATTCAATTGATAAATGACTCGAGACGGTCTCTATTAGAAGTAAACTTAACATACGAGTATACCAAATTACCATGATTCTGAAACTCTAAAACCTTACATAAAAATAATAAACAAAACATGTAATTCGTCCTTCGGTAAAAGTTCGCCTTTGTAAATTTCGTTGTGCATAAAGTTGTCTTCTAAAGACTGCAACAATAATTAATCTATCAATCATTTATTTATGACAATAATCATTATAATTATACATGAATTAAAAATATCGTAGATCAATTTTATTGTAAACGTGTTGGCGTTGAGCAACTTTTGGAGGTGACTGTCCTTATATTGAGACTAAAACCATAGAATATCTAAATGATCTAAAACTATTTTTTCTATGTGTCTCCTTTACAGTTCCGAAAGTGTTAATCAACTATGGAAACCCAGAAAATATCTCAAATGAATCTCAACAATTCTATTGTCTATTTGCCGTTTGGAACTGATAAACTGACCTTTTGCTCACTAATTATGAACATTAACACTACATGTATATTATTTAAAAAAAAGTCATGTTAGTTACTATTTATAACTCAAGAACGGTTAAACCGATTTGCCTGAAAATTAGTAGGGAGGCAGCTTGGGACCAGGAGACGGACATAGGATTCTTTTTATCATTTTTTTTAGTGCATAGTGGAGTGGAGAGGGGAGTGAAGAGTGGAGTGGAGAGTGGAGTGAAGTGGAGAGTGGAGTAGAGTCGTTTTATTGGTGGCGATACCAACTTCCACGCGAGTGAAGCCGTGGGCGAAAACTAGTAGAAATATAAATTCTATTTATACGTACAGTAAGACTCATAATGTCTTATTCTCCTTTCCAGTTAGATGCCCAACAGCGCTACACACTCTTCCAGCGAGGCCTATGGGAGGCAGCTCAGCAGGTTCCTGGCGGACCGCTCAGGGATTACCCTACATTTAGACAATTGAAACTGTTGTCTATCATTGGACCTGCAGCGCTGCCACCAGATCAGCTTGACAGAGTGGGTTTCTGTTTTTTTTTATACATGTTGATCTTCTGACATTATCTTTGTCAAGGAGTGAGTTGACTACCCTTTGATGGGTCATCACATCCTTCCGAAGAGTGCGTTTTTTTAAACCGCTACCATACAGGGAAACTAGGAATCAATTCTTAGTTTCTTTTTGTAAAATCAATTATGGCATACTTACAAAAAAATTGTAATATCAATTATATTATGAGTATATTATTATAGTAAATTATTATAAGCATGGGTAGTTAATAAGAAGTTGACTTTACGGTCAAAATCCTGGGTTCCAATCCAACCCACTACTAGTAATTTCGGCAACTACCTGCATAAAAAAAAACAAAAGTTAAGAATTATGTCAGGTTATATCTTATACTACACGTTCGCTATAAGTTGAGACCTGACCGCTAGACTTCACCGGCGCGTGTTTGTACAGCGCACAAAAAAATATCATAAAAAAGCTTCTGCCTGAGTCGCTACCTACCTGTCTACCTATTTTTTTGCGAACAGTACATCACGGGCGACTGAGGGGCAGTGCAGGAGGAAGTAGGCGGAGAGCCCAGGTCTCAACTTATAGCGCACGCGTTATACGATAGTACAGAATCCTTTGCGTGTGTATCCAACTCACGCTTGACTGAATTTTATTACTGTTTTCAGTACACGTTCGCTATAAGTTGAGACCTGACCGCTAGACTTCACCGGCGCGTGTTTGTACAGCGCACAAAAAAATATCATAAAAAAGCTTCTGCCTGAGTCGCTACCTACCTGTCTACCTATTTTTTTGCGAACAGTACATCACGGGCGACTGAGGGGCAGTGCAGGAGGAAGTAGGCGGAGAGCCCAGGTCTCAACTTATAGCGCACGCGTTATACGATAGTACAGAATCCTTTGCGTGTGTATCCAACTCACGCTTGACTGAATTTTATTACTGTTTTCAGTACAACCGCATAATAAACGATATGCTAGCAGTCTACAATACAGCTGAAGTATGCGCCTATAATGAGCCCTTCAAGTGCGGGCTACACCTTCAGCCGGAACTCCAGTTCACCATGTCCCACTCCAGAGACTGGGATGAGCTGCAGCACATCTGGACAGAGTGGAGGAGAGTCACTGGCAGGAGGATCAGAGACTTGTATGAGCAGCTTGTGGATTTGACTAACCAGGCTGCTAGGCTAAATAGTAAGTATTTTAATAGTTTTTTTTTTATATTATACATTAGAATATCACCAACTGCCTGTTGCCAGGCATTCTGCGTATCCGAAAAGCTATAACTTGGGAGTCTTCAAGTCTAGAGTGAAACAGTTACTTCTAGGCAAGTGTGCTCCAGCGTCGACCACATTATCATACCGGTCAATAGGTGAGATTGGGGTCAAACGCGAGCGTATAATAAATAAAAAAAGTTAGACTCTTCTGCTGTTCCTAGGATTACCTTGCTAAATTGTGGGGTGTATGCCTGGTGATATATCATTTGGAATATATCCCAGTAACGGAACCCTTGAACTTGGTGGTTTTAATCGGTTCAATTTCGAGTTAGCCACCTCGCTAATTAACTGCGGAGGGATTGTAGGCACCTCTGAATGATTTCATACGCAGAACGGTTGTGTAAATAAAATTAACTTTTTTGTTAATCCACTCTTGGCTGATGTTGAATTATTACTAGCCCCTACAAGTTTTAGCATAGCATTGAATGCCGTTGCAACGTTGTGTGAAATGTGTATGGCGCTGCTGATAAAATTAAGATAATCAAATTCTCTTGTTAGCCCCGTGGTATTTGTTTTCTGTGACGTCTATATGCGATCATGAAACCTTACGTGCCTGTATTCTGCGGTAGTGTGTTTTAACGTTTCTACTTACGAAGATACTAAGCAAATATTTATGTCTTCTTCATTTCAGATTTCACCGATGCTTCAGCTTACTGGATGTTCCCTTACGAGACAACAAATATGAGGCATGAAGTTGATGCCGTATGGGAACAGGTAATTGATTGATTAAATATTCATGTAACTAGGTTATAAGGCAACATGTATGACTGTGTGTGTGATACTGAAACTACACTTGGTATGTGTGCTACACTGTTCACAGTGCAGAATTTTCGATAAAATACCACAACGGCCTTACTATGAGCTCTTAATCGTATAGCAATTTTCAAATGCGATACAGCTCAACTCAGGGACAGAGATGGCGCTACACACGGTGCATTGCTCCATCTCTCGTTGAGCTGCATCGCATTTGAATTGATATAAGAGCTCATAGTATGGGCCAGGGCCTTTAAGCAGGGCGTGAAAAAGCATTTCATGAGGCCGTCAAGCTGATGGCCACCACTACAGCACTATCGGTGTTCGTAATGGAGACTCCCATTCCAAAGACTTTACCTTTAGCTTACCATCAGGCAAGTTGAAGTCATATTAACGTGACCGACATGAAAAAAACAACAAAAAAGTATTTAAGTCGACAATAAGTAATGTTATTTTCTTTTTCTATCTTATTTGTTGACCGTGAAAAAGGTCCTTAGAGAAGGTGACTCAAAGTCAAAGTCAAATTGTATTAGCATCGGTAACCGCTTACCATTTAATAGTTTACTTATTTGCCGTCTTAGTTATCCTAATTACATTTTCATCTTCTTTCTTTTTTCAGGTCAAGCCCCTCTACGAGCTTCTCCACGCGTACGTTCGCCGCCGTCTCCGCGAAGCTTACGGCCCTGAAAGAATCTCCCGCTCCGCGCCTATCCCGGCTCATATCCTTGGCGACATGTGGGGTCAGAGCTGGGCTGGCATTGTACCATTTGCTCTTCCTTACCCTGGCAAAACTCTGGTGGATGTTACGCCAGAAATGAATAAACAGGTGAGTTGGTTTAAAATAAGTGTGTTAAATCTTTTGGAAATCATTCAGGACTAGGTAAACTTGCTAGGTGTTTGCTATAGGCTCTGTTAACTGTTAAGCATACTAGCTCACTGGGGTGGGGAGGTTAGGAAGGGGTGGGGGGAGGAGTCCCCCACCCCTTCCTAGCCTCCCCACCCCTTCCAAGCCACCCCCCTTCCCTTCAGGGTGGGCAGCGCGTGTGTGATACCCTTAGTGTTGCACACGTCCATAGGCCACGGTAACCGCTTCCCATCAGGTGAGCCGTATGCTTGTCTGCCACCTGAGTAGTATAAAAAAAATAACTCCATGTAAAGTTAAGATGTTGTGACTTCCTCGCCTGAGAAACCCCACTGTCCTTGAGAACAGCGTTACCCCAAGATGCTTTCTATAGAAATTAATGTAATAATTTTTTTCATTTTCAGGGCTTCACGCCTCTATCGATGTTCCAACTGGCGGAGGAGTTCTTCATATCCATGAACATGTCAGCAATGCCGCATGACTTCTGGGCCCTGAGCGCCCTTCAGCAGCCCGCCGACCGCCATATCCACTGCCAGCCGTCTGCGTGGGACTTTTGTAACAGACACGATTACAGGTATAAATAACAATGAGTTTGTTTATGTGTTGTTTTGATTTTGCATTTTTATAGGAGAGTAGGTATCATAAGTTCGTGAAGAATGCATGAATTATACACGAGTTTGTTTGCTCTTAGGCGTGAATTATACAGAGTGAGTTAAGGTGGTGAAATTAAAGTAGCCTAAGTTGCATGTAATGTGCATGTATGACATTTGTAAATCAAACAAAATATTTGTTCATGATTTAATAAAAAAGGCTAATGTTTGTTACATCAGGTGAGATGTTGGTCAAACGTAAGCCTATCCTGAATAAAAAAAAAATCAGCTATCTGCCAGTGAAAGTCTCGTAAATATCGGATCAGCCATTTCAGTGATAAGGCCGAACAAACAAACTGACAGACAAAATTGAAAAAAAAATTTTTCTGTATGTTCTTATCGTGTAGACATCCAAATGCACTTAGTTAACAAGTGGTTCTTTTAATATTACAAGCAGACATACTTATTTTTTGTGTAATTAGTATAGACTATGTATTATGTAGATTAGTTAACGAGATTGTCAACGAGTTTTCATTATAATTTTCAGGATCAAGATGTGTACGCACGTCGACATGAAGGACTTGGTCACAGCTCATCACGAGATGGCGCACATCGAGTACTTCTTGGCGTATAGGAACCTGCCGAAGGTGTTCCGAGATGGAGCCAATCCTGGTGAGTGTTTATATAAGCGCACTCCATTAGGGAGGCTATGTGATTGTTTGCTACCTTAGTGGTATAAAATACATACATATAAGATGTAAGTATAGGGGGTCAGTAAAACTGTGGTGGAACGGGATGTGACGTCCCTCCAAAACAAAGGGAGGATCCTCTGATCAAGCAAGGTGATCACGCCTGGTGGGCCACGGCCCAACGGTTATCGTTGGGATCTTTTATTGCTATACCAGCGCGCGAACTTCACTTTCGCGATTCAGGATTGTAGTGACGTAGTTGTAGTATCAAAGTAGTTCGTCGTGCTGTGACTAGATGGCGCTAGGTATATGTGGTATCGCCACAATGCTGTATGTATAGTACTGTAACGCCAGTAATGTAAGTTAACTTCACTAGCAAGTCGGCACACCTACTGCTTGATGGACAAGGCTCTGACTCAGCCATTCCTCTTTAGGTATTTTAGGTTAAACAGTCACTCCCATAAAAGCCACATAAGCTAACTAAAAGAAGAAGGAGCAAGCGGATTTTGGATTCCGTGTGAAAGTTTTGAATGCAACCAGAGACAATGTTAAGATGACCATGAGATTCATACATGACATATATCATCACGCCTATTTCGCAATGGGGTAGGCAGTAACAGAATCATACACCTCTCGCTGCATCTACTTTCTAAATAAGTCTCTCACTAAAACACAAATCCAATATCTAATATTTATTTAAATCCAAACAAAATTAACTTAACAATATCAACAAGAAAATAATAGCTAACAGAGCCATCTGTTGGTGAGTTATTGACGCTGAGTTACATAAATCCGTGTTACAAGTGCAGTACGTGACGAAAAGGTCCCCAGTGCCGACAACACGGCGGCATGGACTCTCCTTGACATCTTCTGGAGCGAGGTACCCGCACTGACGGACTATTCGGACTTTGCTGTCGACTGGAAAATAAACACCATAATATATTAGATTATGTTGATGTTGTTGTACTAATTTTCGTAATTTCGTACGGCCTCATCAAAAGAAGATTGTCGTCGCAGCACCGCATGACACCCACCGGTCCCACTAGTGTTACGACCGCAATCCCCCCTGCCCAGCTATGCACTTGCTGACCCCTGAACGCAATCTAACCGAGATTGGATTACTATGGAGGGTTTTTCGCAATCATGCACGGTGGTACCTACCCGGCCGAATTTTGTGACAAATTTGTGCCATCAAATTTCTACCACCAGTAAAACGCCAAATTCAAAAGGGGTTTAAAAAGCTCCAATAGGATCTATGGGGCCCATGGGCTCAAGACATCTTCATCTGCAAGTTGATACCCTTTTTTAAATCGTGCAGAAATGCCGACCCTGAAGGGAAAGGGTGGGGTAGGAAAGGGTGGGGAGGCTAGGAAGGGGTGGGGAGGAGGAGGGGTACAGTGATCTCTCGCTACCCTACTTACCGGCGGGAACACAACACGATGGTTATTATGGCCGCGGTCTTCTGTAGGGTGGAGGTACTTCCCCAGTCGGACAGCTCATTTCAGACAGGACATACTTACCCTCGTGTCCTACCTCCATCAAACAATCAATCATCATCTTCATACAATCGCTGGTTCTTTATAACAGGGTATGTAAGAACACTACTAGGTATGGACTAGCACTTCAGGGTCTAAAAATCTGGAATGGTGGCCAATACCTTCTGGATTTTATCCTAGCCTCTTACCATCTAACAGGCTATGATAGACTAAAAATAAAAAATATTAGAAGGTACTTACTTTCCATCTTTATCGACCTACAGAACGTAGGCTCCAGGGCACTGTCTAGGTGTTCAGGCGGATCCCGCAGCGAACAGTTGATGATACCCAAGCTGAAAGGATCGAAATGTACTCCGCAGCGAGGGTCGTACTCGCTGTTGCAGTCATAACATAGTATTGCAGATGCTGAAATGAGAAAATTATCAATATTAATTCCGTAAACTGCGATATTTATACACGGCATAAGAAATCTATAAAGAATTTTCTTTTTAACCGACTTAAAAAAAGGAGGAGGTTCTCAATTTTTTTTGTTACCTCAGAACTTTCGACTGGGTGGACTAATTTTGATGATTATTTTTTTATTTGATAACTGACGCTTTCCTTGTGGCTTTCCAATTTTAATTTGATTCGTTGAAGTCAGTTTATTTGTAGGAATTAGTTTTTTTGTAGTTTGAAGACCATCATTTTAGTAGCTATTCAATGATTAGTAATTCTCCTTTCTTATATCTTTTTTATTTTTTTTCCTTTAGACTTTATTGCAAGCTTACTATCAAAGGGAGCGATGTGTAGAATGTCGTAGAGTATTTATTTATTTATTTATTTAAAGGAACTGAAGTCATAGTGATTTTTCCTACACAAATCATGTAATTCCATGAATACTAGTATAATGATTTTGAATTTGTATAGCTTAGTAAAAACAAATAGGTACACACGATTTGTCGTGTATTATAAAATTTGAGCCAAGTTCAACTGCCTGTGGTTTGTAATCCAATTTAGATGTGAACTGTACGGTTTCATGTGTGTCGCAGACATTGCAACCTATATTGTAAATGGATTTAGGTCAATGACATTGTTATCAAATTATTAAAACAACATTTTTATGTATGAGAATCAAGTCCTTACCGGCAAATCTATTTCAGGGTCTCTAGACAAAGTCCTATTTTACCTAATTTGGAATCACTTCGAAGTCAATTGTCAAAGGAGTGACATCGTTTGTGTAACAAATAATATCAGTCCCATATATTTCGGACTTTTGACACTTCGCTTCGAAGTAACTCCACTGGTAGAATTATGTTTGTGTTCCGTTGAATCACAAATATTATACAAGCAGTGGAATACATATTAGGAAACAAAAGCCAAATGGTTAATCCATTTGGCGATATATAGCTGGAGTTTAAAATTTCGAACACACCGATTAATGACACTCTCGGGCAGTCCCAGGGAAAATCAAACTGTCCTGGAACCCGCATCGAAATTAATAGAACTAAATTGGAGAAGTTATAATGATAATAAATCCACTTCCCTCCTTAGCGAAATGACAATTGATAAAAATAGGCAAACTACCTATAAAAGAGAATAAGCACCACGGACACGAATATTATGGGTCCAAGTAAGCTATATTTGCTTCCAATCCGCGAAAGTTCCTGCCATACATGTTGTATAGCAGGAACTTTCGTGGTAGGAGCAAGCGTGATTCATCGTAGACCACATCGTCATACAGTGCTGCGACGACATTTACCTCTTCTTTCATGAGGCCGTCAAGTTGAGGGCCACCATTATGTCACTGTCGGTGAATGTAATGGGGACTCCGACCTTTCCTGAGACTTTACTTTTACTTTACCATCAGGAGAGGTGAAGTCATTTTGACCTGACCGATATATAAAAAAAACATCATCACCAACCATCAGGTGAGATAGTGCTCAAACGTAAGCCTATCTTGAATAATAAAAAAAATGCCTAAATGCACGGAAATTTGCCCCCAATTGATACGAGATCCACATGTATGCAGCTCCACTGCTCACTTCAAAGGTTTAACATTTTTCATAACTAGCTTACCATATCTGACACTAAACAATACATTAGCCAACACCAGCACTAAAATAGACAAGCTCTTCATCATTAACTTTGAACCATCAGACGCACACTGTAGCGAAGAACTGAATTACGTGTGTGTTTCATGATATAATTGAGTTAGTGAAGACCCTTGTGTGTTGTGAAGCGATGTATTAACTACTAGTTGACCCACCCCGGCTTCGCCCGTGGCGTATTTCGAACCTCGATGCACCCTTTTTAACTCACATAATGCTCATAATTAATCAGTTTTCCTAAAATATATGGGAATCTATCGGAATTGTTCACATTTATGATTACTGCTCCACTCCCTTGGGCAGTAGCGTGATGATATTCAGCCTATGACATTCACGGATAATGTGGCTTTCTATTGGTGAAAGAATTTTTAAAATCGGTTCAGTAGATCCTGAGATTACTCCTTACAATTTAACAAACACTCAAACTTCACCTCTTTATAATATTAGTATAGATATAGATAGATAATGCACGTATAGTGGGGATTTTGGGTGACTGGAATTGGACAATACGATACTACAAGGTCATTTGGGTAGAGATTACGGGAACCATAGCACGTAAAGTTAGCATCGATTAATTGGTTTATTCCAAGTAGTCCTACTAACAGTTTGATGATCGGACAGTTTCGGCATGATGACGATTGTACAGATTTAAAGATGAAATAGGTATATGTGTGAAAATAAATTAAGGATGGGGTGAAAATAAGATAAGGGGTTGGGTGACAGCCTAGAATCCCTCCAGTGAGCTCTGGCTACCCTACTTACCGCCGGGAATACAACACGATGGTTATTATGGCCGCAGTATTCTGTAGAGCGGAGGTATTACCCCAGTCGGACTGCTCACTTCGGACGGGAGATAACGTCATGTCTGCCTACCTCCATTATTATAAGGCGGAATATAATTTCACGTATGTAGGTTAATACCTGTGTGCAATGTAAACGGAAAGTTACATAAACATAATCGTTGATTGACAGCTCACGGAGGGATTATATTCTCTAGTCATTTACATATCACTTAACGCGAAAGCAACATTACTACATAATGAAAGCTAAGCAATTAACAATATTATTGTTAAAGTTGAAAAAATAAAAGAATACACTTGTCTGTCTACTACTAGTGTTAAAAAATAAAGTAATACATTTGTCTATCTATTACTAGTGTTAAAAAATAAAAGAATACAATCAACTGTCTATTACTAATGTTAAAAAATAAATGAATACACTTCTTGTCTGGTTATTACTATTATTAAATTGTAACTGAGCTGTTCATTGTCTGTTCATTGAAGATATTAAAAAACTCAGGTAATGTTAAATTGGGGGGGGGTGGGGGGGGGTGGAGCAGAGCTGAGGGGATATTCATAATAAAAATACAGCGAGGCGATACGGTGCGGAGGACAACGAACATTGGGGTGCGGAGCGGAGGACAGCGGGGCGGTGTAACTGAGCACAATAATGCGCGATTCCAAAAGTATGCTCCGCTCCGCTTCAGTGAAAACACTGTCACTTTACATCGCTCTTCACCGCTTATCTCCGCCCAGCCCCGCTTCAGTGGAACACTGACCAATTTTCACCACTCTTCTCCGCTCCTCTCCGCACAGCTCCGCTTCAGTGGAAACGCGGCCTAAAGCACGGTACCATAGTTCGGTACCAGCCGGTTCTATACTTGTGTGAGGCTGTGTGTATAAACAACAGAATCTTGTTGTACAATAGTTAAATAACAAGCGCGACTGCGTTTTATTTTACATAATAATTAAATCTGAGTCGTAGTTACTCGTTGCGAAATGTAGAACAGAGCATGTTGGGAAACTGCATGAATCGACGTAAAATTGTTGGACATACGGCTGGTACATGTGCAATCTTTCAGCAAGTCTTTTCTTTTTACTGCACCAAAAAGATTGTTCACATGTGTGTCTTTTCATAAAATAAATTTTTGATATTTACTTGGAGCTTACTATCAAGCGAGGAGAAGGTATTTAATTATGCGGAGTAGGTGAAGGGCGGGCTGGTACCACGAGCGCAGATGGGTAGCTCACCTCTTCCCTACCTCTTTCGGAGGGTAGAAGGGGTAATCTTGAAAATGTAGATGGCCAGAGATCAGCTGGGGTGCGAGTATATGCCTATTAGGTAACCTTACGCACTGGTAATTGAGACCTAAGACGGCTTGCGGTTTTAAACGGTTCGATTCCGACTTAACCACCCCTGACGGCTGACAGGGGTGGTATCCATGGAGATTTCCACACGAAAACCTTTTTTATAAATAATAATATAATAATATAAATCGCTAAAGTTGTAAATTCTAAATCTTTAGGAGTCTAATCGCTTAATACCAGAATGGCAAAACACCAGATTTACTGAATAGACGTGCACTATTCAGTCGTATATCCTGTAGAAAATTTGCGGAAATTAATACTAACGATTACAGCGCCTCGTTGCGTAAGTCACGCGCATCTCAATCTTCGTCAACACAAATACTCAGCAATTGGAAGTGACATTGAGATGAACTGCTTTTTATATTCAGTTGGTCTATTGACCAACTTGTGCCCTGCACGATGGTAGGAACCTAAAGTGAAGTCCAGAAAGTATAGACTACGATTCATAGATTCTAAAATAGTTGTTCTTACCTACATGATCTTGACAGACCTCATTTCCATTCCAAAATTGAAAACCAGTGCCACAGCTTCTGTAGTTCAACTCAGGGAGAGAGATGTAGCTATGCACGGTGTATAGCTCCATCTCTCTTTCTGAGTTGAACCGCATCGCATTTGAATCGCTATATGAGTATCATGATAAGGCCTTAAGGATACCAGCTTGCAGTTGTAGTTGACTGGGGACTTTTTATTTGATTTTAGACTTTAACGGTACAAAGGTAAAGTCTACAATTAAATGTAATTTTTTAGAGTGTCAGTGACTTGACAGTGGTTTGTTTTTAGCAGAATCGAGGCCCTGGCGGGGCTCTATATACCATGGTGATGAATTTTAGTCTGTTAAGTAATTTAAACCTGATAATGAACCCTTCAAACACTCCTTTTTACAAAGCCGGATAAGCTTTTAATAAAAAAGTTGAAGCCGTTTCCAGTAGTCATGTTTAGTGTCGTGAATCTGTGTGCCATCAAATACTACGGATTTTTTGTGTGGACGCCTGCGCGGGCGCAACGAGGTCAAGTTCAACTTACACTGTATTCGTTTGTTATTTTTCGATATGAAATGTCATGGTTATCGTTACTGTTGATTTATAACAAATAAAGTATTATTGAAGTGTAATTATGAAGTGTTATACTATTTAGTAAATATTATTAACCATTTGTAGTACGTAATAATAATATGTTTTTGTCTATTGGGGTCACAAACTTAACCAGAATGACAAAAAGGAAATTTAATGAATAATATTTTTTTTGACTAAATAATAAAATAAAGATAAATAATAAAAAACCGTATATACAAGTCCTTTTGAGTCCGGTGCTAGCTTTAACTTGATATAATTGACCATATAAATGTCTTATTATTTTAATATACGTGATAATAATAATTGCATTTCATCTCGGTCTGCCCCTATTGATTTAAAAAGTAGAAAGTAAAAATAAATAGTTCATTTTGTACAGTCAGCGGCAAAAGTCTATGATAATTGCACAGATTTCAAACTTAAAAATTGGAATGAAAATGGTTCATAAGATTGTAATCAAATCAAAAAAAGGTAGTTCAATGGAGCTAACTAAGTAATAAAAATCATTTTCATTAAGAACTATATAAGTTACTTTGCTCAAAACTACTGTTTTGAAACTTTTTTTTTTTGAGACCTTTGACGCCGACTGTATGCATTTAAGAAAAACATTACAAAGTAAGGTAAAAAAAACTATTTTGCAGTCTTTTTACTGGTAATTTTTTTTAAGGATTTTTTGTTCTTGATAGGCTTGACCCCTATCTCACCTGGTGGTAAGTGACAATGTGGTCTACGATGAATCATGTTTACTTAGAAGAAACCTATTTACTCGTAACTTGAAGACACCCAGGTAATAGCTTTCTGGAAACACAGACTTAGGCAGAGAATTCCACTTAACTGTACGACTTGTGCAAAAAAAAAAATAGAATTTGAATAAAAAAATGCAAGCTTCGAATGCAACCGGTATTGACACTCGGTTGTAAAAGAATACATAAATACACGTCGCACCACAAAAATTGAAACACCTTGCAAGTTTATGTTTTCTAAGGATTATCAGAAAAATGTGTATCATCATTCTCTGAACCTTTTTCCCAACTCAGTTGGGGTCGCCTTTCAGAAAAATGTGTATATTTAAGAATATTATGTCAAAATATGTCGTTTAACTAGGGAATAATATGAGGTTTCCAAATTCTAATGTTAATGTTTTAAATTTAAATATCATAAAATAAATAATTAACGTATTGTTATTAAACGGTTTTATTTAACTCAACCTGTTTGTTTGGGTCAAATCTAGTAATTGAAATTTGACACCCTTCCAGTTGTCTGATTGGTCTGATATTTGGCAGAAGTCTTTAGTTATGATGACAATACAATTTAAAACCGTTTAACTTAAATTTTTTTTCACAATTTATTTGTTTTTTTCAGATATCATAAAAACTAAAGTGTTTCGATTTTTCTGATGACAAATATAGTTAAAAGTCATTTTAAGCTAGTAAAACCATGTAAAAAATCGATAATGTTAATTTAGGTGTAAATAATCAATACTGGAATGGATTTCCGTCAAGCCATTGCGCTCGAGTTTATCAATCGGGAGCAGGTTAGCATCCGCGTAGCAGCTTTCACTCGCGCGCCTCTTGCATCTCTTTTGTGTCTTGCAAATTATTTTATTAATGCTTAACAATGAAATAATATACTAATTAGTACTGAACAAGAAAGTTATAAGGCAGTTGTAGGACTTATAACGGCCTCTGTGGTGTATGTTGTTAAAAGAAAACTCTCCCAAAAAGCGTACTATAAAATTCAATATTATTTGGATGATAAAGAAGCTTGGAAATGAACTGTTCACTCAACTATGTTACTCGAACTAATACTGTATCTAGACTAAGGCAATTGTTGTAAATAGAGTTTCTTAGCGGAGTCTTCTCAGGTCTGGGCCGCGTTTCGAACCGGTGGTCCATTGGCTTCTAGTTTTAAATAACTTTGATTTTGATGTTTTGTAAGTGCCGCTTAAAATGGTATATACAGAATAAATGATTTTTGACTTTGACTTTGACTTTGATCGGTAGTGCATTCGACTGCTATGACGCGGCTTCGATTCCCGCTCAGTGCAAAATATTTGTATGCATTAATGTACATAGTTAAAGATTTATATTTAGGACGATCTAAGCATGTAATTTCTATTACTATTATACCGCATTATTGCGTAACGCAAAGTCTTACGCATAAAAGTAACGCATTTTTATCTGCGCACGCGCTTTATCACGCACATCACGCATCGCCGTCAAAATATAGGTGACTTCCGATGACGCAGCGATGATAGTGATGTTGTGTAATTTTATGTTTTTCTTTTGCAACTATTCCGTCTGTGTATGTAAATGATCTTATTTATATTACTTAGATGCGGTCTGAGAAGGATTTTATATCTTTAGTACAGTGTTTATTTTCTTTTTTTTATATGTTTAGTCCGTCGTATTGACTACACCCCGCCTGATAGTATATTGATTTCGCGCCCATGATAAAAGTTGGAAAAAATAGTTCGTAACAACCGAATATACAACAATTACACGTAACGGGTTTCTTTGTTCTAGTCCCGTATTGCACTTTGCACCACTGCACTCAGATTTATTCACTAGAAATTTCCATTCCCTATATGGAGAGCGCGTCGGATGACGGAGATGCGCGAATGTTTAGGCAGGGTCGCCATGTACGGGAGGTATTAGGAGAGTAAATCAAACAATGAAGTCATGATAGAGACTAACTGTTTATTGGAATAATACATGATTAAATACACATTAAAATGAGGTTACACGTGTCACATTTGTATACTACACCACAGTAAGCTGAGGTGCAGTCCTACCCAGACGGCCTTGATAGATACTTTTACACGCCCCGCTTGAAGAACCTGGGACCTATAAGTGGAAGGGAACACATCCTAGAGTAAAGCATTCCACTTCTTTATCGTATGATATTCTATATCATATCATTCGCAATGGTATGGACTGTATGTGGATGACACCTAAGTCCTGCACGTGTTGTTCGAGACAAGAAGGGAGAGGGTGGAATCAGTTGGAATGTATGATGGTTAGAGATTAAAGTGCGGTTTTTACTAGGGAAGCACCGCGTTGATAATTATTATCAAAATTTGATCATCTTCTGAGACTTTTTCTCAACTCAGTTGGGTCGACTTTCAGTCTAATTACAAAATAGTTGAACTTCGATATGTTCTGTGAAGCGATTGCTATCTGACAGCACAAACTATTGGAGATATTCTAAGTTCTGTTAGACTTCTTAAGAAATCAAGTAACATGCTAGAATGTGACCTTATCACGCTGTTTCACGCTATGTTAAAAGTGGGATTACGTTGATAGTGTAATGACCCAGGATTTGAACTCAAGGCCTCTCGATCATAAGGCGGACTTCTTAACCACCAAACTACCAACTCTTTGTCGAAAGTAATACAATTACTTAGAAAATATTATTCTACTTAGAAAAATAAAAGTTTTTAATAAGATTAACCCAACTAAGCAGTTGAAGACAACAAATGTTGTGGAAATGGGGTAAACCCGTTGCCCTAACTCTTACCCCGCTTATGTGGGCACATAACCTACTAGAAATAGGGTAAGCCCATTCCATAACAGAACACTTAGTAGATACTCCTCTTAAGTGGGCACATAACCTATTAGAAATTCAATCCGGATGCAGTCGATTGAAACATCACATCAGTATGTTACCGTATCGAACCTGTTTGTGACCCCTTAAGTATGTTTCCGTACCTTTCCAGCTTAACACCTAAGTTGAATAACAGTTCTGGGTAACTATGTCCTAATATAGAGAACAGGTATTTATGACTTGTACGGGTAATATTTTTATAACAGTATTACTTCCTATACAGCGATGATTGAAACAGCATGTATTTATAAATAATGGACTATAGGAAAGTATTAGACTTTAAAAAAATATATCCTGTATATCATTTCTACTGAATCAGGGTGCCGATCGAATCAGTGTATTTAGTGGTGACTTTCGATGCTGAGACTTTACCTTTAGCTTACCATCAGGCGAGGGGAAGTTATGTTAACGTGTCCAATAAAAAAAAAAACACTTTGTAGTGGGTTGAAATCGATTTTTTTTAAATAAATAGGTTACTTTGTAAAAACATTCGATGTATGCCTATATCAGATCTAATTAACACACGCGTAGGATGCACTACTAAAAGCGCTGGTAACGAAAAAAAAACGTTATTATTTGAACATTAAGACATTATTTCTTCATTATAAAGCCTACCTTATGCAGCAATGCCTAAAAATGAAATAATGGTTTCACTAACCAGTCACCATGAAATGTCATTTACACGGAATAAAGAATACCTATACTTTCCAATGTATGTTTTATTCGTCAATAATAATTAAATGTGATTTTGTTCGAATTTAATACATAATTCTTTAATGTGCACAAATATTTTGTATAGACGAGTATGACGTATTTGAATGAAATTTTTAAACAATAATTTATTTAAATGATCATTTTTTCCGATCAGAAACTCATTGGGAATGGTACGACGTAGTCTAAAGTATAAAAATAATGAGTGTACTAAGTAAAGTTAATTGCAAGTATTAGTCTGGCTAGCGGGGTGGGGCGTCCCGTTTTTAATCCATTTGTTTTTTTTTTTCGTTTTGTAAGTGTCATTTAATGGTGCCCATAGCGGGTGGATATTCATATCTTAAATCAGTATCATCAAACTTCTTCAGGCACTCTGCTCTTCGTAACTTTAGTTTGAACAAAAATAATCTAGACGTTTTCAAATAACACTGTGTATTGTTGTACCAATCTTTCCGGCCCAGTTACAACCATAAGTGCCCTATTGTTCATTATGGCATCTTTGTTACAGAACTTATCACATATATGTATTGGCTATCATAAAATTACATCTATACGCTCCGACTATGTTGCAGTAATGCGCCATTGAGGGATAGTCATTATTATTTTTGCTATTATGACATTATACAGGGTGTAAGGGAAACGCTACTGAAAATGAAGACATACGATTACACAGAAGATAAATACACTTTTAAATAGTTTTGTTTTTTTTTTACCCGACTGCCGAAGAAAGGAGGCGTTATTCATGCTCATTTGTGTTAGGGCAGTTATATGAAACCGGTCATTGATCCCGTGCCCGGTCAACGACCGATGATATAATCATACCAATATTTAATTTTATTGCGACATTTATTCGTTTAAGGCAAAGTGTTGCATTTTTCTATAAAATTGCAATTTTTTATAGAAAAACAAACAATTTTATAGAAAAATGCAACACTTTGCCTTAAACGAATAAATGGACAAAAAGTCATTAGAAATATTAGTTATCTTCAGCCTTCGTTTTCGGCAGTGTTTTAGCCGATATACATTTTTTGTTCTCGGCCATTTTCATTATTTTTTTTCACTGCAATTTGTACACCAATCATGGTTATACATTTTGATACCAAATTATTCAAGATATGCATCTCTAACCACATATTATTATTATGTACCTACACATGTTTCGTACACACATGCACACACAAACTTGCACACCTACAATTAGCATTTATCCGATCATATCTTACGTATTTATCTGAAGGGATAAATACAGATGTCTTACCCCACCTACATTTCACTAATAATATTTTTTGGACCACGTAATAGAGAATTTGTTGAAATTCAGGACCATAAGCGGACAACCTCTGCGGGATTACGGTAATGCGTGCGACTGCTAATTCAGAGGTCGCGAGTTCGATTCCCACCCAGCGCCAATATGTATATTTGCATTGCGGCGGGACTAGCCTAGCTATAATCTGTCCCTGTAACAAAATGTCTGCCATACCTGTTCAGCCGTTAGACCATGATTAAGTTACGAACATCTTGACATCTCCACAAACTGTACTGCAAGACCAACAAAAATTAAATTTATTATTATTTGCCCACAGGTTTCCATGAAGCAATTGGCGAGACGATCGCTCTCTCCGTCTCGTCTCCTCGCCATCTCCAGACCCTCGGCCTAGTCCAGAGATCAGTAGACGATACCGCTCATGACATAAACTATCTGTTCACCCAAGCCATGGACAAGCTGGCGTTCCTACCTTTCGCCCTGGTCATGGATAAGTGGAGATGGGATGTCTTCACAGGAGATGTTCGGAAGGAACAGTATAACTGCCACTGGTGGAGACTCAGGTTTGTAGTTTTTGATGTATGAAACGCTGAATTTGTGTGTTATTTTGTACCACCATGTTAAGAAGGGAGTAACTATAATAGTACAAAAACACAATACAATCTGGGGTTGGACTCAGCATCATCTTTCAAGCTACGATCCTGGAGTTCGCCGGGGCCATCTCAAAACCGGAGATGGCCCGGGTCAAGCCGGGGGGTGAGGGAACTCTATGGGAACTCACCTTACACCCTGGCGTCAGAAGACCCTAGACAGCGTGCGGTTTTAGTCGGTAAGAGTCCGACATAACCTGCCCCGCTGGCCGCGGGGTTGGTATCCATGAGGATTTCGGTATGGAAAAATAAAAAAAAAGTTGCTACTACTCAGGTAAAAAAGCTTTTGAGAACAAATATAACCAAGGGGCTTCACTCAAATTAAGTCGGCGAGAACGATATTATTGAAAAAAAAATATGCAGCCACCTTGGTGCGGTCCTTTCAGCCTTATGTCGATAACAGAAGAGTCCTTTTTTGAACCTATATAAACTGAACTAAACTGAATCTTAAAGCCGGCTACTCACACACCTGCCGCAAGGGTAATCTAGGGTGTAAGAGTGGGGATGACCCTTAATTGCCACCTTAATTGTGACGTGTGTAGGCAAGAAGGAACAATCTAGATCTAAAAAAATGTCCCTGCTTGCCTACACACATCACAAACAAGCTTATCGTTTTCGTAATATATTCTGCCGACCGAACTTTGTAATAACACCACCAAATCATGGTTTTAAATTTATTAGTCATGTAATGTATAAAAACCATGATTATGTCCATCCATACGCATGACACAGTAACATTAAAATTGATTTATCGGTCTAATCCCATGTTTCTTGCGAACAATTACGCATTCAACGCTTTATTCATGTTCACCGGCTCATTACTGGTTAGATAAGTTGGTTCACGCAATGGATGACGGTGACGTAACGTCACGGCGGTCAACTGCGGAGAAAATAGATAATCTTCTAGGCCACACGGCGAAATTTTATGTGGCTTCATGAATCAACTGTAGGATCGTTTAGACAGCAATCCATATCATCGCAAACAATTTATAGTGAAAATTAATTCTTATGTCTAGGAAAATATTATTACACAGCGTTATCTAGGCCCAAACAAAGCAAAGCTTGTCATATCGGTTCTAGAATGCAAAAAAACATGCTTAAATACAATTTTTTAGGGTTCCATATCTAAAGGCTAAAACACGTTTCTATTACTAAGACTCCACTGTCCTTCTGTTTGTTTGTTCATTTGCTAATACCAACTTTCATACTATGTGGCTCATGCAAACTTCATCATGGAAACCGTTAAACCTGCTGCTTGACGGAAGAAGCTATGATGCAGGCTTTTCTCTCGAGATTAAAATAAATTGATAATGGTGGAGTAGGAGAGCGGATCCTGAAGTCCTAAGTTCACTATTTGAATGCAATCAGGAAAGGTGCTTGGATGATGTTGTGTATGCAAACTTATGCATAATATACGTAAGTGTCAGTGCAATTGGCAAATATTGTTAGCTGCTCCCATTTGCTAACTGATTTCCTGCAATGAACGTGGCATTCATTGTGAGGTTTAAAGGTCATTGATACCTGAATTCATGTTTTTAATTTCTTAAAGTTTAGTACTTTATACCGACATGACCGGTGACCACGGATGTCGACTACTCCCTGTACTTGGCGACTTACCCCTAGGACCCCATTTAAAAATAGGACCCGTACGACCCTATTTCAAAAAATAGTATAGGATATTTTAAAAAAAATATCTAACCCATACTCTCAAGGGTGATTGTTCCTGAGGGGGCCATCTCAATCCCAGGGTAGTTTCGACCCAAGACAGCCAACTCGAAAACGGAGATGGCTCTGGGCCAGCTGGGTTTCAGGTAATCGGGGTGCGAGGCAATTTCTTATTCCTTACAACTGACAAAGGACCCAAGATAGAGTGCAGAGTGCGGTGCGATATAACCCAACCTCCGGCTAGTGCGGAGGGGTATCTGGGACGTTTTCCGCACGCAAGAAAGGGTGATTGAACCGTTCACATAAAAAAGTAGAGACTATGTGATGCATAATTCGAGCACCATCCATCATTACACCAGTTGACAAGTTACTAGGATTTGGCAACTATCTTACAAACATTATGTAGCGCATTGTGATTTTTAAATGTCATTGTTTGACTTTTGTTTTTGTGTTACTGTTATAAAGGTTAGAATAGAGTGGGTATTATAATATTGACATGGTATGAAGAAGAAATGAGAGTAACATAACATAACATAAACTCACGCCTATATCCCCAAAGGGGTAGGCAGAAGTGCTGGCACCCACATTTCGCCAGTTTATGTTTTTAGGTCCCAATGTAATATGTGGCGAGCCTATTGCCATGAGAGTAATGTTGTGTGTTTTAATCGCGATGCAATCTCTTAAACATAAGTTTGGTAATACCCACTAAGATCTTTAGAACCCAATCCAGCCTCACCTGCTGGTACGGCTGCTGATTGATGAGCGATACTATAGTGCAGGCTTGCCTCACGAGTTTGGGAGGGTTAGACTACAGTCGCTCCCGTAAATGTCAACATAATATATACATATAGTGGATGGTAGAGTGGACTCCATAATGTTGGAAATCAAACAAAATATTTCTCTTGAAACAATCAAATTGCAAGTTTTGGCTGCAACAAGATTGGTACTATCAATCAATCAATCAATTCGCCTATCGTAGTTCACTGCTGGACATAGGTCTCTCCCAATGTGCGCTATATCGCCCGATTCTCCACCTTCCGCATCCAGTCTATCCCAGCTACCTTTTCAGGTCGTCAATCTCTCCGGCTCGGAGGCCTTCCATGCTAGAATAAAGAATAATAAGCTAACACAAAATAAATAGCAAAAATAAGAGACATTAAAAATAGTTTTACTTCTATAAATAACTCGTTTCGAAGAACTATTTCAGTAGTTGATAGTACTATAACGATTGAATCTTGCATTAACAAACTGGTCTAAGAAGTGATGGGATTGCGGTCGGCGCTCGGCCTTGACTCCGAGTAACGGGTTCATACCTCAGATAAAAGCGAGAAGGGTCAGTGCATAGTGTTAAGCGGTAGCGGGTTTGATTAAAAACATATTCTCAAATATTATGAAGAAAAAAATATAGTGAAGAAAATATATTTTTATGTCACTAAGGTGGTAAATTGATAGGCTCTATAATGTTAACGTTATACGATTATGTTTACAAGAGATAACGTGGTCTTGGTATATGTATTTACTTTTATTTTTGTCCGGGTTAGCCTTAAATATGCGTAAACGTAATTCAAAATCATAGACTGTAAAAGGTTAAAATATGAAAATAATTTCGTTAATTTGTATACAGTACAATGATCTTGTAAAAATAAATAAACAATCCATACTAATATTATAAATGCAAAAGTAACTCTGTCTGTCTGTCTGTTACGCTTTCAATCCTGAACCGCTAAACCGATTTTGATGAAATTTGGTATAGAGGCAGATTAGATTAGACTTCGAGACATAGGCTATGTTTGGTCGTGATAACCAACATCCACGCGGGTGAAACCGCGGGCAAAAGCTTGTCAAAAATATATGAAAAAGTACCTAAACTAAACAGAAATTACAGAAATCTTCGGTAATTACGATTCGTAGTTTTGTTTATATTCTAGCTTAAGTTGAGTGTATCCATGTCACATGATATCACCGTAATATTAAATCACTCGCTGCCTCCTGTGTCTGTAACAGCTTCCTAAATCGTTCAGTTACAGAATGCATTCTATTACATAAAAACAAAACTTTTGTATTGACCAATTGACCTATTTTTTTTAATCACACATGCTTACGTCGAACATTACACTCAGTATTAATGTGTGTTTCAAATAAGTGCAGGGACAGAAACGATTAACAAACACTTTCTTAATTCGATTGCTCGTTTTTTATGTTGCTGAGTGTACTAGTTTATTTCGTCTCGTAAATTGATATTTTATTTTCATATTCGTGTAAATTAAACTTGGTTAAATGAAGAAATGTAACATGATAAGTCGTATGATACATACATAATGATGATGTTTTGCTGTCAAGAAACTGGTATAGATGTTCTTTTCACGAAGGCGGTTTAGCTGTAATTTTAGTAAAACATAATATACACATTGTTTTTACAAAATGAACTACTTGCAATGCAGTTATTGTTCTACTAACTGCTACATGAATTTGTTTTGACGTGACATGAACTTTCGCACACACATGTACGCGTATTCATAAGACACAGGTACTAGTATTTAATTGTTCACACGCCTTCGTGAGATAGAATATCTATATATAGAGCCTGCAAGACAATTAGGCCCAAGGTATCCTCACCTGCAAGCCAGTACACCTGCTGATAAATGGATAATACTTTAGCGTAGTCTTTTATCTCAAGTTTAGGGGATCAAACGGCAGTTGCTCCCATAAAAGACAAGGGAGGAGTAGATGAGAGAATCTCAGGTTCTAAAGAGTAACCAGCTCTAACTCTGTGATGATAACCACAGTTGTAAAATTACTAATATGAAGCCAATATTTTAACTGATCTAATTAATATGTCTCTAAAATAATTAAACGAAAAAATTATTGAAGTTACTTTTTTAATATTTTTTTACATTTAGTTACCGTTTAACAGGTTATCTATGTGTTATTAAATTCTCTGTGCTTCTGCGTTTTTAATTTATTGTCTAATTTTAATCCTTTATTTTATCAGGGAGCAGTACCAGGGAATCAAACCGCCAGTTCTGCGTTCCGAGCTCGACTTCGACCCAGGTTCCAAGTACCACATTCCGGCCAACATTCCCTATATCAGGTAAGTCTAGATATTAAGGTTTTAGGCAAACGTTTGAGATGTCTTTTATGTGGTTTGAACTAGGCAAACAAGACGGGAACTAGGCTAGACTCTAAACAGCCCAAATTGTTATATTATCGAAAACAGTTAAGTCTTAATTACATAACATAAACTCACGCCTATATCCCCGAAGGGGTAGGCCGAGGTGCTAGCACTCACATTTCGCCAGTTTATGTTTAGGTCCCAATTAAATACGTGGCAAGCCTATTGCCATTAACCGAGCATTTATAAATCTGCGATAAATACGAACATAACTTCGAAAAGCATCGAAAAGTCATTGGTGTGTGGCATGGTGAACCTGGGATCGAACTCAAGACCTCGTCTCAGCAGTCCATTACCCAGACCACTAGGCTACCACGGTACAGTCTTAATTACGTAGTATTATTACAAAGAATACGCTCCAACATGTATCGGACTACTTGTGAATTTATTGTATTTCACTTATGTAACAGTCGGCAGTAGTCGGGACATTGCACATGTATTATGTACTGTATTGACATTTTTAAGAGAAAGTTCTCCTGATTAAATATTAATATACTAGCTGTACTGGCAAACACCGTTCCGCCTTAGAATCTAGTTATGCTAGTCACCTTACCAGCGGAATTAGATGGGGATGGATTAAAGCCGTATGTATGGGTATGCCCCATAATTTATTGGTTCTGCAATAATATGGGGAAATTTGCTCAATTTGTTGACATAAATATGATTCTCTAAGTAGTAGCGTGACAGTTTTTGACTTTCCTCAGTAAATAGACTATTCAACACAATTTGAACTTACTGGTTCCTGAGATTAGTACGTTCAACCAAACAAATAAGAACTTTTCCTTATTATAATACTACTAGTTGTCTCCCGCGTCTTCACCCGTAGAATCTATTTAAACCATTCATGGCAATTTTTTTATACTACCGATAAAGCTAATTTATTAGCTTTGCAAATATGTATGGAGATTCACCTGATTTGTGAACATATACCATTACTATTTCGCTCCTCTAGGCAGTAGCGTGATGATATATATAGCCTATAACCTATAGTAATTTATACTTTTGATAATTAATATGACCTGAGTGAAAGTTGACATAGAAATAAATTATAATTTAGCCTATAACCTTCCTCGATAAATAGGTAACACAAAAATATTTTTGAAATATCCAAATTTGAACTACTAATTCCTGAGATTAACGCATTCAATCTAACAAACAATCTCTTCAGCTCTATAATATTAGTAAAGATTAATAAGGACTATTATTACCAATGCCTTTGTTACAAATAATTTCAAAGGTATTCGTAGACAGTGTGACAACTAACCACTAAATCGACAGTTCCATATAAGGAACAAATTGACACACAATAGCTTTGTGCATGCATTAACGATATGCCGTCACATTGCACCAGTAAGTGTTGTCCGAACCGCGGCCGAACGCCGTTCTCACGATATTGCGTACTTGGTTTAGGTGCAAACATGCACATTGCATATTTCTTAATGTTTTGCCTATAAAACTTTTATTATATAGTGTTAAACGTATCATTCTCATTCTGTGCTGTTAACAAGAAGACCATAGTCCCTTGCGTTATCAGCACAAAAAGTTTGTCAACCACCCCTTACCTTCCCTCCTCTCGTGAGGAATGTGACGTCCTTGCTATTGTACACGTCCATAGGCCATGGTGACCGCTTCCCATCAGGTGGGCCGTATACTTGTCTGCTACCCAAGTTGTTTAACTCCCTCGTGATACATAAATAATTTTATAGTACCAGAATTATTAAAAAAAAAGTTACAAAGAAAAAATACACGGCATTAAAAAAACCACCGGACGCGTTGATGTCTTTTATACTGTAAAATTTTCTCTGCAAAGATTTTTGTAACCATCAGTAGATAAACGTATAATTCTTGCATTTATATTCTCGACAAGCGCCTATGATCCTCGGAAGTTAGATGGAATGAAGTGTAACCTGATGAGATAAGGTTACGTAAATTTGCGTAACGCGGTTTCCTTAACGGCGAGCCGTTATGGATAGAAAATTGATATTCGGGTTATCGCTGAGAATGTTTCGAACGTGTGCGACACTAGGGGCGGCGTCACACTGGCGCTGCCAAACATATCTACCTACCCTTCAGAAGACATGCAAGCGTGCGTTATAATAAATAAAATTGGTTCGATATTTTTTACCAGTAGGTAGTTTTATTCACTTTAGTTTTGAAACAAACATTATTGCCGACAACACGAACTTTTATTAGTACAAATTGCTATTACGAAATCCTTGCTTTTATGGGAGCAATTTGCGAGGTTTATTGTAGATTTTCTAATAAATTAATGTCCTATGACTCAAGGTCGTTCTATATTGTATATTTATGTGAAAGTTTATTTGTTTACTTGATTTATGATTGCGCAAAAACTACTAAACGAATTTAGACAAATTTCTGCATATATATAGCTTTTTAATCATGATATGTTTACGTTTGACCTCTATCTCACCTGATGGTAAGTGACGATGTGGTCTACGATGAATCACGCTTGCCTAGAAGGAACCTATTCACTCGTGACTTGAATATTCCCAGGAATACTTTACTTTAGGAATACTGTACTGGATTATTGGAAGACATTCACAGCTAAATGCAAACAGCAAAATCACCGTTTATAAGGCCATTCTGAAGCCAATATGGACGTACGGTATCCAACTGTGGGGTACAGCCAGCAACAGCAATATAGACATACTAGAGAGATTCCAAACCAAGACACTGAGAGCTATACTTAACATCCCACAATATATTGCTAATAAATATATCTACAACGATACAAAGCTCGATACTGTTCGCCAAGAAATCACTAAACATAGTGCAAAATATCAAAAAAGACTGATAAACCACAAAAACCAACTAGCCATGGAGCTCGGTGGTGACGGGAGCACCAAGTTTAAAAGACTGAAAAGAAATGACGTCCCAAGTCTTGTAGAAAGATTTACCTGCTCAGAGCGAGGAAGCTCTATGTAACAAGGACAAAAGGATGCGTTGTGTCAATCAAACTAGTGGCTTATTGTGTAGACAGATCGCCACAATTGCAAAATAAATAAACAAAAAAAAAAACTTTACTTTAGTCAGTTTGAATACAACATAACCATCCCATAAGGCAGACGGAATGATATCCGTGGGGATTTCCATACGAAAAAAAGGATGCTTACAATATTCACCATCGAGGACATACAGATGATGTAACAAAAACCACACATAGGTACATTGTTTGCTACCTCAGCCTCATAAAAAACAATATTAAAAAAGTTATCAAATTAATATTACCTCAATATGGATGTCCAACCTACATCTCAGTGCTGCTTAATATTAATATTTTTTTATATAAATTTACATTTTATAACTTTCACAGTTAATATACTTAGAAGTCATATTGATATTTTAGTCGGTTGCGTGTAACTGGGCTAAAATGTGAAAGTTGTGACGTGAAGCCAAAATATAATTTTAGTTTAATTATAGTCAAATATATGTGCATACTCGAATGTTTGTTTTTTTTTTCGTAAATATAACCCGTTAAATAAAACTCGTTGGTTTGGCGGGAGTCACTGATGGCCTCTGTGGCGTAGCGGTAGTGCATGCGACTGATACGCAGGAGGCGCGGGTTCGATTCCCGCTCAGTGCAAATATTTGTATGCATGAATATGTCTATTTGCATTGGTCTGGGTGTTTCTATGTATAATAAGTATGTATTTACAAAAAAAAAGTATATAAGTATGTTTATCAGCATTCTAGAACCCATAACACAAGCTAGTTAAACTATGCTTACTTTGGGTCTAGAGGGCGCTGTGTAGAATGTTGTAGAATATTTATTTATTTATTTTATTTATATTTACGTCTATAAAGTTATAGGTTATGTATGTAAGACCTATTTTTTCTCATGTCAATGGGCCTGTTCTCGTAAAAATATTATGAATTCAGTCTCAGTCTAGTATTGATCTCTTGTCGATCGCCCGAATGTCAAAAGAAGTATTCCTTTGGTTATTTGAATATGAAGAACTTGCATCACTACATAGTATAAAACAAAGTCGCCTTTTCTGTCCCTATATCCCTATGTGCGCTTAAATCTTTAAAACTACGCAACGGATTTTGATGCGGTTTTTTCCAATAGATAGAGTGATTCAAGAGGAAGGTTTATATGTATAATACATTTAATTTAGTATCAGCATTGCACCCGTGCGAAGCCGGGGCGGGTCGCTAGTACTACTATAATTGAATGTCAGTAAAAGTTTCGTCAAAATCACCCCAGACGTTTTCAAGATTAGCCAAATCAAACGGACATTTTTTTTTAAATATGTCGTACATACATTCTTAAGCATTTATTTAAACACTGTTATTTTTCCATTACAAACACATACTCATAATTTTATTTATATGTATAGGTGTGCGTATATATTTTGTCACGGAAGGCTTCACTCATTTGTTATATGCCACTAATTAACTGTGGCAACATTATGATCTAATTTGACGTTATTATAAATAACGTTGAAATGAGAAACTGTGCTTGTGAGCGGTTGGGTACACAAGTGTTATACCAGGAACAGGAAATCCGTTCAAATCTACTAAATCTTTATCTATCCATCTTAAAAACAAATAAATATAAAGTCTATTTGTTATAATGAATTTTTTTTATATGAATGTATATACGGTCATCATCTCATATTGCAATTTCCAGATGCCTATCTAACAAAAATGATAAATGGAGGTAGGACGCGATGGTATCTCCCGTCTGAAATGAGCAGTCCGACTGGGATATAGTACCTCCGCCCTACAGAACACCGCGGCCATAATAACCATCGTGTTGTGTTCCCGGCGGTAAGTAGAGTAGGCAGATCTCACTGGAGGGATTCTATGCTGTCGGCGTGGAGACCTAATTAAGTCTCTTGCGTTATCAGTACAGAAACTTTTTTTTATACAGTATTATTAGTATAGATAGTATCTATGTATCTATATATTTGCATGTGTATTTTGAAATATTTGAAAAAGTTTTTAATTGAAATTATACATAGTACCTATCAAGGATCGATGAAAAAGCATTCATTAGAAGGTTTTTGTTTTTTTTTTGTAAAAAAAAAGTAAATAAAAGATTAATAAAAAGGACCAATAAAACACGATTTAATAAAAAACCAAATTTATGATCAAAGATTCATAAAAAAGAGTGAATAAAATATTTATTTTGTTAAATAAAAACGCGTAAAAAACTAAGTGGTGTACTTGCAATAACCGTTATTGAGCACACCCTACTTTTAACAAAATTTGTTAATCTCAAACTCTGTATAATTTTTTTATTATATTCATTTTTGATAATTTATATTTCTATTATCAAATGAACCAATAAATTAGCCATGATAGCGGTATCCTTGTAAAAATGTGTCATTTTTTAATTTGAAACCCATTAATTTAAGACAATATCTTAAATATTTTTTTATTGGTCATAATCATCATTCGATCCCCAATCCCGTTTGCATCCAGAGTTAACACTAATTAAAATTTGATTTACTTAACTTTTACGAGATTGACTACTGTCTGCCTCCCTAACCCCGATAGGAAAGAAAGCCTGAACACAACAGTTCACAACACAATATATTGGTTCTTTGACGATCCCTGTGGCGCAGTGGAGTTTACAAGGTCAGAGGACGTGGGATCGATTCCCGCTCAATGAAAATGGATATGTGTGAATATTTATATTTGCATTGGTCTGGGTTATTGTCCACATTTACACAAAAGTATCTAAGTATGTTATTCTACATTCTAGAACCCATAATAAAAACTAGTTAAGTTATACTTACTTTGGGTCTGGATAGTGCTATCGTAATGCCATAATAATTTATTTATCTTATTCAGGTTATTAATACTGTTGTCACTAAGTGGAACATTTCAATAAAATAAGTCACTAGTACTGTTCCACAATATTTATTTATTGACGCTAATAAATAAATACTGTGCAACAGTACTTATTAGTGACCTATTTGAATAAATGATTCTCTTCTGTCTTTAGTGAACCAACAGCGAAGCGGAAACAGTACACAGATTATAAATTTATTGTTCTCGTTTTAAGTTCAAAGAACTGTTAAAATCACAATATTTTTTTCCTAGTTTCTCTCAAGCTAGTATAGCAACATTATTATAAGGTATTATGTAACTATGCTTTGTATAATAAGTTCATTTAGAAACGACAGGTCACAACCGTATGCTGGTTTGAGTACGCAGAACGAATGAACTCGAAAGTTTGTGTGCTGTTTCTAACTCTTTCACGCAAAAATAGGTGAACGGTTGAAATTTGGAACGGAGAAATATTATGGTCTAGAATAGGACATGGGCTTAAATGGGGTTTCGATTTTTGTGGGCCACTGCAATGGGCGGAGTCATGGACAAAAGAGTAATAGGCCCTTACAGTGACCTTAGGAAAAACAATGATAAGAAAAGGTCACAAAAATCAAAAAGTATGACGGGCTGTTACCTCTGCCTACCCTATGAGACAAAAGCGTGAGTTTAAATGAATATTTGCGTTACAAACAGGTAATAATAATAGTAACCCAGTTTATCCCACTCCTCTAACGATAGAGCTGAGAGGGTTTAGACCTTAATCCACACACGCTGGCATGGCCTAATGCGGGTTGATGGATCGGACATTGTCCTTAGAATTTCTTCTAGGACATTTGGGTTTCCTCACGATGTTTTTCCTACACCGTCAGCAGATGGTAAATCATGTGATTAGCACATATAAATTCCACAAAGTGAAATTCACATTGGTACTGTCCGGCCGGATTCGAACTCGATACCTCTGAGTAAAGGCCGCGTCCTTATCCATTCAGCTACCATCGTTTCTCAAACAGGGAATAAAACAATATGTTACACATCATATCACTTTTTTTTAATACTCTTGGGGTTCCTATTTACAATCGTCACAGGTACACATTGGCAGTCATGTAAAAACAAATAAAATAAAATAAAACAATTTTACTAAACAAGATAACACATTAAAGCTAAAGAAATAATATAGAGATCAGTTCTATTCATGGTGATAAGTATTCTCATTCAAACCCTCTTCGATCCCACCCTGTTCTCCGAGACTACTTTCCCACCCACCGTGGCCTCCGGCACTGGTTTCCCACCCATGTTCAACATGTTTATGCTCATGTTTGTGTTTCTTTTCCTCGTGAATAATTGGCACGGGAACTTTCACAGTATATGGCACATGTTTCTCAACATTGTAAGCAACATGCTTCTCAATATGAACAGGGACTGGCTTATCAACGGGTATATGCACTGGAATAGGTACTTTCTTCTCGACGGGGTAGGGAATGACTTTCTCCACAGGGTAGGGATGTGGTACGTGTACTTTTACTTCATAGGGAACTGGTTTCTCCACGTGGACGGGTACTGGGTTGTCAACGTGAACCTTTACTGGGTAGGGTACGCGTTTTTCGACTTTATAAGGCACAGGCTTCTCTACATAAACTGGCACAGGTTTGTCAACATGTACTGGGACGGGGTGATCCACATGGACCGGAACTGGGTAATGTATGATCTTTTCTACTGGGTACGGTACGTGCACCTTGACGGGTATCTTCACTTCGAATGGCACCTTCTTCTCCACTGGGTAGGGTTGAGGGACCTTCACTTCTACTGGAACTGGTATATGCTTTTCAACGGGGTAAGGCACATGTTCGTAAACCTTGACAGGAACTGGGTTGTCGACATGAACTTTTACGGGAACAGGCACGTGTTTCGTCACAGGATAAGGTTTCTTGATATATTCTGGAACCTTGATGATTTCCTTGACTGGGAAGTGGACGGTCTTGACGACGGGGTAGGGGTGTGGTACATGCACTTTGACTGGGTACGGTACCTTCTTTTCTACAGGAACAGGAATATGTTTCTCCACTGGATAAGGTACGGGTACTTTCTTGATCACAGTGATGGTTTTCACGTGGTGATGGTGCGTATGTCCACCGCCAGACGACCAACCAGACCCCCCGCCAGACGACCACCCACCCTTTGACTCACCACCCGACGACCAGGCACCATGATGATTGCTGGAGTCGCCAGAGTCACCGAAATCCCCGTAGTATTCTGAGAGTCCCCTTTTGTCTTGTTTCTTTGAATCTTCTATTGCTTCAGGTTCAGCCTTTGTGTCCTTCTCCACCTGTTCCTCTGCCGTGGCCAGGCTTATAGCCACGGCCAGGATTAGGGAAGTTCTCTGCAACGAAAAAAAATATATTGAGAATTCACTTCAAAGTAATCACTAAAAATTTGTTTAATAGACGTTTTGTTGGGGTACAGACGCGTCATAATATAATAAAAAATAATCTAACACTAACAGGAAATATTAAATGTAAAAGGAAATCAACTTATAACAGTGAAATCTTATTGGAAGTGAACACAAGTACTTTCCGAGCATTGTGGGACAAGTCATAACTGGCAGTTATGTGAATAAGGAAATGCGTTTACGTAATATTAATCCAGTTACTTATATTCACAATTAAAACTATCGATTTCTTATCCAAAACGCGATACGTCCGGTAATGCGTTACGGTTTTGGTTTTCAAGAAGATTCCACTTTTAAAAAGCACATTGACACTTGACATCCGATTGCACACACACAAAACACTGTCACTAGATTTTTTCTACTAACCAGTAGCTTCATTTTCGCTTCGCAAGTTATGCAGCGAATGTTACGCCGTGAGTGTATACCAAACTCGCCAGTTACCCGGTTTTATACCTCATGCTAGTAGTTTCGTATATACGAATGTTGCAAACGCTTTCGCTGTGTGTGTGAGTGTCTATGTGTGCGTTATTTTTTTTTTCATGAAGATGAGATGTTGTTGTGACTATCCTATTTTAGATGACTGTTATCTTTCAATGTCAACTTTTATTGAATGCAATTTTTGGTGCGCTTTAATTCAATGTTTCTGTGATTTTTTTATTATTAGTGTGCGTTGAAGATAAAAATTGCTTGTTATATTTATTCGAAATAAAATATTTAGAGCGTTTTTACACATAGCATATTTTCCTAAATATTATTGCATGCTGTGAATCTCATCTTTTTAAATTGAGGTGGCTATATTATATTTCTAACTGCCTTAATTTACTTCTGAATAATTTTGAAGCGGGTTCTAAGACAGTTTTCTTGGAGTCCTAAATGTTTTTAATGTTGCTTAGTATTTCTATGAGTCAATAGTGTTGTACCTGGTGTACAGAAATGGGAATGTATGTGGGATTGATCCCATTTAAAATACCTATACTTATACTTACCATCAGGTGAGATAGTGGTCAAACGCGGGCCTGTCGTTTATAAAAAAAGTATTTAATGTGTATATTTCTGTTGAAGTTGATAGAGTATTTCAATAAAACTGTAATTTTGAATTCCTTTTTCCAAAGTTAGTTTATAGCCGTCAACCTGGCGTGTTCTTGAGACAGAAAATATACTAATGAATTTGATTTTATCGTCACTTCGTTTTTATGGTCAAAACTACTTTTATGAATAATAAATATATGATATAATAACTATACGAATATAAAATAATAAATTAAACGTCTGAATCTTAGCGGTTTTTTTATACCACTTAGTTCAAAGATAAGCATATGGCCCACTTGATGGAAAGCGATACTAGGAGCTATGGATGTGTGCAATATCAGATTTTTAGTCTACTAGACCACCCTAAGTCCGCCAATGTACCTTGTGCATGAAATCAAATAAATAAAAAATAAATCAAAGGCATTTCATTTACATTTACATTCGCACTTCTGACTCTATAAAAACCTCCTAATTCTTGAAGAACCCTATATTTGAAGTCGCTTGGGAAAATCACATGTTAAGTAAAGCTACTGCGGGAAACAATCCCCAGGAACCTCATTGGGCATTGGTTAAGTCAGCCTGACAATCGAGAGTTACCACAGTATGCATAGGAAATAACCCTTTTCTTATCATGCGGAAATTCCCATGGATACCTCCCCCATCGGCCATCGGGGGTGGTTATGTCGGGATCAAACCGACTAAAATCGCACGCCGTCTCAGGTCCTAATTACCTGGGTATATCGAAAGGGAGTTGGGGCGAGCATCGCGCAACTTCGCCAACGGTGGGGTGTAGGGTGACAGGCGGTCGTCCTGTCACCCAACCGGACAATCAGCTCACCTCCCGCTCGCTCTCCACTGTGCCTTCTGCTAGTCAGAGGGACACGTGGAAAGCCTCGGAACAGCCCTCTAGAGGGCCACTCCTACCCCGGCCGGATTGGCCGCAGGCAGCAGCGTTTCCCGTGGCGAGTGCGGGGCGTTGGTCACCTCCGTTGCCCGGATGCACCGCGTGGAGGTTCCAGCCCGCACCCCATAGGAAATAACCCTAGGAACCCTATCGGCTATTGGTTATCTGTCATGTAGCCGGTTGCCTCGCTGTGATGAACAGGTAGCTTTGCCACACTCCGTTGATATAGACGCTGTCTTGGACCTACTTCTGGTGTTAGCTGCTGAAAACAAACTTAGGGTCTCGTGCACAAGTTATATAAGTTTTGTAATATTAAAATATTTAGAGCACTGTTTCCGATATTATTTCGTTATATTATTGCAAAGCGAAACCAGAGAATAAAATATAATTTTACTTTTTGATTTTGTAAATTCAAAATTTGTAAAACTGTATGCTTAAGTAATATTCCTTATGCAGAAATTCAATGAACACCTACACTTTATCAGTTGTTCAATCCCTACAACAAATGGGAATAATCCCAAGAAACGTTTTTTTAACTATCAGGTAGACCCAATTCAGGACCTTCTGTGTAGCAGTCACACACTACCGTGACTACTGAATCGAGGGGGCCATCTTAAAACCGTAGATGGCCCGGGGTCAGCTGGGGTGCGAGGGATATGCCCATTGGGTAACCTTACACCCCGGTTACTAAGGCCCGAGACGGCGTGCGGTTTTAGTCGGTTCGATCCCGACATAACCACCCCCGATGGCGGACGGGGGTGGTATCCATGGGGATTTCCGCACGATAAAAAAAAAAAAAGGTTCACCATGGCACACACCAATGACTTTTCGATGCTTTTCGAAGTTATGTGTGTATTTATCGCAGGTTTATAAGTGCCCGGTTAATGGCTGGCTCGCCACCTATTACATTGGGACCTAAACATAAACTGGCAAAATGTGGGTGCTAGCACCTCTGCCTACCCCTTCGGGGATATAGGCGTGAGTTTATGTATATTATGTTATGCTTTTAAACCTTTAATAATACCAAAATTAGTTAGATGTATAGAAACTAAAATTCCCCCTTCACCCACTAGTAACTAAAATCAATGGGTGAACAGGTCCGGTTAACTAAAATCTTTACATGTCTTGATGGTTCCATATCGATACCATTTTTGTAAAAGGTACCTTAAAGTATAGGCCATCAAAATCATTAATTAGGTACCTAATTAGATCACAAAAACAAGTTACGTGTGTAGGTATTTATATTTGAATATAACCTACCGGTTTGTAACGTAATTAGAGCCCAGAAAAATAAAGCATTGACCTGTAATTATTAATTAAAAAATACTGGCATCGAGTTTTTGTTAGTTACCTCACTAGCCTAAAGTTATTGAGTCACTGACTTGCCATCATAATCATTGCAAACCTACATGCATCCAACGCATACGTTTTGGAGCCCGGAGTCCATTCTTCTACTCCTCTCGGAGTTGCAGATAAGGATAGCTTAGCCTCTGAAAATCTTGTAGACTCTGACATATTTAAGAGATAGAATAATTTCTCATTAGATATCGCCCGTGGGTTGTGTAGTCTGATTCGCCGTGCGCAGGCGGTTGGGTGACAGGACGGCCGCCTGTCACCCTACACCCCACCGTCGGCGAGGTGGCGGGATGCTCGCCCCACCCACCTGTCAGGGGGTCGAGAAAGCCATCCTAAAATCTTAAATGGTCCAAGGTAAGCTGGGGTGCAAAAGATATGCCTATTAGGCAACCTTACACCCCGGTAATTAAGACCAGAGACGGCGTACGGTTTTAGTCGGTTCGATATCAACATAACCACCCCCGATAGCCGACGGGGGTGGTATCTGTCGGGATTTCCGCACGATAAAAAATCTTAACAGGTTCTCAGACGGTTTCTTAGTGAAACAATTAAAATGAAGCATGAAGAATAATCGAAAGGCTAACTCTCGTTAAAAATTATGTTCGAAATTTAGTCTCAGTCTAGTCTCGACCCCATGTCGATTGCCCAAATGTTAAAAAAGGTGTTCTTCTAATCAAAAACATTCACACATCTTTATCTTCTTTATATATAAAAATGTATCCCTATTTCCCTTGGTCACGGCATCACGCGTGAACGGTTGATCGATTTGGCTGAAAATTGATGGGGAGCTTAGAAACGGACATAGGATACTTTTTATCCTGCCACGGGGACGAAGTATGCCACGGGCGAAGCCGCGGGACACAGCTAGTCCAGAAATAAAAGTAAAATCGTTTCATAGAAACACACGCTCAGAATCTATATGCTAAGAATATAATAATATACATGTATCTAAAAAAAAAAGATTAAGCTTATGTAAACCGAAATCTTACGCTTTTTGTTTAGCTATTAAATACAGATATCGTATAAATTACCATCCAAATCAAGCTGTAATAAAAATGATGGATCGTACCATTCACATCTATAATTCAATTATAAGCTTGGCTCAGCTTTTATTGGTATAACCAGTTATTTGTAAAAATAACAACGTGAAGTTCAAGAGTGCAATTAGGGGGCAGTGGGGCATATCAGATTGAATAACATAACATAAGATAACATAAACTCACGCCTATATCCCCGAAGGGGCAGGCAGAGGTGCTAGCACCCACATTTCGCCAATTTATGTTTAGGTCTCAATGTAATAGGTGGCGAGCCTATTGCCATTAACCGGGCACTTATAAACCTGCGATAAATATACACATAACTTCGAAAAGCATCGATCGGTTCACCATGCCACATCGATCGTGTGTGCCATGGTGAACCTGAGATCGAACCCGAGAACTCGTCTCAGCAGTCCATTACCCAGACCACTAGGCTACCGCGGTTCTCAGATTGTATACCTCCTCTGATGAATAGAAAACTGATTTTATAGATACATTTAACCTCTATCTGTGTAGCACTAACGGTGTATATAGTAGTTTACACACTTTAGCTTACCATCAGGCGAGTGAAGTCATTTTGACGTGTCTCATATAAAAAAATATCTCATCTGATGGTAAATGTTGACGTAGTCGACAATAAATCACGCTTGCCTAGAAGCAACCTATTCACTCTTGACATAAGGACTCCCAGGTAGATAGCCCGGGTCCGCTTACTTTACTCATTCTCCTACATTAGGTTTGACTTATGCTAAGGCTTTTATGGGAGCAATGGCTATCTAATTCCCAACTCTGAGAAGAAAGCCTACACTAGAACCTCATCTACCAAAAGTAGGTATACCGGCTCGCTTCACCTGAAAGGTCTTAGTGGACCATAATATTTTTTTACTGTTGATGCGTTGTGGTCTTTGGCTACCGAAAAGGGAGAATCCCTTTTGTGAGGTACTACGTACTCAAGAGAAAGAAAATTTCTACACGAAAATCGACTTCAACTGAACCAAATTGAAACAGTGTGAAAATAATGATCAAAATTGGTTCACCCAGTCGAAACATACAGTCGAATTGAGAACCTCCTACTTAATTGAAGTCGGTTAACAGCAGTGTATAAAGGTATTCAAAATTGAGCTATGCACATCAAGATAAACAGTTTATATAATAACATTTACAGCTAAATTCGCAACATAACAGTAAGCTTGTGAGTAAAGAGTTTGCCAATAAAGCCACCATTATTTTTCAATCGCCTGTAATTACATTCTCACTGATACTATCCGCATATTGTATCAGCGAGTGTGTGTTGCCACTAACGCATTACCCGTGAAGAGAATATGCAAATTACCCTAAGGTACCCTATCTAGACTAATCTAAATTAGTCTAGATAGCTAAGTAGATACAATATTTACAGTTTGTAATTAGACTGACCCGTCACAAATGTCACAATATAATGAGATAGTTTCATATATTTTCCTAGGCATGGATAGTTATATCGGTGCCTTTTTTATGTCGGACACGTCAACATGACTTCACCTCGCCTGATGGTAAGCTAAAGGCAAAATCTCTGGAATGGGAGTCACCATTGCAAACACCGATACTGCTACAATGGTGGCTCTCAGCTTGACGGCCTCATCAAATGCTTTTTCACGCCCCGCTTAAAGGACCCGAGACTGTATGAGGAAGGAAACACGTGAGCTGGTAAAGAATTCCAGGTTTTGATCGTGCGGCAATCTATCTTCTAACTTTCGATAGGAAAGCATGTGCCGGAGCCTCGTTCGTCTATCTGTGAGGCCTGAAACATGCGATCCTGTTTACATAATAACATCGATTTTTTTTATACCACGTAAGTGGCAAGCACACGGCCCACCTGATGGGAAGTGGTCACCGTGGCCTATGGACGTATGCAACACGGCGTCACCCATGTACTGCCGACTCTGAAGGGAAGGGATAAACAATATCAAAGATTTAATTACTCGACGGCCATGTTAAGTCCTCTTGATATTCGTCACATATTTTTATTTGCGCAAGACATTAAGTAACATATCAAATACCACTCATCTACTATTGCGAGTGAATTCGAGCGCCATGACACAGTGAACTAAATCACTGATAATATGCATTTTTGAATTATTTAATGGTGTCGAAACTGTATGCACACGTTGGCATTCATCATCTTAAAGATAACAATCATCGGAGTAAACTAAAACTATTTTTGATTTTTACAGTGTAGGTATATTTTACAAAATGTTAACTGATTGTACGGAACAAAATTTTGGCATCGCAAAACTGCTTGACCAGAAATAATGAGCGATATTTAGATGTTATCAAAAGAAGACGCACTATAATATGTGTACAGGCCCCGTAGACAAGTGTCACAGCGTAAATCGTTACGGAATAGAAACGATTAGGTCGACCAATCACATCCCAGCTCGTTGCCGGTGTACGATGCGCGCGCCGCAGCGGAATCACGAGCTGGAGTGTGATTGGTCGACCTATACTCAACACAAAATAAAAGGCCCGTTTTGACGTTTATCCTCGTGGCGTAACTAGTTATGTACCTATACGATTCGGTATTCGATACTCACGATGAATCGAATCCAGTTTGCATGGGGATTTAATCGATTTGAATATGTATGTAAACTGCATTGGATTAAAGTTCTGATTAGAAAAAATTGCTTAACCATTGATTTTGTAGGTATTTTAAAACAATACAATTTTATTAAAGGTCAATTTACTTATATTTAATATTTTTTTTACAATAACATTCACTCAATCACAAAAACAACAAGAATAATTAAATCAGTCTTCAGAATCTAAACATAAGTATTAAAATAAATGAAAATAAAAGTGCGCGTCGGGCTTGAAAAAAATATCTCACTCGATATTTTCTTTCCTTAACTGATTATTAATAGTCTGTGGACTACATGAAAAAATCGTTATGCACAGCACTTAGCCGAGTGGGCGGTACCTGTCAATGAAAAATGTAATTATCTTTAGAACATTTAAATTGATAAAAAATTAAGAACTTCATGGGCACGGACTGTCAAAGTGGGCCTTTTATTTTGTGACAACTATAATCTATTTTATTCCATAGTGATTTAGACTTTTGCCACTTGACTACTGGCCCTGATAGGATTCAACATTCATTGCACCTGTCAACGGTGCGCACTGTGAGGTATGAGAGCAATTTTATTCAGCGCACGCTTAGGCTGTAGAATAATCTCCCTGCTGGGTTCTTCAAAAAAGGCATCAGAAGGTTTTTACAGGGTCAGCAGCTCGAGTGTGACATCCCTGGTGTTTCCACGGTGACCGCTTCCCATCAGGTGGGCTGTGCGTATCTGCCACCTAAGTGGTATAAAAAAATAATGTAAAAAAAATTCATTAACTCGTTTACAGTAAGGTTATCTAGTTTGCCCTAGGGTCTAAAATATGGGGTTGGTCAAGAAGGGCGTTAGAATAATCCATAGGCTACGGTGACCGCTTCCCATAAGGTAGGCCGTGTGTTATAAAAAATAAAACAAGTTGGTATAAATGGGTGTTTTGACCAGCTTGTCTATACAAAGAAGTTATTGAATCTCAATAATATTTTACAACTGCCCCAAATAATAGTAGTGTAATGTTTTCAGGCATACAATTTTGTACTTACACCCTTTTCAGTACATTGTGCGCACGATAGACTGCAGAAAGCTTCAGTTAAAAAAATACTATAGTAATTCGACCTCAAACAGTCGCTTTTCAAAATAAACCGCTTAAAGAATGTCGCAAATTATAAGCGTGGGAGAGATTGAACTTGATCCGCTGACCCCCGATGCTAATGAAATGAAATGCAGTTATATAATCACGTAGTTTAGTAGGTTAAACTTATGATGGATGAAATATACTCACATTTGCATTTATACCTGGTTCTGTACTAACTGTAGGAAAAAAAATCAATGAAATATTGACGCAATTAGTATGCTGATTCCTTCTTTGAAGGAGGTAGGACACGACGAAATGAGCTGTCCGACTGGGGTTAGTAGGTACCTCCGCCCTATAGAAGACCGCGGTTATAATAACCATCGTGTTGTGTTCCCGCCGGTACGTAGGGTAGCCAGAGCTAACTATACCCCTCCTCCTCCCCACGCCCCTTCCTAGCCTCCTCACCCCTTTTAAGCCCATCCCCATTCCCTTCAGGGTATGATACCCTTAGTGTTGCACACATCAATAGGCCACGGTGACCGCTTCCCATCAGGTGGGCCGTGTGCTTGTCTGCCACCTGCGTAGTATAAAAAAAATCTAAAATCACGCGGATGAAGCCGTGGACACAGCTGGTTTGATAATCTTCTAATCTTCTAATTATTATTATTATTATTATTATTAAATCTCACCCTCTCTCTCTGCAACCCACAAATGATACTACTCTAACCCTAGTATTGCAAACTTCACTATTATCAACAGTACATTGCTGAAGGCTGAATATCTAAAAAGAGAAAAGGTACTATTTATTAGCTATAACCTACAATCGATTTTATGATATAACGGCTACACCCCGCGGTTTTCCTCCTCGATTCTTTCAAAACAAGCCACTGTCAGGCCACTTACACTTCAAAAAAATACCATTTAATTTTAGACTTTACTGCTATCAGTTTAAAGTTTAAAATTAAATGATATTTTGTAAAGCGAATGAAAGAGTTTAACGATTTCTTTTCATTTGATTTTAGACTTTAACTGTATAACGGTGAAATCTACAATTAAATAGCATTTTTAGAGTGTCAGTGGCAAGACAGTGGTTTGACTTTAGCAGAATCGAGGCCCAGGTCAAAAGCACTTGAAACCGACGGGCTTGCATGAAAGGCTTTATGACTGTAAAGGACCAAGGAGGTCACCAAGTGTGTAATCACAGGCGAAAAAGAGGAGCTATTGTCTTAGTATATCATAGAGGGAAAAAAGCGAGTAGCTTTTTTTTGTCGGTTACGTCAATATTACTACACCTCTCCTGATGGTAAGTTAAAGGTAAAGTCTTAGAAAGGGGGTCCCCATTACATGTCATACACTCGTTGTTATGTTAATCGAAGTTTCTACGAAAACCGTAACGGGGGTCAGACAGGTTTTATCGAAAGCAAATTAACTGAGATACCTACAACCTTGGTTTATGAATGCGTTGCGATATAGACCGATTATTCATGATAGAAAACTATAATCGGTTAAAAGACACGATTTAGGTAGAAAAGGAAGGATAACGTGTAAACAACTGTTGTGTAACATAATACATTGTTTTATGAGTAGTTGGTCAAGAACGTGACATTGGTAAGCAATTGATTGACACTTAGAAACGGTATCGTGGTCGGTCAATATCGGTATATTATGGAGCCGACTGTCACCCTAGTAGAAGCAGGCCGGGGCAGTGGCGCACGCATGCCACATCCATTCCCCCCCCCCCCCCCCCCCCCGCCAATTTTTCCGGGTATCAAGGCGGGGACAATGTGGTTCCAAAATCCCCGGGGAGTTTGGGCAGGGGGGCGAGAACCTCGACTCCCGGGATCTCTAGACCGTAAGACCGAGTCCCTAACTACAAAGAAAAATTTTCTTTGTTGTATACCAAACACAGTACATTATGTACAATGGGCGGTTTTATCTCCGGTTGCGATCTGCTCTAGACAACCGTTATAATGAGACTATTTTTATAGCAAGTAATTTTAGCGAGTGTCACGCCCCTGGTGTTGCATCCGTTCAATAGGCCCTAGGCCCAGGTGACCGCTACACATTAGGTGGGCCGTGCGCTTGTCGAGTTTGTCGAGGATATAGGAACTTAGGACTAAGCCATGGTATAGAATAGACGATTATATACCTACAGACTGCACTTCTAAAACAATATTGTATAACATTAATTATTAGGTTAACAGTTAATTCTCCCACGGTAAGTCTTGATCCTAGACGTAACACAGAAAATTATCTGTTGAGAGAATTCATATCAACTTATTATCTCTTTGCTCATTTGACGAGCTTGTAACAAATTCATTGTTGATGATAGCTCTCAATTAAGTTAGTTTTGATAAAACTGGTGTAATGTCCGTAAGCATTTCTTGATGAAAAAAGTGGCAAATGGTTTATTTGGTTTTTTTTATAGTCGATGCTTATCATGATGCTTTTGAATGCTTTTTATATTGAATGCATCAATATGACTTCACCTCACCTGATGGTAAGCTAAAGGCGAAGACTCCGGAATGTGGTCACCATTACATACACTGATAATTCTACAATCCATTACTTTGACGTTACGTTGATGTTACTCGAACTAATACTGTATCTAGACTAGACTAAGAAAATTATTGTAAATAGACCAAAAAAAAAACAGCCCGCTGAGTTTCTTGCCGGAGTCTTCTAAAGTCTGGGCCGCGTTTCGAACCGGTGCGGTGGTCCATTTGCTTTTAATTTTAAATATTTATAATTTTGACGTTTTGTAAGTGCCGCTTAAAATGGTCTATACAGAATGAATGATTTTTGACTTTGACTAATGTACGTAAGCATTTCATAATGAAAAAAGTGACAATAACGGTTTGTTATGTTCTTTTATAGTCGATGCTTATGATGATATGCTTTGTTATATTGAATGCATCAATATGGCTTCACCTCGCCTGATGTTAAGCTAAAGGTAAAGACTATAAAATATAAAATAAAAAGTCTCACGAATAGGTGTCCCCATTAAATACACCGATAACTTTTTTTATCGTCGAAAGGCCCGCGTTTGACCACTATCTCACCTAATGGTAAATGACGATGTGGTAAGTAACCTATAATTATACAATCCTTTACTTTGACGGCCTCATAAAATGCTATTTCAGGACCCGGGACTGTAGGAGGAAGGAAACATTTAAAGTTTTGAATCTACGGCCTCTTGATTGCTATTCTGAAGTCTTAGCTACTAGGCTATCATCAATCAACGTCTTCCAAAAAAAGTCTGGCCCTGCTGGTGTACAAAATATAATCTTAATATATATAAATCTCGTGTCACAATGTTTGTCCTCAATGGACTCTTAAACCACTTAACCGATTATAATAAAATTCGCACACCATGTGCAGTTCGATCCAACTTGAGAGATAGGATAGTTTTTGAAACGGATTTCGACATCCACGCGGGCGGAGCCGCGGGCAACAGCTAGTTGACATATAAGTTTAGTAGGTTAACAATAGTTAGATGATAAATAATGTCTACTTTTACTTTTTAATCATTGCTCAAGATGATCACACTACATACTTCACATCACACGCTATCATTTTCTCACAGTACGATCAGAATACTAGTTACACTGCAACGATGAACCTGTAAAATTTACAGACGGAAGGTGTTGGAGACGAGGCTGTGTCATGAAAATGGTAATGACTAATCATGTGTGAGTGACTTTTGGGTTAATTTCTTCTAAATTTGAACTTGGCAGGTTAATTTAATTATATAATTAATCAAGTGTTACATATAACACGAAAACCTGCCAAGTTCAAATTTAGAAGAAATTAAGATGATTATGATCGATTTTAAAGTGCGTCTAAACTTGGCATTGGATTGGATTTCAACCCTTTTTTGGCCCCTCTTTTAAGGTATGTTTTTAGTGGGATGGTTTTTACACAATTTCACTATATAAGACATGCTGTATTTGTATTTATTTTCGATACTTTTACTGACTGAATCGAATGATGTTTGCCGCATAGTGTCTAACTGGTGTGCGAGTGTGTGCGTGCCAACTTTTACGTATTAAGAGGGCCGATTCTAGTGTCGCCAGTTGTATTCTTCCATAGCTTTTTAAGTTCCATGGCTGCAACGCAACACAGTACGTCATTTCATCATTAGTGCAAGCACCAGATACTTACCACACCACTTCATTACATCTCATAACCTATTGAATAATCTTTAACTGTAATATTCTGAATAAGCTACAATTACAATTAATACCCGCTCATTACGAAGAAAACTGTTAGTTATACCATGTCTAAAGACCACAAACAAGATAAATAGATACTGGATAGAAGATACTACCTACTACGATTTATAAATTTAAGTCGGAGAGACCCAAAATTCAGGACGGGACTTTTTTCTCGTGCAGAAATCCTCACTAATATCGGAGTGTGAGTTTTGCGTTTCCCATTTCACGCTTACTAGTGAGTGCGTAAACGCAAATTTATATGGAATTGGATTAGCGCCACCTAGTGGCAAAAGTGTGAATCATTTTTATCCAATACAAATTAGCGTTTACGCACTCACGATTGAGCGTGAAACAGCAAACGCAAAAAATCCCCGTTGGCCACCGGGGGTGGTTATGTCGGACTCTGACTAACTAAAATCACGGAGAAATGGGGGGGGGGGGGGGGAGAGGGCGACCAACGTGCCGCAGTAGGGTGACAGGTGACAGGCCAATTTATCGCCCTTCGAGTTTGGAGAACCAGTCCACCCCTTTTTTTTTTTTTTTATCGTGCGGAAATCCCCATGGATACCACCCCCGTTGGCCATCGGGGGTGGTTATGTCGGGATCGAACCGACTAAAACCGCACGCCGTCTCGGGCCTTAGTAGCCGGGGTGTAAGGTTACCCAATGGGCATATCCCTCGCACCCCAGCTGACCCCGGGCCATCTACGGTTTTAAGATGGCCCCCTCGACCCCCCGAAAGGGGGGGGTGGGGTGAGCACCGCGCCACTTCGTCGACGGTGGGGTGGAGGGTGACAGGAGGCCGTCCTGTCACCCAACCGTCGGCGCGCAGACAATCAGCTCGCCCCCCGCTCGCTCCCCACTGTGCCATCTGCTAGTCAGATGGACACGTGGAGAGCCTCGGAGCAGCCCTCTAGAGGGCCACTCCCACCCCGGCCGGATTGGCCGCAGGCAGCAGCGTCTCCCGTGGCGAGTGGGAGGCGCTGCTCACCTCCGTTGCCCAGGTGCACCACGTGGAGGTTCCGGCCCGCACCCAACCAGTCCACCCCTTGTCTGCTCCCCACGCGCGTAATTGACTACGCATATCGTTAAGTATGCGTAGTGCTGGTTTTCGGGTGGCGCCAATTCAGTGACGTCATGTACGCAGACAACAAAATTACATCTTAGTTTTCTGCAAAGTTTGCGTTTTTTAAAGGCCTAATGTGTACACTACAACATATACATACACATAATTGCATTAGTGTGCACGAACGAGAACGCTGTATACAGGTAGTACAATTTAAGACAGATTAATGACGCACTTATTGCGTGAATATTTATTGATGCTCAATCAAAGCAATGAAGAAATTGTAAAAGTGCTTCTGTATTACTTTTAATTATATTTCTGTAATACTTGTTAACACATCGGTGTTTTAACGACTACGGTGACACAACGCAATATTATCGATATTTCTGCATGTTATAATTACATAATAATTATCGCTTTTAAAGGTTTATGAGTACTTGTAACTGAGATTACTTGTATACCCGTTAACTACTCCAGTTAACCTAAATTAATTGTATTAGCAATGGTTTCACTTCGTAATGTAGTTGATAAGATTCGAACCCGTTACCTCCGGTCGTAAGATGAACTCCTTAAACTTAAAACTTGAATTGTACGGGTTAAAGTTAAGTGGCTCAAGTTGATGTGGTTTATAAAAATAACGAAAATAATTTATTTGAATTCGCTTAGATTGTATGTGAGTCAGTAGGGTCAATACCTGAGAGGCCCCAAGCTTTCCTATATATATTATACTCAACAAACCGACATAGCATTTAAAAAAACAATAATCGGTTTCGAGGTGTCAGAGATGGAGGGATGTGATAGGCGGTGAATTGGGAGGTACAGCGTTCATCAGAAGAGGTCCAGGTCAAGTAGTGGTGGGCGATAGCCTAATTGGTTGATTGATTGATGGTCTAAAATGCAAATTTTTGATTCAACTGGGAAATTCGCTATGAGGATGATGATGATGACGACTTTATTTAGATTTGCATGAGTCAAACAAGGAAAAATGAAACAAAATGTCGGTTTTAAGTTTTTTATTGAAAAACATACAAAACAAAACGAAATTCGCTCGATAAACGGAAAAATAATCCGAAGATATAATGGCTTTTTACACTTTTTTCTACTTTACATAATTATAACGAAAAATTATCGTAAGCTTACCCTTTTGAAGGTACATATTAACCGTTCATCTTTCTGTCTCTCTTTCACTTATACCAAAATCGATTTAATTAAGCGTTCGGTGGAGCATCGGCAGGAAATTAAACTTTACAGGATTTTTTCGGTTAGATTCTCTGGTCGAATAGTCTTATTAGGTTTAAGACCACTCTCGGAGCAGAGAGTCAGTAAAAAAAACCCAGCTCCCAGTAATAAACTCGTCTCCATCTACGCGGGGCTGAAAACATAGTTGGCGAAATGTAGGCAATCCCTTAGATATATATGCAGAAGACGAAGCTTATAAAAAGAGGTGTGCCTATATCATCAACAGGACACTTTGGGATTAAGAAAAAATATAAGAATAAGTCAAAGTTTCGGTGATGTGAAACAACTAAGTTTATTAATAAAATTTATTATTAAAAAAAAAGATTATTCTATTTCTAACCTCCAATTTACTAAAAACAGCAATATTTTATTTATAAATCCTTCAATTTACTCCTGATTAATTAAGTGCGAGTTTCAAGACAAATAGGTTCAAGACAAAGACTTTACCTTTAGCCTACCATCAGGTGTGGTAAGGTCATTAATTTTGACGTGTCCTATATATAAAAAAAAGGTTGTGTTCGCGGTTCACCATTGTTGACCCTGCTGTATATACCTAACAAACGCAGAAATAGAAATAAAAATTTAACAAAATAAAAATCAAATAACGAAGATCAACTAATTAATTATTTTTTTATATCTCCAATGTTTCCAAGGTTCCAATGTCCAAACAGCTGCTTTACTATTTGTATTATAATATATATGAGCCAGAATCGAACCCGCAACCCTCGACGCAGCAGTTGAATGCCTCTTCCCCACGTAAATATTAAATATCTTTAGGTTTTTAGTACCTATTTATATAAATTATGTATTGAGTGTATTTCGTAATAATAGTATAATTATTCATTCTTTGACTGTATCTGTTAAGTTGGCGCATAGGTTTCGACACTATACCTACTTATATTTAATTTATTTGTAGGTGATCTCCTTTACTTAAATTAACATTAAAATAATATAAACTTTTTTTTAATATTTTGCTTGGCAAAGGAATAAGTAAAATGATGTTGTAGAGAATTATTTCTATATAGGTATCCTGTTCCTTAGTAAGTAATCTGAAAAAAATATTTTTATTTGATAAACATATTTTTTTGGACGTTTTGTAAGTGCCGTTTTGATTGTATATACAGAAAAAAATAATTTTGATTATGACTCTAAGCCATTTTCAATTAAACGTCTGACCTAACGATACCTACATCCGAGGCCTTTGCTTCAGAGCCCGGGGTCCGCTTTCTGATTTTTATCCCTCCACTTCACATAATCATAGGCCTCTCTGTTAGTGATGGCCAATGTTCGGACATTTTTTTATACTACATAGGTGGCAGACAAGCACACGGCCCACCTGATGGGAAGCGATCACCGTGGCCTATGGACGTGTGCAACACTAAAGGTGTCGCATACGCGCTACCTACTCTGTAGGGAAGGAGCGAGGGCTAGGAACGGGTGGGGAGGCTAGGAAGGGGTAGGGGGAGGAAAGGTACAGCTCAAGGAACACAACTCAAGGTTATTCTGGTAGCGGTCTTCTGTACTACCACAGTCGGACAGCTCATTTTGAACGGGAGATACCGTCGAGTCCTACCTCAATACATCGGGGTCCACTTTTCAGTTTCACTTCTCCACTTCGTATAGTCTTTGCCCTCCGTATTAGTCATGCCCAATAGATTACATGTGAGTAATTACATGTAATCCATTGGGCATCACTAACTTACAGGTAAACGACACTTGACCCACGCCAGCTGTGGGTACTCAGTCTTAGTCATATTAAGCTTCATTAAAATACCAAACAAACGGCCCACTTGACGTTAAGTGGTTACGCAGTACTCTCACGATTTGCCTCTTAACAACGGGTAAACCCTTCACTTTGTTAAGTTATAGATTGTTTCCATTGCTAAGGTAGTAAACAAGCAACTAACCTACCTGTCCCCTTATTCAGTAGCTCTACCATGAGGTTACACCACCAAATTGCACGCTAGCGACAATCGAAATGGTTTTGTATAGTGCTCGTAGTACGAAGTTTAATTCTCTCCGTGACCGCCAGGGGCGCTATACAAGGGAGCCATCTCGAATCCGCAGATGGCCCGGGTCAAGCCAGGGTGCGAGAAAAATGCTCTTTGGGCCACCTTACACCCTGGCATCAGAAGACCCTAGACGGTGTTCGGTTTTAGTCGGTAAGAGTCCGACATAACCTGCCCCGCTGGCCGCGGGGTGGGTATCCATGAGGATTTCCGCACGAAAAAAAAGGGGCGCTGTACAAAAATTCTACACAAATTATTTACGGTGACGTCGGTGACGCTATCGAGAAACGTCAGTGTCAACTCACGGTATGACCAATCGTGACGTGAACGTTCGTATTAAATAGTCAATTTTTTTATTCTATGTTGACTAATTAAAATACACTAACTAAATAAAAAAGTAACGTCATCGTATCCTACTATTTAAGAGAGATCCGATTCTCAGCATTCTATGGCTTCACCGTGCGGTCGCCGGGTCCACGGCGTGGTACAGAGAGGAACCCCGTGATGGTGCCTGGGACGTAGGTTTAGGGTGGCCATCTTGCGACGCGTCAGCGCTTACCTCCACCGTCAGTAGAGTTCCCTCCTCTACCAATCCCGATTTGATACGATCCTTACAATGCCATTTTGGATAAAGAGCTTACTGAAGCTCTTGGTAATCCGAAGTCTTTCTTTATTTCCTTATTCATTGCTGCATGGCGTAATCTAGAGGTATATATAAAGGAAAGTTGTGTTAGTTACACTATTTAAAAACTCAAGAACGGCTGAACCGATTTGGCTGAAAATTGGTAGGGAGGTAGCTTAGAACCAGGAGACGGACATAGGATACTTTTAATCCTTTTTTTGTGGAGTGGGGAGCGGAGAGTGGAATGAAGTAGAGTGGAAAGTGAAGTGGAGAGTGGAGTGGAGAGTGGAAATGGAGATTGGAGTTGAAAGTCGAATGGAGAGTCGTTTTATTGATGGCGATACTGACTTCCACTCGGGCGAAGCCGCGGGCGAAAGCTAGTATTTGTATATAAAAATCTTCCGACAGTAGCTGCTACTGACGAGACGTCATTTCGTTCAATAATTTAGTTATACAGCTCACGATCTGTTTATTTCGTGATTAGATTATGAGATAGATACTAACTGTTTATGTTCTTAAGTAATAGCGGAGAGTTCTATCGAACGCGGTAGTTGTGCAAGTATACTGCTAGGGTATGGTTCCAGTTCACACGACTAACTATAAGTGAAATAGCTGAATAGTTAGCTTACATTAGGACGTTACGATATTCATGATTTATTACATAATTTCTGGAGCAACCGACGAGTGGACAGCCGCGGCTAAAGTTGGTGTTTTGAGTGTAAAGTAAATATTTAATTTGGAGTAATGTAGTGTATATATGCATATTTATGTAGTTAAGATAATAATTAAGCCTAAGACGGCCTAGTTTGTGTAGTTTATATTAGTTAGTTTATTTTGAGATCTTAATTGAATTTTTTGCATAACTGAAATGCGGATATCAAGTAAAAGGATTAAAAACACACTGTGTTAACGATCAAAACATTAGCTTTTATAATAATGACATTGTAATTTAAAAATCTTATTCCATCAAAGAATCGAATCTATTATAATTTATACGAGTATTATGATTATACTAGCCAAATCCTTATCACTTGGCAAAACCTCTGCTGCAGCTTTGCCTTGCTTGGCCAAGTGACAACAATATGGAGTGCTTCAATAAGGGTTTTACAGGGTTGGCAGCGCGATTGTAATACCCTTGGTGTTGCACACATCCATAGGTAGCTTAACAGCTTCCCTTAGCATGGGTCGTATGCAAGTCTGCCACATAAGTTGACATAAGTAGTATATAAAAAAATTACCCTTTATCATTTACTGGGGTACAAAGTATAGTATTCACTTTTAAACGTTTCTTGATGTACTATAATGTTCGGGAATAGTAATTATATACTATACATACATATGGGTTGCCTGACATTTGGACCAGGTTACACCGGCTCCGGCGCCGGGTGGTCACAGGCTGACTGGCTCCACGGTGCACGCCCTCCTTTTTCGAGTCTTCGTTTTCGTTCTTCATCAAGCCGCACATTCTCTAATAATAATAATCTTTATTTGTGAATAATGGTTGTTATAGTTATTAAATTACATTACACATGTGAAGGATCTTTATACTTTGATATTTTCTTTTCTCCATGTACCATGTGTACGGGTAGTCACATAGGTATATACAATGCTTACGCCTTTTTCCCTCCGGGGTAGGCAGAGACAACAGACCGCCATCTGCCTCTGTCGTGATAGGTATACTTCACGCGCTTCCTTTACTTTAATGCAAGCCCGCCGGTTCCGAGTGCTTTTGACCTGCCCTTTTTGCAATAACTCTTCAATTGGGTCAGTGTATACTCTGCGAAGTCGACCCGGGCGATATTATTATATAATGTGATAGTCAAAATCTGAATAGTTTTTTGACAGTGTAAATTAATAGCAGGTAAACTAAGTTTCATTTATCGCGAGAATTGACACTCCACCCTTAGCCCTTATAGGCAATATAACGATTTCGCCAGTAAATCGCTAATGCTCTATAAACATTCAAATTTATGAAATCGTAACGTACTATCTACTACATTTACTTAACAATATGGCTTCCTTTCTGTATCCGAGATAGATATCTATTTAAATATAGAATCACAAAAATGAAAGTGTCCCATGAGAAATGAGAACAACATCCTTCTTGTTTCAATGAATTTTTAAAGCAATTAGTATGCTAACTATTCCTAATGATCTTTGATCGGAAAAAATAAATATTCAGAACGGGACTTGAAATGGGACTCGAGCAACTAAGATGGATTCAGGTAGCTCAGTTGGTCAGAGCATTCCCCTGTAAGGCACTGGTCACGGGTCAAGTCCTGAGCAAATAAATAAATATGTTTCGCTTTCTAGACCTAATGTAAGCATAGTTTAACTAGCTTAATTTTATGGCTTCTAGAATGCGGATAAACATACTTCTATAATTCATTTTATAAATACATACATATTGTGCATAGAAACACCCAGACCAATGCAAATAGATTTATTCATGCATACAAATATTTGCACTGAGCGGGCATCGAACCCACGCCGATGTCGTAGCAGTCGAAAGCACTACTGCTACGCCACAGAGGCCTTCAAGAAATGGAATGTAAACAAATATAAGCGGTTTATTATGTATCGCTTCTATAAAACATTGTTACATACATTCAAGTTATTTAACATGCAAAGTAATTAAAAAATACAGGAAAACTAATACATCAATATAACAATATATTTTCTCCTTCCGATTATGTATATCTTAATGTATTTGTAAATAGAAGTTTGTTTATATTCATTACTATATATATATAGATAATAGCCACCCATTTATGTCCCACTGCTGGGAACGGGTCTTCTCTCCTCTAACGCGAGATCTGAGAGGGTTTAGGCCTTAATCCACACACGCTGGCCTAAATTCAAGTTGGTGAATCGAACAATTGCTTAGAATTTCTTTCAGGACATTGTGGGTTTCCTCACGATGTTTTTACTTCACCATCAGCAGATGGTAAATCATGTGATTAGCACATATAAATTCCACAAAGTGAAATTCACATTGGTGGGTACTGTCCGGCCGGATTCAAACTCGATACCTCTGAGTAGAGGCCGCGTTCTTATCCATTCAGCTACCATCGCTATATTTATTAAGATTATCAAGTTGTTTATTAGCCTGTAAGCTTTCCAAATATTAAATAAATAAATAAACTCCATATGTTTAGAATTCAATATTTCATTAAATAAATAGATTGCAATTTCTTTTGATTGTATACTGCTATTAAGATTTTCGTAGCCTTTTTATAACCCAATAACATTTTACCTGACCCAGGCATCAAAGCGAAAGCCTATCGCGTTATGCTCATAACCTATTGCCACGAAACCAATGTAGCAATCGTTTATTTTGATTATGAGGAAGTTAATAGACTTTTTAATAATCAGTAAATTCACTATAATGACAACAATTAATTTTCACAATTAATAAAATACATATTAATTTTCTTCATCATCATCAACGATAATCATGATACTTATCACTGTCATCATTAGCTGAAATATATCAACTTAACGACGCACGCGCATAACTGGCAGTAAACGCATTATCGTATCAAAAACGTGTACATCTCGTACAACGTAACTTATAGTGATGGTACGACTTGTTGGATCAAAATATCGATACTCGATGTTTTGAGTTATCTTGATGAAATCTAAACTTTCGAGTTGGTTTATTTCTTTGTAACATAATTTATCAAGAAAACAACTAGATAGATTCAGATTTTTACCTAGGTAGAATACAGAAGTAGGACAGTTAATCTTCACCTGGGAATAGGTTCCTCTGGGTAGCGGGAACGGGATCTGAAAGTACATTACAGGACATAAAAATATCCCTGGATAACGATACAAGGAAATCCAAAAGCAAGTAATCACGAAAAAATAAAAGAAAATTCGAGAGTCTCTAAATACATTGGTATTTTTTATTCTTTAAAGTTTATACTATACCTCTCAAACAGATAAATCAACCGACAAAATAAACTATACTAATAAATATTCATACAAGTACGCTATGTAAACACACATAACATCTCAAAATATCAATATTTAACGAAATAACGTAACGTAAACAAGAGTTAAGTAATCCAATTACTGAGCTGTGCATTATTATCAAGATAAATTATTTTATCGATTGAGTAACAACACTAGCGGTTACGTCACAAGGTGTGATCGCGGCCAGCGCGCACTCTTCCGTTTAATTTAATTACAGTGAAGTACTGGTGTGAGTAAAACTGTAAATACGGCTAATATAATGATAATTTTGTGTCGGAATTTTAAATAATGAATAACCGAAGGAAAGGAAAGACGCGTGATTTTAATTAAATTTAACTGGGTTTTTTAAGTAATTTGAGCAAAAACCTAGTTTTTATGCCAATTTTAGCTAAAAAGTAACATAATTAGGATTATATTAATAACAAATAAAATGGATTGAAGCTAAATTGTACTTTTCTTTTATTTTAAACTTTAGCGATGATTCAGGTTAATGTGTGACAAATGCAGGTCAAATAATAAATGCAATTATTTCTTCCACATACCATTATTTTGTGCTTTATTTATCACAAATTTCGGCAAATGGAACTTCTGTCTAATGATTGGATGGCAACTAAAATACGCTTGAGTGAGAGAAGGTTCCTCGAGTGTTAGTCATGTGGTTCAGGGTCCGCTGTCCTACTAACTTCTAACCATGCTATTTGGCATACTGACCCTGAAATCTTGTAAAGAAAGGCTTCACCAGAGCAATAGTATCGATAGTAACGATAGTATTGCAGTCATTTAATAGTATTAGCTCGATCTGAGCTATCGATAGTAACGATACTATCGATATTTGAGTGATATGTTGGCTATCGATAGGCTATCGATTAACTATCGATAGTCGATAGTAAACCTGTCAACTCTACTATAAACCCGTCTGCGTGCGGTAACTCCACCAGTTTTCACTGAACTTCGACGGAGGGTTCCGTCACATCAGCTCGTGTGACAGGGTTGAGTTGGAGGAAGTTACAGGCGTGAGTCATCATTATATCAGCGCTGATTCCTAGTCGTATTCGAGGCTAGGGTTAAAGGCATATAGAACAAATATATAACCTATACGTACCATTTAGAATATTACTCATAAGGAAACAGTTATTATCATTCGGCCGTATTTATATTATACCAATATTTTTCTAAAAAATAGTGGTATAAAATACACATAATTAAGTAAAATTGAGTTTACGCTGACGTGACGTAACGTAACATTCATTTTAATTAAAATATTTATATGTATTATAATTACCCAACGCGTCACTCATTAAAACATAATCCACGGACTGAGAGGAACTTGAATGATCTATAGCTATACTATAATCAAGCTGTCGAGTTGAAAAAATCTGCGAATAAAAATATTTTTCTAAAAAAAACAATATTTTTTTGAATCTATGTACCTACATAAATCTGTTTGATTTTTGCTTGCAACCTTTAGGACAGCTTAAAGGGTTTTAAATTATTTTCTCAAAAATGTCGATAATTTTTTGATTGATAATTTACATCCATGTGTTAGATTAAATTGGTTTAAAATCATCAGGACTTGAATAACAGTTATAAGAATACATAACTCGTACTTTGGTTTAAATATGGCACAAATAATTTATTTCATTTGGTTGAGAAGTTAAGAGATATTTACCTCTCTTTCGTAAATAATTCTAATTGAACCTGGGTCATGAATAACTGAAAAGTAACCCCGTGCTTTCTTTAGTAGGTACGTGCTTTCTCGAGTTGTTTTTAAGACAGTACTATAACAGGGACTGCCACCCAACTACGAGAAAAATGGCTGCACCAGAGCTTCGTCCATTATCCAGCAAGTTAGCCAGCTTGCTGGTGAGACTCACTAGGGCCTCGAAGATCTTATTGAATACACCCAATTCCTCAGAGAAGAATAAGCCATTAACACTTTTCGAAGCGACAGTACTCCATAAACATCGACTCTCGCGTACAATCATAATATAACGCACGGATTCACTTCCCTATTTTTTATCGATCATTGTACGCCACTATGACAGTTCTCATCTACACTGATTATCGACTTCTTGTTATATATTTGTACCAATTCTTCCTGATTACTTAGTTTATTGTAGGTAATTAGTCAGTGGGCCGTTCAGTAGTTTGAGTGTGATTGAGTAACAAACATTTAAACATTCAAATAACTTCACAAACCTGCACATTTTGAGTACTGGAACTATCCCTTCTGGAGCTTCCCATCAGATGGGCCGTGCGCTAGTCAGCCACTTAAGTGGTATAAAAACAAATGGTTGTTGAAGACATACGATTACGTAAAGGTATGTTTAAGTAGTTATTGACAATTAGACAGCCTGTTTCATAATTTGTACGAGAGAATAATATTACGATCGAATAATAACATGGTAGAATTCCTGCTTTAATCAATAACATTTCGTCGTCTGATGGGACTAAAATAAATATTCGACGGCATTCCACACAACGCTATCTAGATCCAAAGGAAGCATAGCATACCTAACTAGATCGTATTATGGGTTCCAGAATGCGGATATACGTACTTATATAGGTACTTACACTTCTGTAAATACATACGTAAATATCCTCAGAAATTTTCCCATTAATGAATTTCCAAGCGAATACGTAGGCATATAGTTTTTTTTCCATCTAGATTTTGTTCATTTAGTTCTGCGAATACTTTAATAGCTAATTATAAAAAACTAATGGCCCGGGACCCGGCTTAGTCCGGGCATAAATTCTTAAAAAAATCTATAACCCGATTGCACTAACACCCCCCGGGCCATGAACATGATTCAATGTTAAACATTGAATCATGTTCCTTACTTCAAAACTTAAGCACTTTCCATTTAACGGACTTCCATAAAATCGCTCTACCCTTATTTGCCCCCTTAGGAGTGAAATTATGAACACCCGTGATTCACGTGTACATTTATTAACTAACCAGAAGCAACTATATGAACTTTCATGCTTCTATCTCAAAAACTGACGATCTTTTTATTTTAATAAAATGAAAAATAAAATTTAACATTGAGTGAAATTTTCTCACAGCTTATTATTTAAAATACTATGTATTTATGAAAATAATGTTGACAACCCTACCAAACCATCAAACCATGATAATAATCCTGGTTTATAGTATCAGTAATAAAAGGAGTTATTAAATGAAATATTGCAGCTGGCAAGTCTACCGGTTATCTACACATTGTGTAAGGTCTAGTCGAGTTTCCTGGCTATCAGGCGTAAATCATAGTCCTGGTTAGCCATCATTATGATGCAGAAACCTATTGACAAGTTATTGAGTACCATTTTATGCAACCTCGATATAGGCAATTGCTCTGACCTGGCCCTTATTCAGCTAAAACGCGAGTTTTAGAAACTTACAAAGGTGTACTAAAATTGGCTCACATAAATATAAGAATATAACACATTTATGAATATAAAAATTATTTATTGGATTAAATTATGAGTTTCAATCATTAGTCTAAAGAAATATATTAAAATATTAGTAATTACAATAAGTGATATTATGAATTTCAATGATTAGGTTTATATTTTAATATATATTATTTGTCAATTTTTTATGAAGATTATGAAGAACGATTTATTATGACTATAAATGGTATGAGAAATATTTTCGGACATCCGATGATAGGATTTGAAAAATTTTGTGAGAATGCGCACCACTTACAAACGCTTTTAAAAAATTTTCGAAATCTGATGATACTTAATTATATTTAAAACTAGAGATTTTGAGTTTAACTTCACGAAAACGTAGGTCGATTTCGTTTTGACAGATTTCACGAAATAAAAAGTTGTTTAAATTGAATTGAAATATTGCGTTTTGAAAACGTGGCGTTATTGAATCGAGTGCCTAGAGTAGGAAGCGTTTGAAGTACGCTATTGGGACAAAATCTCGTAAACTAACGATACGTAACAATATAATAATTATGTCAACTGGGCCCGCGGGCCAAGTTTGAAAGATCCAGTTGTTGACTAAAGAGCTACGAATAGATAAATTAAAAAAAAAAAGAAATGATTTCATGTCGATAATTAAGTATAATGTTCAGGGTGAGAGCTCGTAACCTTTATATACCCTAGTCACCGGCTACTTACTATCCTAAACAGAATATATTTTTAAATATTATTAATTAATAGTATTTATTTTCTAATAAGTTTTATTTGTTACAGGTAAGTTCCTAAACAAAATAACCTACAGAATATGCAAAGGTAAGTGAAAGAATTTGTGCTCGTGTGCACTTGGGGGCTAAAAAGGCCACATTCGATGTTTCATAATGATCATCTTATCAGTCAAGTGACATAATTTACATAATAAAATATGTCAAAATATGTACACTGTACCCTGTACACTATGAATTTTGCACACTACCGCCACTCAATTCAATTTAATTGACGGTTGAAATAAGAACCACTTGGTTCGTTTGCATCCGTACTTTTAAAAATACTGTCGGTCTCCCTTTCACTTGGTTTTTTTCGCGAAGTGTTTATTAAGCGAGTTCTCGATTCTTTAAATAGATGGCGTTGTATGATTTTTAGGTGATATCAAATAGTGCCTATGCTATGACTTCACCTAATATTCTTTCAACTAAATTGACTTTTCACTTTGTTTTTAATGAAATTAATTGGAAACATGATTGTGCTCACATAGTTTAGTTCGCCATAAACACAATTTTTGTGAAAATTCATTGAGTTAAACTAATTCTCGGTTCCTAGTATGGATTAGCCGGGGTGCGAGGGCTATGCCTTTTGGGCCACCTACACATCCCGGTGCTAGAAGATTAGGTCTTCTGCGTGTGGTTTTAGTTGGTTCGATTTCAACAAAACCGCCGCGGGGGAGGTATCCGTGGGGATTTTTTTTTTAATGTATGTAGTCATCATCTACTTTTATCGCTGACTGTACCTAAGTGTAATACAACTGTCTACCCTCTTTACGGATATATAAACATGAATATCTATCTCAAATAATTATTTAGTGGCCTCAATATCGATCAGAAAATCCACTTTTTTTATTTATCATATTATTATCAAACAGTTTATAAAAAAAGATTAAGTACATAAGCAAAGCAAAGCTATGCGGTTTGTACTTAGCCTAAAAATAATCTTAAAATAGTGTTTAAAAAAAATGAGATTTTAGTCTATATTTAACAGTGTTGGGAATAATGTTTTCAAAAGTGCGTAAATCCTTCCGGTAAAGGCCGACCTAGGCTTACATATTCTAATCAGATCCAAGACGTTATGAAAACGGTCAGGTCAAGAGTATACCTACAACCGGCGCGGCGTGCGTGCATGATAACAGTTATGAAAGTTGAAGAAGCGAAAGGAGTATGCCAGCATCGTAGCAAGTGGAAAGATGTTGTCTCTACCTACCCTAATGGGAAAAAGGTGTGATTTGTATGTCTGTATGTCTGTATTTATGTATGTAAATCCGTCCTACTTCCTGTGTACAACATTATAGCACCCACATTTATACAGGTTTTCCTCCAAACGTAACTGTTCTCTGCGTCACTCGTGCGCATCGCCCGCCGAGCTTGTGACGTAATACTTGCGCTTTCGTTACGACTCGTCCCATTGAGCAGAGCGATCTTGACCTTGGAAGCTCTTGCTCATAGCCCGAGATGGATGTTTATTATTGTCGTAACGGCACATTTACTAGGATAATAGTAGTTGTGAATGCTTTATTTGTTTAATATCACCTACTGAGGTAGCATACAAGGCTACAGCGGTGGTAGTAGCACAGCTCTGTTTCGTATTTTTGGGCAACTCGTCTCTGGTCAGCAATGCGCCCTAGATCATCTTGGGGTGGTAAACTAGCCCCTTTTCTATTTAATAAGTCAAATAGCAAACTATACTTTTAATAAATCTGTAGAAGTGAAAATTCTGTACATTGAAAATAAAAAAATAAAAAATAGCAGGGGGTGTTGCTAGACTGACACCGAACCCAAATATATTATGTGATTAAAAAAAATTTTGTCTGTCTGTCTGTCTGTCTGTCTGTTTGTTCAGGCATCACGCAAAAACTACCGGTTCGATTACGATGAAACTTGGTATAATTATTCTTCAATATCCTGGGCAGCACACTGGATACTTTTTATCCCGGAAAAGTGCATACAATAAAAGACAAATTTAATTTTGCGGTTCAATTCCTAGACCTGATTACTGTACCAACCGCAAATAATAAGTTTGTCGTAGGTTACGTCACCCACAGTTCAATATTCAAAATTCAAAATTCATTTAAAGGTCACATAGAAGATGTTGTTAATAAAAGTATCACCGTAGCATGTCTGATAAGACGTACAATAGTACAATCATTTATGAACCACATCACACTATATAGGTACAAATTAAATTGTGAAATATATATTGTACTATTCTTTCCACCTTCCATTTTCTTTACTAATTAACATTGTGTGTGCTTAAATCTATATATATATAAAAATGAATCCCTATTTCCCTTGGTCACGGCATCACGCGTGAACGGCTGGACCGATTTCACTAATTCTTTTTTTATTGTGTTTGTTATTGTCAGGAGAAGGTTCTTATGAAAGAAAAAGTCAAGAAAGTTGCGCGAAACATTAGAAATTTTAAGAAAACTTAACGACCATATTAACTTATTAGGAGACGGACATAGGATACTTTTTATCCTGCCACGGGGACGACGTATGCCACGGGCGAAGCCGCGGGGCACAGCTAGTTATTCATAATACAGTGTTGGTATAGAAAGCATTCAAATGCAATACAGTGCATGCAATATTTTAACGAATTTGGAAGGCATTTGACTGAAACAAAGCGTTGTTTTGCTCTTTTGTGTGCAAGGTCTGGTTCATTTACTAGTGCTGCATACCCTGGTTTTGCCTCGGTGCCATGATATAGCACCGTACCCGTAAACTTTTCTTTCGTACAAACCTTGATCTGCTGACAATACCAAACACACAATAAAAAGAATTAGGTATGTAATATGTTGCAGTCGTTCAAAAGTTATGCACGTACATACATTTCGATGATTCATTTTCATTTATATAATTATAGATTTCAATGTAAAGATCTTTTGTAAATTTGTTATTGTTCGGGAAATTTTGACGCCAATACAAGCACAAAAATGGGTGTATATTTCACGTTCAAAAGATAACGAATCTACCTAATCTAATCTTACATCACGACTCACCCATTAGCAGTAAGCAGAAGTAACATCTAATTAGCAACCATTACAACGAAATAGCAGCATCCAATCGATCAATCAAAAATATAGCCTATCATAACATAACATTACATTACATTACATAAGTAACTGTAACAAGTCATTTTGTAAACTACCCACGTACGTTTAAATAATATTGTAATTATTACAGCGGCTATTACTTTTAATGTATTTTGTGGTTGCAGATTTAAACTTTGGTATGTAATAACTGGCTTTAATATATTAAGAGAAAGTTTAACCGTACTATCATTACCTTACACCGCACCTAAAGGATTATTAAGGAGTGGTAGTATGTCTAAGCAAGATACGAATTAGTGAAAAAATTTGAAGCGTAAAAATCTTTCTTTTATAAAGAACAAGCTGTGCCCCGCGGCTTCGCACGTGGCCGTATACTTCGTCCCCGTAGTAGGATAAAAAGTATCCTATGTCCGTCTCCTAGTTCTAAGCTACCTTTCCATCAATTTTCAGCCAAATCGGTCCAGCCGTTCACGCGTGGCAGATACCGTGACCAAGGGAAATGGGATTCATTTTTACGAGTATAATGTAAAGAAATATAATATTGTAAATCAGTAGAGTCTGTATATTAGAGATATTTAAAAAATACTTGGGTTAATTTGGAATTCTTGTCGTTTCATGATGGACGCATGAACTACCTACTGAACGAATTTTGATGCGGTTTTTTCATTAGAAAGTTCTTGGTCAGACTTAAAATCTGCTGTAGTTTGATTGCTATTATTCCCCATTATAAAATTTACTAATATTCCTACTAACCTATATTGTTTGTGTTAGGAATGCTTTAGTGTTAGTAGTGGATAATGCAATAACTAGGATATCCAAGTTCAAATCCTCTCTATCATACGATTTATTAAGCTGCGGTTTTTCTGTAGTGGAGAAAAATAGACTCAAGTGGAGATATCAAATTAGCCTGTCGACGTCCACTGCTAGACATAGGCCTCCCCATTATGCGCCATACTTATCCGATTCTCCGCCTTCTAAATCCAGTCCATCCCAGCTACCTTTTTTGGTCAACGGTCCATCTGGCTGAGGGGCGTCCCACCTTCCTTTTACAGACTCGCGGTCTCCATTCTAGGACTCGTTTGCTCCAACGGTGGGTCCTTCGACAGATGTGTCCAGCCCTTTGCCACTTCAGCTTGCTTATTCTGCGAGCTATGTCGGATGACCTCATTGCAAATTTTATCCTTCGAAGAGACTCCAAGCATAGCTCGCTCTATAGCCCTCTGCGTGACTTTAAAGTTGTGGACTAACCTCACCGTTAATGTCCACGTTTCGGCACCGTAAGTCATGACTGGTCGAAGACCTTCGTTTTGTTCGACCTTTTAATATAAATTATGTAATGAATAGCACTCAAATTTAGCACCACCAAAGCACTGAAAGCTTATACAAATAAGAATTCTGCTGCAATATATTCAATTACGAAATGAACCCAATTATTTAAACTTTGGCATGCGATTATTGAAAAGATTCATGACATTTTAATTACAAAAGACCCCATTCGACACAATCTGGCATATTACTTAACATTTAATGAGAGTTTATTGTTAATAATGATTATTTTTATAGTTATATTCACGTGTATCAATGACCCGCTGTGAAATTGCAATCATACTTATTTATCAGGTTGTTGGCACAAAACAAATAATAATAATAGAAGGTTGAATTCTTAAAAAGAACAAAAACGCACATACACTCACACGTGGGCGTTAAAGTAGGGTTTCAATGGTTGCCAGGAAGAGATTATTCTGTGAGATAAGGGCAATTGTGGATTAAATCAAACCTGAAGCAACTGTTTATCTATTTTTGTATTCTTTTGTATACAATAATGAAAAGTTTTATTATTATTATTCATAAAGAAATCACTTCCCTTCTTTGTGTTTTGTATTTTGATCTTAATATACCTAATAAAATATAATATACTAGCTGTTGCCCGCGGCTCCGCCCGCGTGGATGTCGAAATCCGTTTCAAAAACTATCCTATCTCTCAAATTGGATCGAACTGCACATGGTGTGCGAATTTTATTATAATCGGTTAAGTGGTTTAGGAGTCCATTGAGGACAAACATTGTGACACGAGATTTATATATATTAAGATCTAATGTGAAGTTTCGTAGAAATTAAGCATGACTTTGCTAGATGGCGCTAGACACATAAAATATCACCACAGTTTAGTAGTACGATTTTAGAGAGCTCTATAAATCAGATCTCCATTACTTTATTGTCTCTATTATCATTCAGGTGGAAACATATTATTTATCAGTAGTCTCGAACGCCATGTCCATCATCGGTACAGCTGCCCACCAAAATCGGTAGAAATACCGAAAAATCGGTAGGTTCGAAACACAATCCCACCACACATAGGTACTGTGTTGCAAGTATTATCTATAGTGCCTGCTTACTATCAGCTGTAAAGTATGCTAGTTTACGACTTTAGCAGTATGAAAAGGACATATCCACAAATCGAATCTTGTTAAGATTTAGATAGACATGGCATTGCGCACATCATCGTAGAGCGTCGTTAGCGCTTGCCACACTCGTGGTCGGACACTGTTTAAACATAAGTAGTATTTTGCTATATTTAATGAGCTGTTTGCCATGTTCTTGCTCAATACAGTCTCCAGAAATTCCATGCATACGAACGAAACGATTCACCGACACAGTTATCATGCGCACAGCTAAGGAGATTCCTTGCCTTAGAATTTTTATACCACTTAGGTAGCAGACAAGCACACGGCCCACCTGGTGGAAAGCGATCATCGTGGCCTATGGGCGTGTGCAACACCAGGGACGTTACACTCGCGCTGCCGACCCTGGAACCCCCCCTGTTCATGATGTTATTTAGGACCTTTTTTCTTTGACATGTGGATATCGCTAGTAGCTTTTGCCTGAAACCTGAAATTTATCTATATTTCTATTTTCGCGTTTTTAAACTAAATCTCCGATTCTCTACTGTGCTCAGACTGCGTAAGACTGAGCCTGTTTTATCTTAAGTCCTTCTAATTTAGTTAAGTTAGATGATGATCTAAGTCTGACCAAGACCTTTGAATTTAAAAAATCCGCATCAAAATTCGTTTAGTAGTTTTTGCGTTCATCGCGAAGAAACAGACAAGAATTCCAAAAAAAAAATTATGTTCAGAATCGTTCATAACCCAAGTATATTTTTTAATATTTCCAATGTACAGACACACCTACTTTACAATTTTTATGATAATAATATTTAGTTTTGTAAACGCTAGTCTTAAGTTAAGAGCGATCTGTGCTTTCGCCCTTAACCTTTATGCACTCCCGTGGCATTTATTCACGGAAGTGACGCAACACCACGCCCTATGATGAAAGGTTCCCCATGAGGAGGTGCAGGAAACGATCAAGTGTTCGCATCACAAAGGTCATTATTAAGTTGCGGAGTTACTCCGAGAACTGTAGCATCTGTAAGTAGTAAATAATAATAATAGCAGCTTATCAAAGTCCCACTGCTGGGCACGGGTCTCCTCTCCTCTAACGAGAGAGCTGAGAGGGTTTAGACCAAATTAATCCACACACGCTGGCCTAATGCGGTGTGGATTAAGGTCTAAACTATCATTAATTAAAATTGTAAGTTGTATTGATTTCCCGGCACATTTACATGCGTTTCAACTTCCTACTGATTACCAGTTGTACCTACTACAATAATGTAGTAGTGTAAATTAAAAGTACATTTTATTACTTGTAATTATCCAACATTTAAGTGCGTAATGAGGCTACTTCTAATAAAGCAATAAATTCCTCACAAATCGCTACACTGGTAATATCCACTATAATACGGAGCTGAGCAAACTTGCAACTTTATGTGGCGATTCTTTTATATCACTTAGGTAGCAGATGAGCAATACAATACAATTTAGAGATAAGTCTCGTGTATAAATATAATTAAATCGTTGTAGAATGTCAATGACAATCGTGATTTCGAGTTATTTTTACTGATTTTAAGATATTCTCCTACCTAATATCATCTACTGCACCTAGGTCTGCTATCTAACTAGTCAAAAATACCGCTAGGAGAGAAAAGAAAATATTATACAATTTCAAATATTACTTGCCTCGTGACTGAATAAATGGAAAAAAAATCTAAAACATTAATAGAAAAAGACACCAAAAGAATTCCGTAAAGACATAGAATCATGAAATTATACCTGATTAATTTTCTGAGTTCTTCATTTATTTATTCATACAATATAGGTGGCAGACAAGTACACGACTCATCTGATGGGACGCGGTCATCGTGGCCTTTGGATGTGTGTAATACCATGGGGGGATTGGGGATGGGAAATGGGAGGAGCGTATTAAAAGAGATTCTATGCTGACACCCTAGGAGACTTTCGTCTCCCTGCTAACAGCACAAAATCCCTTCAGTGAGCTCATACAATATACAAAAAATACCATAATTAAATACATCGCCACTAAAAGTTGCTCGTATGCATTTCAAACTGGAAGGAGTTACACGCCAATGCAGATGTGTGACGGTCTCGAAAGTGTATTGGTCGTTAGTTGGTACACAGTTCAAAAATGTTGGCCACCGTTGTTTGGTTGCTACCCATGTCGGTCTATCTGATTGTTCATTAAACCAGTCTGTGTTGCGCAACATACAGACGTGCAATCAAATGTTGTAGGACGTTTATGTAATTTTCAATTATTAGACTAGATAAATTAGGTATTTTGTGGTTTCGGTATTTAGGATAACTGTATTAGAACTTTTTTGTTAACTAGTTAAGTGGGATAGTTGGGAGCGTTAAAAATTGTATGTTCGGAAAATCTTTTCAATTTTCGAAGACTTTGCGACATATAAAACATTATAAAGTTTGTATCTTTTTGTTTTATCGGGTTCCACTTAACCAATTGCAATCAAACTTGCGATAGATTTTAAGTCTGAATAAGATTTTTTCATAAGAAACCGCATGAACAAAAAAGAAACCGCAAAAAATAATATATATTTTTGGAATACTTTTCTTAAAGTTCGCGATCGACGCATAGTACAGCAGTTTTTGCGTCGATCGCGAACTTATAGAAAAGTATTCCAAAAATAACATTTTTTTTATATAGGACACGTCAAAATGACTTTACCTCGCCTGATGGTAAGTTAAAGTCTTTTTTGTTTAGAATTTAACATAACCCAAGTTTTCTTAATGTGTACTATAGCCACAACTACATATTTTAAAATTTTATAGTAGTGTAGGTCTATGCGAATAGTGGTGTTCGCGTTTTTGACAATATCTCCGGTTCTACTCAACCAATTATGATCAAACATGCGTAAATTTTTAAGTCTGACCTTTCAAACAAAAAAAACGCATCTAGATACGTTCAGTAGTTTTTGTGTCCATATCACACAAACAGACAAGAATGCCAAAAAAGTAATAATAGCAACCCATTTATGTCCCACTGCTGGGCACGGGTCTCCTTTCCTCTAACATTTAGACCTTAATCCACACAAGCTGGCCTAATGCGGGTTGGTGGATAGGATATGTCCTTAGAATTTCTTCTAGGACATGTGGGTTTCCTCATGATGTTTTCCTTCGCCGTCAGCTGATGGTAAATCATGTGATTAGCACATAAGTTCCACAAAGTGAAATTCACATTGGTGCTGTCCGGCCGGATTCGAACTCGATACCTCTGAGTAGATGCCGCGTCCTTATCCATTCAGCTACCATCGCATTTTAGCTAAAACTCAAGTTTTTTTTTAATATCTCCAATTACCAGCTACTTTATAATTTTATAATACTATAAGATAGACAGACTTCGTCTCCGTATCGCAATAATATATCAATCTTTTGTCAGTCTGGTACCCATTACCTTGACCTAGAAATTCTTCTATTATATATTTCTAAACATAATAAGTGCGATCAACGCTCGCCTTTGCCCAACATCTTGACCAACGTATCAAACACAATAGGACTGATCATTTCAGTAGCTATCACCACGACCTCTATCGGTGAAGGTAGAGCGTTCGACTGCTAAGTTAGAGGTTGCAGGTTCGATGTTATCGTGAAACTTTTTAGGGTACCATATTTTATATTGGAAACGTCAACATGACTTCACCTCGCCTGATGGTAAGCTAAAGGTAAAGTCTCAGGACCGGGGGTTACCACTACATACACTGATAGTGCTACAGTGGCGATCCTCAGCTTGACGGTCTCATCAAATGCTTTTTCACGCTCCGTTAAAAGGCCCCAGGACTGTAAAGGGAAGGAAACACATGCGCTGGTAAAGAGTTCCAAGTCTTTATAGTGTGGCAAAAACAGAGGCACCGAACAGCTTGGTGCTTGATGGAATTGTTTGCACGGTATGAGGGTGATATCTCAGCCTTTTAATTTCTGTCTTCTCATAATATTCATTTCACATAATCAATACGCCACTCGGAGGTACCTAATGTGCGTGTTCCTCTGACTAGCCTGCCCCTTCCCCTCACCCCTTATACACGGCGTGCAGTTTTAGTCAGTCCTATATAACCATCCCTGTTGACCAACAGGGATGAAATCTGTAGGGATTTCTGCACGAAAAAAGGAGTGGAGTCGCAATAGCCAGTTTATAATAGTTCCTTTCATTGTCATTATATTTGTGACTTTATAATAATGTAGGTACATATAATTATGTGAAGGGCGACCTAGGCGTACATATATTAATCAGATCCAGAACATTTTAGAGAATGGCTAGGTCAAGAGTACCCGCAAACGACGTGCATGTATGAAAACAATTATGAAAGTTGAAGAAGCGAGAGACGTATGTCAAGATCGTAGCAAGTGGAAAGATGTTGTCTCTGCCTACCCCAATGGGAAAAAGGCTTGATTTGTATGTATATGTATGTATGTATAGTTATGTGATTGAATAAGTAGGTACCTACTTAATGAGTTAGGAAGTTAAAAGAGTATACATAAATATTCATAAACTTTTTTAGATTTCCCGACTTTTAAATCGAATTGAGGGTAGTATGTCATTAAGTGTTTTAAGTGGGCTAATATATCACTTACATTATGCGCTAACGTTGGGTTCAAACCCGTAATCTCACGATTGCAAACCCGGTTTATCAGTCGCAAAGGCATCGTTGGTTTTCAGCGCCCGGATATACAAAATTCTGGGGTGCAATGGCAATGAATTTTGGGTAACCTTACACCCCGGTGTTTGAAGTCCCGAGACAAGACGTGCGGTTTTAATCGGTTCAGTTTCCCGGTAGTCGCGGGGGCGGTATCCGTGGGGATTTCCGTACGAAAAAGGGATAATATGTAAGATTTTGTCACGAAATAAAATATATTCCAGGAAATATTACATGGATTATCCATCTAAGCATATCTTTTCTAGTATGGGTTCTAGAATGCGGACAAATATACGTTTCTTACCTACATAAAATATCTAGTCCCATGCCAATAAAACACATTTATGTACACAAACATTTGTGTTGAGTAGGTATTGAACCAGTTACCTAGTAATCAAACGCTCCACGGCCACGAGACACACGGGTCACTATAATTAACTTTATTTACTTTTATTATATAACATAAACTACCTAAGAATCTAGGTTTAGACCATTACTTGCCATTGTGTTAGAGTCGTTTAAATCTAGACTTTGTAGGTTATATTTCGCCATTTGGGAGTATAAGATTTAGGACTTATTATCTAGGAGAATTAAAATCATTTAATAACTAAAACATAAAAAGGTAAAAAAGGAGATTTTTTTTATACATAGGACACATCAATTTGAATTCACCTCGCCTGAGGGTTAGCTCATTAACTAAAAATCGTAAGGAAAGCGTTTCATGAAGCCACCAAGCTGGGGTACGGGCCGGAACCTCCACGTGGTGCACCTGGGCAACGGAGGCGAGCAGCGCCTCCCACTCTGCACGGGAGACGCTGCTGCCTGCGGCCAATCCGGCCGGGGTGGGAGTGGCCCTCGAGAGGGCTGCTCCGAGGCTCTCCACGTGTCCCTCTGACTAGCAGATGGCACAGTGGGGAGCGAGCGGGGGGCGAGCTGAGTGTCTGCGCGCCGATGGTTGGGTGACAGGACGGCCTCCTGTCACCCTACACCCCACCGTCGGCAAAGTGGCGCGATGCTCGCCCCACCCCCCTTTTCGGGGGGTCGAGGGGGCCATCTTAAAACCGTAGATGGCCCGGGGTCAGCTGGGGTGCGAGGGATATGCCCATTGGGTAACCTTACACCCCGGTTACTAAAGCCCGAGACGGCGTGCGGTTTTAGTTGGTTCGATCCCGACATAACCACCCCCGATGGCCGACGGGGGTGGTATCCATGGGGATTTCCGATAGTATAGTATAGTACGATAAAAAAAAGGCCATTAAGCTGAGGGCCACCATTGTAGTACTATCGGTGTCGATAAAATTGTAACCCCATTCCTGAGACTTACCATCAGGCGGGGTGAAGTCATATTATTGTGACTAATATAAAAAAAGGAAATCGTGTTGTTCTATGCTCAAACTTACCTGCAACCTGGCATATCTAATGATTAACGCACGAAGCTCTGGCGTAGACATTCCTCGAGGTTTGGAAGTTCAGATAACAGTCGCTCTAGCAAAAGCCAAGATAAGACAAATTAAAACTTTTTATTATAAGAGAAGCTTTTCTTCTCTTCATATTGACTGATCAGACCTAAGGCTCCAAAGCAAGCGAAAAAGGTTGACGCTAGACTCTTAAAAGTAAAACCTTCAATAATATAAGTATATAATAATAATCACCATTTTTCGTCCAAATCGTTATAACAGTTTCTGAGATACTAATATATAACTATATACTTATGCATAAGTTGTATTTACCTCAAACGAAAGTGTAGAAACTTGTTCCTTTTTTAAAAAACACTTTTTATCTAATTACTCACCAGCCAGAGACGCAAAACAATTCGTTTTTTAATTTTTTTCAGTAATTTTATACGCTAGTGTTTTAATGATACATAATTAAGTAAATTTGATAAAAAATAATCTTTCTAAATGTAAAAAATAAGTAAGTAAGATAAGAACTGAGATATTTTGTCATGTTACTTTTTATATTAAGAAAAAAAAACAAAGCGAAAATACAGATAACACCGCAATATTTATCTAAGTACACGAATTATAATTATACTAATACTGAAAAGTGTTTTTTTAAACATACATAAAGGCTTTGGGACTATAAGAGGAAGAAAATTGATAGGTGGAGCCCGTGGAGCGTGAAAAGCATTTGAAGAGGCTGTCAAGCTGAGGGTCCCCCTAGTGGTGACCCCTGAGACTTTACCTTTAGCTTACCATCAGGTGAGGTGAAGTCATTTTGACGTATCCTATATAAAAAATAAGTATGCTAGTAATGTTACCATTAAAATTAAATTAAGTTCAACAACTACCACACGTATTGCGCAAAACTGAAATGTCAAGCGATGATTAACATCGGTGCTGTTGCTACATAATTGAAGACACTGGAAACACACTTTACTCATGCCTCGATCGCGGTCAATACCCACTGTGACGTCACAAATCAGAACACGTTTCATTAAAAATACTTTTTAAAAACAAGTTTCTGATAACTGCATAACCAAACAAATCAAATGAGCCGAAACATGACAAGTTTATCTTGTTTAGTTCAGAAGTTCCTATGGATACCTTCCGATTCCATCATCAAACTTGCTTCAAAGTTACGCATTATCAAGTATACCAGCCCCCCTAGACAAGTGTCACAGCGTAAATTGCTAAGGAATCGAATAGATTAGGTCGACCAATCACATCCAAGCTCGTCGCCGGTGTCCGATGCGCGCGCCGCGGTGAGATCACGAGCTGGAGTGTGATTGGCCGATCTAATCTTTTATTTTTTATTTATTTATTTATGTGCACACACAAAATACACATTAGTACATTAAGTAGAAAGATGAGTACAGAGGTTCTGCTTATTTCTACAAGAAATTTCTAGCAGACCTGCGAGAGGAGATTGTGAAGTAGAGAGCTAGTGAAAAGTGTGTAGGGAAGACGAAAGACAGCATATATATATATACATACATGCACACCTATATAAATATATACATACATGGGTGTAAAGATACATAAGCAATACATAATATAAAAGAATATAAAATAAATACATACATTGTAAAATAAATACAAGAGCAAGCCAAGGATAAGGGGAACGAGTCTTTTCTATTCCTTAGTGATTTAGACTTGCAACACTTGTCTACGGCCTCTGATGTGAGCCCAATTTAAGGTCATGAAGTTGTTCTAATTAGGCTTCCAAGATTTTTATCATATTAACAAACTAACAAACAGAGCAAGTTAAAATAAAGCTTGTAAAAAAGAAAAAAAAACAAATATTTTTAATTATCTTATTCGAGATGCTTTCATTGCCAATTGTTTGATCAAAATGTTGTTCAAATTGTGAAATGTTTGTCCAACGTTGGATGACTTTCCAAAATTTTAATTAAATCTACACAAACATATGACTAGTGTTATCTTTTGAATGTAAATAATTGATGTTACTCAAGTTTTAATTTAGGCTGCATATCAATCAAGATGTTATTAAAAGTGAATTAAGTTGTAAGGAGATTAGTAAAAATCACTAATCTTCTTACGACTTATTACATTTTTACAGTGTTACTTTTGTACAGTGTTACTTTTGTACAGTGTTTCTTTTTGTTTTGTTCTTGTGTCTTTTGTTTTTTTTAACTTATAGAACTCTTTTGTAAACTTATAACATTTCTGTTTTTATTTAAGAAGATATTGCTACTAACCAAACCTAACTTAACCGGGAACCGTTAGAAATGAAGGCTTTTTAGTGCCGCACAGAAAAACACTAGATGTCACGGCTGGCTGGTTGTCTTGTTCTATAACTTAGTTCAAGGTTATCTTCTATTATTTTCTAAAATAAAGGAGCAACCTGTATATGCAACATATGGTAGGTTACTCTATTAGTGTACTAAAATTAAAAAGTAAATGATGCCAAGGAACCTTGGGATAGTCTTCAAAGAGTATGTACCTACTAAGTTTAACGAAAGTATGCATTTCATACATTTTTGTTTTAAAAATAGTTTTATTGGCATTTTTACTAAGAATATTAATATTAAGTTATCAAGATTTTATATGATTAATTAACTTAATTGCAAAGGTCACGATTATAATAATTAATTAAGTTGCGATAAATTACCTTGGCGTAGGTCAGTGGTTCTTTTTGAATATATTATTTATCGTATATATTGCAGTTTACTATTAAGAATGTTGAACCTCTCTTAATAAGGTATTTTGTTTGCATTACAATCAACTAAATTCAGTTAAATTTCACCCCATTAGGTATAAAAGTAACTTAGTAGAGTGAAATTGGGATTAAAATTGCTTAGGGATGCACCGCTCAGAAAATTCAACTTACCGTGGCTCTAATATTGTAGAATACATTTTTCGTTATCTCCATAAGCATTAGAATGCTTCGTTGAAATTTCTAGATAAGACCAGTACCAATTTCTTCTCGAAGATAAAGTTACGCTGAAATTATTAAATTTACAGGGCGTACAGTGCTTCACTACAAAACAAAAGTGTAGATAAACATATTTCCTTATAAGTTAGCAATTTTATTCGTACATACATACATAGAATACAAATCTCGCTTTTCTCCTTCCTGGGTAGGTAGAGACTACCACCCGCCATCTGATTGTTAGGCATGCTAACTAGCACATAAAGAATCACACCAAAATTATTTCCTAGACAAAGGGATATCACACGCCAACATTTCGTCACCATATCTTTGGTCTCACATAAACGGTAATAAACCTATAATACAAGGAATATAATGGCCCATAAGCGCTTATTTCACCAAGTAAAATAGCTATGTCTACATTCTTGTTAAGTAGCGATAAGTAGGTACTTATGACTACTGCACAACACTGGATCCCACACGTGTTGAATAGCAAACAATTGTTCTGCGGCCTAGTCATTACAACCGCACAATTCGCGTCGAGCCTTAAGTACTTTATACTTTTTACGCAAGCAAACACTTCGAAGCACGCGTGATACGCAGAATCATTGCACACAGAGAATATACGCTCATAATATCCAGTTTTTCTAACCGCACGTAATAGACGACTTTTGCTATCGAGTCGTAACTTCTAAGGAAAAGTTGAAGGAGATATTCCTTTTTAAGGAAAGGTTAGCGATAATTTCGGAAGTCAGTTTCATATTCGTGTCCGGCGAAGTAATTAATAGATTGAATCTTGAATCTTGAATCTCTTTCTAGTAATAATTTTATAAACGATTGATTTAATTAATGTAAAGTGAAGTTCACCCTTATAAAATAGGATTAAAAAAAAAAGTGTTTAAAAATTTACACTTACGCGAAAACTGTTTTAACATGATTGGGGAACAAATGTCGCAAAATTGTGATACACAACGTCCATGCACATTATGACGTTTTGCAATATATAATGTTCATAAAACATAACCAAGTAACACAATGATTTTGAAAGATCATCGTCAAGAAGATATAATCAATATGCAATTTGTCGATTATATACGATTTACGCAATGAATGTGTAATTAGCGATTACTGGATCGATGTATTGAATGGATTCGATTGAATACTCTTGATTATAGTATGCTTGCGTTATTGAGTGATAGTGTTGTAGCTAATTGTAATCGTACATCGCGTAATATTGTAGCATATTACGCAAAACAAAGATCGCGTACTGTATGTTTATTGTCAAGAGTGAAAATGTACCAAGTTTCGCAACACACGTAACTAGCGGATAGCCGCTTACGATGTTCTATCTGGGTCATATTATTTCGTATTTCGTAAATACTTACAGGCCCATAACGTTACAGCCAATTACACAGGTACAATGGTCAAATTAAAAACAATGAATAGTACAATTGGCGTGGCCGTTTATTAAATCACAATCAGCTCGTTCATCCAAAAATTATTTGCGGCGATTCGAAATCTTCGTTATCGACTTATAATAACAGGTACATAAACTCAAACATAACTTTAACCGATTAAAAAAAAAAAGTAACAAAAAATATTCTAAAAAAAAGAGTATTTTAATTCAGTGCGTTCGTGGAATACGAGTTCCTTGGATCTGGTACCAACGACCACTATCCTTGGGGTATTTCGCATCCCCCATTCGTATTATGTGCTAAGCTTATATTTATTTATCACATTCAGACGTAACTGCTTCCTGCAGCCTTAGTAGCTATCATGATGACCATATTCGTGGCCGTGTTCGTGACCGCTGTAGACGGGGACTGGTACCTTCACGGGGTAAGGCACAGGCTTCTCGATGTGCACGGGGACATGCTTCTCAATGTGTACGGGGTACGGCCTGTCTACGGGGACCTTCACGGGGAAAGGCACTACCTTCTCTACTGGATAGGGAATGTGTTTCTCAACGGGGTAAGGAGCTGGTACTGGCACTTTGACGGGGTAGGGCACGGGTTTCTCGACATGTACGGGGTATGGCCTGTCAACATGGACCTTGACTGGGTAAGGAACGGGTTTCTCAACGGGGTAAGGTACGGGCTTCTCAACTGGGTAAGGTACAGGTTTGGGTACATGTACGGGGTAAGGCCTGTCGACATGAACTTTCACGGGAACATGCACTTCCTTGATTACTGGGTAAGGAGCGGGGACATGTACTGGCACCTTCACTGGGTAGGGAACCTTCTTTTCGACTGGGTATGGGGCAGGTACGGGGACCTCGACGGGGTAGTGTACTTTCTTTTCTACGGGGTAAGGTTGAGGCACGTAGACCTTGACGGGAACGGGCCTGTCTACATGGACATGGACGGGGTAGGGCACCTTCTTTTCAACGGGGTAGGGTTGGGGTACATGTACGGGTACTTTGATGTACTCTTTGACTGGGTAAGGCACGTGCTTGACAACGGGGTAGGGTTGGGGTACGTGTACCTTGACAGGCACATGAACTTCCTTCTCTACTGGATAAGGGATGTGTTTCTCGACGGGGTATGGGACAGGGACTTTCTTCACCACTGTAATGGTTTTATGAACGTCCGCGTGTGAACCGTAACCGCCACCGTAACCGCCGCCGTAACCGCCGCCGTAGCTGCCTCCAAAATCACCACCGTAGCCTCCCTCATATCCACCGCCTCCGTATCCCAAATTGAAGAGTCCTCTCTTCTCGTGCTTCTTGTCTTCCCCAGCGACTTCTTTGTTGTCGGTCACTGCCACTTCTTTTTCTGCTGCCTTAGCTTCTTCGGCATATGCGAATGCTAAGAGAGCCACCAGACTGGCGGCCACGAGCTGTCGACAAAAAAGCAAAGATTAGTATAAAAAAAACTGGAACAAATGTGATTGTGTGAGTTGAATCGAAAGTTATCATCACTGGTTGTAGTTGACTTATTAACTGGAACTAATATACTCTGAGGTTCGTTGTTATAATGAGTGGTCGGGCTAATATCGATACAACGACACAAAGTACGCAACTTCCTTATTGCGTAAATGTAAAAAAGTGGAACAAGGGAATTTTGCTTTGATCCAGACACTGTCACAACCCTATAGAATTTTAATTTATGGTCACAATCACTTATTTGTTTTCGTAATTTAAACAGTTTTTTTTAAATATCGAACACACCATGTGTCTCATGATGCTGCACTTGTAGGTTGCACTGAAGCCAGCGAAGTCCTGAATGCGAATGATGCGTGTTCGTTCATAGCTTCGCTATATATATGCGGTAAGAGCGGCCGACCGAAGAAAAAAATGGCGGCGCTGCATAGGACCATGTTACACTTTCGCTTTCGAGGGGTTCGGATTCAAGCGGGCCGAAATGCTCTATATCTGTCCACGCAGAGATTGGAGGCGACCGGTTTACGAGCAATGATATAATTTAAATACAATTATCGTAATTGTCTAACATAGATATGTGAATGTTTTGCCTTTGTGCAGAGTCTCAAGGTTCTTGATAAACGGTTAGGTAGCCAGTTCGGATGCACGTAATGTTACTTGAGTATTTTTTTGTTTTTGATGTTAGTGAATGTAAAGGCTGCTCTGTTAGATTCCGGCGTAGTTTATTTCGGTTGGACTGCGTGTATGGTTCGGTGGTTCAAAATTTATGCTTCAATGCAAAGTCCTACGTTCTGATTCTGAAGCTGGTTAAGTGTCATTTGGTTTTTCTGTTATAAAACTGTCTCACGGAGTCTGATAACGTTTCCGTATTCTTGTCTCCTATTACTTAGCATATAATATAGTGAGTGTGGGTATAATATACAAATATGCCTAACCCTTTAGGGATATACAGGCGTGAGTATATAAATGTATAAATTTTTTTTTTTTTTTTTAAGTTGAATTATAAACACAAGTTGTTGAAAAATTTAAAAGTTTCTAAGAATTTTTATTCGTTTCTAACTACATAATAAATTAATTCCAAAGTGTTGATGAGTAATCGTATAATATAAGTATATCTTATCTTATATTATATTATATAGTATTATTTACTCATATCTACATTATTATCTAAAATTATCTATTTAGATAGGGTTTTGTTTTTAGTTTTTCTATTAGCTTCCTTGAAAATACAAAAACTCGAAGTTATTGAGGTATAGTTGAGTAAAATTCCTATAGTTTTTAACAGTTAATTATGATTGTGATCACTTTTTTAACAGTCACTAAAACCTATTCCGTTGTTGCAGTATATTTAACATTTTGCTAATTAGTTGATAAAGTTATTTTTAAATTTGAAGTGAGAATTAAAATTGTTGAGATTTTTATTAGGATTACATAAACTTGGAATGTTTGGCTTTTATTTGAGGTAAGTATTGTAGTTAACGTACTTTTATATATTATAGATATTAATAACCTGAGAGGGTGAATTATGGGTTGAAAGTGGTGAATTAGGGGCGGAAAGGGGTGAATTAAGGGTTAAAAATTTATAAAGGAAGTTTTTTTTTAAACTACTTGGGTGACAGACAAGCACACGGCCCACCTGATCGGAAGCGGTCACCGTGGCCTAAGAACGTGTGCAACACTAAGGATGTCACACATGCGCTGCCTACCCTTTCGTCTCTATTGAAGGGTTAAGCATGAAATTCAATATTAAAGCTGATAAATTGTAAGTTTTTGATTAAATCCCTGGATAGTTGTTTCACAGCAAAAATGGACAAGGTTAGACGGTTTTTTACGCCGGAGTAGCGGTGTCTTCTGTACAAGACACAAATCCGTTCCGGGGTAGAATACTGTTCCCATCTCTGGAATGGCTCTGCACAGTACTTATTAGATGCTCTCGACAGGTTGCATTGACGTGCAGTCCGTATTATTGGGAGTCCTGAGGTCACGAACACCCTCGAGTCTCTACAGGTACTTAGAGATATTGCGTCTTTGGCAGTTTTTTACCGGCTCTACCATGGCGAGTGTTTTAATGAGCTCTTCCAATTAATTCCACCCTCTCTTTTCTTATACAGAACTACACGTGCCAGACTGAGGTATTACTCTCATACAGTGGAATCAATTTCATCAAGAACCAAGCGGTTCGGTGCCTCTTTTATTTGCCGCATCATAAAGACTTGGAATTCTTTACCAGCGCATGTGTTTCCTTCCTCCTATAGTCCCGGGGCGTGAAAAAGCATTTGATGAGGCCGTCAAGCTGAGGGCCGCCACTGTAGCACTACTGGTATATGTAGTGGTGACCCCAATCCTGAGACTTTACCTTTAGCTTACAATCAGGCGAAGTAAAGTCATTTTGTCGTGTCTTATATAAAAAAATAGAGCCGTCGTCATATATTAGACTTATAGGATTTTTTACCATGCCTGTACGAAGCCGTATGAAACTTAGATTTATAGTGCTGCTCTTCTGTTATAGGAATTTGACTTCCCGTTTCGAATTTCACACCATAAATAGGCAGTGGATTCATATGTCTAATTGAAATGATTAAAAACCTTGGTGCAATACGAAAAGCTAATTATCTATCAAAAGATTGGCAATCAAGTTAATGTTTATCTATTGTCACAAATTACTTCCTAAAGCTATATGAATTTAAAGAACAATAGGAAATATATGTTAACTACTTATTATGTATACGTATTTAGACACCTATTTCTTGAGTTTGCATACAGTATTGTGTTATATATCTGTCTATACATCAAAAAAGGAGGTAGGACACGACGGTATCTCCCGTCCGAAATGAGCTGTCCGACTGTAGTAGTACCTCCGCCCTACAGAACACCGCGGACATAATAACCACCGTGTTGTGTTCCCGCCGGCAAGTAGGGTAGCTAGAGCTCACTGTACCCGGAGGGGTAGGAAGGGGTGGGGGGACTCCTTAGCCTTAGCAGGCAGCGTGTGTGTGATACTCGTATTGCACACGTCCATAGGCCACGGTGAACGCTTCCCATCAGGTGGACTGTGTGCTTGTCTGCCACCTACGTAGTATTAAAAAAAATCTTAATGACTCCATTAATACCATCTTCTTACATGTCATTGGCTTAATTTACATTTCACGTATCATCTACGAAGGGTAAGCAGAAGTGAATTAACACCCACTTTTCGTCATATTTTTCAGTCCTAAGTAATAAGGGATAAAGTTAAGTCACATGTGTTAAGAATGCGTTCACGTTAGTAGTTTAATGGCCATGAACCCCTGACCGCTCGAACGTAATCCTGACTCCATAACCACATAGCTACTGACGCTTTTAGTTAATAAACAGGAAGTTACAAAACGCAGGCATACTGAATAAATTTTGGCGAGCGCGAGCGACCATCTATCGTCCTTCAAAAGGGTCATAACCTTGATGAAGTTTGTGTTGCAAGCATCCATTACCAGCGTTGACGGATTTCGTATAAAAATCGTAATAATAATCTACTATTATAAAATTGTGAAGTAGCTGTGTCTGTACATATAACATAATTTCACGCCTATATCCCCGAAGGGGTAGGCAGAGGTGCTAGCACTCACATTTCGCCAGTTTATGTTTAGGTCCCAATGTAACAGGTGGCGAGCCTATTGCCAGTAACCGGGTACTTATAAACCTGCGATAAGTACACACATAACTTCGAAAAGCATCGAAAATTCATTGGTATGTGCCATGGTGAACCTGGGATCAAACCCGAGACCTCGTCTCAGCAGTCCATTACCCAAACCACTAGGCTACCGCGGCTGTACATTAGACATATTTAAAAAATACTTGGGTTTACATTATAGATAATTTAAAAAATACTTGGGTTATATTGTACTAGCGACCCGGGTCCCGGCTTCACCCGGGTGTAAATTCCAGTTTTCCAATAAAATATTCTAGCCTATGACACTCACGAATGACGTGGCTTTCTATTGGTGAAAGAATTTTTAAAATCGGTTCAGTAGATCCAGAGATTACCCCTTAAAATTTAACAAATATACAAACACACAAACTTTACCTCTTTATAGTATTAGTTTAGATTGAACGATTCTGAATAAAAAAATATGTTCAAATTATCCTCATTTTTGAAAATGCATCCACTTTACCATATGAATATAATAAATAATAATGAATATTTCAACTGGATCCACGGCACGGATTCGATTGGATCCAGCGGACTAAAGATCCACAATTAGGTAGAAGTTGTTTAAATTTGAGTTCCAAGTATTGAGTCTTAAGAGTACTTTCGTATGATTTATGATAAGTTCAAGTCTTAACTCTTCATAATTTTGAAATTTATGAGACAAACAATAAATATTAAATAATAATAAATAACCGCGGTAGCCTAGTGGTAGGTATGGGTAATGGACTGCTAAGACGAGGTCTCGGGTTGGATCCCAGGTTCATCATGGCACACACCAATGACTTTTCGATGCTTTTCGAAGTTATGTGTGTATTTATCGCAGGTTTATAAGTGCCCGGTTAATGGTAATAGGCTCGCCACCTATTACATTGGGACCTAAATGTAAACTGGCGAAATGTGGGTGCTAGCACCTCTGCCTACCCCTTCGGGGATATAGGCGTGAGTTTATGTTATGTTATGTTATGTACAATAAATATTCAAAACTTCTACTATCGACGTCGACACAACCAGGCTATGCTAACGACATCTGCTATATAGAGGGGGTGAGCAGGAAACGTTTATCTATTATACATAGAGGATTATTTATCGTGATATTGCTTAAGTAATAACAGATTTCAACTTACTATTGGTGTAAACAGGGTACTAGTACATCGCCTACGATACTGCAAACCTGTTTATTCTATTTTGCAGATTATAGTTTGAGATAAAGATGGTATAGTTATCTTGTTACATCATTTCGAGAGCGATTGATACATTATTATTGTAATGAAACTTTATAATGTAAGTCGATCCTTCGGTAATTTAAATTAGACAACAAAAATATTACATAATACTAGACTTGTCTCGCAGATACGCTCGTGTATCTTTAAGTATTTTGATTATGAAAGTACTGCATTTTGGGAGTTTTATCATGTTTTAAGGTATTATTTGGAACTACTGCACTTATTGCAAAAAAATATTCAGGATTTAAAAGGTAGGTACATTATCCCCAATGGTCATCCCAAGAATGAATATCCCAAGGCGATTCTACATGGACAGGTAATACAGTTAAATAATAATTATAGATAGACAATTTTTCTGAAAGAAGACTTCCATTTTGTTTTTAGAAACAATTTTAAATGCATTCAAAAATTTTCGAAAATTCATTTGCAACACTCGGTAAGTACTCGAACAGCCTGAAATTCGAAAAAAGAACACCTGTACTACAAAGGTCAATCATAAAATTATTTACGATAAATTATTAAGATACTTCCCCTCTATGTGGCATCACCGTGGGACAGCCTGCATACTACGTCTATATATAATAATAATTTGGTATAAATTACGATGGATTGAGTTATAAAAAACTCACATAAATTGATGTGAAGTGAGGGCGGGTTGCCAAAAAGAAAATGATGAAGAACTGATATTATTATTTACCTGACGATTTATTTCATTGACCGAGGCACATATCTACTGCGTATAGTGCGTGAATGGTATTTACGAGTGGCTGTAACTAGACCGAAACTACAGGAAACAAAGATTGCCTATTGCAATGCCGTAATATATGTTTAAGTATAATTATAAATTATAAGTAAATAGTCTAAATATGTGTATATTTATCACAGGTTTATAAGTGCCCGGTTAATGGCAATAGGCTCGCCACCTATTACATTGGGACCTAAACTTAAACTGGCGAAATGTGGGTGCTAGCACCTCTGCCTACCCCTTCGGGGATATAGGCGTGAGTTTATGTTAAGTAAATAGTTGTCAAAATTGCCGTCTAAAGTTGCACCAGTAAATGGAAAATCGAGAAGCGAACAACTGTCGTGGTATGGACATGTTATGAGAAGAGATGTAAGTAATGTTGTTAAAAAGGTTCAAAGTATGAATGTATAGGGTTTTAGGGGTAGAGGTAGGCCTAAGAAAAGATGGATGGAATGCGTTAAACACAATAATGGAAAGGAAGAGAGTGACTATGGAGATGACATTTGACAGGAATGTATGGAGGAGAATGACATGTTGCGCCGACCCCAAATAATTGAGACAACAACAACAACAATAACTGTGTACCTAGTCGATATTGCCGTAGGTATATGAGGTCCTGCTAAGGCTTACAGGATCAAGTCTAACTCACCTGACTAGTAAAATTATTTTAAGCAAGTGATTTTGTAAGTTCTTTTAAAGTTGTGGGCGAGGGGAGGTGATTCGAAACTAACAAACAAAAATTTTAATAATTCTTATTTGCTCTATCTATCGTATTTATCTACTATACACTCATGTGCATTGATTTAAAACTTGTTATTTTAATATTAGAAACAGATACTTAAATTTTATATATATTTATATATACTTATTGTACAGACATATAAAACAACAGTGTTCTAGGTCAAGGTAAAAAAACAGGAAAAATAAATTTAACAATATTATATAATTCTATATATTAGCAAATTATATAATAAAATTAATATGTCTAACAATTTTTGTTAATTACTTTATAAGTTATTGCAATAATAAGTTGATTTATTAAGTACAGTGTAGCTAATTGACTCTTAAATTAACTTTGATGAAACCAAAGCTAATTATCGCAGTAAAGGCATCTGTCTAGGCCGTCAAGGTAGGGGCCGCCATTTTGAGACGAATGGTGTCTGGAATGGCGGCCCGTACCCTCTGGACTTTGCCCTTGCTTCTTACCATCCAGCGGGGTTAAGTCAACAGACGGACTGAATATAAAAAAAAAAAAAATAGTTTTATTAAATAATATAGGTAGGTAGTACCTAATATTTAACATAGCATTTTATGTGTAAACATAATCACGTTTTATGAAAACGTTTCACCTTTTGAAGACTTCAAAAGATGGTGCATGAATTATTTCATGCCTGAGATTAGGACATTCAACCAAACAATCAAAATTTTTCAGAGTACAGAGTATAGATTTTGAGAACTGAATAACTAAGTTCAATTTTACCTTTTTCTTAATAGATTGCATTATAATAAATGACGCAGAAAATATTAATAAAATAATGCACATTCCTTTTATGATTTGGACTACAATGAGGATGTCAAGGTGCGCATCTATTTTGCCACAAACAATTTTTGAAACGTAAAAATTAATGTTGCAATGTGGGCGGGATGAACTTTATTTTATGTGTTATTAATAACTAGCTGATGCCTGCAGCTCCGCCAGCATAGATGTTGATTATAGTGCACGGCATCTAACTTGGCAAGATTTTGGAATAGTGTGAGCACACGACTCCAAAACCTTGCTAAGTTAGATGCCGTACACTATACTTGTTTGTTGCAAAATGCGTCGCATATAAACAAATATATTATACGGCATCTAACTTCGCAAGGTTTTGGAGTAGTGGGGCCCACACTACTCCAAAATCTTGCCGATTACCGATACCTACCGTGCGTTGACATCCATACGAACTGCCATCCCCTATTTCAATACCTGATGGCAAGAAAGCCTTTCATCCAAACAGGACAAAAATAGAGAGAAGGTACATTGCAAAGGCAGCCTTAGTATCATAATATATGGGTGTCCATTCTTAACACATCGAGACCCCTTCATGCCTCGGAGAGCCGTCGCGTCGGTCCCGGTTGCCATACGAACATCATATCTAGCAGTCGTTACAGGTCCCTAAAAACTCCGAAAATTAATCTACCTACAGAACTTCGATATCGATGGGTTGTGGAGGTCAGATGGTAGTCGCTTCGAAGTATGTTGCTTCGGAATTTGATTAAAAAACCGACCACAAAAAAGTTGGGAAAAGACTCGGAGAATGACGACTTACTAGAAAAAAATGTGGTGGAATTTCTATGTTAGTAGGTGTGCTGTATAACAATTACTTACACAATCTAAACTTGAGTATTGTAATCATTACACAATTTAAAAAATAACAATATGTTTAAGTTTACAATACAATAGCCTTCTAAAAATTTTATAATCTTATTATATAAAAAAAATGTAACAATGTTAATTCAAAAACAATTTTTTTGTTTCGACATTCAAAATTTATGATATGTTGGCAATGACATTTCGGCAGCCAACACATAATTATGAGCTAATCTCATTTTAACTTCTTGATAGGTAAATATTTAGGTAAACATATTATGCCAAATATTACATGGTCGGATGACTCATGCGCATGCTACAGATCTTCACAGTTGAAGAAGGAATCATCACAATTTTTTTTGTATACCACTTGGGTGACATGGCGTGTAAGCACATGGCTCACCTATTGAGAAGAGGTCACCATGATCTAAGGACGTGTGCAACACCAGGGGCATCACAAAAATCTCTATCATACATCTATAAGTACTACGAGTATTATAAAGTTAAAAATTAGTTATCTTTACATTGGAGATTAAAAAAAATACTTAGTTCATGTTAAATGAACAATTTCTGAACTGAAAAATATATTATTAGGAATTCTTATCTCTCTGCTTATGTTTGTCTATTTGATAAAACGCAAAAACTACTGAACAATTTTTTTGATGTAGCTTTTTTCTATAGAGATGTCTTGGACTGGCTTTAGTTGGCAATCGGTTATGTAGAACCTATGACTAAAAAACCGACCTCCACACTGACGGAGCCGTGGTCTTTAGCTAGTATAGTACTTAGACGGTATCTTAATACTTTTAAAAGTAGACGTCTAAAGATGGCCTCCTGATAATGTCTTTGTTGAATATGTATAAATGCGTGTGTGAATCTCGAAAACCTTTGTTTCTAAAGCGGAAGGTATTTCGTATATTCTCTATGTACGTTTATCTATCTTATCATAAAGCTATCTAGTTTCTCTTATTATTATCACCGTGTTAAAATCTGATTTGTGAATAATATAATAAGTACTTGACATTGGATTCAAGTTTTGCTGGAGTATTTATATACAAAATTAAGATTCTAGCCGGTTCTCTCGGTATGTAAAGAAAAACTTTTCAAAGAAAAAAGTCACTTCAATAGACCAAATTAAAATGGGACCACACGGGAAACGCAAGCTATCAATTAATAAAAGAATCATCAAAATCGGTTCACCCAGTTCTGAGGTAACAAACATAATTTTTTTTTAAATTTTTTTCATTTATTTATTAAATACTATACTGTACGCCAATTACAAAATGTATGGTATAGGAAAAGAAAAAAGGAAAAAGCAGTAGCAGTCTTTGTTGGCGTATATACTAGTGTATACAAACTTATATAAATGCATAATAGTTACCATAAATATAATAGTACCATATACATACATACACAGGATATTATCTAAGCTACACTGGACAAGTTATGTTCCTTAACCAATTTTTTAAGCTTCGTTATCGTCTCAGCTCGTCTTATTTCGACTGGTAGTCTATTCCACATTCCACAGTCAAGCAGCTCTTTATGACCAGAATAGGTTCCAACAAGATCAGAATTCTACGCGAGAGCAGCCGCGAGTCACAGCTAGTGTCATATAAATGGAACAAAAAATTGAGTGTTGCCATACTAAATAAGGTAAAGATCAAAGATACGCAGGTAGAGCAGTGTTGCAAACGAGTTCAACGAGTAAAGGTTCGAACTTGCGACCTTTCAGTCACGGGTTAATTTTGACTTACATAATACAAAATGTGAACAGGAAAAATAAGACAACATCACTGATGTAGCGTAGAGCGTTCGAGTGCTACGCAGGGTCACAGGTTTGAGTCCCGCTCAGTGTAAATATTTTGTCTACGAATATGTATGCGTACAAGTAGGTAGAAAAAAAAAGAAATCATTTATTATTCTGCGCATTTAAAATATAAGTACAAATGGCAGGTACCACTTACACAAGGAAAAAAAAAACAATAAACTTATGGCTATGTGAGTACTATAAAATTTACCCTGTGCAGGCACCTACCTACAATAAACCCATGGACCCATCTGCAACAGAATAAAGGTCTCTCAGCATTATGCTGCCCGCTTGACGGTGCAAATGGACAGCGCTGATTTTCAGAGGCGGCCACACTGCGATATGTACTCTACTAACTTTTAAACTTTCGCGTACCATGATTTACTAAAATGTTAACGGGAGTCAGAGGCACACGTGGATAGCCTCGGAGCAGCCCTCTAGAGGGCCACTCTCACCCCAGCCGGATTTGCCGCAGGCAGCAGCGTCTCCCGCGGCATGCACACAGCACACTTGATGGGAAGCTGTCACTCTATAAGCTCTTGCGAGGGAAATGCTCTTTGGGCCACCTTACACCCTGGCGTCAGAAGACCCTAGACGGCGTGCGGTTTTAGTCGGTAAGAGTCCGACATAACCTACCCCGCTGGCCGCAGGGTGGGTATGCATGAGGATTTCCGCACGGAAAAAAAAGGGTATAAGCTCTTGATGTGATCCCATACATAAAATATGTATGTACCGGCATTGCGCATAAACAACGTACAGCGGATTAATCAATTAAATTTAGCAATGGCGGTTGGATTTCATAATTTTATTGAGGATGCTTTTTAAAACGCACTCAAGGCAAAATTGGTTTCAGTATTTCTATAGGTATACGAGTACAGACTAACTATGTTGTAGTAATTATTGTAATGCTCTAAATTTTAAGTAAGTACAGTCAACGGCAAATGTTGATTAATACCAAAGTATTTACAAATCGTTTTTTTTTACATTAGAATACACATGTGTCAGTTATTATTATACTACTAGCGACCTGGGACCCGGCTTCGCCCGGGTGTAAATTCCAGTTTTCCAATAAAATATATAGCCTATGACACTCATGAATGACGTGGCTTTCTATTGGTGAAAGAATTTTTAAAATCGGTTCTGTAGATCCCGAGATTACCCCTTTCAATTTAACAAACACACAAACTTTACCACTTTATACTATTAATAGATGACGGGATATTTACCATGTTTATTATTTATTTTGTGTCACATTATTATAATAGTAATTTGAATAACCATATTAATCTTAAATCATGTATAATGTGTTAATTAGTGGTGTTTTAGTAGTTTCATAATCTCCAGAGGATGTTTGGCTATTTTTTTTTTCATTGTTTATTTTCGCATTTAATTTTGTATTCATAAAAAATATTGTAGAGATAGGTCTTGCTTGAATTTGCGGTTTCAGACAACCATTGGATGGACAGAATTTTTAGACACTGGGTAGTTATAGTGGGTGTAGGAACCTATAATGAATTTTTCACTTTCGTTTCTTATTTATTTATTTATTTATTTATTTAAATAAATAACGAGGTCAACGTTTATGTTTTTTTATTTTTTGTATATTATTTTGTAAGACTTTTTAAGAGCTATGGTAATTATTAAATTAGCATTTGTTGAGCTACTTTTGTCGACGACTGTACACTGAGTATACTCCAACCTTAACATTTACTTGTTAGACTGTTGTATTGATTTATATGAAATTGTAGGCGAGATTGTAGATATTGTATTTGATTGCGAGGATTCATGAGATCAAGGCTATAATATAAATAAAAATTACTTATGTTTCACACTTCTCTTTTCTTTTTAACCGATTTCAAAAGGAAGTTCACTGTTTGACCTGTATGTTTATAATAATATGTTTGTCCACGATTATCTTGCATTTGATTGAACCGATTTTAATGCGGTTTTCAGAAATGTTTTTTTTTTACATTTTGGAGAAGGGTTTTAGTGTACTTAACCGACTTAAAAAAGGTGGTACATCGGTTATATTTTTAAAAATTATAGCAAATAAAGAGTCAGCATTAAAAAGCAGTTGTATCTAATATTGCAAGGAAGGCAACCGTCTCTCAGCTTCATCATCAGGAGTCTAGTTCAGCATTTACATACAGACCTACTATATCTAGAAAGAAAGAAAAGAAAGAAAAGAAAAAATTATTTGGCACACAAGTGGTCACAAACAACATACACAAAATTCTGTTGCATGGAAACCAAAAGAATATTTCTTCTAGTCCCCAAGCACAAAAGACTTAAACTAATATTGTGGCACACAGATGCGTCAAATGGGTGCCCAGTTCAGCATGTGCCGGGTACAAAGGTATAGGCAGAGAAGTATTAAAATCTACAACGTTAATAAAACAATACGTTAGCACTCAAATATATCAGACAATAAATTTCACGCCAAATAAAACCATCACTAATGGGTGTATTGATTTTGTCGCAAAAACGTTTTAAGGAAATCGACAGTTCAATCGCGTATGAGCGTAAGCGACAACGACAGTTCGAGGTAAATACACGGTGTAGTAAAGTGTCTATAATATCGTTAGAGACGATTTCTCTTTGAACTGTCGGCCTTATTTACACCTTTTAATGTTGCAACTGTCGGAATTTTCTGTTGTTGGTTTTTAAGTATTTATAAACAAACCGACAAGAGTTTTTACCGTAGATTTAAAAATAATCCAATCACGGATTTAGAATGCGGATAGCAACTGATTTGATGGCGCAGTGGTTATGAGTGTGAGTGTTGTACTAGACATCCTAGGTTCGATGCCCAAGTTGTGCAAAGTGTTTCTGAATAGATTAAGTGTTATTTGACGGTAATAGATAGGTTTATCGTCTAATACATGTGTTGAAAACAGTTGACGAAAATTTAGCACAAATCCATTGACGTTTTGTAATATCGTTTTAATGGTCTATACCTGTACCATAAATGATCTTTGACTTTGAATTTAAGTTTGATTTTGACTATTATCTTACCCCATATAAACCCCATGTAAACTTTACCCAATCTGACATTCGAACTGCATACAATTAGAAAGTTTGTTTGCCTATTTAACACCTTAGTATTATAAATAATTTCAAAGGTCAAGTTAAATTAGGCCTCTTATATTTTTCTCTGATTAAAATAAAGATACTGAAGAATACGTTCCGAATACCTTGTCAAATATTGCTTAAGCGACAGAGATGGCGCCTCTAAAGATAACATAATTAATTAATCACGAATATTAAAATTAAGAACATACATAAATCTATACTAATATTATAAGACTGAAGACTTCTTTGTTTGGTTAAAAGCGTCACTGTCACGATCTTTGGAACTACTGATTCGAATTAAAGAAATATTTTTGTATTGAATAAGTAGCACATTCATCGAGGGAGATTATAGGCTGTATATAATTACCCAGGGGAGCGTAGCAATAATCATATATGTCAACAAATCAGGCAAGTTTACATACAATATTACAAAACTATTAAATTATGTGCACATTTATGGGTCAAATACGTGCCATAGGGACGGATATGTTACGTGCGAAGCCGCGGGGGACAGCTAGCACACAATATACTAGCTATGTTTTCCTATTATTGGCACAACTCAGTCATCGTGCTCCATGCCACCACCAAATACACCCAGAAACGCCTCCTGCGCAGCTAGAGTACGTAGTCAAGATTTTTTCCGATCAATATAACAGTTTATTTACCCTAGGTCCTTTAAAATTGTTCGGCTATAGTTCAAGGTCTACCGATAACTGTAAAATGTAGGTTGAAAGGTCATCAACCGAGTCGATAGTAGTGATGCTCAGGTCATAACTTTTAAGTACATTTTTATGAAAATGGAATATCATGTTCATCAATTCTATTCATTTTCATTGATTCTGTTCATTTTTATTGATTCTATTCATTTTCATTAATTCTGTTCATTTTATTGATTCTGGCAGTAGCATCCGGTGTATATGGAGATCAGGGACAGAGCCAACCTTGGCTGCTAGGTGGTTTGGGAGGTCTGAAGCCACCATTACAAACGGCAAAAATGGTCAATGCTAAAATGGCTTAACGACCTCAATAGATGCTTTTACACGCCTCGCTTCGAGATAGTATAAAGAAAATACGAGTGTTGGTAAAGAATTTCAAGTCTTTGTAGGTATAATCCCGCAAGAAACACTGAAAGAAACAACTGTTGTATATAGTCATTATAAAAAAACGACTTCAACTGAACCAAATTGAAATGAGACCACACGGGAAGCACCAGCTTTTAAATAAAAAAAAGAATCATCAAAATTGGTTAACCCAGTCGACATTTCTGACGAAACAAACATAAAAAATACAATCGAATTGAGAACCTCATATTTTAATTCAGTTGAAAAATTTATTAAAACGGTGATTCATAAATCACCATTTTTATCTGTGAAACGAAATACTATTTATCAAAAAACACCTAATTTAGCGATAAAGTTATTTACTTTCATTAAGTTTATTTTAATTAAATATAATATTCTTTGGCATTTATTTGCATTTTATTGAATTTATGCTAATTAAATACTAGTATTTTTTTTATTTTATCAAGGTGGCTCCGACCTTAAAGAATATGTACCAATAAAATTCTAGAAACTCTAGAATATTCTAAGCAATATGTTTATTTTAAAGGTTTAATGATGATAGGTGAAGCCCTTTAGTACTTCTGCCCTACAGAAGACCGCGGCCATAATAACCATCGTGTTGGGTTCCCGCCGGTAAGTGTGTGGTGTGGTTACCCTAGTGGCTACCCTAGCCAGAGCTCGCTGTACCCCTCCTCCCCACCCCTTCCTAGTCTCCCCACCCTTTCCTGCCCCCGCCCTTTACCTTCAGGGTCGCCAGCGCGTGGGTGACGCCCTTGGTGTTGCACACGTCCATAGGCCACGGTGACCACTTCCCATCACGTGAACCGTGAGCTTGTCTGCCACCTACGTGGTATAAAAAAAAATTGTGTTGGATAACTACCTACCATATTTTATACGGCTTTACAGGAAAGGTCAATATTTTATATTGAACATTCATTATTGATTAGGTACTATTTACATAATTATCAATCATAATTGGAACAGTGTAAGTTGTACTCGTATATTTGATTCCCATCACAAAAGCTTGCCTTGACCAGAAAATGAGTTAAATTAACTTTGAATATTTTATTTAATTCTGCATACTCATAAAGTTTACAATAGCCCGTTGGTTTATAAAAGGTTATCTGTTTATAATAAAAGACGTGTATTTTAAATATAATTTTGGATTTTAAATTGCTTTTTTCATAACTAGCTGATACCCGCGGATCTGCCCGCGTGGAGGTTGGTTATCGTTTTTTGGTGATTCTCCGATTCTACTTAACCAATTGCAATTAAATAGACTAAATTGGTAGATTTTTACCCAATAGAACCGATCAAACAGACAAACAGACGAGAAGTCGAAAAGAAGAGAAATTGTGTTACCCCTTCCTGAGACTTAAACTTTAGCTTACCATCAGACGAGGTGAAGTCATTATGACGTGTCCTATATTAAAAAAACCCAAGTTTTTTTTTTAATTTTCAAATAAATGTGTAACCCTTTTTTTCTTTTTTCTATGCCTATTTTTAGTGGTATTTTATTTTTAAAGACGGCTTTTTATTTCACTTATAAATATGAAACGTCAACACCAATAGCTCTTTACTGTCAAAATTACTACACTAGTGACTCGTTACTTTTCAAAAACTTGCTAGGTGTCGCTAACACGTAACGTATCTATTACAAATGCGTAAACAAACTACAAATAGGTCAGCATAGCCACGTAATAATTGTACCGATTTTATCATAGCCATAAATCAAAATAGATCGGTAAGAGGCAGAACCAGCGGAACGCACGCTAACCTATATAATAGTCTAATTACAGCATACTAATTTAGATGTTTGTGTTATACCTTCTTAATTGAGCACCTAAATTAGATTGGATATACCTAATAGTTATAATAGCAACAATGTATGTAAGTTAATTTTATTACTCGCGGAAGTTTAGCGAATCACATACATGTTACATTATTGCAATGAAACTACTTTCATTGGATCGCAATTTACCTAATACTTGTTTATTTTTTTATACATAGCTTTCTAAATTAATGCAACCATAACTAGGGGTGCTCAAAATGTTGGCCAAAGTAAATGTAGTTTCCAATAAATTACTATTTAATTTTCATCTCTTTCCTTTAATCCAAGAATGGTGTTACATATATAAGTAAACAAGCAATAAGTAACAAAGTATACCATTGTAGAATGAATGTCAAGATTAATCTGCAATTAACAGATTAAGTACGGTTTCGAAGACAATCACTAAAGCAATTAGCTTTATTGTTTTTATTAGCTTACCTGAATGAGTTAACGACAATACTAGCAATGTGCACATTACCAGCAATGTAATCTAAGTATAGTAATAAAATATTTTTATGCGCCACTGTACCGTTCATTAAAGTAATAAAATTTTCAACTTATTACTTGGCACTTGTACTAAGCTTATAAGCATCCTATAGGTATATACTCGACTTATACTTGTAGTACTATTTACGAAATTTTCCTTTGACGGGTCATCTATTTTTAAATAAAATAAATAGGCCAGTATTTTTAATTTCCCATCAATTAGATACATAATATTACTATTCTATCGTATTATATATCTATGGTTGTTTAATTATGCATTCAAAGATAGATAAAACCTTCTACCGAATGTTTACACTGAATAACTGAATTAAGGCATATCACGTCAATCGGTGCGCGTACACATGATAGTGATTAGAATAGGAGCAACGGTAATTCTTTTGTCGATACTTGTTTTTAATTTTTATGCCATCCTATGGCAGAATTATGTATAATATTCTGGCACGTATTACACAACATCATCTAGCTTAGTTTAGCTTATAATTTATTGGTTCTAAATAAAAGTGGTAAAGATATTGGAGGAGGGGGGGGGGGAGGTTGATGTTCAAAACTACCTCGTTCAAGAATAATCAAGTTACGTAATTTACGCAGGTGTATACGCATAATTTTACGCATATGCTTACAAATTGTAGGTTAATATACCTAACTGTAGATGTTTTGATTTTTTTTAAAGATAATTTGACTTCAACCCACCTAATAATAAAATGTGTTAAAATTTGATTTTTATCAATAAACTTTTATTATTTAAAAAAAACAAAAGCAAACTGGGCCTGCTTCTGCTTAGGCAAAGGATTGCTCTTAGGGTCCGTTCACACAGACCGGCTCGGAGAGGAGAGCAGATTCTTATAATTCTTATCACGTTGAAAACAAAGTTTTTAGTATTTGTAGTAAGGTTTATTTTTGCATCTGCACTGCTTTTGTCATTATGAAAATCATTTGTCAATGTGAAAAGAAAAATGCGCGCCGATGCTCTCCGAGCCGGTCTGTGTGAACGGACCCTTAAGCGTCATCGACCTTAGCCCCCCATATGAAGGCCGCGGATCGATACGCTATCACGTGCTTTTCGTAAATATATGCGTAATCGTAAAACTATGCGTAGCAAATTTGCGTAATTTCATAGAATAGAATAATATATTTTATATAAAATTTCCATATAGTTGTAACATTGGCATTGGACTCATCGTAGTATTAGGAAAAGTAGCATTTTAGAAGGACCACTAGAAACGTGGTCAACTTAATTTATATTTAGTGATATAATTAAGATAAAAATGTGCTGATTCGAATCTATAGTACAACGTATTTTTCTTATTTGGCTAACTTCAATCAGATTGCAAAATAAAAACCTTGAACATCAAAAATTTATGAATACCTATTTTTTTAACAAATTGTCGAAAGTGGGTTTGTCCAAAAGTTTCAAGGCATCGACATGGAAAAGGCCCAAGAAAAGATGGATGGAATGTGTGAAAGAGAATATGGCAAGAAAGGGAGTAGGTAACTAAGTAGACTATACCTAACAGGATTTAAGAGAATGTCATGTTGCGACAACCCTAAATAATTGGGACAAGGAAAGTAGCAAGATATACGGATATTATCGAAGTTCAGCCGATTCGTAGTTAGATCGAAAAGACCCCGAAAAATGAGTAGGGAAAAGCTTGAAGAATGATGAATAAGGACAGTGACCACGATACCTATTTTAAATTAATCTAGTTTCTCAAATTGGACCACTTCGAAAGTGCATCCTGCAACAGCGATTGGATAAGCAAACTTGCACAAATGTCATAGTATAATAAGTATGCAAGAATGTTGTGCATTTAATATAATGCAATATTCAAATTAAGATGATCATGCACTATTCATAATAGCTAAATGTCATTATGGCGAAAGGGGTGTTATATAATTATTATGCACGAGATTGTTCAAGTTCGTTCAGAGTTGTCCGAGTTATCATTTTATTTATGTTATTTACATAATATTATTAAACGATATCCTAAATAATCTTATCTTACTAGCAGTATAAATGCGAAGGTTTCGGTAGATAGATGGGTGTTTGTTGCTCAATCACGCCTAAATGTCTAAACTTATCAGGATGTTTATGACTTGATTTGCAAATAGATAGATATTATTATGGATTTCCCAACCGACTACAATTCAAGAAATCCAAGAATAACATTATAACTTTGTTAGGCATTGTGTGAGAACACTGAGAACCCACACATAACCGCGCGGCCTCTAAGCGTCGCGCGATATGCCATAGGACATTTCCTCTGAAGAAACAAAAAAGGGTCGACAGCGCGAGAGTGAAACCCCTCCGTGTTGCACACTCTATTCCCACCAGGTGGGCTGTATGGGCTGTATGTCTTCAACCATACAGCACACCTGCCCCCGTAGACAAATGGAAAACGTCTAAATCGCAAACGATCGCTTAGAAAACGAACGATTAGGTCGACCAATCGCGGAATCACGAGCTGGAGTGTGATTGGTCGACCTAATCTATGCGTTTCCTTAGCGATCGTTTGCGATTTAGTCTTTTGCCACTTGGCTACGGGCCCTGATAGCATACAAGCTTTTTATCCCGTCCCGTGTCTTTCTCAGTTCCTACCCTGTGAATCGCGAGAACAGAATTACTACTGGATTCGTGGCGATTTCTGAACGATAAATAAAATTGAAGTCACATACATAGGCTAGCGATAAATATTATCTTAAAAAACAAGTACTTACTGCTGAGGCAAGTTTCGTGGGAAAATTATTAACCTCATAAATTTTCAAAAGTGTTTGCAAAATGAAGTTTCATAAATTAATGTTATTGCATTATTTTAGTTTGGTTGAAGTCAATGTTATTTTTTTGATTACATTATCTAAGTAACTTTGTAATAACAGTTTAATATAGATTCGTTATCTTTATGGGTAACTAGCAACAGAAAGGAATTTTAATACGAAAATAAATAAGAGTTTTGTAGAGCCACCCGCTGACTGACTACCGAATGCTCTAACGGTGTTTTTATAACCGACGGTTTTTATAAGGAGGTTTTCAATTCGGATGTTTATATATTTTTTGCAACCGGGATAAACGTCATCATTATCATCTTATGATAATGATGAAAAAATCATTAATTTAAGTATATATCTCTCATTCATAATACATATTTGAAATGTTCAATTACGTTAACGCGTATACGTGATAGTTCAAAACGTAATATAGTTGGTAATATCTGGTAATATCATTACACATCGGATTATAAATCATTATATATAATGTAACCGAGAAGGCAATAGTCTACGGTTAATGCTTAGAGACTAAGACAATACATTATGTCTTGTCATCTATAATGATAATAAAAGCAAGAGTTCGTTTGTTTGAACGGGTTAATCTCTGAAACTCATTATTCTCTGAAACTTTTTCCCAACTCAGTTGGGGTCGGCTTTCTAGTCTAACTGTGATGCGGCTGAACTTCGATATTTTTCATGGAGCGACTGCCATCTGACCTCCACAACCAATGGTTATTATCAATGGCGATATCGAACCCGAAACCTCGTCTCAGCATTCCATTACCCAAACCACTAGGCTACCGCGGTTTTTTAATCTCTGAAACTACATGTGCGATTTTGAAAATTATATTAGTGTTTGATAGCCCAGTTCTTTGAGAATGTTTGTGACTATTTAACTTCACGCTACGATCTTTACAAGCCGAGTAGGAAGAAAAAATGTCATCAAATCGCAGTCTTGTCTTGGTTTCACTTGTCATATTTGGTTCAATTCAACATTGAACCAAATATGACAAGTGAAACCGCAAGAAGTAGATAGTATTCTTATCCAAATAGAATGTTTTGAAATAAAGTAAGCATACATTGCATGCTTTTGATATTTGCAGTAAGAGGTAGTTTGAGCAAAAAGGTCAATATATCTTACAATGACAGTAGCATTGAAACCTAATTAAAATATGAGCTTTAAGCAATATGATCACGTGCTTATTAACTAAAGTAATGAATAGAATTGTTAAACCAAACCAAATAAGAACGGTTACGTTTTTGAGGGAGTTAGGATACGACGGCGTATCTCCCGTCCGAAATGAGCTGTCCGACTGAGGAAGTACCTCCACTCTACAGAAGACTGCGGCCATAATAACCATTGTGTTGTGTTCCCACCAGTAAGTAGGGTAGCCAGAGCTCACTGTACCCCTCCTCCTCCTACCCCTTACTAGACTCCCCACCATCCTGGCCCTCCCCCACACGTCCATAGGCCACGGTGACCGCTTCCCATCGGGTGGGCCGTTTGCTTGTCTGCCGCCTGCGTGGCATAAAAAAAATCTATAGAACCTTGACCTTCACCTCACCTGAAGTGCAGACGACGGAGTGTGATTCCTCTCCAGTGGAGTGTATTGGGAGATACTTGTCCTCTCTCAATACACGCGCTCTCTCTCCGTACCATCGCTGTGAGCAAGACCAAAGACTCTCAGCGATGGTACGGAATAAGAGCACGTGTGTTGCCGCCACCTCTTTCTTCGAGCAAGTAATGCTCGAGAAGGAGGTGGCGGAGCGAGCCCAGGAGAGATCTAGAAACCTCCCGGCCTGCCAACTTGCTGCAAACATCGGAGGTCTTTTGGGCGATACCTTGGCATCTGAAGACCCAAGACGGCGTGCGGTATTAGTCGGTTCCAATCCGACATAACCGGCAGAACGCAGAGGTGTGTCTTTGGGAATTTTCGTATCCTTAGGATCCCAATGTTGGCGACCATAATTATGTTTTTTGAGAAAAAAAATCTACGATATTCTACATAACGCTCTCTAGGGCAAAAGTATGCAAAGTTTAAGTAGCTTGGGTTACGAGTTCTAGACGCTACATATTTTTTTACATACATACCCAGACCAATACAAATAGACATATTCATGCATACAAATATTTGAACTGAGCGGAAATCGAACCTGCTCTTTCGTAGTAATCAAATGCACTACCGCTAGGCCATTAAATGTACTTCAGACACATACAAACACATTTTATTACCAAATAATGCCACAAGTATTTAATGTTTTGCAATGTGACGCAACCGCCCTCTGCATACAATTATGAACATAATTTTAATAAAAACAAAACATAATGAAACACAACTAAAACCTTGAAATGACAACCGCTATACACCATTCATTCGGTTGCGAAATATTATACCTATCGCTTGGTTATATCTAAGCTGTGAGTGTGACAAAAAATAATTTTAATACAATAATAGAACCGACTTACATCCTTTTCTAAGTCGTTTAAGTATAATGAAACTTTCTCCAGAAAACCTTTTTCCATCAACGAATGACCAGACGACACGCAACCGCTATATTGAAAATCAGTAACAGCACTAATCACCAAACGAATATCAAAAATTAACTCCAGCATTAACAAAAAATAAATTATATCTAAGTATGCTAATCCGCATATTAAAACTTTATTAAAGTTAGTTTAGCTATACTTACTATCTTAATATATATAAATCTCGTGTCACAATGTTTGTCCTCAATGGACTCCTAAACCACTTAACTGATTATAATAAAATTCGCACACCATGTGCAGTTCGATCCAACTTGAGAGATAGGATAGTTTTTGAAACGGATTTCGACATCCACGCGGGCGGAGCCGCGGGCAACAGCTAGTTTACTATAGGTCTAGAGGGGTCTAGATAGCGTTGTGTAGAATATCGTAGAATATTTGCATACTATGAAGACTGGTATCACACCAAATGGTTAGTTTAGGCCCGGCGCTGATTGTAACTTTTTGTCACCGTGACTTATTATTACTGTCACCTGGCTGTCACCTACGATGCACTCACTGAATCTGTTCTTGGGTAAAATATCACGTTTATTTTTGTATGGAATCCAACGAGGTTGCCGTGATTTGACAGTCATTATCACTCCGGTGTTGTCTGCCACTGCAACTATTTGTCACCGTATTATCACGTCCCCATAATGAGAGCACTCAATATAGTTTTTATTGCACTTGACTAAGCAACAAAAAACCGTAATTAGTTAAAACGTTCATTTTAAATTACATATTGGCATAACGCGAAATTGACAGACTGCGTTTTAGGTACTCAGCGACTAAATGCAAAAAGTTACGTCGACAAAAAGTCACAATCAGCGCCGGGCCTAACATAGAATGAATTAATACGATGTTCAATTGTTTATCTGGAACTAAAATTTGTTCGCGACTAGAATTCATTAAAATCTCTCATTACTGACATTCCAAAATGAACCTTATTTGCAAAGGATAAAGTACAAAAACATAATAACGCTGGGTTAGCTCTCATTAGTGTCTAAATAGTTGTTTGTATTGCGAATAGTATTTGGAACATTCCCACACGAACTAATTAATTCATAGATTCCCTATTTTGGTATCGAAGGATCTTATTTTGTAATATTATTGGAATTAGTTAGATATATAGAGTGAAAGCTTTGTAAACAGTTCAAATTGAGAGCTAGAAATCAACTTAAACGGAGAACTTTCAATGAGCGATATATTTAAACAGCTTATTATAGAATTATGTCAAAATGACTTCACCGCGCCTGATGTAGCCACAGTAGCGGCCATAAGGTTGACGGCCTCATCAAATGCTTTTTCATGCCCCGCCTAAAGGCCCCGGGACTATAGGAGGAAGGAAACACCTGCGCTGGTAAAGAATTCCAAGTCTTTATGGTGTGACAAATAAAAGAGGCACTGAACCGCTTGGTTCTTGATGGAATTATTGATTGCACTGTGTGAGGGTGATACCTCAGCCTGGCACGTGTATAGGAAAGGAGAGAGTGGGATCAATTTGGAAGGGCTCATCGGAAGACTCGCCATGGTAGAGGCGGTAAAAAGATGTTATCTCTGGGGCACCAGCGAAAAAAGACACCAGTATGTGTAATATGTACCTATATATACTTTTAAAGAAATAATATAAGTGTAGGTACTAGTTGTTGTCCACGGCTCGACCCACGTCGAGATAAATTATCGTATGTTCGTCAAATCTCCGGTTAAACTTAACCAACTAAAACTGAAAACTGAAATTGAACATACGACAAATTTTAAGTCTGACCAAAGATGTTTCTTATAAAAAAAACCCGCGCCGGCGCACCTATTAAAAAAATCTAGATACATCTTCAACTCGTTTTACTATCAAGATAAAATGATTAATTTTGAATAGTTAACGCTAGCTTATTCAACGTGCACTAATAACTTCGCAAACATTTAATAACACTCGTAACTTGTATTGCAATTACATCATAAAGTAATATAGATGGTTTACGTTTCCTAACGTTTACCTTCGCAGAGTTAAGAAAAATGGCGTGTTGTAATGTCCTCATAAGATGTCCACACTTACGTATGTGGAGCAAAACGTACGGACGTCCAGTCGCATTTTGTGGTACAAGGCATGAGAGATTTGTGGTGGTCATCAATGTTGCCACCATAGCATAGCAGGGTAGAATCGTGTGCGGATCGGAACCTCCACGTGGTGCATCCGGGCAACGGAGGCGAGCAGCGCCTCCCACTTACCACGGGAGACGCTGTTGCCTGTGGCCAATCCGACCCGATTAAGACCCGAGACGGCGTGCGGTTTTAGTCGGTTTGATCCCGATATAACCACCCTCGATAGCCGACGGGGGTGGTATTAGTGGGGATTTCCGCACGAAAAAAAAGGATAGAATCATGTCTTTGAATGTCGTTTACTCATAAAATGAGACGTTTTGGTCACGTGTTAGATTTTTATACTATTTCTCGGATCGAAAATATTTGTAGATATTAGTTTGCCTTGCCGTTCTTAGGATGCAGTTATTTACAAAAATAGGTACCTACTAATTTTTTTAAATTACATTAGGATCAACATTTTGAGCATTATCAATATATTATAAATCAGCAAAAAAATTCACGTATATTCGTTCATTGTTACAATTTTGAAAAATTGACGTATTTTTCTTAATGTTGTAGTCGACTTAAATGCATAAATAGTGCTGTATTGCTTTAATTTTTATGTATGATATAGTAATGTTGTTACATAGTAGCTAGTAGTATATAGTCGTAGGAAGCATAGCTAAGCTTCAATCGAAAATCAGTAACAGCACTAATCACCAAACGAATACCAAAAATTAACTCCAGTAGATATATTATTTTTTTACTCGCTCTCAGTTTCCAGCTTGCACCACAAAAGTGTGCATAAACGCAAGTCTTACAATAATTTGATACTGAATCATTATAATTACGAAAGTTATTGTGCCCCACATACGATAGAGGGCGTTACGCGTGACTATCCAAAAGTATTTTTTCAGTTGAAACAAGTTATTAATCTTGTACAATATTCGTTTTATTATACTACTGAAATATTCTGTATGAAGCATGTTACAGGTTTTTATTGTCTTTTAAAGAGTACCTACCTACTGGTAACCAAAATGACAAGTATTCCCGTTACCCCTCCATCATCATTCTCTGAACCTTTTTCCCAACTCAGTTGGGGTCGGCTTTCCAGTCTAACTGTGATGCGCCTGAACTTCGATATTTTCCGTGGAGCGACTGCCATCTGACCTTCACAACCAATGGTCACTATGACCAATGGCGATATCGAAGTTCCAAGTTAGACTGGTTGGACTTTTGAGGGCTCCAACTACCCGTAACGACTGCCATAGATGTTTGTATGGCAACCGGGACCGAGGGCTTAACGTGCTCTCCGAGATACTAATAAACCTGTGATAAATACACACATAACTTCGAAAAGTATCGAAAAGTCATTGGTGTGTGCCATGGTGAACCTGTGATCGAACCTGAGATTTCGTCGCAGCAGTCCATTACCCAAACCACTAGGCTACCGCGGTAGGTTAACCCCTCCAGTTAAGCTCAAATGCTTGTGTTAGGAGTGGGTCTACTTGGCCACTTCTTCCACTACCGTCTGAGCCTCCAAACTTGAAAGGAAAATCAGCGCCAGAGTCTTTTCCGTTAAGCAGTGCCTCTTAGCCTTTGAGCCTAAAAATCTTCGTGTCTCATTAAATTCCATTACCGAAGGCGTACTGCACTATCGGTATTATGGTTTCTGTACACTCAACTATGTTACTCGAACTAACATTGTATCTAGACTAAGGCAATTGTTGTAAATAGACCAAAAAAACAGCCCGCTGAGTTTCTTGCCGGAGTCTTCTCAGGTCTGGGCCGCGTTTCGAACCGGTGCCGCGGTGGTCCATTTGCTTCTAGTTTTAAATATTTATAATTTTGACGTTTTGTATGTGCCGCTTAAAATGGTCTATACAGAATAAATGATTTTGGACTTTGACTTTGACTTTGGATATTCTGTTAATACTCATGAACCGATTAAGCAATATGTCCATTATGAGTACTGCTAAGGAGTGGATGCCCTCCTGAGACTGTGCTCCCGAAAAGCAATCTACTCTGGGAGTCTACATGGAACTTAGGAGTGAGATAGTGGTCAAACGCGGGCTGATTAACAAAAAAGAATGAGTAGGTACATGTTGCAAGTACCATCAACTCTTATAAATTTCAATCATTAGTCATTATTAATATTCTGGTTTTTATATTCAATTGATGATACTCAAACGACCTTTAAATCAAGTTTATAAATTGCAAAAGCTGATCAAACCAGACCAATCGAATGTACTTACTGACATTTTATATTAGAAAGTACTCGATATTATTTATACGACCCATCACTGATTTACATGGGTAAATTTCGTAAAAAAATATCTTAATTAAAAGAAATAAACAGCCTACGACTTTCTGCACAGCGTTATCAAGATCCAAGCTAAGCATATTTTTACTAACTTTTGTTATGGGATCTAGAATGCGGATATACATCTATTGATACATTTTTTCTTGTAACCTATTATATTAGAAACAATCATAGCCAGAGTTCATAATCCTCCCTTCTTCCCAGCCTCCAATCCCCATCTCCAACCCCTCCCCCCCAACCTTCCAACTCTCCCCCCTCCAGGGTCAGCAGCGCGAGTGCAACGTCCCTGCTGTTGCAAACGTCCATAGGCCCCGGTGAGCACATTTCCGCACGAAAAAAAAAAAAAAAAAAAAAAAAAAAAAGGTAGGCCGTGTGCTTGTCTGCCACCTAAGCAGTATAAAAAAATTAATCCTAAAATGACTTGATTAGCGCTGCTTATCTTAGAAATATGTTAACCTCTGCTGCGTCTTAGTGAAGACCATGTATCATGGTCTTTGGTCTTAGCTATCATATGGTGATAGCGTTAAAATTAAAGGGCTTGATTCGAATTTTTTTTTTAAAGACATTAGTTACATTAATCAATTGTATTGCTTTAGAGAGCCTTGGCTTGCGGTTACCATCTTTTTAGCTATAATATTATGGTGCTCTTAACCTAGTTTGACTTCAATTAATCAAATTGGTCGATGCAACTACGAAGTTGTAAGTTGTAGTAACCATTTTAAATGTAAGGTGGATACAATTATTTAATTGGTCGGAGTGTCGGACCATTTAATGCCAGCATTTGAATAGTTGTAGGTGCCATCGGTACACGTAATTTTATTGATAGCTGATCACATTGACCATATTTTGGCCAACATATTTGCCTGTAACCTTTCGTATAATAAAAGAGACATAATACATACATATCTAATTATCATTATTGGATGTTTGAAGCCCACTGAGCAAAGCCCACCATAACGGACGAAGGCTCTGATCCAGGTTACTTTCGAAGTTTTTTTATACCACTTAGGTAGCAAACAAGCACATCCCGCTTGATGGGAAGCGATCATCTTGGTCTATATATGGATGTGTACTAAAGCCCTTCTTGAAGGCGAGGAAGAAAGACGGGAGTCGCTTGGCCAAAGCAAAGGGTGGCAAAACAGTAAATAGATCGCAGGCTACGAGGTTATAGTCAGTATATAGATAAATATATTGTGATGATGATATAATACACTCGAGAGCAATGAATCCGGGTCACTTAAAGAATCCTAAAAATCTCGGAAACTAAAAATGCTAGGTTAATGCAATAAATTGTATTTAATAGACAATGTAATACTCCTTAAATGAAGGTATTAAAACTTCTTAGTTATTGTAAAGTTATATCATAAAAAAATCAAATTTGAAAAAGGGCCACTTTCGAAGATGGAACTACGAAATTACAGCATTTGGTTTTGCTTTTGTTTGTAATTTTCATTTAAGGAGTATTACATTGTCTATTAAATACAATTTATTGCATTAACCTATCATTTTTAGTTTCCGAGATTTTTAACATTCTTTAAGTGACCCGGATTCATTGCTCTCGAGTGTACTTATCGTCATATATTTTTGCTAGTAAATTGCCATCTTAGTATATAAAAAATATAATTTTGATCATGATAAGGTTTTAACGCAAATAAAAAAAAATACCCAGCTATGCTATCAGCAACAAAAACAACCTTTAGCTTACCATCAGGTGCGGTAAAGTCATTTTGACGTGTCCTATATAAAAAAAAAGTTTGTTATCACAAAAAATATTTCGTAAAATAAAATAAAAATGAAATTAAAAAAACTAATTTTATAATTGAAGTAGGTTAACTAAAAGTCATTGTACTTTTTACCAGTCCATTAGTTGATAACGTTTTGAAATCCACGGGGTCATTAGTCACACGATTGCCAACCATAACGGAAACAATTTGCCAACTGTAACACGTTTGATCACGAGCGTTTGTTTTAACTCACCACATTTAAATTTAATCTACTTACTTACCCACGAGGGGACTTTGCTAGGGTGTATGGGCCATCTGTCAGGCCCAAGCCATTTAGGGGTACTGCGGAAACGTCTTTAGGGTCACCTTACGCCCTGGTGCTCGAAGACCCCGAAACAGTGGTGCGGTTTTAGTCGGTTCAAGTCCGACATACGCACGATCCGGAATTTCCCCACAAAAAAGTTGTTACCCTGCTACACAAATATATAGGAATGCCAACCCTGTCAGCTATCGGGGCTGATTATGTCGAAATCGGGCAGACTAAAACCGCACGCCGTCTTGGGTCTCAATTACCAGGGTGTAAGGTTACACAATAAAGTATTTTCTTCTTGTCTGTTTGTTCGCGATGGACGCAAAAACTATTGAACGGATTTTGACGTTTTTTTTGTTTGGAAGGTCTTGGTCAGACTTAACCTAACGTGGCAGTCGGCTTCCGTAATTCTTTTATACCACTTAAGTAGCAGACAAACACACGGCCCACTTGATGGGAAGCGGTCACCGTGACCTATGGACGTGTGCAACACCAGGGGCGACCGTCACACTTGCGCTGCCGACCCTGTAAAGACCTTCTAATATCCTTCTTGAAAAACCCCGTCGTCGTCAAAAAATGCGAAAACCGACGACTATTAAAAATATATGTGGCTCTCAAATGACCATAATATTATTATAGTGGCTTAACAGATAAGCCTTTTGAAACATTGCTATGTCCAAAAACTCAAGACAACTTACTGCGTTAATGACAATTACATATACATAACATACATACAGTACTACTCATCCAAATAAGCGTAAACAATTCGTCAAAACGTAACACTTGATATCAACATAATGACCATTACCAAAGTTTCACTTTTAAAAAAGGTAAAAAATTGTTCAATTCATGACCACATTTAGTCAACCGAATGATACGGTTGCATCTGTCTTTTGAGCAATCTTGTATTTTATACCAATTGCATTTTATATATTATGAGAATGGGGTTAGACTTGAATCTGCATTGATTGTGAAATTAATCCTTATTTTAAACAAAATATTATAAAAATATCGTGAGGAAACCCACATGTACTAGAAGAAATTTAATTCTAATGGCATGTCCGATCCACCAACCCGCATTAGACCAGCGTGTGTGGATTAAGGTCTAACCCTCTCAGCTCTCTCGTTAGAGGAGAGGAGACTCGTGCCTAGCAGTGGGTCATAAATGAGTTGCTATTATTATTATAAGCAAAATATTAAAGTTTAAGACATACTGCACAGCGTTACCTAGACCCAAAGTATGCATAGCTAGCTTGCATTAAGAGTTTTAGAATGCGTATTCATCAGTGTGATACAATTTTGTTTGAAAATACCAACATAATATTATAAATCCTTTTCTTTCCTTTACGTGTTTCCTTCTTCTTACAATGGTAAATCATGCGATTAGCACATATAAATTCCATAAAGTGAAATTCACATTGGTACTGTCTGGCCAGATTCGAACTCGATACCTCTGAGTAGAGGTCGCGTCCTTATCCATTCAGCTACCATCGCGTCTTAGTATTATACCTATTTAAACATAATCTAACCGAATTTTATTAGGTAAACAACACAATTAATTAGTAGGTATAATAAGCATTAACGGCAACATAAATGACCGTTGAAATGATATTCATTTTCCGTTCATTATCAGGTGGAAACGCGTTAATGGCTATAACGTTATTTTTTAATTGCTATATTATGTTATACGTGCAATTTCTTACATATACATATTTTACATATTATGCTGATAGCATTGCAATTTTTTTTAAATTCTTCATAACACAACTGTTTAATCAAATGTGTTGGAAAAGTCATACATAAGCATACACACATAATACACGCAAAAATGTTTTTGCATGTGAAGCAATTAATGTGCAAACTTTGTTTATAAATTCAGATCGGAAAAATAGAACACCTAGAGGGTCAATTATTTTCGTAATAAAATATGTACAAAGTGCAGATCCGTTATAGTCTATCCACTCCTTTATTTTGCGTTTGACATTTCAATTTTCTGTCAAATAGTTATGTCCAAATGCGTAACCTGACCGATTTCAAACAATAATCGACTTAGTCTCTGAAGAAGTTGCAATCGATTTCAAACTTCAATTTATTTTATTTCTGCTCGATATTCAAATTTTTATACTTCTTTTGCGTGCCAGGCGTATAATTGAATAAAATAATTCGCAATAAAATCTGTTAAAAATATTTTTATTTTTATAATAATGATAATATTAAATAATGGCTATTATTGGATCTTCCTACAAATTTTTATGTTTTGTAATAAACATTCTTTTTTCGTGTACAATGTCAAAGTCAAAATCAAAGTCAAATATCATTTATATTCTGTACTAGCTGTTGCCCGCGGCTCCGCCCGCGTGGACGTCGATTTGCGCGTTTTTTTACTATATCGCATGTTCTAATGAGCCGATTGTGATCAAATATGCGTAAGATTTTGAGTCTAACCAAGACCTTTCTAATAAAAAAAACCGCATCAAACACCGTTCAGTACTTTTTACGTCCATCCTCCTCCTCCTGAATGTATCAATTATTCGACGACACTTATAGGCTGTTCATACCGATCATCTGTCATGGGTTTACGCCAATAAGATAAGCCTATCGAGTTTAGGCTCCATTGTTTTGTCATGGTAAAAGCAATTTGCGGAATTACTGGGTCACCCGCCGTATAATAGCCCTGACCTCACACCTTGCGATTTTTATTTATTTCCGAAAAAGGAAGAAAATACTGAGATAAACGTTTTATGGATGCCGAAGAAGCTGTGGCTGCGTTTCAAAAGGCCGTCGAAGACGAGTGGGCTCAGTGCTTTTCGTACCTACGTATAATATTAATGAAAACTATTACCCTACACAACACAACTTAAATATTTTGATGAGATGATTAGCCATTGAAAACACGTACAAGAATCCATAATACGCTATAAAAACAAAGCTTACATGTTACAACAACTTTTGTGTTGACGTAAATGTAAGTAAGTTTGAACGATTATTTTAGATTCGTAATTTGCAGCGATTTCATTCGATCCCAACACTAGACATGGTAGAGTGTAGCCGTTTTCATTGTGTAAGCAAATAATCGTAAATTTTAAATCAACCAAAACAATTAAAGCATTTAAATTTTGGTAATGAGTTATAAATAGGGTAGATACATATGATACGCCAGTTTAAATAATTTCTTGGTCACGCATTTCCAAGTTTACTTGTAGGATTAATGCAACAGTTACATTCTAAAACTGCTGTCAAACGCAAAAATAAGGAGTGGAATGACTATAAGTTTGATAATTTATGTGTGAGATGACTCTATGTCGCACATCTATATACCTATGTATAAAAATGAATCCCTATTTCCCTTGGTCACGGCATCACGCGTGAACGGCTGAACCAATTTGGCTGAAAATTGATGGGAAAGTAGCTTAGAACTAGCAGACGAACATAGGATACTTTTATCCTGCCACGAGGACGATGTATGCCACGGGCGAAGCCGCGGGGTACAATCTAATAAATGAAAAAATATATCAAACTCTCTCATAATTATCATATTCGTTACGTTTCATTCGTATTACAATACCTATGATATCAATTACAAATTTTAAGTGTAACAGAATACCTTACTTGCCATTTTATTAACTTTCGGTGACGATTCAGTCGCAAGCACGTTGTAATATTGAATGTTGAAAACTTTGTTAAAATCATAATATATTTTTTTATTTGTGAGATCAAGATGAAATCGAAAGTAAATTTTGGACATAATTTAGAGCGGGTTTTGAACATGCGACCAGCCCCTTACAACTGCTTAGCTGAGTTAGTCAAAGTATTCCTGTAAGGATCTGAGGGTTAATTCTCTTAATATAATATGTTCGAAATTCAGTTGCGATCTCACAAATAATGTCTAACCCCCAAACCGTATCCGTGGGGATTTCCGCACGAATCAGAAAGATAGTTTTATAATAAATTTTTAATGTCGTAGGTAAGGCGTGTCTCTTTAAATTATGACAGGGCATTGATTTATTAAAGATTTTGCCATATTATAAAGATTCTTGGGAGTTAAGCAATGCAGGTCTGTACTGTTAGATGTCAAGGACGCAGACCGGACACAGTGTAAGGAATTTCAAAATTGTCGCATTGTGCCATCAACTCCGGAATGACGACCACAACCACTCTGCCAAGAGTGTAACGGCGAAGAAGAAGAACTATAAAATTAATGTATTTAGGTACCTACCTAATAAGGGTTAATTCCCATGACTTTGAAACATTTTTTTACAAATAAGAATAACTTGAATTCTGCGTTAATTAATGCGTCTATGTGTTAACTCAATAAGAATTTTAATAGCAGAAAATGTTGGCAGGTGCTATCGCAATAACCACGATAATCCAAGCCAATTAAGAATAAGGGTATAAGAGCGGACTCCAGGCTCTAAAGTACAATCCTTAAATGCAACTGGGACTCGCTGTGATGATGATGATGATGATGAACAGGCGCATTTTTTCCAATAAGCATTTCAATTTAAGATCTAAATTCAATTTCAGTTTAATGTTAATAATGTTGAAATGTAATTACATCACTGCATTTTTTGTATATCAAGTGTTAAGCACATACACTAATAAATTGTTGGTTTACACAACACAGTATTAGTAGACGCTGTAGTGGCCGAGCCAAGTTCTATCTATATTTCTATCACTTATTATTCGATTTTTGAACGACATTTTTTTTTAAATTAGCTAGCATTTTTTTTTACTTTTTCCATATTCAGATGAAACTTTTTAATGGTATTCCCCGTTGTATTCAATCTTCACTGTGTATTGTGTATTTTATCTTTTACTAATTTATTTATCTGATTTTTGTTGCAGGTAAATAAAATATCGTATACAGTTTACGTTGCAAACATCTAAAACGGTAAGTTTTTTAATAAGTAGTTTCAGATTTGCATCTACCCGTCGTTGAATAAAAAAATATTTGATTAAATTTGCTGCTTTTAAAGAATTAGTTTACAATATGTTTTAGTTTATTTTCATTCAACTTAAATACGAATAATGTCTTTTGTTCCGATTTTTAACCTGTAACTGCCGACATAAAAAAAATTGATGAAAGTAGACCGGTACTTCACTTTTATCGGCAATTCGTGGTTGATCAAAAAATTTAGTCTGCCTAAATTGTTTATACCAAAACAGAATGAATGGTTTTTTCTAATACATTTTCCTTGTCTCTTTAATTAATTGTTTCGGATTTCCACATACTCTGTCAATATAAAAACATATCTACTATATTTATTTCATAACAAATTGTACCACGACTTGGCTCTACTGCTACAAATATTATCCGTTAGGCGTACTATGTGATGAATTTTTTTTTTCTGTTTATAATTTATCTGCAACACCTTTCACGTTAGTATGTATGTAACCACGCAGTCAAAAAACTTTTGTTACGCAGTCTGTGTAGACTGGTTATTTTATGTTTCGCATTATTTTAATATCGTTCTGCTTGGACCTCATTATAGACATGAACATTATAAACTAAGACCACGTCTTTAAAATTGTTGTGGTTGAATGTACAAATGATCGCTTAGAAATACGACATTCCAAAGATTTTATTCTTTTAAGACTAGCCGATATTATCGTAATTTTTAGTCCATTTTTAACCAATTTCAATCAAACATAGGTACGGTAGATTAAGTTTAAGTTTAAGATTAAGTTTGACCAAAACTTTTATAATAAAAAAATTTAATCAAGTCCAGTAGTGTTTGCAAAGAGACAAACAGACAAGAAATTTAAAAAAGTGTGTTCAAGATAATTCAATTATCATAACCCAAGCATTTTTTTAAATTTGTAATTCATTGAATCTACATTGTATCTCCATTACAAATGTTTATGTATAACCGGAGATATGACCAAAAAATTACACGGAGCCACGGTCATCAGATAGTGAGTCCATAAGGTCCTTATAAGTACTAATTAGAATATTTAGTAAGAATTTCGCAACAATAGCCCAAAACGAATAATAGGGGACCAATTAATAATCTCAATGAGATCTAATCTGAAACTACAGCCACTGTCCTTTCACCAGACATGGTCCGACTTACGAGAGCAGTAAATTACTTAACTAGTTAACTAAACCTAGACTAGACCTCCCACCGGTGTTACTCATTCAAGTTAGGAGACATATCAATATTTTATATAAAGTAGCCTGTGGTATTCCGGACTAAAATCTATCCCTGTATCAAATTTCAGCCAGATCCGTTAAACCTGTGTGGTTTTAGTCGTTTACACCGCTAGGCGTGAATTGCAGAGCGAAAATAAAACGACATGTTGAGCCATTATTGGTTTTCCATAAACTATTATTTAGGTACTTGTTGTGATTTTGAAAGCAGGTACAGTCAGCGTCAAAATGAATTGATTGTGCAGATTTCGAACTTGAAATTGTTAACGAAAATAATAAAATTAATGATACATTATAATCAGAAATCCTTTTTTTCCTTTCTGAGACTTTGCCTTTAGCTTACCATCAGGTGATGTGAAGTAATATTGACGTGAGCGATATAAAAAAATAAAACAATTTAATTAAGTACAAGGAGTACTTAGATAAATTGTTACTTTTCTTAAAAACTAATCTTGGAAATCTGAAAATGATCACCTACTTTTGACGATGACTTTTATTTGTTATTTTATTTATTTAGGTTACCTTCCCCTAATATGCCAATTTCTGTTTTGGGTAAATTTACCCCACGTATAGTTACGTAAAAAAGAAACGTCGCTATTTCAGGGTTAATTATGGAATCCTGACCTTTCATCCTTTGCCAGTAATTACTGAAGTTTTTAGTGCGGAATGGCCATACATACTCACCCACTTTTAGTGTAAGTACATGTACTAAATACATTACATTTAATTACACACTAAGTGCTTTATCGGCTTCATCAGTTGCTCAACGAGTTGGTCAACTGGTCTAGACTACTGTTTACTTTGAAATCGTTTTAACTATCAGTTTACTAAGTGTATGATGCACTGAAGTGAATTTACGGTAATTGAATTTAACTAGCTACAAAGAGATGTTCACTGTTTAACCTGTATGTTTGTGTGTATGTTTGTCCGCGTTTGGTTGAACCCAATTTGATGGTAGAAGTATTTTTTTTATATTCTGGACACGGTTTTAGTATATGCAACTAACTTGAATAAGGAGGTTAGTCGATTCTAGTACTGCCCCCGTAGACAAGTGTCATAGCGTAAATCGCTATCGTTTCGAATAGATTAAGTCAACCATACACATCCAAGCTCGTCGCCGGCGTACGATGCGCGCGCCGCGGCGAAATCACGAGCTGGAGTGTGATTGGTCGACCTAAACGTTTCTATTCGATACGATTCGATCGAATAGAATAATTTTGCCACTTGGCTACGGGCACTGTTTAGCTGTTCAATTTTGAAACCTACTGCACTTAACAAAATCTTTTTTTTATACCACGTAGGTGGCAGACAAGCACACGGCCCACCTGAATGGAAGCGGTCACCGAAGAACTTATCAAAATCTTTTTTGTGTTTTTCGACCTTATAGACAACCCTCCACGTACCAGGCTAGCATAAACTACGACTTCATGATAAGATAACACACTAACCATTACATCCAAGAATATACGATCATCTACTATTTTTAAAACGACACGCTTTCAAAGACACAAAAAACTTTTTTTTTTATATAGGACACGTCAAAATGACTTTACCTCGCCTGATGGTTAGCTAAAGGCAAAGTCTCAGGACTGGGGTTTTCGACTTTACTGTAAACTTGAATTTTTTTTATATTTAGTCCGTCGGATTGACTGCAGCCCACTTGATGGTAAGCTGAGGTGGAGTCCAAAAAGTAGTGGTCACCAGTCCCAAGGGATGCACCTAGAATGGTGACCTCTACCCAGAAAGCTCTACTCGCTTAAAGAACCCGGGATTATAAGGGGAAGGGAGTAGAGTAGAGTAGAGTTTTATAGGTAGGTATAAATATTCGGTTTTGATATTACACAGCCGAGTTACATGGTGAAGTTTTTATTTTTTTAATCATTCTTAATGCTACAGAGAAAGAGAAACCTCTTTTGATTACCGTGACGTGTAGCTAGGCTTAAATACTTAGTATTATATTATGTAATCAATATCTTTGTACAGGGATTATGTGTAATACGTATTTTTTATAAATTAGTAGCTTATATCGTTGCTACAGAGCATTTTTTACGGACTTACAAAAAGGAGGAGGTTTTCAATTCGACTATTTTTTTTCCTGTTTGTTACCTAAGAACTTTCTACTGGGTGAACCGATTTTGATGATTCTTGTTTTATTTGATAGCTACTGTTTTCCATTTCAATAAGATCCGTTGATATTTTTTTTTTTTCGTTAGGAATCTTCATGAGTAGATATCCAAGAAGCTACGTAAATTTTATTGAAAACGGTTGAATGATATAGCATAGAGGAAAAATCTCAAAGAAGGATCTACCTATCTATTCTATTATTAAATTGTAAAGTAAATGTACATTTGAAATACTTAGAGACAACTATGAAGAAACAAAAGAACGATTCTGAATGTATTTTTTTTTTGCAATTATTGTCTGTTTGTTAACGATGAAAGAACTACTGAACGGATTTTGATGCGGTTTTTGTTTGAAAGCTCTTGGTTAAAATAAAAATCTTACGCATGTTTGATCACAATCGATTGTGTAGATCCGGTGATATAGCCAAAAAAACGCGAAAACTGACATTCACGCGAGCGGAGTCGCAGGCCTAGGCATAGTTATAATATTTTGTAACACAAATAATTTCAAATTCTAGGTTTGAAGGTTTGAAGCAATCGCCGAAAGCTCCCTCTTCCTTCTATCGTGACAAGTGATAACTCGGTACCAAATTAAAAGCCTGCTATAATTTCTATTAAACGCGTTTATAATATAATAAGCTTGTGAAGCCCTCTATCGCCAAAGTAACAAACTATAATAATAATAATATAGTGTCTCAGTTTATCTATACGCTTTCTAAAACCTTCAGCTGATATCATATTTGGCGTTTACGTATTGTTGCATGCAGATGGCGCTGCTACCAAAAAAATAATCCTAAAATACTGCTATATTCTTGTTACTAGCTGTTGCCCGCGGCTCCGTCCGCGTGGACGTCGATTTTCGCGTTTTTTTTACTATATCGCTGGTTATAATCAGCCGATTGTGATCAAATGCGTAAGATTTGGAGTCTAACCAAGACGTTTCTAATAAAAAAACCGCATCAAAAATCGTTTTTTTTATTAGAAAGACTTAGACGAAAAATTTACCGTATGTTTGGTTGTAATTGGTTAAGTAGAACCAGAGATATGACCAAAAGTCGGCTTTCGCGTTTTTTAACTATATTTCCAGTTTTCTAATTAACCGATTGTGATCAAATAGGTATGCCATTTATGATCAAACATGCGTACCTAATGCTTGCAGTATTTATATTGATCACTAATGTCATTTTTTTAAGTGTCAGTGGTATAACAGTGGCTTGGTTTAGCAGAATCGAGGTCCAGTTAAAGTTGACTTGGCCTCAAGACAAGACGGCACTAAAGACATTGTTTCTAACCATAGTTATAAAATGCGAAAACTGATAAATGGTTTACAGATATTTACTGTATAGCGTAAATGAGATTTGTAAAGAACTGTATGTTTTCCTATTAAAGAAAAATAAAATAAGGTGTTAATGTAGTCTTGTATGTTTTGTAATCATACAGGACCTTATATCGCAGTTAATAAGCCTTATTAGAAGCTCTCACTACTGAACAGTGGGTGTTTTTCCTGTTTGATAGATGTTAGATCATAATGCAGCTTGCGTAGTAAAGAAAATTATGCAGATTTTATAATACTTTGACGACACTGTGGAAAACTTGTGAGTACTGTCAGTGCCAAAAGTTGTTGTGTTGTTGAACAGTAAAAAGGGGGTTCCTGATTTTGGCACAGTGTGTTTGACTGCCTTTTCATATTTTTTTGATGTCTGTGATACTATAGGTACTCAAACTTATGTGTTTAGGCCACTGTATGCAACAATGTTTTTCTATTTTTTATTTCAGTCCCAAGGGTATTTAGGTATAAGCAGAGTATTTGTACGTTACACCAGACAATGTGTATCGCGAATATCGCAATAAATGAGAGTAATTAAGTAATTACCTAAGAAGAATTTAAATATAAGACAGCTTCCAATGGATTTTTTAAGAAATAGACCCGGGCCGCTAATTATTGTAGAAACGTTTCAGAGCTAAACAATTCAGTCAATTGGAATTCGTAATTCTGCTACTGTCGCCGACTGTACACAAGTATAGGCACTTCATCGTTAAAATACCTGATAATTTATGTCTATTACACTCATAAACGTAGAAAAGTCAGAGGTTTTGTCCGAGAATCAAACAGCCGTGGGTCGAGACTCCTTTGATTAGGCCAATTTTATCCATTCGTATTACGTAATTAGCTGAGTATAATATTATGTTTGTTCATCCCTATTTACATACTAACTCTACCGCGGGGAAGCCCCACCATAAGAGGTCCACCACTCGGCCCCTATACGGTGACGCGAGAAAGTGCACTCCTCTTTTTTTATATTGGACGCGTCTCTTTTCTAAGGGCAAGACGTGGACACCATAGTTTCCAAACCCGAAAGGACCTTCGCAAAGCCGGAGATGGCTCCATTGAAGATAGAATTTCACACAAAGAAGATATTCATGGAGGTAGGACACGACAGTATCTCCTGTCCAAGCGGAGTAGTCCAACTTAAGTAGTAAGTATCTACCTCCACCCTACAGAAGACCGTGGCCATAATAACCATCGTGTTGTGTTCCCAGCATTAAGTAGGGTGGCCAGAGCTCACTGGAGGAATTCTGTGCTGTCAACGGGGAAACCAAAGTCTCCTGACACCCCCTCCCCCTGTTCCCCCCTCCAGAGTCAGCAGTGCGAGTGTGATGCCCCTGGTATTGCACACGTCCATAGGCCACGGTGACCGCCCGACCCAACAAGTGGGCCGTATGCTTGTCTGCCACCAAAATGGTATACAAAAAAACACCTTCCAAGTTTCAGGTCTCCACGATCAGTGGTTAAGGCTGTGCGTTGATCCATCAATCAGTTAGTCATTCAGGGCAATGACTTTTATTATGTATCTTCTTCTTAACCTAGCGTTAATCCCAGTCGCATCCAAAGCTTTCAGCTCGGAGTCGGGGGTCCGCTTTACCAGTCTTAACTGCGGATTTGGCTGGACCTCGATATTTTCCGTGAAGCGACTGCCATATGACCTTCACAACCCAATGGTGACATTAGGCGATATCGAAGCATTGCAGCTAGACCGTTGTTGTTAGACATTTTAGGGCTTCAACTACCCGTAACGACTGCCATAAATGTTTGTATGGTAACCGGGACCGACGGCTTAACGTGCTCTCCGAGGCACGACCAGACAAATTTTCATGCATACAAATATTTGCACTGAGCGGGGATCGAAACCGCGCCTCCTGCGCATCGGCCTCGTTCACTACCGCTACGCCACGGAGGCTGTCTTTATATGTATGGATCATACAAAATGATTCTTAAGCAGCAGCTATTCATTAACGCCCACTGCACTTACTCCACAGGGTGTTACGAAATGAAAACACTGAAGCTTTTCCCAGACCTGCATATACTTCGTACACTTGTGGACAATATTAAGTGCGCAGGCTAATATTTGCGCACCTGTAATTACGGTTTACAAACTGATTGGCTAATGTAGCCTGTGGTTTGTTAATGTACGATAATAATAATATATGTAATTATAGTGTACTAGCGGCACCCCGTGGCGTCGTTCGCCGTAAACGGTTTTATGTCACATCTTTCACTTTTTTAACATTGCGTTGCTACTAAGGGTTTTATCAGGAATGTTGTTAAAGGAATATACAGCTTTATTGCTCCCTTAGGGTCTTAGAGACCCTCAAAGTCAAGCCAACCTAACCTGCGAGCTGGTCAGCAGGGACCAGGTTCCACAATTCGTCAGTTTTTCCCATTAGGAAATACTGACGAATTGAGGTCGCTGGTAGTGGTCTATGATCTAAGATTACCAAAAGCACCAGAATAGACGAATAGGAACTATGTGTCTACCTTCCTTGCCCCCTCCCCCTCCCAAATATTAGTCAAGCTAATCAACGTACCTATCTAATTACTTAATTTTCATATTTAATATAATTACCAAATATTTTAATTGCATTGCGTGCGATTTTTTTGTCCACATTTGCACGCGAATGTGTGTGAACATAGAAAACAATAAGACAAAGAATGCTTTGTGAGGAATGGAGTAACACGTGTAGATTAAATATGTATGTATGTATGTATGTGCAATATATGAAACCATGCATTTGGCGCTACTGCAAAGTTCTTGTAATCTTTGGAGTCTAGGTCTGGGAATGGCGTGGGCTTCACACTATTAGTGGTTTTCATTCAAATCGGCCTAGCTATTTCATGTCATTAAATCTGTCAAACAGAAAGATAGACAGACAATTTTTTTTAAAATGCTTTAAATTATAATTGTACTTTTAAATAATTTACTAGCTGTTGCCCAAGGTTTTGCCCGCGTGGAATTTTGTTCCTGTTTCCATAAGAATCTTTTCTAGATATTATTCCAGACTCTAATCTATCCCTGCACCAAATTTAAGTACCTACGGTCCGTTCTGCCGTTGGAGCTTGAACGAGTAACAAACATTCAAACATCTTCACAAACTTTCCCATTTATATATTATTAGTCTCGTAGGATAGCAGGAAAGTCATAAGTAGTAAATGTTCAACTAATTCTGAAGGTATTCCTTCGACCTAGATGCCACGCTGGGAAAACCCAAGGTTTATTTTATAATAATATACTTATTGTAACCGTAATAATATAATACTATGTATAAACCACTATAATTAGATCTACACCTGTCTACGACAGATACCACGCAATTATACGAAATGTTGCATTAAAAACAATACTTGTGCACTTGACCCCATTACACTCCACGGTACACAAATAACTATGTCAAAATTAAGAGCTATCATAAGTTCATAACAAGGTCGTTACAAACAGACGGGTTACTCCATTTTTGTTAACCTTAATCATCTTACGTAAAGCTTCTCACGTAATATACCAACCACTGTAACTTGCAACTTTGGCCAATAAATTTTATTTACAACAATAACTTCATTTATCACAAACAAAAAACACAATGCAGTATGTGAGTTCTTAGATTCAACTAATTTTTCGTTTCTCCTTGCAAGAATGAAAAATGTATTGCAGTAATCTTTGAAATTAATCAAATGAGTCATAAGTGTTAAACAAAAGAATAAATAGATTGTGTTACAAGACGCCACAAAGTTTGTTTAATTTATATGAAATTAAACTCACCCTTGTGTATGCCCAAATTGTTATCTAGAGGTATATTGACAACCCCAGTATCTCTAACATTGCCAGCATCCACATCCGGGTATGGTATGTGTGTGAGTGTGTGGGTGTACCGTACAGTACATAAATTATTGTTATCTATTATTGAAATAAAATTTTAGTAAATCGAATGTATATTCTAATAATGAAATCGATAAAATGCATTATGAATATATAATAGTAATGGATACAGGCTATCTAATCGGGATTATTTGCTTCATATTTACTACTATCATTTTTTAAGAAATCCAACTTGCAGTTGCAACCCAACCTGTATTTATAATATTTTATACAGAAATGTTGAGTATTTTCATTACGACATTAAATACTCACCATATTAAAGCAATGTTAAATCGTGACAAAAAGTTGTTATAATGATGTGGTCACCACTAGTAACGCAACTGCTATTTTAAACTAAATGTAATGATAATAATTTTCTACCATTATTGCTATACAGTTAGGAGTTATTCTCGAAATAGCAGACCTATATACTCTTGCCTACATGTTATTAAAATTCTTATTTCGAAACATGGTTAGCATTTGAATGTTAAACTTTATAACCATATTTTATAGAAGTTTGTTACACAATAAAGCCCTTGAATTCATTTCGTATCTAATTATCTTGAAATTGAATTGTCTATGAAGGTGATACTTAATAAAGTATTTGTATACATAATATATTATGTTGTGACGTTGTAGCTAGAATTTGTGCAATCACATTTGATATATTCAAATTTCGCGTACTTTTTGACTAATATGAATAATAAATTTTCGAATAATAGGTAGGTATCTTTAAAAAAATCTTCAGAGTAAAAACATTTACCCTTTTTATAATAATGTCTCAAGTCCGCAATTTCAGTGGTTGCTATTAATAATAGCTTTCATAGCTGTTGTAGTGGTGAACGAAATAAAAATATGTAGGTATGTATTATACGACTGATTGCAAGTCTTATGAAGGTCATTCTTAATATCCCATTAGCCGGACTTTGCACTGGGCTACTTAATTTCCTTAACGCGTACACCATTCATTTCCTGGAAAAAGGTCTACGAGGCCACATTCTAAAAGTGCATTTCAAGTTTTTTTTATAAAACAAATTATTAATATAGCGCACAATTTTTGCATATCATTTCCGTGTTTGAATGAGTTACAAGGCTATACGGTTACTATTAAGTAATAAAAATGATATCAACTTCCTGGCTACAGTGGTTAATGAAAAATGAAAAAAAAAACCATGTATTAATTTTTTAACATTTTTATTTTCATACCTTTTTTTACATTCGTCTTAACCTAAAATGGTAATCTTTTTATCACTACGTACACGTACGCACATACAACTTATGAGATGTTACATTATAAATATACAAAAAGATGCATTTTTGCTGCAGTCCCGGCCACTACTTGGCGAGATTCATAAATAATGATAGAACGCTTGGCAGCTACACTTTACATTATAAACTAGGTATTTATTATTCTAATGGCTGTAGTAGGAACCTCCAAAGCTCAAGCTTGAGTGGTCGTAACTATCATGACCACTGTGGTCGTGTCCAACGTATACTGGTACCTTGACGGGTACGGGGTAAGGTTTCTCTACTGTGATTGGGATGTGTTTCTCAACATGTACGGGGTAAGGCCTGTCTACTGGTACTTTAACGGGGTAAGCTACAGGTTTCTCAACTGGGTAAGGAACGTGCTTGTAGACGGGGTAAGGCTCTGGGACGGGCACTTTCACGGGGAAAGGTACGGGTTTTTCTACTGGGACAGCATAAGGCCTGTCGACTGGTACGTGCACTGGTACTGGCACTGGTTTCTCAACGGGGACAGCGTATGGGACTGGTTTCTCAACGGGGTAAGGAGCTGGTACGTGTACGGGGTAAGGCCTGTCAACGGGTACCTTGACTGGGTAGGGGATGTGCTTCTCAACGGGGTAGGGCTGAGGTACGGGTACTTTAACTTCAACGGGGTATGGCACATGTTTCTCCACGGGGTAGGGTTGGGGCACTGGCACCTTGACTGGGTAAGGGATATGCTTCTCAACTGGGTAGGGCTGGGGAACCAGAACCTTGACGGGGTAGGGCCTGTCGACGGGTACGTGTACGGGATATGGTACCTTCTTCTCTACGGGGTAGGGAGCGGGTACATGTACTGGGACTTTGACGTACTCTTTCACGTGAACTGGCACGTGTTTGATGACCTCGTAGGGCTGTGGTACGGGCACTTTCACTGGGTACGGGATGTGCTTTTCAACGGGGTACGGGACTGGCTTCTCGACGGGGTAGGCGACGGGAACACCCTTGACGATCGTGATTGTCTTGGTGGTGTCGTGATGTTCTCCGAGGTTGAAGCCATAGCCGCCATAGCTTAAGTCATCAACGTAGTTGTAGGCGCCGCCGAGACCATGTCCGCTACCGATATAGCCAACATCGAGACCGTGGATGCCGTATCCATAGCCGAGGTTCAAGAGACCGCGTTTGTCCAACTTCTTCTCCAGTGGCTCCGCTTTCTTTGATGTCTTCTTCTCACTGGCAGCGGCTGCCGCTACCAGCAGGAAAACTAAGCAGAGCTGCAATAAAAATAAAATTGTCAGAATATAATTTAGCACTCGTAGATAGGTTATAAATTTTGGTCATCATAATTTGTGTAATTTATTATAAGGCCAATTTGAACCTGGAAAAACCTAAATATTTAACATAGTAGGTATTTTTGTTGTATGCTAAACCATAATTTATTATAATATGAGACAAAACTCAGAGATAAAATTACTAATATAGATATTCTCTTTCATGTCAATCTTACTAGCTACCTAGCTATACCACGCTCTTTTAAGTTTAGTCATTTAGGTATGTGCCTATAGGTAGGTACATTTGTAAGTATAGCTAAACGTAAGCATAAAAAGCTATTAATTTGAAGAATACGACATAATGAATGAAGCTAATATATTAAAACAAAACGTAGTAATTTAAATCGCAGCTTAAAGTCAATTAAGAAAACGATGATAAAAAATATTATTGTCCAGTTATAATAACAAAGTTTAAAATTCCAGTAGCTTAATCTAATAAAATAAATGTAAAAAAACACAATCAAACTTTGTATTATTAAGTTTGTTATCATGATCATCAAAATATTATAAAAAAATGTCTTAAATTAGATAATCTAATCGTTATAGTATTAATCTAAGTATCACATCAGTTAAAAGATTAGATATCTTATCTGCATAATATAATATTATTTACATATTCATGCGTATTAGTTCTAGTCATTGATGTATGTTCATTATGTAACTAAAACTACATAAATAACGTTAACTGATCGTTAAATGATAAGTATCTACGAGATTGTTGCAAATAGTTTATGTTTACGCAAGTATCTTGTACCAAAGTGACGTGGAAATTGCTATCATCAATAACTAGTATTGCTAAACCGTTATCTTGTTTAATATATTCCAACTGGTTTTTGGTTTTGTCACTAATTACTTTACAATTTGTAATCCTTGATTTTCCTAACCATAGCTTTTAGGAGTTTTTATTTAATTTGCATTATCATGTATAAATAAGTCGTCCATCAAAATTTGTAAACCATTTTTTGGCATCTGGTTGATCTGTAATTTTGCTTATACGATCAATTTAGACAACAATTAAACAAAAGCTTGTTTATAAAAGGGTTTTTTTAATAATAATAGTACGTAAATATTATTAAACTGCCATCATAATATGTAACAAGTTCAAAGTTTTTATAGCAGGCTTTTATATTTCAAACGACAATAATCTTATTACAAAGTCAAAAGAGTTAAATTTTAATACAAACAACGTTTAATGTCAAGATTATTATTACGTAACTTGCCACTAATCCTTAGATATGACTTAATCTGCATCTACTAACTTATATAATTATAGTATAATGCCATGAATGTTTTACTGGAAGACAACCATATACTCTGCTGTATAATGTTGAATGGTTATTTCATAATCGTTCTTCGTTACTCTATTAAAATGAATGATCTTACGTGAACGACCTTCTAACCTTGGTCAAGCTTGAAAAACCATTCTGCTAAGTGACTGGACGGTGTTAAAAATAACAGTTTCTTTTGTAACGTTTGTTTTAAATCTAAAATTATCACTTTAAAAATAAATAAGATTTCCAATAGAGCAGTGCTTAGAATAATAGTGGCTATTCCTGTTCTAGAAATGCAGTTGATTTAATACTTCCTTTGCTTTCAAATTCTATAGATAGTTTATTCTCAAATTTATGAGGCTAACTCAAAACCTGTATATACGCAATACTAATTTAAATGAAATCAACCTATTATATTCTAAGTTCGTTGTTCATAAATTGGTGAGATATCTTGCGCTGGCGCAACTGGTAATAGTGGGCTCTTTGTTCAAGTTTCCCATAGTCTTATCTTAAGAAACTGCGACAATTGTTTTTGGGAATGCATTTTACCTTGCATTGTTATTTTTAATATCATTCGGTATATTCCAATTATTATGTATCTTAGATCAGTACGTTTTATTATCTAATATAATGTTTTTGCTTAGTAGAATATTACAACAATTAAGTAAGTGTACAACTGGTCTATTACCTGGCGTGTTACAACCATTTATGAATCATACGAACGCATCGTCATACGCAACTGTCTGATTAAATCTTTGCAATGCACTATATTCAACATTTACATCACGATTTTGCTGTAATATGTGTAATACCACCTTATTTTATGAGTTGAAGCACATCTTTCTCTCTAACCCTGTATGATGACAGAAGCTGCTTAATCTCATAAAATTGGTTACTTTGGCATCGTGCCGTTAGTACCTTAAGAGTATTTTTTATGAAAAATGGTGTTTGGAATTTAGTAACACTTGCACATATTTCTTTCGTTTGACATAAATTTGACAGCAGCTGATGATGTGTTTCAACACCAGTGTTATAAGCAACCATTTTAATGATCATACGATTTATAGAATAGAAAATTTGTGATTTACGCAATCTGAGTTCGAAAAAATGTTATGAAAAATATACGTTTGTAAACAAACATTTCCATTTGCATTGTTTGACAATAAAGACGCTAACCAGTAAGTATGGAGAACGAGGTCGGCAATGGTCGGGTTTGCTTCGTGCCTCCTCGGCCCATGGCGCATCGTGGGATATTACCACTTCTTTATGGTGCTTTCGAAACTTTGAAATGGGTCGCGGAGACTTACCCAACTGCATTTGGTGTTAGCGATACGTTAATTACAGGTTTTGGTGATTGCAAATGAACCTAAGTTGCATAGGAATATTAACTGACATTATTTCGATTGCAAATGATCAAATGCACAGTTGATATCAACCTGCAGTAAGTACAAACGTTAGTACAACTTTAACAAGAAAAGACTTTTTTTTTCCGCGCATTTGGCATCAATCATAACTAATGAACTTAACATAACTAAACGAATGAATTTAACACTAGTGAAACATATTTATAAATCGATTAACTTTTACGATTAAAGCTCAGACAAAGATCAGACAGTAAATACCGATAAACAATCGCAAATTGATGACGAATTTTATAACGCTATTAAAGAGCTCGTTGGAGAAATGTCAGTTTTATGAATGAGTGTAGACAATACACAAGTAAATATAGTTCAATGAATATACAACGGCTATTGGTCTGGTACATTAGTAGTGATACTTGGCTAAGAGCCTTAGATTCTAATAAAGTGATTCAATATGAGATATCCTCGAATGTCCGCATAATTTTAGTTGTATTCCATAGCACTGTACTTGATACTAGTAGAGATAATATTCATAAAACTAACCAGGATGAAACTCCTGATGTTATGTCAGGTAATAAATTTGATAATGATCAAAATAAACAAAACGATATTGCAAAATTCAACTTCATAAACATTGATCTGTTACAATGACCTGAGATCACATCACATTTAATATCATGATGAGGTATTGCGTACTATTTCTATCTTGCATCTATTTAGACATAAACATGCTGTAATACTTTAATGTCTTCTGAGTTTAGTAATATATTTTTAAAAGCACACAGTTTTATCTTTATATTCTGTTTAAATTCATCTTTTATGTATTCTACAGTTTGAGTTGTTTTTGTTAATAAAACGTACTTACTTATTCAAATTCACATAATGACAGACGTAATTAGAAATATTGTTTGATTAAGTGTAGTTTTATCATTCTACTACAAATACTAACGATTTTTGTTCGGTATCCAGACATCAAAAATCTTTTAAAGGATGCTAAAAATGTAACTTACATATCTAAGCTAAACTGGGCAACTATGACTAATTGGGACGAATAACTTGGGACCTAAAAGGCTAGGCAAGTTAGGTACGAGTGTTGTAAATTAGTCGAATACAATTTTTATAGGTACCTTTTGAATTAAAATCTTTTTCTTTATCAATTTTATGATTAAGGTTGAAAAGGCTTACGTTGTATTATTTACAATTTTTGAATTTAGACATTGATAAGGAATTACCGTTAAGACTAGTATTGCCAGATTAATCAAAAATAAACTAGTGTTTCAAGCGCATAATAATAGTATTTTGTCAGTCATGTTATTACGATTTGATGTAACATTTAATGTTATGTATATAAGACGATTATATCATTATTGTATCATCCAGTATCTACATTTTATTAATCAGTGAAATTGATTTTATTACGTATTCTATAACCTAACAGCTAGGTATATAATAATTCTATTTTACAATCTACTTGATATTAACATTGAAACTAAACTGCTCTAATAATTACATCTTTTGAGCTATTTGATTCTATCGTATTTTCTCACGAGTCCATTTCACAGACTATTAACTTTGTGTTTTATATCTCCGTTATTATGTGTTTCAATAAATGTTTACTTCACGTTTACTTTAGTAGGTACAAAATGAAAAAAATGTTTTGTCTAGTAATTTTTTCCAAATTTTGTTTTTCTTTTCGGCCATAAATCTGAGATTTCTTTTTAAAGTTGTTCAGAATTGTTATTGTAGCCGTTGAAAGTAAAAAAATAGATGGTTTGATTCAAAACTTTGACTTTCTCTTCTTTTGAATTCCAATTTCTTTAGCAAATATTTTATTTGAAAAAGTTATATTATTTACTAATCGAATTACGCATATTTGGAAAGGTTTTGACTTATTTGTGATTTTACAAATTCATATTTGAAATGTGTTTCATTTCTAAGTGATAACTATGTAAAACTCGGTTATTTTACTATATGAACTGTGTGGGAGCCATTATGCAATATGAAACAGGGCGTTCCTTGCTAACAATTTCCTGGACTTTCTTCGTAAACTGGAACTAACTAAACCCGTTCATCTTGAATTGTACGTATTGCTATTGTGACGTAATATGCATCGGATATAACTCATCCGCAGGCATTGTTAAGAATAAATTATTGTTTTGCTTCGCTTCAATTATCAGGTTTGATGCTATTTATTATTTTTGTATGGTTGTTAGTAGGAAATGGTCTTAAAATTAGCATAGATTTGACTTCAAAAAAGTGTGACACATCCCGTTTTTTCACACATTTGACTTAGGACCTGTTTCACCATTGAATGAGCTCACAATCAGAGCAGAACGAGTATAATCATCAAATTGCACTATTTAAAAAACCCAATGGTATAACAGATCCTAGAGATCACTTCACAATCACGGGACGCACTTTGTCACTTTTTTTGAAGTCACTTCTTGCACTACACTGCACTTCACGCACTCACCGATGTTTTCATAATGCCTCTTCAATGGTGGTTGGTGTTGGGAATCGAACTGGATACTGTGTTCAGTGTGCTGTGAGTTTTTATAGGTGGTTATTTGGCGATACTTTCGCCATCGCCCCTCTAGCGGGAATAGGTTGTTCTACGGCGAGTCCTTCGTATTCGGCTAGCCGTCGCGTCGGACAGAACACAGACGCAGCGCGCGTTCGAAATTCAAAAAATAAACAAATATTTATTATTTTTTTAAAGTTCATACTATAATTTCATTGATTTTTGAGGTTATCGTTCTAAATTTGAGTTCATGTCATTTGCATGTTCTTAATCTATTTTGGCGCGTATTTGAATTTGGCGTATTATAGTTTCGTGTTTTTTACAATTGCATACTAGGTATCTTGAAGTAAATATTAGTGCTTTCGTTGTATATTTAAAATTGTAACTAGGTATACTTACTTCATTTGTTTTTGAGGTTATCGTTCTAAATTTGAATTCATGTCATTTGTATGGTTTTAATCTAATTTGGCGCATATTTCATTCGAGTTTAGCGTACTATAGTTAGTTTCGAGTTCTTGTAATTGCGTGTCTTGAAGTAAATATTAGTGCTTCCAATTGATACTTAGTATTGTTACCATGCTTCATTAATTTTTGAGGTTATAGTTCTAAATTTGAGTTCAAGTTATTGGCATGTTCTTCTAATTTAGCACTTATTTCATTCGGGTTTGGCGTTAGTTTTGTCTTCTTATATTTGCATTATCTTAGAGTAAATACCTATTAGTGCATCCGTTCAATATTAAGTATTGGTCGGCATCCTGTACGTTGTACATACATAATATAACTTTATAATAATTAAGTTATGTGAGTAATCGTATCCTTTAGATTACTTCAGATCTTGATAGTTATAAATTAATACATTTCAGCATATCTGACAGTTTTGATACTTTAACTGATTTATCGTTCATAAAACCATAGATTCGTGTTTATAATATGCAAACTTGTAATTGTTGTGTTTATTTCTATAAACAGCTGTTGTTTACCAACTTCAGGGTTTAAGAAAATTCAGCAATAGATTAGGTACTAATAACGTAATGACTTTTCTCATACAAATATTAAGTTCTATGTATTTAACTACATAAAAATCAATGTTTGTATGTTTGTTTGTCCATACTTTATGCTCTGCCATATCGTTCATCTGATTGCGATAAAACTTTTTCGATTTATTACTTGTAGGTACTTATGCGAAGGTTATACCTAGGTATAATTTGAACCCGGTAGGTGTCGCTGCAAACGAATTACTTATGGGATTTTCCCGTGCAAAACCGAAACGGATTTGTTACTCTAACTAGTCTATGCCTGCATGGATTTCAGTTTTCACCTTTTTTTGACTATAGTCGGTTGAGTAGTCGTGAGTAGTCGAGTGAGTGTCGTCGTCTTTGGTTGAGAGTATCGGTTGACAACCTAGAACCGATGATATAATCACCGGTTCTACTCAACCGATTGTGATCAAACACGCCTAAAACTGAGTCTAACTAAGACCTTTCAAATAATAAAAACCACAACAAAATCCGTTCAGTAGTTTTTGCGTCCATCGCGAATAAAAAGACAAAGCGACGAGAATTCCAAAAAAAATATTTTTGTTTTTAGAATCGTTCACATCATAACATTACCCAAATATTTTTTTTACAATTATATAATAATCATAATACCTATACTTTTTTTTGTAACCCCGATGACGTTTCGATCGGATTGCACCGGCCACGGTCACGGGTAAGCAAAACAACAAACGTTATCCAACCTTATAATGTGTCGGTTAAATTAAATTATAGAATTTTTAAACAAGTTCCGTTACCTTGTACGAGTATAAACAAAATTAGTTTTAACTGATTCTACTGCGATTTGTTTTGCCCCTAATTATTTACACTACTCCCGACGTTTCGATTACTTTTGAGTTACCATGGTAGGCCGCCTGTGTAGAGATTACCATTCTAGGGATATCCCCTGAAAATGGGGACCACTATTTTATGGACTCAGCTTACCATCAGGCGGGGTGCAGTCAATCCGGTGGACTAAATATTTTTTATAAGATGGTCCCACAGAAACTAAAGACGGCAGTTTCTTATATCTTAGTATTCCAGAATTTTGCGTGAATAAACTAAATGAATATTTATTTCAGTAATAATAATTACAATTATTACAATAAATAAAATTAAAATAAACAAGTATTTTCATATCTTAGAGTACCCACCAGGAGTTTACGTAAATACACGGAATGAATATTTATTTCAGTAATCAGTAATCACTCATAATATTACAATTAATTACAATAAATAAAACTAAATAAACAAAATAAAACAAATAAAAACCAAATACGGTAAATAGATAAGCAAGCAGGGAAGGGGTGGGGGGAGGAGGAGTACAGTGAGCTCTGGCTACCCTACTTACCGCCGATAACACAACACGGTGGTTATTATGGCCGCGGTATTCTGTAGGGTGGAGGTACTACCTCAGTAGGATAGCTCATTTCGGACGGGAGATACCGTCGTGTCCTACCTCCTTACCTTCAAGTTCAATAATAAGTACGACCTCGATATTGAACCTTGAACCCCGAAACATCAGTTTTAGTGTAAATACCCTAATATTGCGATTAAATCTGTTTATATTCGTTTTATTTCAAAACTCCTAAGTTGGTAATCAAAATTATGATACGAATCTGTAACAGCCGATGTAGGTGCATGTCAAGGTTTATTTTTCTAAGTTACTAGCTGATGCACACGGCTTTGCTCGCGTGGATGTCTGCTACCGATTTTTGGTCATATCTGCGGTTCTACTCAACTAAATAGCAACCCATTTATGTCCCACTGCTGGGCACGGGTCTCCTCTCCTCTAACGAGAGAGCTGAGAGGGTTTAGACGTTAATCCACACACGCTGGCCTAATGCAACCTGCATTAGGCCGCATAGGCCATTAGTGGATCGGACATGTCCTTAGAATTTATTCTAGGAAATGTGGGTTTCCTCACGATGTTTTTCCTTCAGCAGATAGCAAATCATGTTATTAGCACATATAAATTCCACAAATTAAAATTCACATTGGTACTGTTCGGCCTGTTTCGAACTCTTTACTCAACTAATTGCGATCAAAATATACAACAGATTTTTAATCTGACTAAGACCTTTCCGACAAAAAATCACATCAAATCCGTTTATTAGTTTTGCTTCCATCATGAACAAACAGACAAACTGAAAAGAATTCCAAAAAAAATATTTTGAAAAAGTGAACAGGTTACTTCTAGGCAAGCGTGCTCCACCGTCTACCACATCATCACTTACCAACAGGTGAGATTGTGGTCTAACGCGAGCCTATTAGCAATAAAAAAAATTGAGTTCAAGTTCGTTCATATAACTCAAGTATTTTTATTTATAAATATTTCCAATATACAGACACAGCTACTTCACAATTTTATTATGTATAGATAGATAGAAGTTGAATATAATAATTTTAATATTATTATGTAGAGCAAAAAAATACAAGTAAGTAATTAAGATGATTCAGCACCGAATCGTTGCATGTACTAACAAACTTTACAAAAGACTACATGCAATAATTCGGCAACTTGCAACAGACAACAATAGGTCCTCGTTTTGTAAACTATTACATAGCATGTTCACCGAAATACAACATACAAAAACAGTCTTCCTTTTAATTACTACATATAACGACTCAGCAAACTGTAACAGTTAGAAACCCCCTATGTATCCACTTAGAAAATATTGCTGACTGTTACTTCAAGAATAGTCTTCCTTTTTGTAAAATAAATTGCTACATGCAACGATTCGGCAAACAGTAGCCATCATTATACCTAGCATTAGTCCTGTTTACATCCAAAGCTTAAGCTTTGGAACCGGGGATCCGTTCTCCAACTCCTACTAATTTAGCTTCTGTTGGCTTTTGTGAGAGCGACTGCCATCTAACCTCACAAAAGTGAGAGGAAAGGGCCGCAGGCGCTCCGAATCGCAAGTCACGTTGACATGGTGAAGATCAAGCTGGTGTCCCCATACACTCAGCAAATAGAAACAGTCTCCTATTTAGTAAATTGCTTTATGCAACGATTCGGTAACCTGCTACAAATATAAACTGGTTCCCATTTAGTAACTTACTACATACAACGGTTCAGTGACCTAAAATATTTACAATGTCTACATGCAACGATTCGGCAGATATTAACGACCAGGAACTGTATTCCATTTTGAAAATTTGCTATATGCAACGATTCGGCAAACAATTAGACAGTCTCCCATTTTATAAAATTTCTACATGCAATGATTTTGTCATGTGGGAGAAAATAAACTTCGGTTTCTGTGAAGTCATTATCAGTTCGATTAGATTTAACCTTTAAATTTACATTTTAGGAGTTAATGCAATGTTGATATTTTAGTCGTTATAAGAATAATTTCAACACGATTGTATGTTTTATTAAAGAGATGATTAAATTTGGTTCGTTTAAGGTTAACTTAAGAAATTTATGAATGTAATCGTCTAGTGATTCATTTATCTAGATACTAGCTGTTGCCCGCGGCTCCGCCCCCATGGATTTCGAATCCCTTAATTTTTTGAAAACAAATTATGGCCTATGTTACTCCCAGATATTGTAGCTTTCTATAGGTGAAAGAATTATTGAAATCGGTCCAGTTGTTTCGGAGCCTATTTGAGACAAACAAACAATCAAACCTTTCCTCTTTATAATATTAGTATAGACAATTAGATACTTCATTTACTGTTATATCACTTACTATATACTTCATTTAATGTTATGATACTGCTATATCACGCTAAGCAACAACTCAAGGATGCCTATAAATATATATGGATCAGCGCTGAAGGCAAGATACTGGTACGTAAAAATGACACAAGCAAAATAAGAATTATTCGTTTCCAAGAAGACATTAAGAACCTTTCTTTATCTTAAAACTGTATAATAGATAATACAGGTAATCAATTGTAACCCAATTAACAATGACAGCTAAAATTATTATCAATGGCTAATATCCAAGATACTTTTGAATTATTTAACTGCCCAAACCTAGATACCTACTTTTCAAATGTACCCCAGCAAAATAACTTCACAATATTACACACTAACATAAGATCACTAATCAAAAACTACTCACAACTTACCTACTATATAAGCAAACATCAAAACAAAATTGATGTCATTATATTAACAGAAGTCAGTGTATCAGAATCCCTAAGCTGCATGTTTTACATAAAGGGCTACACAATGCACAAAAAATTACGAAACAATCGAAAAGGCGGTGGAATAATAATTTACGTTAGACATAATCACACATTTACACAAATAACACATCATACATTTCACAGTGAATGCATTATAGGAAATATCTCAACATCACAACATTTCTCCGCTTTTATATGTGCATTGTACAGACCTCCAGATAATAGTAAACACTTATTTCTGAGAACCGAACTCCCACAGTTGCTTAGTAAACACTGCCCTAAAGGTAATTTTATTCTCGTGGGTGATCTGAATCTGGATCTAAAAGAAAAAACCATTATGACAGACCGATACATAAACCTTCTATCCGAGAGAGGCCTCCAGTGCGCTATTTCGGATTATACAAGGATCGAGATGACTAAAGGTTGTGTTACTAAGTCTTGTATTGATCATATATTTATACGTTATTGCACGGGAGACGTCCACTCGGCAGCGCTCGGTACGGTACTGGCCGACCATCGAATGACTGTTGCTTCGCTTTCCGGTGTACGGCCGATACAGGATGTTGAAAAAAGAAAAATATTTATTATAAACAATACTAAATTATATGATGAATTAAATAAATATGACTGGAATCAAACCGAAAACATGCATTGCCCAAATCAAATATATAATTTCATCTTGAATAAGTTTAGTACAGCTTATACACGCTCGACAGAAACAAAAATAGTGAGCACTTCATCGAAACGTAACCACGCTAAATGGATTAGTAATAAACTTAAAGACAGATGCACAAAAACAGACGAACACTATATAAAATGTTTAAAAGACCCCACAAATAGATTACTTCGGCTTAAGTATAATGAGCAAAGAAATAAATGTCATAAACTGATAGAAAAGGCACGCAACAAACATATTACAAACATTATCCAAAAAAATAAAAATAATCCTCGAAAGTCGTGGTCAATGATCAATCACCTTATGGGCAAGATAAATAAATCCATTGAAGACATAATACATCAAGCTTTCAGTAAGGCCATAAGTAGTGATAAGTTAATTGCCAATAATTTTGCCACGGAATTTGAAAAAAGCGTTGTTGATACTATGTCTAAATGCAATAAACCTTTATTGAACAAAAAAACATACCTTACTACTACAGATAGGACTATGCTTCTCAGAAAAGCAACACAAAAAGATGTACTTAAGATAGTCCAGACATTAAACCCACAGAAAGCACCCGGAATTGACAAAATACGTGCACTAGATATAAAAAAAATCGGTGACAAAGTTGTAGGAGCGATAGCAAATCTAATAAATACTAGTGTAGCACAAGGAATTTATCCTGTTGGGCTGAAAACTGGATTGGTGAGACCAGTATATAAAAAAGGTGAAAAGGACAAATATTCTAACTACCGTCCGATTACTCTACTTCCTATCATAGATAAGATTGTCGAGAAATACGTGACAGGCGAAATATACAATTATTATGAAAAGAACAATATTTTAACAAACACACAATTCGGTTTCAGGCCCAACAAAAGCACGTCTCTGCTTCTAACGGATTTTACTGATTTAGTTAATACCCACCTAGATGAAAGAAAGCACGTTTTGTTACTGTTTATTGACTATAGTAAGGCATTCGATACGCTCCGACACGACCAACTACTTGAAAAACTTAATGCTAATGGGATTCAAGGGCCACTGCTTGGCTGGTGCGAAGACTACCTAAATTACAGAAATTACAGAGTCAAGGTTGGAAATGCTACCAGTGACATGGTTAACGTCGCGAGGGGTACAGCTCAAGGTTCAGTGCTCGGTCCACTTCATTATCTGACATATGTCAATGATGCCAAACAAGTGATAAAGCATTGTCAATTGTACCAATTTGCCGATGACACATGCTTAATTGCAGCTGACAGATGCGTGGAGCAAGCACTACAAAAGCTACAGGCTGACTTTACGACACTAAGTATGTGGTCACACGACGCTGGATTAGTGCTAAATGCCGAAAAGACGCAACTGCTCCACGTAAGATCTGCTCATAACACAAGAGGCCCTGATACTGTCAGCATAATAGCTCATAACCATACTTGCCTACATCTATACAAGGGATCACGGTGTGTTGGGAATTGTGCCAGTATTAATCAACTCAGACAAGCCACCTACCTCGGGCTAGTTGTAGATGACAGATTCAACTGGGCGCCGCATGTGGAAAAAGTATGTGACAAACTACGTGCACTATTGGCCAAACTATACATACTCAAGTACAAACTACCTTATAAAATACTAAGAAACTTGTATATTGCGTTGGCAGAGTCAAGTATCACTTACGGCATCACTAGCTACGGTCGTACCTTTAAAACAAATCTGGATAAGATATACAACCTACAAATCAAATTACTAAAAACTATTGTACCTAAGAAAGTCAAAGAAACATTTAAAGACAACTACCGGGGTCTCTTTGGGTATTGTGAGGTGGTACCGGTGCAGGAACAGGTAGAAACAGCCTTGTTTAGTGAGCAGTTTCTTCGTCCCCAGCAATTTCTTTTTCCCATGGAAGGAAGAATTCAAACCAGGCAAATATGCAAAAAAAATATGGCCACATCATGCCGAGGTACTAATTGCTATGGCCGAAGAACGTGTGAATATCTTATCCCAAGACTGTATAACCGGCTGCCTGTGCCCTTAAGGGAAACACTCAACGAAAAAAATTCTAAATCAAAACTGAAGAAATACTACATACAAAATATTAAAAATGAATTTAGCATGCATTTAATATAAATATACCTACATAATATTATATACATATATACATTAAAAAAAAAAACTAACATATTGCACATTTATAAATATTTACATTTTTACTCGTTAAATTTTTCATTCAACACAACTCGGAACACGCTGTAGGTACTCGAACATCGCTATCTTGTTTACCATCAAGGGCTGTACAATGTGCATGCGGAGAAGTGAATGTGATCCTAGTGACGTAAAGTCAATGGCATATTCGCCTTTTTGCGATGCAGAGTCTCATTAGTACAAATATTATATCTGCCTACCCTCATATTTGGAAATAATGATAATAATTAGAGTTGAATACCTGTGTCATAAAAATATAAATGATAATATATGAAATCATATTTATTTGTTTCTACAATGCAGATTATGGGAGTTTATACCTACCTATTTATTGTACCTACTGCAAATTTATTCGTAGAAATAAAATAAGGCTATTCATGTAAGATAGGAATTCCTTTGTTCAGTTTATCAATGTGGGTGTTTGCATGCGAATTGTATTTACTGAGTCAGTGTCGAATGATCTGTAACTTTGGTTGTCTAGACAAACCTGTAAAGGTTTTTTGACAACTTTTCATATTTGTATGTTTTAATGATGTTTGTTTGTGAAAACTAATAATAATAAATAAAAAAATTTGAAAGCCAATCCCGGTTACATACAAAGCTAGCATTGGAACCTGCGGTTTGGTATATTTTGACTTTTACGGGAATGAATACTATCTGAATCCCTAACCCGGAGCACGTGCACTAGAGCATTGTTTTGTTCGTTAATCTGTGGGTATACCACCTTACATATGAGATAGACACATTCTTAACAGAAGTACGCACTGTAAGGTATGAAAAGAATTTCATTCCGCGCATGCTTACACTATGGAATGATCTCCCTGTTGTGGTTTACCTGGGTTACTTTCTTAGCGTCTACAATATGGGGTTCTTCAAGAAAGGCTTTAGAAAGTTTTTTACAGAATCAGCAGCGCGAGTGTGACGCCCATGATGTTGCCACCAGTCCACGGAGACCGCTTTCCATCAGGTGGGCCGTGTGCTTGTCTCGTGTCTAAGTGGTATAAAAAAAGACTTGAGTGAAGATCATGGTGGCCCTCAGCTTGACCGCCTCGTCAATTGGTTTTTCACGCGCCGCTTAAAGGACCCGGGACTGCAGGAGGGAGGAAACGTTCTGTGTAGGAAAGGAAAACTTACGCTTACGGAAAAGTTGGAAGGCTAGACGTTTTCGTGCAAGCCCAGTCTGAAAAAAAATGAAAGCACTTTAGATTTTTCTCTTAATTTAAAAGGAACTATCATTAATCCCTCAAAAATACGTGCGATACTTACAAATCCATGTCAATAGCAAAATATCTACTAAGGTTTCAATCCATGACATCACGATTGCAAATCCCACGCTATGTGTACTTCTACTCATCTAACTCACGTCCGTCTGTTTATTACCACATGACGTGTAAACGGCTGAAGAAATTTCAATAAAATTATCATTTGCGTAACGATAGCCTAATTTATGGGCTGTTAGTAAAGTCGTTGATGCTGTTAACACATTTTATGTTCAAGTTCATGTAACCTTGACGGCATTACTGTTTTTTTATGTCAGTCGCGTCAATATGACTTCACCTCGCCTGATGGTAAGCTAAAGGTAAAGTCTCTGGAATGGGAGTCACCATTACAAACACCGATAGTGCTCTAATGGTGGTCCTCAGCTAGACGGCCTCATCAAATGCTTTTTCACGCCCCGCTTAAAGAACCCGGGACTGTAGGAGCTATCCCTAAAAAGGGCTGTTGTTGATGTCACCGTCTCGCATTCCCCTCTGACAAGCAGAGAGTACTGGAAGCAACGACCATGGGCCTTGCAGGGCCGAGATACCATGACCACCTTATGCAATGGGGTCAGCTCTTTAAAGTATTTTGGAGAAATCTTAGCCATCGACATTAGAGCAATTAATGATGCGTCATCGCCCACGTTGTCCGGAATACACCAATGAGGAGGTGTTTAATCCGTCGCCTACCATCTAAACCTAAACCTGGTCTAGTCTAGGAGGTAGGCCACGACGGTACCTCCCGTCCCAACTGAGCAGTCCGTCTGAGGTAGTACCTCCGCCCTACAGAACACCGCGACCACAATAACCATCGTGTTGTGTTCCCGCCGGTAAATAGGGTAGCCAGACACACGTCCATAGGCCACAGTGACCACTTCCCATCAGGTGGGCCGTGTGCTTGTCTGCCACCTGAGTAGTCTAAATCTAAGTCTATTACAAAAAAAATATAAATCTGTGCCTACGATACTCTCCAGAAGAGAAATTTGGAATTTTTCCCACTTCTGGAATCAAAACCGATAGGTATCCTGTGAACAGCCTGCAACGATACTCGCTACTACAGAGCGTCATCAAATTATGTCGTCACATATCTTACGTCTCAATGAAAACGGAGATTGCTTATCTATGTTAAGTAAAAGATGCGATCTAGTTTAACGCTTCGAGTTTATAATAATGAGCTGTCTTATTGGCATTTGAAAGAGATAGTCCATCTAAAATCCGTTTGATAACTTATTCAAGATTTAATCGGTGGTTTAGACAAATTTAACACATGCTATTCATTAGCGTTATTTATGCCAATGTTATTATGTTAAAAGTTAGTTGGGTTGTTTCTTTTTTACGCGAAAACGGCTGGATTGATTTAAATGAAATTTTATATACAATTAGAGTGGGACTGAGAATCCATCGAACGGGATTAGTACGTTCGTTTGCTACCTCAATATCACCATCATCTGAGCATTGATCCCGGTTACCTCAGATCTCTTTTGACACTTTCTGCTCTTTTTGGCTTGAGATATTCGGCCTTTTGCCCTCCTAAATCTGTGAGGAAAGCTTGCGTCAGAGCATACCAAACATAAAAAAAAACAAAAGGTAATGATGGCTTAGGTTTGGCCTCAAGATGTTGGTAGAGCCCCTGCACATCCATATATTATTTGCCACCCCAGTAGTATAAAATCAATACCTACCGCCAATGATGACTTACATATATTACAATATATTCAAATCTATTACTTAATTAACTACAAATAAGTTATATAAGACGTAATTACAACTTTCGTGACATAATTAATTAGGTTGGCTCGTTTATTAAACTAATTACATACACATGTCCTTGATGTTACGTTAAGAGATTATAGTTGAGTGATTGTATTGATGTATCTACCTATATCAAAGAATATAATATAACTAGCTGTTGCCCGCGGCTCCGCCCGCGTGGATGTCGAAATCCGTTTCAAAAACTATCCTATCTCTCAAGTTGGATCGAACTGCACATGGTGTGCGAATTTTATTATAATCGGTTAAGTGGTTTAGGAGTCCATTGAGGACAAACATTGTGACACGAGATTTATATATATTAAAGATATAATAAACTAGCTGACCCACCCCGGCTTCGCCCGCGGCGTATTTCGAACACCCTTTTTAACTCACATAAATGCTCATAATTTATCAGTTTTCCTAAAATGTATGGGAATCTACCGGAATTGTTCACATTTATGATAATATGGCTTTCTAAATTGGTGAAAGAATTTTTAAAATCGGTTCAGTAGATTCCGAGATTACCCCTTACAATTTAACAAATATACAAACACACAAACTTTACTTCTTTATAATATTAGTATAGATAAGAATAGTTTACAGTATTTAAGTATTTGCTCACATAGGGTATTACTCTAATATAGGGAGGACAGGACACGAACACGACAGTATAATCTCCCATCCGAAATGAGCTGTCCGACTGAGGAAGTACCTACGCCCTACAGAAACCGTGGCCATAATAACCATCGTGTTATGTTCCCGGCGTAAGTAGGGTAGCCAGAGCTCGCTGTACCCCTCCTCCCCCCGTACTAGCCTCCCTACCCTTTCCTACCCCGCCCTTTCCCTTCAGGGCCGGCAGCGCGTGGGTGACGCTCTTGGTGTTGCACACGTCCATAGGCCACAGTGACCACTTTCCAGGGCCACTGCTGCCTCGCCTGAGCGTCTACGGACCACTTACACAAGTTGGTAGTTCTGCTGATGGACGAGACTCTTGCGCAGGCTCTCTTCTTGTAGTCACTTCCATAAGAACCATAATATTACAAACCGAAATAAGGAGAAATAGTAAACGGAGCCAGGCTTCGTAGTGGTCCCTCTAATGCAACCAGGAATGACCATATTGACAATTCATATTTTTGTTATATTTGGTCCATTAATCGACTGCACCCCGCCTGATTGTAAGTCAGTGAAGGTGAATATAAAGTTGAAAGTTGCTATGGTTGTATACACTTTTTCACTTTTTTCTGGAAAAAAAATTATGACATTTTAAGGCATACTATAATTTATTACTGCTATCGATAATAACACAGGAAATCTTTTTTTTTATAATCAACTTAACATTGAAAAGGTATCAACCTTGCGCGTGCTAAATGAGTGATACAGATCGCAGCCACGCGGATGTGAAATGTTTGTATGGCAATTTAAAATTCGATGAATTGACGGATTTAATGGGGAATTAATGGTAGCAGTAAATCGAGACATATTTTATTAACTTTAAAAGGATAATAATATAAAAAGGATAATAATAGTAAAACCGCGGTAGCCTAGTGGTTTGGGTAATGGACTGCTGAGATGAGGTCTCGGGTTCGATCCCAGGTTCACCATGGCACACACCAATGACTTATCGATTCTTTTCGAAGTTATGTGTGTATTTATCGCAGGTTTATTAGTGCCTCGGAGAGCACGTAAAGCCGTCGGTCCCGGTTGCCATACTAACATCTATGGCAGTCGTTACGGGTAGTTGGAACCCACAAAAGTCCAACCAGTCTAACTTGGAACTTCGATATCGCCATTGGTCATAATGACCATTGGTTGTGGAGGTCAGATGGCAGTCGCTCCACGGAAAATATCGAAGTTCAGCCGCATTACAATTAGACTGGAAAAGCCGACCCCAACTGAGTTGGGAAAAAGGTTCAGAGAATGATGAAAAGGATAATAATACTGTACCGGACCTCGACGGCCTCTGTGGCGTAGCGGTGCCGGTAGTGCATTCGACTGCTACGACAGGGGGTGTGGGTTCGATGCCCGCTCAGTGCAAATATTTGTAGGAATGAATATTTACATTGCTTTGAGTGTTTCTAGGTATAATTTATGTATGTATAAGTATGTTTATCCCCACTCTAGAATCCATAGTACAAGCTAGTGTAACTATGAAAATTAATTTTATTATATAGCTACCTATTTACCTAATTGGTGCCATCGCCGTACCCTAACAGATCTAAGGCAGCGGCGCCATATTTCCGCCCAGCTCCTTCCATGGGGAGGGGAGGAGACCTGATCACATCATTTATCAACCTATTGGTTCTTTGTGGGGCATTCTTAGTTCCTCGGCTACGCATGAAGAAATATCATAGGGTTTTAATGTGTTCGAACTTGACATTTCCATTTCACCATTAGTTCCTATGAAGCCTTTGGTGGTTTCCGCACTTAAAAAATAAAGATTATTCAATTGATAAATAAATAATGATAAATTAATAATTTATGAATAATTTTTATTGACGTTCGAGATCAATGCAATAGGAACTGTGATCTTTTTCTAATTACCATTAATTTAGTTTTGATATGCTTCCTTATTTTCGTATACATCACGGAGGTATGAGTAAATGGTAGTAGCAGAGTTCGTCTGATTAAAACTTACTATATTACCGTCTCCATACTTGACCTATTGTTGAAGGATGTTTGTGTAACCTGGGCAGCTGTACTATCAATGACGTCAAAATAGACTAGTTGGAGGGGTCGGCTTTACGATTTAGAGGTCCCGGGTTCGAGTCCTGGCCATTGCACTAACGGTGTGAATCCACTCCTAAAACGAGCAATTTACGAACTGGCTAGGATAGCTTAATTTTGCAATATAATGTTATCCTACTCGGTTACCACTTAGCCGCGAGCCCCTCGCTACGTACTTTTGTATACTACATAGGTGGCAGACAAGCACACGGCTCAACTGATGGGAAGCGGTCACCATGGCCTATGGACGTGTGCAAACACTAAGGGTGTCACACACGCGCTGCCGGCCCTGAAGGGAAGAGAGGAGGGCTAGGAAGGGATGGGTAAGCTCTGGCTACCCTACTTACCATCGGGATTACAATAATGTACTTAATCAAATTGAAGTACATTATTGTAATCAACTAAGGGTCTTGACCTACAATCAAAATCGTGATCAAATTGATTCAATTTTCAACCTTTACAGTGTTATTGTCTTATAACCAATCACTTCCCCTTACAATAATAACATAGGGCCGAAAAAAGATTAAAAATAACAAAAGGAAACAAATTGCAATCGTAAAAGGTACTAGTTATTTGTGGTTAAAATTTATATCTTTTATTATCTAGTAAGTAATCGAAAAATTACATACCTACAGTATTATCTTAAGTAATAAAAAAATAATATTTACTTTAAAAGAAGGAGTATGTACCAAAGAAAAGAAAAGTTTAGGTGTTGAAAATTTCCTCCCCATCGATGTCGACTTGTAACGTACCCAAAATTTATATAGAACCTTTATTTCATTTAGCATGTTTATCAGAGAGATTTGATCCTCATACCTCACCCTATCGATTGATGCCATAAAAGTACAGGGTGTTATTTTTAGAATTTTATATTCGTTCGATTGCCGGGTGTTGAAATCTCGGAATGCAGTTTAAATTGCTCTTAAAATCAAAATTAAGTCTTCCTTCAGTAAAATTTTCCATCTAAATTATGTGAGGTACTTCCCGTTCATGTGGCATTGCCATGGGATACCCTGTCTTAGATTAGTCATTAACCACAATGCCCGGCCAAACCTGATAAGTTCAAATAGTAACGCAAGAAAAATGAACTAGAACGTTCGCTCTCGTTATAAAAAAATAATTCGTTTAATTACCGAATATTATCATACGTATTCGAGTGTAGTGTAGGTATATATTATTACCGAATATTGGAAAGGTGTCGTTCAATATTAGGCTAGGAGGCCGACTCAATTTAGTAGATAAGAATATTTCAATTATAAATTGCAATGAAAGATTCTTGTTATTCCCAAAAATGTAAGCTATCATCTTAGCTTTGCTCGCTTGCAAAGGCTCGTCCTTTTACTTCTGAGCCGCTTACTACTTCTACTCCTTTTTTGGTTTATATGGCTTTTATGGGAAGAACGTTGGTCAACAGATGCACCAGTTATAGTGCGCGGCATCTAACGTGGCCACATTTTGGAGTAGTGTGGGCCCCACTACTCCAAAACCTTGCCAAGTTAGATGCCGTGCACTATACTGGTTGGTGCGAAAATGCATCGCATAGAAACAACTATAGTGTACGGCATCTAACTTGGCAAGGTTTTGGAGTAGTGGGGCCCATACTACTCCACGATTTGGCCACGTTAGATGCCGTGCACTATAGCAGATGAGATGCAGCAAATCTATCTTTTGAAGAGAAAATAATAGATTGCTAACTGATATGTCACTATTTAATTTAGTCAACTATCTGTGCGATTAACCAAAATCGTTATTAGGTAGTCGTAGCTTCGCATCATTTGGGTATTTTGGGGCCAACAAGATTTCGAGGCTCAAGCCAACCTAATCTGCAAATTGGGACACTTACTGATTGACGGACGAAGCTTTGGTGCTGTATTTCGGGGTTAGGAGGTCAGACGACCAAACACTCAAAATAACTTTAACATTTAAATGAAAAGAAATACTTCTTTGATATTTATACTTTTTCTATTTTTAGAAGAAATATTCATGCAATATATGTTAATACTAAATTTAGTACAATTCAAATGCAAGCATATTAGAATACTAGAGCACTACCTCAGTGGTTAGTAAAGAAATATGCATTCGAGCAGAATATAGAATCAATAAAATATTTATTTTTTTGTTTTAACTAATATAAAACGTGATGTAATAAATATTACACAATTTTTTTATAGCGGTAGAATATGGCCTGTATATTATAACATAAAATAATATTTACTAAAGCTAATCTGCTGCCAGCTCCTTGACTCTAATAGGTTCCGGTAACCACAGACCTTGAACTCAAACACTTTTATATTCTAAAATTGGTGCGTTCAACGATACAGTTACTACGACTAATATAAACTTATCTTATAAAACTTTTTCCTGTTTTTTTCCTTGTTACCTTAGTATCATAAAAAGATAACCATTTTGAAAATTTCTTTTCTTTTTTTTCAGGTAAGATTACCGAAATTGCAGTTATTGTAAGTAAATATAAGTATTATGGTGATGGTATTTTTTAGGAAAAAGAAAATAATCTACTTTGAAACAGCTGATTCTGTATCGCTATATAAAAGTTTTAAAACACACGTACACACCTTTTTCCCTTCGTGTAGGCGAAGAAAACAACCCACCAACTGCTCCTGTTTATATACACTTCAGGAGCTTCTTTTGCTGTCGTTAAATCTTTTATACAAACCTACCGGTTACAAGTTATGTCCCACCCTTATATTTTTTTTTTTTTTATGTCGGTCACGTCATTATGACTTCACCTCGTCTGATGGTAAGCTAAAGATAACGTCTCTGGAATGGGAGTCACCATTGCAAACACCGATAGTGCCACAATGGCGGCCCTCAGCTTGACGGCCTCATAAAATAGGCCACGGTGGCCGCTTCCCATCAGCCTCATCAGCAGCATCATCCCGTGGGCCGTGTGCTTGCTACATAAGTGGTATAAAAAATTTAAAAAAAAAATTGTGCAAGTATTTTTGTGACGTCCTTCAAGTTGCAATTAATTTCGTAGTCTAGGAGCTGTCGTGTCGCTTCCTATAAATTAGTAATTCATGTTATTTGAGTAATAGGTCTCGAAGATTGTCAGATAAGATATATTTCTTACAGGAAGGGGTTTTAAGGAAATTACGTAGTGATCGCTATGAGAACTAATAAACATTTAAACTTTATTGCGTACCTATATCAAGCTTTCATTATTTTGAAATATAAATAACCTACCTACGCCTTTTTGGAACAAAGATTCGGAAAAAAAAATGTACAAAGGGCGTGCAAATTACTTGATTTTTGAACACTTCAAAATGTAGAATTATTTTGAAATTTGGCACACTTATCAAGGATCGATGACAATATTATGGTGGATACTCACATACGTACCTGATACCGTATGTATACTCGATATTTTTACTCCAAAACGAGTAAATATTAACATGTGGACCGCAAAACTCACAGCTCGAAGTGTGAGTTTTGCAGTCCACACCCGATATTAATACCGTATGTGAGTACCCACCATTACTAAGCCAAATAAACAAATTAAAAAATATAAAATATGCTTTAGAATAGAATAGAATAGATTGAATATATTAGAATGTAAAGTGAATAACAAAACAATTATTGTATTGTAAAAAATAGCGGATTGCTTATAACAATTACTTATATCATCTAACACATTACGCTTTTGAAGCCTAGACCACACTACCGATTTAATTTAAATTTGGTATAAAGATAGCTTATAATCTGAAGAGCAACATAGAATAATTTTAATTACAGAAAATAGTGATTTTAACCATGAAGAGATTCCACAAAATTAATAATATTCGCGTGAACTTGCCACAATATCGTGTGCCTACCAAGTTAATTTAATTTCAAATTATCATGTTTCAGGGCCGGATATTTGATCCGACTGTATCTGTATTACTTATCTCGTATTAGTTCCAAAATGGCACCTAACATACATTCACCTGTTTGTATTAAGGTCTTTTATTATTTATACCTACTCTATTTAACTACATGTACAAAAAATAAATTGGAGTATCTGTTTGTAACTTTAAAATAACTGCTTTTTACTAAGTGCGTTCGGACCTATAAACGATACATACCATGTTTTGCAATTTTTGTCTGTCTGTTTATTCCGGCTAATCTCTTAAACGGCTGGACTGATTTTGACGGAACTTTCACTGGCAGATAGCAGATATAATAGGAAGTAACTTAGGTTACTTTAAGCTTGGGAAACGAATAAGGGTGCCGAGTAAAAAGAATTAGGGTTTGAGTAAAACGAATTAGGGTTCCGACTAATACGAATTAGGGTTCCGATTAAAAAGAATTAGGATTCCGGGTAAAAAAGAATTAGTGTTCTGAGTAAAACGAATCAGGATTCGGAGTTAAACGAATTAGGGTTGCGACTAATACGAATTAGGGTTCCGATTAAAAAGAATTAGGGTTCCGGGTGAAAAAGAATTAGGGATCCGAGTTAAACGAATTAGGGTTCCGAGTTAAACGAATTAGGGTTCCGAGTTAAATGAATTAGGGTTCCGAGTTAATCGAATTAGGGTTCCGAGTTAATCGGATTAGGGTTCCGAGTTAAAAAATAGGGTTCTGAGTGAAAAAAAAAATAATTTAGATGAAGTCGCAGGCACACTTAGTAAGTTATCTTTAAATTAACCGTAATTTAGTGTTGTGCAAAAGTTCACAAGGTTTTAATTCAAAGGTAACTACACTGAGGCAAGGTTAAGAATCTGTAAGTTTTTTAACGAATACTTTGGAATTGCAATACTTTGGATTCCCCAGCCGTATATAGTGCGTGTATGTGGAAATCATATAATTTCCATTCTACAAAGTAATTTACAGACACATGTGTGTATTATTTTTATTGCTCTTGTATGTATAATGAATGATATAATTATGTAAGCCTAGAAACTCTTTCGGAATCAATAAACATTTTCTTATCTTACATGTAGGTGAACTTATTCCTATCTCTCGTAGTAAATAATTAGGTTTTCGCGATTTAGTGTTTCCTCCCCATACACAATCGCTGTGAAAAAACAATCGAACCATCATGATCAGTGTAAAATGAACTTCAAATAAATCGCATTGAAATCCGCTAAAAGTAACTTTCTAGTTATATAGTATTCGACACAATATGAGCCTCTCTATATCAATCTGAAGGCGGCAATAGTTCGCAAAGTATCTAGGGAAATTAAACCCCAAGTTAAACTCACTATGAGAAGTCGATATCGAAGTACAGTAGTTATAGAATTAATATACAATCTTACCCAACTTCCTGCAAAACGAGGTTAACCTTTTTACAACTAGTCACTTAGTCATAACGGGTAACCATTAATCCTGTTTTTGAAGTCTCAGTCCTAACTTTGCTATTACTAATATTCCGTTTTATAATAAGCTCACGTATAAGTCACTAATATAATCTTTAGCGTATCAAGACGCTGTATCATCAAGATTTTATAGATTAGCAAATATTTCCTTTGGAACCAAGTCAATCTCATGTGATAGCCAGCAGACATCATACTGATTAACTAACGAAGCAGGCTTTCCTCTCAAGGTTGGGAATTAAAGGGTATGATTTCCAGTAAAACAAACCATATTATGGAAAGGTGGAGCATGGACCCTAGGCTCCTTAGCGCTTACTTTGACTGCAAATGGAATTGGAGCTCAAATGCAGAAGAGTAGTGTTTTAAAATACGATTCTAGTAAAATGCTTTCTTCTTATTTCGAATGCGACATTCCGTCATGCTATACTACTCAAGCACGCGAGTCCTGGAGTGGAGAAGAGACCGCTAATCTGTCAACGGAAGGAGTCAACTGGTACCCCTCCTCCTCCCTTTCAGCCTGGTGGACCAGAAGACTTGAAAAGGGTAGCTGGGATAAACTAGATGCAAGTGATAGATCGAATGCTATGGCACGCATTACGAGAGGCCCATGTCCAACAGTGGACTGCAATAGGTTAATTGATTGACACTTTAATTTTGATTGATAGAAAGTTATAATCGTGTTGTAAAACCAAAAACCGTAACTTATGGTCACCATACTGACCAAGTTTAGAAGTAATATCGATTTCCTGTCGATTTACGTTAACCTTTTCATTGATCGTTTGGTTACCGAATGAACCAGCAAATATTGGAAAGGTCTCACAAGTTCAAGATTTATATAGTTGGCCTTGCGATTCGGTTGTGGTAGCTCAATTGTTATCTATACTATTAAAAAAGTAAAGTGGCTATGTCTGTACATTGAAGCTAATTAGAAAAAAACAATTGGGTTATGTCATTATAATTATGAATGATTCCGAACAAAATTTTTTTTGGATTTTTTTTCTGTTTGTCTGTTTGTGTGCGATGAACGCAAAAACCACTGCATTTTGATTCTTTTTTTTTGTCTGATGTCTTGATCAGACTTAAAATCTAACGTAATTGATCACAATCGGTTGAATAAAACCGGAGATATAGCCAAAAATCGTGAAAACTGAAATCCACGCAGGTGGAGCCATGGGCATAGGCTAGTTTATAATAACGCGTTTGCTAATGTTTTTTTAAATAATATACGGGTTTTGCAGCCTTCGTTGTAAGCTGTGTTTGCGCTGAACTATGATTAGTAGTTTGAAACATTTTTTTTTATTTTTGTATGTAAGTTATAATTTGGAAGTGTGCAATGGTTAATTACCGTTGGAGTACTCTGGCTACTGAGTTACTTGACCCTGTCAGATTTTTTATTTATGCCTGTCTCTTAAAAAGGGTAGGTAGAGTTGCAGGCATAGTAACAGTAAATAATTACTATCAATTGAATAGAGCAACCATGAGATTTTGTAAACATATTCTTTTACATAGGCTTTTTCTATCGAATTGTGAATCTGGTTCTTTTAGATAAGAGTTACAACGTGACGAAAATAACTATAAAACACTTTATCCCCTTGCTGTGGTTTTCGCTAGCGTCTACATATGGGGTTCTTCAAGAAGATTTTTACAGGGCCAGCAGCGCTAGAGTGACGCCCCTAGTGTTGCACATATCCATAGGTCATGGTATACCTACACTTCCCATCAGATACCCGTGCCCTTGTCTGCCACAAAAATTGTATTACTTTTTTTATTTTAAATAGAGTATTGTGAGATTCAAAAAGCTTCTAAAATTCGGAATTTTATTGAAATATTTATTTATTTACACTGGCATGCTCAATTAAATATTCTAAGCGTGCACGCGTCATAAAAAACAGTATAAAATAAATTATTATTCAAAGTCAATTATTACCCAAAATAGTGCATAAAACTGAAAAAAAAACAATAAAACATATATTACATAGTTCAAATATGGTTCAATACTAAAGTTAATAGTGAACTCATTCACACAATTTACAGTTAAATAATGTAAACAATGGTCACAATAAATCTCCAGAACAATTAATTCAATGTAATATGAACGAGAAAACCAAATGTGGGTCACTTAGTGTGAAGTTTGAGGCCTTGGACCATGTGACAATGGAAACAACTGCATTACTTGCAGAAAATATTGAGTGGTGTAAAATGCACGTGCCAAAATGTAATGCAATATTTATTTTTATTAATACTATTAATTTCGCAACTTTAGCACGTTAAAAATAATTATTCTAGATATTATTAAGAAGATTAAGATAAAGTTGTGCTTTTGAAGGAATTACGTAGGTAAAATACCTATTTGAGTTTTATTTTTTTATTAATATTTAATTTCGCAACATTGGCATGTAAATGATAATTAATTGAATAATTATTCTGGATATTATTTTGGAGATTAAGTACTTGTAAGTTTAAATGCACAGGTAAAATATTTTATTTTTTTAAATTTTCTTTTTCAGTCATATATAAATGCCTATATAGACTCAATTTAAATTCATAATAATTTCAATTTGGCACTAAGTATTTCTTGATATTATTATCTATATGATTATTTTTGATTTTTTATAGAACATCACGCTCTGGGACTCAAAGCTAAGATGATAATGATAGGTACCTTAGTAAAAAAAGAAAAACTGTTTTTTTTTTCATAAAATCAATTGTACCTACTTTATTAACAATAATTTTACACAAGGATTGTTCTCATTTTAAAAACTTGTATCGCTCTAGAAATTTCTATCAATCAGTCTGTTGCCGTCCTAACACCTCACCTCCTGTTTTGCGCATCCATGGCGCATCCAGTCCCAGTCACCTATTCAGGTCACCCGTCAAATTATTTCTTTTTTCATTAACAGTAATAATAATAACATAGTTAATTAAACTAATTTAATGAGTTTTTGACACAACGGAATCAGCATCAATATGTGTATACTAATGCAATTATACGCTTTGATTAGTTACGTTACCCGGTGTTGAAAGATAAGTAAATTATTGACATAAATTAGAAATATTTGCCAACATTGACAATTGACCATTGACAATTTAGGCCGACGGTGTTGAAAACGTGTGTCGTTGTTTTTTTTTTCACTAATGAGAACGCACATTACAAAATAATACCATCTCCAGTAGATTAGATAGATAGATTGATAACACTTTACTTGTATACTATTTACAATAATACGAGTAGTTAGCACATTCGAAAAAAAAGTCAAAAATCATTTATTCTGTATAGACCAATATAAGCGGCACTTACAAAACGTCAAAATCATAGTTATTTTAAACTAGAAGCAAATGGACCACCGACCGGTTCGAAACGCGGCCCAGACCTGAGAAGACTCCGGCAAGAAACTCAGCGGGCTGTTTTTTTTAACGATTTAATTAAACGATTGACCCTGCTGATTGAGAAACGAGGTTCTGGTACAGGGGCATGATTTAGTAAAATTAAGTTTATTAAATGTGTGAGTTCAATGCTTACGAAAACTTAAAGATACTTATTAGTTTTTCAAAACCTAAATGAAAATGAATCAAACTATGAGTGATTTTGAAGATTTGATAACCTTATAAAAGCGTAGATTTTATTTTCACAGAACAAATAATTATATTTTTTTTTTTACTTTCCCTTTTAATTGAATTGAAATAAAGCGTTTTGCGACCGTGGCGTTACTGGTGTCAGATTTTCTCTCTGCTTCTGCTCGTTCGGCTCGTTCCTATATAAACAAAATTTGAAAATGTGGATTAGAAAACTGGACTCCTAACTTTGAAGTACAAGCTTTGGGTACAACCGAAGATTCACATTTGATCTCTATCTCACCTATTGGCAGTGGTCTACGATGAAATTGATAAGTACTTATACAGTATGTCGAACTGAGCAGTCCGACTTGTGTAGTACCTCCGCTCTACAGAAAACCACTGCCATAATGACCATCATGTTGTGTTCCCGACGGAAAGTTAGGGTAGCCAAAGCTCGCTCCCCCCTCCCCCATCCATAGTTGGCGGTGTGAATGTGACACCCCTGACGTTGCACACGTCCATTGGCCACGGTGACCGCTTCCCATCAGGTGGGACGTGTGCTTGTCTGCCACCTAAGTAGTACAAAAAAAGAAATATTTTCATATAAAACTGGTAGCATTGGTCAAACGCCGTTTCCATAATGTCGTTTAAAATTCACAAATCAATCATGTCTTCTAACAAAAGAGAATATTATTTATGAGAAAATCTACATATTCATACAATAAGAAATAGGGCCTATTGTTCGATAAGAACTTCTCAGCCGTTAACTATATCGTTCATCATTCTTCGAGCCTTTTAGACAGATAGGGTCTCTTTGAGAAGGGCATTAGAAGGTTTTTACAGGGTCGGCAGTGCAAGTGTGACGCCCCTGGTATGCCTCCCCGCGGCCACGTTGACCGCTTCCATCAGGTGGGCCGTGAGCTTGTCTTTTAAATGTCGGTCACGTCAATCTGACTTCACCTCGCCTGATGGTAAGCTAAAGGTAAAGTCTCTGGAATGGGAGTCATCATTACAAACACCGATTGTGCTATAATGGTGGGCCTCAGCTTGACGGCCTCATCAAATGCTTTTCCGCGCCCCGCTTAAAGGACTCTTAAGCGGTATAAAAAAGGATAGATAAATTTCTAAGGCTACTTACTTTGCTTTTTAAGCACGTGGGCGAATTCGCGGGCACACTGCAAAATAAATGCTAAGGATAGCATAGTTTATACCAAATAATTATAACTACGTTTAAAAAACCGACTTCACAAACTAATATTTTTTACTTTTTAGTGTACAGAAATGGTAAAGTACCTATTTCTGGGGTTTATTATGTACAGAGGCATCAAAAACAGATTTTTTTTGCCGTAAATTTGATGATTTCCCCTTGATTTTCCCATTCACATACAAAAGAAATTGCGCACGAATTGAGAAACTCTTCCTATTTTGAATTCAGTTAAAAAGGTTATAAAATGCTACCGATATGATTGATTTGATTATTCCAATGACGATATACGTATCCCACGATCTCGATACCAAAATGAATGTTTATTATTTCATAATTGAGTGTATCGATTTAATGATCGGAGCATATCGAATCGTCATCATTTATCTTTTATCGATTAGAATCTAGAGCTATTCGCAATCGTGATTATTATGGGGTCTGAAGGTCGTTTGGGAATAGTTAATTGTTTTTCGATTGTGCGATTATGATTGTAAATATGTGTTTAGTATCGTAATCTAATTTGCGTGTTGCGTTATAAGGATATAGACTTTTGCTGAAAAGGACTGCTTTAATTGTTGGAATTTCTGACTGACTCTGACAGTGTCAGTTGATAGCAAACGCAACTTTTTCTTGATCGGAAGGCTAGCTCCTTGACCACTTAAATTTAATAACCCATTGCCCAAGCAACCCATTTATGTCCCACTGCAGTGCACGGGTTACCTCTCCTCTAACGAGAGAGCTGAGAGGGTTTATACCTTAATTCACACACGCTGGCCTAATGCGGGTTGGTGGATCGGACATGTCCTTAGAATTTTTTCTAGGACATTTTGGTTTCCACACGATGTTTTTCCTACATCACCAACAGATGGTAAATCATGTGATTAGCATAGTATAAATTCGAACTCGATATCTCTGAGTAGAGGCCGCGTCCTTATCCATCCAGCTACCGTCGCTTTTTTATTACCGCTAAATTAATAATGCTTAATTTTGAATCCTCCAGAATCAAGCACACAATTCATTGTTAACTAACTACAATGTTAATAAAACTCATTATTTTGATTACCTATATTAGCAACCCAGTCCACTGTGTGAGACACTTTCTGACGTACACCTACGAGGTCAGTACCTATATAACCTATATAAACCTACAACTGAAAGGTTGTTTAACGTCAACCAGAGAGAACGGTTCCGGGTGGCTTTTACGCGGCAAATGGCTTTTGTCCTATAACAATATTATGGAGAAGTTGGTGGAAAACGTTTATTAAAGGTATATCGGCCGGAAGAAGGCCCTCTTTAAAGGGCCCTTCAAACCTTATGTTGGCTTTTTGAATACGGTCGCATTGTGTACAATTTTTGTGGAAAATCTAGTTACAATAGTAAGTAGGTACTGGGAACCAGAGGGTCAATTCTCGTAAAAAAATATTCAAAATCAGTCTCAGTCTAGTCTTAATCTCATATCGGTCTCCTAAATGTAAATTTTGTCACTCATTTAAAGTCATAAATACCAGTTTTTTTTTACCAAACAAAACCATCTATTAAATTCTTGAAACGTGAGAACCAAACATCTAACTCTGATTAACGAGTCGAAATGTTTCTGAACTCGGTGTAATCTCAACTGAAATTATGAAACATGTATTTATGCCAGCCTCAAGTATTTCATAGGTATGCAAATTTTGTATTTCATTGCTCCATCTATAATTCCATAATCCATTCCATGGTTACTGGGCTCAAGGTTGCAATAATACTCCGCATTCACACCAGTTATTACGCACAATTTTCGCACTTTGAATATTATTGATTGACATATTATCTAATTTATTGGTGGATTATTTATATTATTATTTGTTGACATTTTTATTGATTGATTGATGGATTGTATGATTATTATTTATTGACATATTATTTCGTTTATAGACGGAGTATTTGATTTTAGAAATTGATTATTGTATTGTTATTATTATTTTATTTTGATTATTATTTTATTGCTTACGTTTGTAGAATATGTTTTTTTTAAACTGAATAGAATTGCCTATTTGAGATCCTTTAATCCTTTTTTACGCCTTGCCTGAACTTTAATCCATGTCTGTGAATCGGCTCAGAAGTTTAGGCGTGAAAACGTAACAGACGGACAGACAGACAGAGTTAGTTTCGCATATTGTTTAACATTATGACGTATCTACTAGGTACATGATAAATTTTATTATTGAATACCGTTTTGGTCACAACTTGTATTATTAAAATATGGTCACAAGTAATAATTAAATGAAACTGGTTTTGTCATTTCCTTAGTGTCGATAGGATTAAATGTGTTTCCTATATATTATAACAAAGTATACATGGATATAATTAGCACATAATATTGCAGTAATCTGGCTCACAACAAAGCTTCAATGACGATAGAGAAGCTTGTGAAGTGTGTAAGGACAGAAGCAGATAGCTTTGTGGATGTTTGTCAGATATTGGTAATTGGACAGGGTAATGGACTGCTGAGAGCTGAGACGAGGTCTCGGGTTCAATCCCAGGTTCACCATGGCACACCCCAATGACTTTTCGATGCTTTTCGAAGCTATGTGTGTATTTATGGCAGGTTTATAAGTGCCGGTTAATGGCAATAGGCTCGCCACCTATTACATTGGGACCTAAACATAAACTGGCGAAATGTGGGTGCTAGCACCTCTGCCTACCCCTTCGGGGATATAGGCGTGAGTTTATGTTATATGTTAAACCTATGTCAGATATTGTTGCTGTAATGATGACTATGGAATGATCCCTGCCTGCTATGGGTTCCCCAAGCGACTACAATATGGGGGTATTAGAAGGTTTTTCAGGACTGGTAACGCTAGGGTGACACCCCTGATACAGCACACGTCTATAGGCCGCGGTAACCATTTCCCATTGGGTAGGTCTTGCTTGTTTGCTACCTTAGTGGTATAAAAAAAAGCCACTGTAGAGTGAGGATTGGTCAGTCTATACTAGACCCTGTGTTACCGAGTCTAGCTATCTCTAGTTGCACCGTATCGAGCCTCCCTTATGTAGTTAACTTCAAGTAATTACTCAGTTACCAACTTTGTTACCAACAGACTACTCAATCCATCCACCGAGGTGGTCAGTTAGGAATTTAATTCTTATCAAACCACCTACTGTCAACATGGATGGTTAGTTAGGAATATTTTGTAGTAACCAACCACCTTTATTTCTTGGGTGGTCGGTTCATTGTAAAACAACGCTGTAACTGTGATTAAGTTAAAATATACATATAGTTTTTGAGAGCGACTGCATGCTATAGGTGAGCACAAAATTATAAGCGAATTGTTAGCGTAAAGTATTCGTAACGAGAGACTGGACTGACCTCCCAACCCGAGTAGAAAGCCTGCATCGTCTGACAATAAGCAGATGTACTTGTAGAAGAGGTTGGATTGCCCATGATTGGATTTACAAGCAATATCCTGTCAAAGTAATATTTATCAATCGCAAGTTTACTCAATTGATTGACGTATCCGCCTAAAGGACAACATACGACCTTAACTAATCAAATTGACTCGTTGATAAGACCCCATACACCCTAATTTAATAAACGAAAAATAACTTAACTATTTCTTAAACAAGTTACAAGCAATATCCTGTCAAAGTAATATTTATCAATCGCAATTTTACTCAATTGATTGACGTATCCGCCTAAAGGACAACATACGACCTTAACTAATCAAATTGACTCGTTGATAAGACCCCATACACCCTAATTTAATAAACGAAAAATAACTTAACTATTTCTTAAACAAGTTACAAGCAATATCCTGTCAAAGTAATATTTATCAATCGCAATTTTACTCAATTGATTGACGTATCCGCCTAAAGGACAACATACGACCTTAACTAATCAAATTGACTCGTGAGAACAAAGCCTACGGCTAGTCAGCCATAAAGTCGCTAGTCAATAATTAACCACTCATAGATCAGTTTAACCTAGTAGTCTCAAAATATCTGTTAATGTCTGCGCAGGCGCCGCCTCTCGCAACACATCCGGTCGTTTACGTCCTTCATTCATGTAACTTTTACTATTTCTCTGAGTTGAATTGAACTATTTCATTCATTAGCCGTATTTTTATTTACGATTTTCTAGTCTCCATTATGTCATAATTTGTAAGGTTGTCGTGTTGAACTTGCAATTAAATGGTTACAGATTCGAATCCTGTGAAAATTCTTTTGTTAGGACTGATGGATTCGTTTACCAAAGAATTTTCAATTCTATTGTACACAAGAAGATAAATACTTATAGACAAGACCGCTTCCCATCAGGTAGGCCGTATGCTTGTCTGCTACCTAAGTAGTATAAAAAACAAGGACAGATGATGATGATGACATAATTTAGAACCTCTTTTTCTGAAAACGGTTAAAAATTAGTTTCAATAAGTGTGGTCATAACTAAGTACATACTTTATTGAGTCACTACTCGTATTCTAAAATCCTACCTACGTATTTAGTTATTACCATACTTGTTATCGGTTAAACAAGTTAGTCTTCTTGTTTTATCGTGTCGAAATAACCATCGTGGTGTAGTAATTGTTTCCACGGCAATGCCGCTACTTACGGAGAAGGATCGAGCATCTCAGACCAATAAAAAAGTATAGACGAAGTATTGCTATTTTTTTTAAGCCCACCAACATAAGACGGTTCGGTAGTCTTTGGGTAGTTGGCCTAAGAGCTATTGTCAGCGTGTGTTTTGACTTATGCACAAGAAGCTTCACTTATTTCGTCGCTATTGTCCATAACGGCCGCGCCTTTACTTTTTTATTATTAAACGCTTTTATTTATATCGACCTGTTTGTTTGGGTCAAATCTAGTAATTCAAAATTGATCCCCTTTCTGTGGACAGATTGATCTGATATTTAGCACATATCTTTAGTTCTGGTGACAATTTAATCTGTTTTGTATCATTGTAAATCCAAGATGGCCGCCGCTACAAAATGGCAGATTTTTTCACAACTACCGCAATATAGATATCAAATGAAAGGGATTGACTAGTAGAATATAGTTCACTGTGTAAAAAAAGAAAATCCAACATGGCCGCTTTCAGTACCTACATAAAAGCGTTTAACTTAAATCATTTTTACTTAATATTATTATTGGTCTGAGCCGAGCATAGACATCAGTATTCGAGAAGGCTTACTACATACCCCTCCTCCTCCCATCCTTTCCTAGCCTCCCCACCCCATCCCAGCCCTCCCCCCTTCCCTTCAGGGTAGGCAGCGCGTGTGTGACACCCTTAGTGTTGCACATGTTCATAGGCCACGGTGACCGCTTCCATGTATGCTTGTCTGCCACCTAAGTAGTATAAAAAAAAAAAAATACAACAATTTAGTACGACCAAATGTTGTGTCGCAGAATCACCAGTGTCGCGTGTCGCAACTCCGAAGCATTCCGACTGCGAAGTTTCCTGAGGTACAGGGTTCCGGTTGCGACAGAGTTGCGTGGGGCGATTAGTCGCACGCGCTGCACTAATCAGAAGACGTGATGACATACGACATACTACTGATGTTACTGATTTGTTTTTAACCGACTTCAAAAAAAGGAGGAGATTCTTAATTCGACTGTATTTTTTTAAGCTTGTTACCTCAGAATTCTCCACAGGGTGAACCGATTTTGATGATACACCGCTTTTACCGCTTGGTAAAAGAGACACCAAACTTACATACAAACAAACAACAGAGCAAGTTAAAATAAAGCTTGTAATTGCTTCTTCAACCCTATAGCGAAACAACAGTGGCGTAACAGGCTAGGCGGGGCAGTTCCCCGGGCCCCTCAAGCTCAGGGGGCCCTCGAATCCTTACCAATACCCTTACCTGCCCCCTGCAGCGCACAAAAAAGAGCTTCTTAGCATTTTTAAAGTATTTGTACATTTCATATTTTTATTTGATAAAACCCAATCAGATTACATAACAGTGGGGCCCCATTTTTTAATTTTCCCTAGGGCCCTTAGTTACCTAGCTACGCCACTGCGAAAGAAATAACTTTACTACAATTCTTTAATACCTTTTCAAAGTAATCTATTATTCAATAAATCAATTAGCCTGTCGACGTCCACTGCTGGACATAGGCCTCTCCCAATGTGCGCCATACCACCCGATTATCTGCCTTTCGCATCCAGTCCATCCCAGCTACCTTTTTCAGGTCGTCGGTCCATGCTGGGGGCATCCCACATTCCGCTTGCTGAATCGCGGTCTCCACTCTAGGACTCGTTTGCTTTTTTTTTATACTACTTAGGTGGCAGACAAGCACACGGCCCACCTGACGGAAAGCGGTCACCGTGGCCTATGAACGTGTGCAACACTAGGGGTGTCACACACGCGCTGCCTACCCTGAAGGGAAGTGGGGAAGGGTGGGAAGGGGTGGGGAGGCTAGGAAGGGATGGAAGGTGAAGGGGTACAGTGACCAATTGCTCCAACGACCATCGGTCCTTTGACAGATGTGGCCAGCCCATTGCCATTTAAAGAAACTCCAAGCATAGCTCCAATCTATTATTAGTATTCATAATTTACTATGTGAATAATTTAGGTAAGTAGGTACTAAGAGTAGGTACGTATACAGTAACGACGTAGTATGTGTCGTGGTGGAGAGAGGCAGTCGCGCGCCCTTCAACTGGGTCCGGCTGCCAGTTCCGGTAGCTGCAGCTTTAGCGAGCCCTGAAATGATGGATAGGGCATAACAAAGTAGGTACCTACTTAATTATTATCTTGAAGTGAATTAGGTCAAAACCCTTCTAGTTAGAAAATTACCAGTTAAAGATGCTCATAAATAAAGCACGAGTGTGACGCCTCTGGTGTTGCACACGTCCATAGGCCACGGTGACCGCTTCACATTGGGCGGGCGGTGCGCTTGTCTGTCACCTAAGTGGTATAAAAAAAGATAATATTTAGCAAAATCTTAGAAGGTTTCTGTAATTCTACTTAAAATAAAAGCCCCCATTCTGATTTTACAAGAGTAGTCATTAAAAAAAGGGGTAAAAATATAAATTCAGTAAATAACGCCATCTTGTAAAATTTCAAATTACTTGCATTGTTAGTACCTTAATACTTAACGAGATGGCGTTATAACTAAAAAAATCGAATTACTTTCAGTCGTACAAGGGCCTTTTCAAAACGCTCTTAAAACAATTCAAATTAAACTTGAACTGCATTGTTTTTGAATAGCTATAAGAGCGTCATGGTAAGGCATATTTTAAGAAAAACAACCGTATCCATTATCTTTCTTCACACCTCTGTACCATTGCAACAGCGTGAAATAAACAAAACGTTATAACATATAGGTCACGAGATACTCTTGATAAGATATTTAAGTGTACAAAACTCAGGTGCCATTCATCACGACCAGGATAAGGCAGGGTTCCAGGAAGTGACGCAAATCAGCAGTTAGTTGGCATCATGAATATTTAGACTTGTACTATCTACACGCTCGCAGCTCCACCCGCGTGAATGTCAGCTATCACCATCAAGTCTTTTTTAATTGACCAACTGCCGTATTAACTTTCAATACCTATGCCCGGTGAACAGTGGTTGTAAATAAAGGTATTTATTTCATGTCGAGTCCTTTAAATCGCTACATCTGTAGCTCTCCGTACCTACATACATACATACATAATATGCTCGCGCCTTTTTCCCTCCGGGGTAGGCCGAGACAACAGACCGCCATCTGCCTCTATCTCTCCGTACGGCGATGAATGTTAAACCGATACGCACCCAATCCGCTGTCGCTATAAATATTTTTTGCGCCTAACAAGGCATTGCCAAGGGACGTAACAATTAATATCTATCGATCCCTGGTCAATTTACTTTAACCGTGAAGTACAATAATTATTAGGAAATACGCATACCTGAAAGTTTTTATTTCAAAAAAAGATAGCATACAAGGACGAACCCTTGCATGCTAGCTAAGGCTGTCTCTGGCATAATGGGAGTCACCATTGCTAACACCGATAGTTCCACAATGGTGGCACTCAGCTTGACGACCTCATCAAATGCTTTTTCATGACCCGCTAAAAGGACCCGGGACTGTAAGAGGAAGGAAACACGTGAGCTGGTACAGAATTCCAGGTTTTGATGGTGCGGCAAAGAAAAGAGGCACCGAACCGCTTAGTTCTTGATGGAATTGTTTACACCATATGAGAGTGATATCTCATATGGTGCAGTGCAAGCCTTAGGTACATTTTCTTATACGCCACATTATTATGGCAAACAAGCTCAGCCAATGGCAGTGTGCAACATTACACTCGCGCTGCCGACCCTGTAGAAGTCTTCTAAGTAGTATCCTATTTGAAGACACCGATATTGTAGTCACTTGGGAAACCACGGCAGGAGTGCGTGGAATGCAGTTCTTCTCATAAATCATTGTACGCATCGTTGCCGGTCACAACGTCTAAGCATAGGTACAGTGCACGGCATCTAACTTGGCAAGGTTTTGGAGTAGTGGGGCCCACACTACTCCAAAATCTAGCCAAGTTAGATGCCGTACACTAATCGCTCTTCAGGAAGGCTTAGAACATCCTCCTCATTATACAATATTGATATTGATTACTTACTTAAGTAATGCCCGCAGTGTCATCCACACACCGTATTCGTGTTACATTACACGATAGATCACATTACACTCGTCTGAACCCGGCTTTACATTATAATCTGTAGATTGTACACATCCGTTGCAATTAAAGATTGACCTAAATAGGGCTAGTGTAAGTACACGCAGGCATATCGCTGGGTATGACGCGCTGAGTTTAACTCATAACTTGTGTTCACATTTCCGCCGCTCACAGGAAGGCCTATAACCTTCTGAATTAATTTGCTGTTTTAAGCTAGTTCCCAAGATATGCAAACTTGTTTTTAAGTCAGGATTTTTGTAAACAGTAACGTTAGTGCTTCGAATGATGTTCTGGATTTGATTCCCGGTTTCAAAAAATGTTTTCGGCCTCTGTAGCGGTAGTGCATTCGACTGCAGCTCGGCATTCGGCCCTGAAGTTCTTGATGTGATCCCGTGTAACCTAACAGTTCGGTTACATAAAGCAACCTTAAAACATCAATAAATATTATATGAACAACAAATTAATTTCATGCATTTGACAAAGTATAATTAGTTACATCAAATTCCACTCAAAACATACATATTTGGGTCAAATCGAGTAATTGAAATTTGACTCCCTTTCAGTTGTCTGATTTGTCTGATATTTGGCAGAAGTCTTTAGTTCTGATGACAATACAATTTAAAACTTTTTAAATTAAAAACGATTTTTTAATAATTTATATGGAAGTCATAATAAAAACAATATTTTTCTTCAATGTCTCCTTTTATTTGAAACTAATGTCATTAAATGAAAAGTGCATTATACTTAAATGTCAACGACCTTATGCACACGGCTGTGTATGCCAAGATTCAAGGCTGACACGCCCGCAAATGTCATGACGTGCGCGTTGGCAGTGTTCAGTAATAGGACAAAGGGAATATACAGCATGATTTTATTTACAAGTGTGTTTGAGTACTTAACAAGCCGTAAAGTTTATAGGTAGTCTGTGAATCTAAATAAATAAATAAATACTTTTTACAATATTCTAAACTGCGCTCCCTAGACCCAAAGTAAGCTTTGTTTAACTAGCTTGTGTTATGGGTTCTAGAGTGCTGATAAACATACTTATATACTTTTTTTGTAAATAGGTACATACTTATTATATATAGAAATACCCAGACCACTGCAAATAGATATATTCATTTTTTTTTCTATATCGGCCACGTCAATATGACTTCACCTCACCTGATAGTAAGCTAAAGGTAAAGTCTCAGGAAGGGGTCCCCATTACATACACCGACAGTGACATAATGGTGGCCGTCAACTTGACGGCCTCATGAAAGAAGAGGTGATTGTCGTCGCAGCACTGCGTGACAAAGCGCAGATATTGGTTTAGACTACGCCGATACCCACTGCTCCCTCAAGTGCTGCGACAACCATCACCTCAATTCAACATTCGCAAGAATTAATAGCTGTTTAGCACTATTTTGTAGTTGGCTGTCAAAATAAATAACGTGTACTGACAAACATGCAATAGGATTATGAGCTACTTTAACCGGTTTATCGATAATCATTCACCAGTTTCGCCAGCTTTTTAGGTAGTCTACAAAATAACTGTGCCGTTGAATATACTAATAACTCATTGTAAATTGCTTTGCTATTTGTTGTAAGGTTACATAACCACAAATTCGGGGTTAAGTAGCGAGGTTTTACTACATTTCTTTTATTATGTCTTTCGGCATTTTTTTATAGTTGATGGTAAGTGACGATGTGGTTGAAAATGGATCACGCTTGCCTAGAAGCAAACTGTTCACTCTAGATTTAAAGACTCCCAGGTTGTAGCTTTCCGGAAACACAGATTCAGGCAGGGCATCCCACTCCTTAGCTGTACGCATAAGGAATATATCAAAAGGTTTTTTTGTGTGTGACCCCCTTCTTGCTCCCGAAAAACTAGGGTCACAGGTGGTTCTCCCTTTCCCCCACTCCCAGAGCTGCGCTTATGGAGGACAGAGGTCATTGAGCGACCTCCGACTCGTGAGTTGCGGTCGCCTCCGCGCCTTGCGAGCGATGGACCAGTGCATCTATAGCCGGGCAGGGGGGATTGTGGTCGCAGCACTAGTGGGACCGGTGGGTGTCACGCGGTGCTGCGACGACAATCCTCTTTTGATGAGGTCGTCAAGCTGATTGCCACCATTGTTAACATGGTACGTGTATGTAAGGTGACCCTCTTTCCTGTGACTTTACTTACCTTCAGCTTACCATCAGGCGAGGTGAAGTCAAATTGACGTGTCCTATATATACCTACCTATAACTATATATAAAATAGCCAATCTCTTAGAAGGCTTACATATGGCACATGACACAGCCATAGTACGCTCGGATCTCATATCGCCTTGACCTCTACCAAGCCCCTCGAAGTTTAGTAAACCTTACCCGTAAGACGGTATAACGGCTTATTGAAAGAAGAGGCTTTGGTGTAGACTTCCCCTCGGCGTTCGGCGATTAGATGGCAGTCGCTCTCATAAAATCTTAAGGAGGAAAAAGAGTGACCCGACCCGGCCTCCGAGGTGAAAGCTACGTACGGAACCACACTAATGATGAAACACAAATTAAAAAGATAAACGTAACATTTTACTATGTAAACATATTCAATACGAGATGCCAAAAATATTACAAACCTTGAAATAATTGACACGATAGACTAATGACCGGTTTTTTGCAGCTCAGGTCAAAAAATTATAATACCTTAAGAAATTATCTACGTAAGAGATATTTTGCAAAGTGTTATATAATAAAATAAATTACATTATTGAATCATCCCAAGGATGCATTATTCATTAGAAATTTATTGCAAACTAATCGATGCTTTATTTTTAAACTCCAGTGCAAGCTATGCTAAATAATTTTATGTGTATGAATATAAATATTAACACCAAAAATAGAATTAAGTACTTAATACTTACCTAATAGTCAAACTAATTTTGTATTCATGTTGTTTTGGGAAAACCTAATTGCTTCATTATAAGAATTAAACCATGTTACCGTCTTAATTGTAAGAAAAGTTAGCATACTAACATGTTTCTAACTTACACAATTAATGATAATTATATTACATACATGGACTCACGCTGGTATTGGCAGAGACAAAAAACTGACATTTTGTTGTATCTTTACACATAAATGTATGAATTCATAAAGTATCCTATTTTTTAAACTTTTTTTATTATTTCACCACATTCAAAATTAAAAAGAAATTAATATGACCATAATGTTAATATTAATCCAACGGTTCTAAAATAGTATAGATAGGTAATGCTCAAATAATTTTAAATTTAAACTTCCGAAGATATCAGATAAGTAGGTGTTTGATATTTTCGGAAGTTTATACAATATAGCTGTTGCCTGCGGCTCCACCCGCGTGGATGTCGTTTATCGCGACCAAACATAGCCTATTTTCATTCTCGAAGTCTAATCTACTCCTATACTAAATTTCATCAAAATCAGTTCAGCAATTCAGGCGTGAAAGCGTAACAGACAGACAGACAGACAGACAGAGTTACTTTCAGAGATAATATTGGTATGGATAAATAAAAGTATGAGACCACGGCTGCTGAAAAGAAACCGAAACGTCGGATTCAATGTGCATACTAAAATCAAATAAATCGTTATGGAATCCGTTACAAATGGTTCTGTACCTACTTTTTGTTCAATTAGTGCATTAAAGTAAAATATCGGATTTACATTCATTTTAGAACAGTATTACAGGACATGATGTATTTAATTCATACAAATCTGTACGTAACCCTTCTCAAGACCCATTTAATCTATACTACAGCCTTTGATACCCGTAGAATAAATTAAGATATATGTTAGTATGAATAGTGACTTAATGTAAATTGAATTATAGGGTTCAGTCAAAGTATTGCACTAGTTTGATAGCTTAACTAAATTAGTTTTGACTTGACTAACAAATAGTTTAATAATACGATTATCTTTCTGACGTTTTCATTAGATTTTAATAAACGATGAAAATAGTTGATATTGAGCCCTTTGCTCAAAAGTGAAGTATGAAAGAAATTGAATTCCGCGCACGCATAGGCTGCTGCATCTGCCTGCTGTGGTTTTCCCTAGCTACTAAAATGTGGGGTTCTTCAAGAAGGGTATTAGAATGTTTTTTCAGAGTCAGGGGCCTTACTCTGAAAATCGAACATGAACGTTTCGGATCGAACGAAAACGGACCATTTGTCAAACAACGACAGCGAAAACAGGAGGTGTACTGATAACGATCGACAACCTCAATGTCAAACGATCGAAGACGGATCCGAAATCCGAAACGAAACACTTTCGGGGTAGCTAAATGGTCAAAACGTCAACGGATACGAATATTTTCGTTTTTCGGAGTAAGGCCCCAGCAACGCGGGTGTGATGCCCCTGATTTTGCCATCCATAATCCACGGTGACCACTTCCCTTCTGGTGGGTCGTGTGCTTGTCTGTCATCTAAGTGGTATCAAAAGTAATGTAAAATTATTTTTATCATTTTATTATAATTGCTCTAATAATTAGCTGCAATGCTTCGATATCGCCTAATGTCACTATTGGGTTGTGAAGGTCAGATGGCAGTAGCTTCACGGAAAATATCTAAGTCCTGCCAAATCCGCAGTTAAGACTGGTAAAGCGGACCCCAGACTAGGAATTAACGCTAGGAAGAAGAAGATTGTATTATAATTATTAACTGCGGTACCGATCAACTACAAAAATATATAGTACAGTATATCTTTCTATACAGAACAACTATAAAACCGGTAGATCGCCCGTATCGTTACGCAGTTAACAGTAACGTTACTTGTCGTTACGCAAACCAGACAACACTAAACCGACAGTTTTCATACATATATGGCAACTAGGAGACAAATCGTAATACGCACACGAGATCACTGTGTCACCTAAGATGGGGAAATTGGTCATATGATGCAATTTTGTTACATCTGTAAAAGTGTAGATGGAATGCATTCCATAAGCTAGATAGCTGGAAACGGTAAAGAATTTACAGACTGTAGAGTATCTTGAATACTTCTATCTACATTGACAAGAAAAATTGAATACTTTTTTTATCGTGCGGAATTCCCGTGGATACCACCCCCGCCGCCGCCGGCCATCGGGGGTGGTTATGTTGGGATCGAACCGACTAAAACCGCACGCTGTCGTCTCGGGGTGTAAAGTTACCCAATAGGCATAATCCTCGCACCCCAGCTGACCCCGGGTCATCTATGGTTTTAAGATGGCATCCTCGACCCCGGTGGCCGTCCTGTCACCCAACAGTCGGCGCGCGGAAAATCAGCTTGCCCCCGCTCGCTCCCCACTATGCCCTCTGCTAGTCAGAGGGACACGTGAAGAGCCTCGGAGCAGCGCTCTAGAGGGCCACTCCCACCCCGGCTGGATTGGCCGTGGGCAGCAACGTCTCGGTGGCGAATGGAGGGCGCTGCTCACCTCCGTTGCCCGGGTGCACCACGTGGAGGTTCCGGCCCGCACCCAGGAAAACTATAGGTATACTTTGTAGTTGAAATGTAATACCTTACTGACAAGCTAGATTAGTAAATTAACGCTGTAATTAGCGTTAATTGTAAAGTAATGAGTGGTATAGGTATACCTAGCGTTGCGAATCTGGCACAAAATGAAATATAGTAAGTAAGTAGGTTTTGTTCCTTATTACTAATTTGTTTATATCACTTAGGTGGCAGACAAGTACATGGTCCACCTGATGGGAACCGGTCACTGTGGCCTACGGCGTGTTTTTGTATACTACGTATGTGGCAGACAAGCACACGGCCCACCTGATGGGAAGCGGTCACCCTGGCCTATGAACGTGTGCAACACCAAGAGTGTCACACACGCGCTGCCTACCTTGAAGGGAAGGGCTGGGGGAGGAGGAGTACAGTGAGCTCTACCCTACTTATCGGCAGGAACACAACACGATGGTTATTATGGCCGCGGTTTTCTGTAGAGCGGAGGTACTACCACAGTCGGACTGCTCATTTCGGACGGGAGATACCGTCGCGTCGTGTCCTACCTCCATCAATGTGTGCACCATCAAGGGAGATCATACTCGCAAATTCTAGATTACTAGTAGAATATTTGACGGGATATTTACCATGGTTTGTTTATTGTTTCGAGTATCCGATATAATAAAATATAATATTATACTTGATAAAATATCCCGTCAGCTATTCTAATAGGTAGTACTTAATCTAAATTACCTCGGAAATCTAAATCTAATCTAAGAATCTAAATCTAAATCAAAATCGAAAAAAAATCTAAAATCCAAAATTAGAGATGTTCCCGTTCCCGAATTCTATTCTCGTTCCCGCTTCCATTGGGAACCTATTCTAAAGATAAAAAGTATTAGCCTATGTATTATTCCAAACTATAATCTATCCTTACATGAAATTTCAGTGAAATCCGTTCAGCCGTTTTTGCGTGAAACAGTAACAAACATCATCACTCACAAACTTTCACGTCTATATATTAGTAGGATGTCTAAAGCAAAAGCTAAACCCGTTTGTTAAGTAACTAAAGCCTTAAACATGATTGAGATAATGAAACAAGTACCCAGCCTCCCTCATATGACCAAATGCTATAAAAGAGATTATGATGACACGCATTTACTTATATTACGCATGTTGGCTATAAATCATTCCAAGCCTTGAACCAGTTGGTTGGTATTCGTAATGAGTGTTTTGTAAACAAATGTTTGGCAAATGATTGGCTCAAATGTTTGAAATCGATGTTAGCTACATTAAAAAAATGTGTACTACCAACATTTTTGGAATCCAGGTCAACTTTACAGGCGAGGCTTTGGTATAGGCTTTCTTTTCCTCTCGGTGTTAGGAGGTCAGACGGCCGTCACTCTCGAAAAAGCCGATATACGAATAAACAAAATAAGCGGGAGCCCGGGACTCTAAAATGCAAACACGTGGAACGCCAAATCCATACATAGGCCATAACGACTGTGTGAACAGGAGGGTCATGTGCCTGTCTACCATCCAAATAGTAAGAAAACAATGCATTGAAAAAGGGCAATTCTTCTTCAACCTAGCGTTAATCCCAGTCGCATCCAAAGCTTTCACCTCGGAGTCTGAGGTCCGCTTTACCCGTCTTAACTGCGGATTTGGCTGGACCTAGATATTTTCCTTGAAACGACTGCCATCTGACTGACAAAGGGCAATTGACAGCAAGAAAATTGATTGTTTGAAATATATCTAATGACCGAAACAAATCACTGGTTTATCTCTTCCTAGTACGGCTGCCACAAATCAAAACCTAGTAAGGGACATTTTTCTGAAATCAATTTTTTTTTTCATACTTCGAACTTTGGTACTCAATCGCATCGAATTGTAAACACAACTATAATGTGATCCTTTGCAATGAAACTGTTTTCATACATCTATACTAGTAATATCGGTCTCTTTTATCTTTTTCCTTCTTTTTTTGTCTTTTAACAAAATAATAAGTAATACTTATATTGTTTTATTGCGATGATCTTCTTCACTTTAATGTCGCAATACAAACATACCTACATCTGTAATACATTTCAAATGTAGGCCATACAATTTCGCCGACCTTCAAGTTTCACTATTTCGTTCTATAATTTGAATGATTACTAAACAGATACCTCTTCATTTTACGCAATTTATTAAGTACACTTTTCCGTGCACCGGCGAGATGCTGGCGCTCGAATTGATATACCTACCTAAGCACTTAATTGAACCGTGAAATGGAACGTATCATGCAATAACGATCCACTCAAAATCAATAAAGTATTTCACATACTGGTAATGATAATAATGATTGATATAGCTGTTAATGATTGGTTCGTTTTCAATCATTACTATTAACCTAATATTATATCGTGCAGGTTTGTTAACATTTACACTTTTAAGTTGCCGTTCCCGCCTTCCATAGCGGCCTATTCCAGAGACAAAAATAGCCTTTGAGTTTTTCCAGATTTAATCTGTATTAAATTCCAGCCCGATGCGTGAATCATGTGATTGAATAACAAACATCCAAACATTATACATTTATTTATATAACATTTATAATATTAGCAGCATAAGTAGGAAATACGAAGTAGCATGGGATATCTAGGTTGTATAAAAACGCTATCTAGCCCAAAGTAAACTACTTAATTTGTAATGGGTTCTAGAATATGGATAAACATACTTTTGTGGCACATTTTTTCTTATAAATTTGACACCTATACTTACTATTATACAACTGTAAACTAGTTGTCCGTACATTGAAATTATTTTAAAAGGCACCTAATATGATGCAATACACGGGCAACAGAATAAAACAATGCAAAATACAATATTCATGCATAGTAAAGACATATTTATTTTAATAACAAAGTTACAAATAGGTACTATATAAGCATCCGATTCAATAACGCCACGTTTCTAAAACGCGTGATTTCAATTCGATTAGAAGGAAAAATTAAAAGAAAAACTTTGTCATTTGGTACAATCTGTCAAAATAAAATCTACCAACGCTTTCGTGAGGTAATCAAACCCTAAAAACCCCCGATTTTGAGACTTTGCCTTTTAGCTTTCCATCAGGGAGGTGAGGTCATCTTGACGTGTCCAATAACAAAAAAATATCTGTATTAGAAAACATAGATATTTTTTTTAAATCACACGTTTTCAAAACATAATTTTACTGAATCAGGCCTGGAAATATTTTAAATTTTAAACCAGTTATGTTTAACTTACATGCTCTATTTACCCGTCAGTCTGAATTTTAAACAGGTATTTACCTCATAATAACAATTTCGTATGTGCAAACAACTTACATTTAGTAGATTTGATTTATTACTGGCAACACACAATTTCAAAATGTGACAATTCATTTTTAATTCTAAATGTTCTTGTTTTTTAGGCTCTAGCAATTATTGTATTACATGTTACACGATCGTAATTATTTTTAAAAACTACTTGTTACAGTGATTATTTAAATAAAATCACTGTAATAATCTGAGTAGGTTAACCTGCCAAAAATGTGTATTACAGTGACACAACTATTATTATTAGTACTTATTACATGTTACAGGATCGTAGTTATTGGTACATTGAATTTAATTTTAATCACTGCAATGATTATTTAAATATAATCACTGTTACATTTGTTTAAGTATCACTGTTCAGTTGTCGTCCAACCTGAGCAGTCCAACTGGGGTAGTAGTAGTACCTCTACCCTACAGATGACCGGGGCAATAATAACCATCGTGTTATTTTCCCGCCGGTAAGTAGGGTAGCCAGAGCTTATCCCTCATTCCCTCCCTTCCTGGCTCCTTTACCCCCTTTCAAGGTCGGCAAAGCGAGTGTGATACCTCTGGTGTTGCACACGTCCTTAGGCCACGGTGAGCGCTTTCCATCAAGTAAACCGTGTGATTGTCTGCTACCTAAGTAGTATAAAAAAATATGGCAGAAACGCCATCAATACCATAGAAGAAGAAGTAGGTTATCCTGCCACAGTACAGTTCAGTGCCTGCAGCTACAGTACAGTGACATAATATTTATAAGAAAACGCTAGCGATAACACGTCTATTATCTTGTTAGGTCTATGGCTGAATATGACCATTTTTTCAGTGACTCTTAATCCACTTAGACCTCTCTAGTTTATTGGTGATTGACAGACTTAAAAAGCTTACGAAAACACGACGCACTTATTAGTTTCATCACTACATTTTGCTCCATCTTTGATTAATTAATTTCTAATACTATAAAGGTGGGTGTTGACTGGTGTTACGAGGAGTAATGGTACATTCGCTGCGAACATGTTATTGTGCCGTGTGCTAAAATCTACACCATAAAGTTTCCTGTAAGTTTTATGTCTATAAAATTTGATTAATAGGTAAGCTATCACGTAACGTAAACAAAAGTGTTAATTATTTTTGTAAAAAAAGCCAAACTGATTTTCTTAACATACAACATTTTAAAATTTCTTGTCGGTTTTAGATATGACATGTCTATAAAATTCGATTAATAACGTAACGCAAGCAAAAGTGTAAGTTATTTTTGTAAAATAGCCAAACTGATTTTCTTAGCATACGATGATGTTTTAAATAGTTTATTAATTTTAGATTGACATCATCACTTAAATTAAAATTAGAATTGACCTCCATCCGTGATCATGGCGCTTGCAAAATATCGGATACTCAATAAAATAAACAAAGAAATAGTAAAAATCCCGTCAACTATTATAATTAGTTTGTTAATTATAAAGAAATTATCTGCAACTTGGTAAATTGTCGTTGTCGCTTCAGATTTTGAATAATTAAAAACCAGCGCTCGGTCTATACGCCGCGTAACACAGCACCGGTCAGTACCCACCTTAATAATGTTAATATGACTATATTACATCTTGAATTATTTAAAATACGAATTTCCAATGAATAACATTACATATTATGCCAAATTGCAGGGTAGTGATACATCATGTCATCCGTCATTGCGTCATTTCAAAAATTTTATGGCGTCTAGTTCAATTTGAGGTCACAAATCTAGGCTTTAATTTCACTACCAACGATATCTTGTGTAATGTATGTTTGTATGTGTAATTAAGCTACTAAAACCTTAGTAGTATGTTTATTGCGATTTTCTGATTAGTTATAGGCAAGGGTCATAAATTTTATGACCCGTAGACGTAATAGAATAGATGATTAATTTGTATCAGTAGTGTAATTGCGTATTCTACTCCAACCACGCATACATTTACATAGATATCTTTTCAATGACAAGTGAGTGCTTATAACCGTCTTTTCCGAAAGATTAGCTATCATTTGTACTACTAACCAAAGGCCGTCCGCTGCCTTATGCGTGTGCATGTATGCGTATGTGCATGTATGCGCAAGTAGATTGAAAAGTCCGAACTTAAAATAGGTATTCATACACATCGTATAGTGCACGGCATCTAACTTGGCAAGGATTTAGACTAGTGTGGGCCCCACTACTCCAAAACCTTGCCAAGTTAGATGCCGTACACTATACTTGTTTGCGGCAAAATGCGTCACAAGAAACAAGTATAGTGTACGGCATCTAACTTGGCAAGGTTTTTGGAATAGTGTGGGCCCCACTACTCCAAAACCTTGCCAAGTTAGATGCCGTGTACTATAAATATGAGTTTTTCGACAGTTTATAATCCGCGTCTATGCTATGCTTGGAGTTTCTTATAAGGAACAAAGTCTCCGTTGTCCAGTGTGCATCGCGTGGAGTTCCCAGTCCACACACCTCAATTCACACCTACTTAAATATGTCAATGTTTACAAATAATGCAATACAAAATTTTACTATTAAGGTAATTTTATACACGAACGCAATGGTCATTTATAGAAGAATTCGATTTATAGACTTGAGTATGCGCATATGAATGAGATGCCTGATGTATATTCATAGAAATTACCCTATTAAGGAAATATAAGATTTAGTAACCCTAAGGGTCATTTTCTACATGTGTCATTACCATGTAGATAGTTTTTAATATAATGTAAGTATGTAAAGTTTGACAGTTTTATGTTCTAAAGTGATTGGTTATGTATTAAAATGCTGAACTGATTTTGATGTAATGTTATTTAGTGTAACATTACACTACGTAGGTAGCAGACAAGCACACGGCCCACCTGATGGGAAGCGGTCACCGTGGCCTATAATGAACGTGTGCAACATTAAGGGTGTCACACACGCGCTGCCTACCCTAGAGGGTTGGAGGGGGAGGGTAGGAACGGGTGGGAAAGAGGAGGTGTACAGTGAGCTCTGGCTACCCTACTTACCGGTGGGAATACAATACGATGGTTATTATGGCCGCGGTCTTCTGTAGAGTGGAGGTACTACCCCAGTCGGACTGCTCAGTCCGGATGGGAGATACCGTCGTGTCCTACCTCCTTCAACCATCGTGTCCTACCTCCTTCATCCCAATATTATAAATGTGAAATATCGCAAAAGTCCAGCAGCAAAGCCCTTCGTGCGGAAGGGCTTTGCTGACACGTTCATCATGCGTAGATAGATTACTGCTAAGGAGTGGAAAGCAAAACCTGGTAGTATTCAAGTCATGAGTGAATAGGTTCCTTCTAGGTAAGCGTGATTCATCGTAGACCTCATCGTCACCTACCATCAGGTGGGATTGAGGTCAAACGTAAGTAATGAATAAAAAAAACAAACCCAATAGAAATAGTCCAAGAATGAGTTCATTGGAATGATTAACATCACGCTATGACTCTTATGAGCCGAGCAGTAAGCGATTGAACCCGTGGGACACAGCTAGTCTGATATAAAAACAAATAATAAATTGCGATAATAATCTTGTAAACTTAGTTTTGTTTTAATTCTTAATTATTTAGTTAATGAGTTTATTCATACTAAAATCACCATAGGTAATTACCACAGGTACGTCTGAGTGTCTGGTAATAAAATAACACAATGACATAGGTAGGTAGGTACCAGGTTTGTGAAAAAAAAAACAACGAGGAAGTAAATTTTCATGGTCACTTTTTTGAAACATGAAATATTTTATATCTTGAATTCTTTGCACATCTGAAATCATTGAAATAAACATGTCGTTTATTTCTTAACTAGATTGTTATAAATATAACATACTAGCTGTTGCCCGCGGCTCCGCCCGCGTGGATGTCGAAATCCGTTTCAAAAACTATCCTATCTCTCAAGTTGGATCGAACTGCACATGGTGTGCGAATTTTATTATAATCGGTTAAGTGGTTTAGGATTCCATTGAGGACAAACATTGTGACACGAGATTTATATATATTAAGATAATAAATACATAATCATATTGAAAACGATAAATAAGAGGGATCTTTTTTTATACTACGTCACTACGTAGGTGGCAAACAGGCACCCAGCCCACTTGATGGGAAGCAGTCACCATGGCCTATGAACGTGTGCAACACCAAGGGTGTCCAACACACGCTACCTACCCTGAAGGGAAGGGGGAGGAGAGGCTAGGAAGGGGTGGGAGGAAGAGGGGTATAGTGAGCTCTGGTTAAAAATATATCAGTCTAGCGTCGATCTCACCAAATCCCCCAAAATGTTAAAATCTAGTAACCAAAAGAATTTGAACATATTTTATTTTATTACGAGAATTGGGACTCAGAAATAGAGCTATAGTGTTGATGCTTCGTATTGATTATAAAACAATTACCACCACGACCAGACTGGATTAAGAAATAAAGCACCTGCAATTGAGTGAACCAGCTATAACACTTGAAGAAACCTACTAATTTAATTTTAATTGCATCCTGACTAACTATTGGCTATTATTTCTCACCTTGGCTTCATACATAGTATTTCTATGTCTATCCAATGCATAAATTAGAACCGAATAGTATATTTTTTATACTCTGTGGCTCAATTCTCGTAATAATAAAATAGACTTTGTAATTAACAGGTATCGTAATGCGCATGAAATGTAATTCGTATTCTCTCTCCGCTTTAGAAATGCGTCAAGTTTGATTTGTGAGATTAAGATGAGATTGGAGCTAAATTTTGAACATAATAAAATTTCTTCTAAATTTGAACTTGGCAGGTTAATTTTATTATATAAATAAAAAATTTAACTATACAACCTCCCTCCACCCCTTCCTAGCCTCCCCACCCTTTCCAAGCCTTCTTCCCTTGCTTTCAGTTGCACTTAGTGTTGCACACGTCCATAGGCCACGGTGACCGCTTCCCATCAGGTGAGCCGTGTGCTTGTCTCTTGTCTGCCACCTACGTAGTATAAAAAAAGGACGTCACAATCGTAAGCAATCAACACCTTCTCGTACCACGATACTAATAAAGTAGGCTCTTTGATAGGCACGCAAAACGTACAACCATATTTTATTATTTCGTCACCAGAAGCGATCTGGGTCAATTTCTTCACATACCAGTACTTAGTGAACCAGGGAAATGACGGCCAGTTATTATTATCGTAATAGCAGGAATATAGCATTAGGAGGCCTGCTCAGCTACCACTTGTGTGACATAATGCTATGAATACTGATTGATTGGAGTGTACTGTACGATTTTCGAAGGCCAAAAAATCTAAAAAAATTGTAAATTGTATGACTAAAACTCGAACGTTCATAATATCGGATGGATAATAAATCGAATATTGAATATAATACCTACTATTTTTGATTTCGATATATTAGTTTTTGTTGCCTGAGTTTTGTTTCTAACAAAAACTATCGAGTCCCTACTATAATTATAATTCAAAACATTTTTCGACAACACAGCCTAAAACCGCTGGTCGTAGAGACTTGAAATTTGTAAGAAGTGTTTGTTTAGATGAGTGAAGGGGCACTAAGAAAGGATTTTTACCCGACTGCCGAAGAAAGGAGGGTAATGTTTTTTAAGTTTTACTGTTTAAAAAGCGTCTATTCCCAGTTATTGCCACTGGCTTTGTCGCCACTGCTGCAGAGCTAAAAACTAACTTTTTTATAAGTAACTCAAAAACGGCTGTTGGATTTTTCGGTTCTGTCTCCGCCTCGAATGTTCAGAAAAAAAATGATTTATCAGAATTTTTAACGCCGTCTTTATTGTTGTCATGGCAACAAAAACAAAATGACTGGCTTAATTTTCATTAAGTACTCCTCTACTAGTATTGGTGCAAATCCTACCTTTTAAAACTTTAACTAAAAAAAACTCTTTTTTGTCAACAGATACTTCGTGAGCACAATCCTGCAGTTCCAGATTCACCGCGCCCTCTGTGAACGCACTGGCCAGTTCATCCCTGGAGACCCAACCAGGCCGCTGCACAAATGCGACATTTATCGGAATCCAGAAGCTGGCAGGATTTTAACGTAAGTGGCTTTCATGATATTATCGACGTAAGCGGCGGTAGGCACCGGATTTGCGATCGAAAGATCGTCGATTGGAATACCCTAATCTGATTCAAGTAATTGGCTTAGCTGGAAGGGTTACAAGTAAATAAGACGTATTCATAAACTAACATAAGTGGAACTCGCTCGCTTATTTTTTTTTTGGTGTTAACTGATTTGATCGAGCAAATCTGGAGTATTTTGTTGCTGAAACAGTGATGCTAAGATACATAGATATAGATAGACATTAAAAAATTTGGATTAAACTGTATCAAATTGGAGGTAGTACTTTTATCATAAATATATATGGCGCGCAGTTTATTAGGCATAGTTGGGACACGGTAGGTGGCACTTTGATCGTATTTATAGTATTTACGAAATTTTCCCGTACGTAGTCAGGACCCGCTATTAGCTTATTAACGATGACAATAAATAATGAGCTAGTCGTAAAGATCCCACCCATCAAATTCTAAGCCGTGGTGAAAGTATACTAACCTACATACAAACAGCAGCTAACTTAGTTCAGTAAGATTCTCACAGCGCAATCGTAAATAGCCACTATAAAACTGATTTGGATCTACATTACGTAAGTGTCCAGTCTATGGGATAAAATGTAGAATATGCAAACTGGCACCTAAAATGACGCAACATGAATATTTTTCAGGATGAAACACAGATTTTTGATTATTGTATTAAGAAGAGAATTGTGTTACCGTCTCATACGTATCTTTGAAGTTTCTTTCTACTGTTAAAAAATACGTAACAGGAAAACTCATACGTGTGCTTGTCAGGCACCTAAGTGGTTTAAAAAAAGAGTATAACTTTGTCCGACCTGAAATTCGATTCTGAGATCAAAATGTACTTAACAATATGTAATTAAATAGTTAACATTACGTTTTATCAATTATTTTAATAAATTAGGCATACTTACTTAATGGATCCATACCACAGGACAAAGAAAAATCCTTAGGATCCATACTATGAATAAGGCCATAAAGACCACCAAGTGCATTCTTTCAATATGCTTTTCTAAAGCACCATACCTACTAGTCTTTGACAGCCGCAGCCGACTATATAGGCTTAAGAATTTTTTTTACGAATAATTTTATTTTGCAACATGTTGTATGGTGACTAAGATCAGTGGACGTCCGAGATGGGACTTGAACTCATGACCAGTCCTTATTAGGGGGAATACTCTGACCAACTGAGTTACGTGGACACGTCCTAAATATTCGAAATTCTCCGATACATTTTATGACTTAGGAAATAGCATACTATTTGCTTCAAGATTTAATTGAATATTGTATGGTTTAACTACATTATTATTAACATAAGTCATTGTGATAATAAAGACAACTAACAATGGTGTCGATTCTATTGTGCATTTTCGTCAAACTTAATTAAAACTCTAAATTTTGTGTTAACTTTAAAGCCAATTCAAACGTTGTTTTGCTTCTAAAATTGGCAAAAACAATTAGATGCAGGCCGTGGTAATATTTAATGGCTTAAATTTTTTCTGAATTCAGCAAAACGAGATAAAATCGTACTTTAAATTTAGAGATCTTAGTTAAAGTTTAGTGAAATTTTATTGCACGTCAGAATCGACACCAATGATATAAACATGTTGTGCATTGAAATTCCTAACAGCATCAAACACATTGTTGGCTGTCTAATACATACGGATGGGAGCCAAATCGGAAGTCATTCCAAGTAAATAATGAAATCCGTATCGATTTACAGTACCTATATGCAAACGGCATCGGCAGTCCAAATTGATCATAAACGTAAATTTATACGACACAGGCAGCCGTTTTCCACCGACAGAATAAATAAAATGGATAAAGTGTAGTGGACCAAGCACGTGATACAATTTCGCATGTTTTTAATAGTTCATGGCGAATACAAGAGCTGCTTTATTTCTTCCTGTGGGTTCCGTACAAAGTGGTCAAGGGATAGGGCTGTACTTCATCCAATACTATACATACAGTGCATGATAAGATGCCCTTTTGACTGCTTTTAGGTTTGTCCCCAATGACATAGGACCGAAAAATACATACAATTATAATTATATGTACTTATGTATATTTGTTGAACTCAATTTTTAGGGTACTAAGACTCTGTATCTAATTAAATGCAATAGTTCTATAGAGCAATTTACAGTGCCCGCTATAAAAAAGTAAAAATTAAAACTGGAGATGAATTATTATTAGGAGACGTGTTCTTTTTCCTTGCATTATGGAGTACTTATAGTGTTATTTCTAATACCATTGTATATAATTCTTTCTGAATTGCGAGGTCGACCCATTTCTTTTCGATAACATAAGTATATTATGTACTGCTTATTTTTTTTTAATCCTCTGTACGGCGTGTATCCTTAAATATTAAAATCTAAGATAATATTTTTTATGTTTTAAACAAAATTTATTTTTCAAATTCAAAAATGGGCCATTTTAGCGCTCCGGCACTTAGGTCCAGTGCACTGGTTTCACAACCGCTCCGACCCATATTCTAAGGCTTCCTATACTAGGTTCTGTAAAATGGTAATTAGGACGGCGGTTCAGTCACGACTCACTCGTAGTTATCAATCGACTTTATATTCACGAAGTACTTTGGTAGGAAGTTGTGATAGCTTTGCTTGTAAACTATGTTCATTTCTAAGCTTTTATACGTATACGAAATTTTAATGTCTGTCCTGTTGTTTAGGAGTTCCTTTATGTAGAGTTAGTTCTGGATATCGGTTCTGAGGCCTGGGGACAAGACGGGGCAAAGTGGTTCCCAAACTCGAGGGGTCATCTCAAAACCGAAGATGGTCGGCAGGCATGCGAGGAAAATTCCTTATGGGCTACCTCACGTTTCAACATCTAAAGACCCGAGACGGCGCGTGGCGTGCGCTTTAAGTCGGTTCGAGTTTGACATAATTCCCCCCTCCCTAAATTCTCGCGTGGGATTCCACACGAAAGAAAAGTATTGAACTCATAGTTTGCTTCGTTTTCCATTAGATTAAGTAATTTTCATTTGAAAACTCTCCGTAACTTTTAAAAACATGCGTTTATAAAACGTAATTTTACTGAATCAGAAGGGAAGACAGGACGGCATAAGAGAACTATATGTCATTCACCGTCACATATTTACTCTTAAGAATGAATGTATGAGATCAAAATCTTTATACCTAAACATTCTAGATAATTCGTAAATGCTCTGGAGTCGTTCTGCAATTGCAAAACGACTACTAACAAACTTCTCACAGATTAAATACTCGTATCTAGGTCAAATTAAGTACTCCGCATATTTTATATGCAAATACGAAAGATACCACCTAAGTGATCGTTATGTAATTGTAACATTAGCTTACTATTATATCCTTGTTAACTTACTCATTTCACGAGTAAGCTGTTAAGCTTACTTATTAGGGTTGGCACAATCTCACGACCTCCGTCGTTCATGAGCGCAGGCCTGGGGGTGACGGGTGGAGCCGTCTGTCACCCTAGCAGAAGTAGGCCGAGGCAGCTGCGCGCGATAACGCCCTCCATATTCCGGGGGCATGACAGGAACACCGTAGTTCCCAAACCCGAGGGAGCCATCTCAAATCCGGAGATGGCCCGGGTCAAGCCGGGGTGCGAGCTAAATGCTCTATCATATGGACCACCTTACACCCTGGCGTTTAATGACAGTAAAGAAAGCGCGTGAAGTATGTAATAACAGAAGCAGATAGTGGGCTATATTGTCTCTGCCTACCCTGGGGGGAGAAAGGCGTGAGCACATGTATGTGTTTCTATGAATAAGTATGTGTGTACAAAAAACTGTATCTATGTAATATCTGCATTCTAGAACACAGCTAGTTAAGCTAAGCTTACTTTAGGTCTAGATATCGCGTGTAGAATGTCGTAGAATATTCATTTATTTATTCTAATAAATAAAATTGTCGTGTCACAAAAATTAGTAATTTTCTTTCTTTTTTATTTCCTTCTTTCGTTCAAATCGTAAATGTGTCAACCCTAAAAGCTATTGTATCATATCGCAGTTGCATAGTGTAAATCTTGCAAGCGTATATTTACTTAAAATCGTCATACAAGCAAATGAGTACCTAGTAGTATTGCAACATTTAATCGTTAACAGTTGGTAGATATAGTATGCTTTAGTATTTATATCTATAGGCTGTTAACTAAGATCACTTTATGTGCTATATTAACGACTTTCTTGGAATAATCTCCAATCATTATCTTTATTTACTGACTAGCGCTGTGCTCGCGACTCCGTTCGCGTGGTTTCAAAGTTTTAAATCGAAACTTTAATTCTTTTTCCAAATTAAAGTAGCCTAAGTAACTTCTTGTTACATCAGGTAACCAGTAAAAGTCCCTTCAAAATCGGGTCAGCCTCTTCAGAGATTAACCGGAACAAACAAACAGACATAAAAAAATAGTATATGTAAAACAATTCTAAATCTAATATTTATATGTTCAGAATCGTTCAATTGACATAACCCAATATGTTTTTTATAAATATCTCCAATGTAAAGAGACAACCAATTTACAATTTTATAATAGAACTAGCTGTTGCCCGCGGCTCCGCCCGCGTGGATGTCGAAATCTGTTTCAAAAACTATCCTATCTCTCAAGTTGGATCGAACTGCACATGGTGTGCGAATTTTATTATAATCGGTTAAGTGGTTTAGGAGTCCATTGAGGACAAACATTGTGACACGAGATTTATATATATTAAGATAGATAATATTAGATATGTTTCAATTTAGTTCAAATTATTATGTAATCAATTTATTTAACATTAAACTCAACAATGTGTACAAAATCTAATAACGCTACCCGCATCAGCGTCAATTGGCCACATCCGTGCGGAGGCACGCAATTGTCTGCACTATGCTTTATTTTTATACGTCACTAGACATACAATAATCAACTTATGCGTCTTGTAATAGAGTTCCAATTAAATTGACTATTTCTAATTATATTTAGGATAATTCGTTTAAGAAAAATTAAACTTTATTTCATGTAGAGAAAGATTAGTTTAGTCTGATACAACTACTATTAGACCTGTTAGTAGTGAAATAAAGTAATTTGAACTTTATTTCCAAGTGATGTGGTATATTTTTGTGTGAGACCCTTGTGGTTAATTAATGATGTTACTAATATCATTATATTGAATTAAAATGCATTTCGCTGTAACTCCCCAGAGTTAAAAAAGTTGTTGTCATGAGGAAAAGTAAAAACTAATATTCGAAAATTATAAAAAAATTGTAAGAATTTTGTAAGAATTGTTGGTAGGTAAGAAAAACAATTTACAGAATTTCAATGAAAATTTGAAGCAATTTTTGGTAGGTTTTTCTATTCCCCCGTCCCGTCCTAGATGTTCAATTTTTCCGATCAAAATCAATACCAAAATTAAGAAAATATTTTTTCTCAGAATATAAAAAAATAACTCAATCGGTTAAGGATAGGTACATAGAATTTACAAAAAATTAAAATAATTAGGTACTGTATAAATTAATGAAGTTTTTTTCATTGCCTAATGATTGCAGTTTTAATGATTTAAATCTTTCAAATCATTTTTGCTCGCATCAAAAAGTGATTATGATAAAAATATTTACGCAAAAGAGCTATTTCGATCTTTAGAGGTGGCAACACTTTTAAAGTCTAAGGGACAGAAATAAAGATCGTGTTGCAGTCCTTAGATAATATTATTATTATAACTACCTACTTAAGTCAGCAACCGTTACCGGTCAAGGGCAAACCGCTTTACATATAATTGTATGTTATCTCACGTTGTATTGAAATATATAGATCGCAATCTACTATTATTGTAACTTAAGTAATAATAATTAGTGGTAAGGTTGTCCGTGTATTAATTGAAAGTGAACGTAGGACGACATGGTTTGTACTACAATGTCTATTTGAATGGCTTTCTGTTATCCGAATTATTTTTTTAATAATATTCTTCATAGCAAAAAGAATTACATTTTTAAGGAACAAGAACATTTTTATATTACTTAGGTGGCAGACAAGCACACGGCCCACTTGATGGGAAATGGGAAGTGGTCACCGTGGCCTATGGACGTGTGTAACATCAGGGACGTCACACTTGCGCTGCCAGGGTTGGAGATGGGGATTGGGGGATGAGGGGATGAGGATGATTTAGCTCCAGTTAAAGCCAAGAACCATCAAATTATGGAAACAGCGGGCTCTGGGCTCCAAAGCAATAAGATATTTGAATGCAACCGCGGTTAGTGCTTGAAATAAAGATGGAATCTTTATCTCAGTTCCGATATAAAAGTTAGAATATTTCCCCAAAAAAAAGGAAAATACACAAGATAAAGGAGAACCTAAATTATTATTACTTTTAATATGACATAATATAATCCTTAAGAAAAATATAAGCACAAATTTGACTCTCCTTAAAAAATTAATCTTACTTAAAAAAATAAATGAGATATTATTCCAATTTATGATTAAATATGCCAACGAAACCTCTCTATAAAAAGAAAATTTTAATCATATTAATCTCTTCATAATCAGTTTTCAATAATAATAAATAACCATAATGGTTTCATTATCACACGTTCAATGGCACGGGCGTATCATTAATTAAACATAAATAATGATTAGTCAATGAATGCATTGCCTAATGTAAACTTAAGTATGGAATAGGCTCTTACGCAGATTTCAAAAATATTTTGACATTCATTATAAGTAATGACTTGCTAACAACGTATATTATGCCTAAGTCTATTCAATTATTACAATTTTGCAAAAGAAGCTGCTAAAAAGAACTAGCCTCTTTCATAATAAATTTGAACTTCAAACAATAGTCTCTGTAATCACCGATCAAATCCATATCCATAGTAATATTATAAACTAAAAAAGCTCTGTCTGTTTGTTTTTTCGTTTTCACACCTAAACCGCTGAACTGATTTTGATGAAATTTCATCCAGGAAAGGACTAAAGCTTGAGAAAAGACGGCAACCTTAATAGCGAAAAAAATAACTTGAAGGGCTGATATAGGGAATTATTATTATAGGGATAATAAATAAATTAGACCATAGAGCGTTTTTTTTTTAATTTCGACCTGTGAGGATAGTTTTTATGGATAAACTTACACTTTGGAACCGATTATGATGAAATTTGGTGCAGAAATAAACTACACCTTGGGAAGGACATAGTCATTTGGTCGCGATAATCGAAAACCTCGGGCGGAACCGCGGGTGACAGTTACATCATAGAAATATACGTGAGTCGACTATAAGTCGATTGACGCTCGGATGAAGCGATAGATTTACTACTAGTTAGTATACTAATTAAAATTTTCAAGGACTTATTATAAAATTTTCTATTCGTTGTATAGTTTCGTAAGGGTTTCGATATCGTGACCATGACATGTCTCAGTATAAAGGGAACTATTCTACGTTTAGTAAACCTTGGTAGGCCTCAGAAACCTTGAAATTCATGATCAAATTTATGGTTTTTCGAATGCCAGAGATATGTACCTAACATTTTATTTGAATTTCAAGTACCTACCTGTACTAATAAGTATTTATTTCTGAATATTATTAATAAAATTATCCTCAAATTGCCCGCATGAAACACTTTTTCAATCATCAAAATATACGTAAGATTTTAGAATCTTACGCATATTTTGATCACAACAACCGGAGACATAGACAAAAAACGTGAAAACCAACGTCCGCCCAGGCGGAGCAATAGGCTAGTAAGTTCATAAAGTCAAAATATATTCAGGTGAGGATATGGATTGGGGTCTTTCTGCATCTATAACTATTCCTCACTACCATCTTCCCCTCCCCTCCAACATTGAATCAAATACTTACTTCCGTCTCTGTGTAGAAATAAATGAAACCATTTTTTATCGTGTATGCTATATTTACAGTTTCTAAACCTCCAATATATCAAAATGCCGGAAAACCGTGCATAATATCGACACTGGCAGTAGGAAGCCTGCTTGCGCAAGCGCAGGTAGCCCTAGTTCGGCATTGTCTAACTGTAACGAATTATGTAAAGCTCGGGTTACTTACAATTGACATCTTACATTACCCGATCGGAGTTATTAGAGACAGTGTAAGGTAATACTGCTAGTCAATTCATAGGAACTCTCGTTGTATATACGTAATCAGATTGTTGAATACGTAATTATTGCGATGCTTGTTCAAGCTGCGCCGTCTGCTTTTTATCCCAATAGGTAGGTACTATGCTATTCTACTAATATTATAATTTTGGAAGTTAATTTTGTACACAAATATTTATACCATTGGTAGACAAGCACATGACCCACCTGATGGGAAGCGGTCACCGTGGCCTAGTCACGAAGTATTAATCTGAACGCCAATTCCGGTTGCACTTTGCAGCTTGCGGTCTATTCTTTTGTCAATAATCAAAGCAAAAACCAAATTAAAATAATAGGAAATCCTCCTTAAAGGATAATTTTATATTAGAGAAATAAAACTTATAAAAGATACTGATATATATAGAGATACTTTAATATTGTCAAAGTTGCGACGTTTGCGCTTATAATATGTTGATTTAATTTGGCTTATACGGGATCGACTGTCGTTTGACCGCCAAACCACGAAAGGATAGCCTGAGCTAGAGCGATCCTCATACAGGCAGATTCCAATATAGGGATACTAACTGCAACTTAGGCACCCTATCAAGCAAGGGAACCCAGCTTTCGAAATAAATTAGGATATCAATCAATCAATTAATTAGCCTATCGACGTCCACTGCTGGACATTGACCTCTCCCAAAGTGTGCCATACCACCCAATTCATAGGCAACTCTCGGAATCCAGTCTATCCCAGTCACCTTTTACAGTTAGGTTAGTTCATATTTTATTCAGTAAAATATGGTATCCTAATACTTCATTTTACATGTACCGTGCAATCAATTCCATCAAGAACTAAGCGGTTCAGTGCCTCTTTTCTTTACCGCACCATAAAGACCTGAAATTCTTTACCAGCTCACGTGTTTCCTTCCTCCTACAGTCCCGGGTTCTTTAAGCGGGGTGAGAAAAAGCATTTGATGAGGCCGTCAAATTGAGGCCACCATTTTGGCACTGTTGGTGTATGTAATGGGGACCCCCTTCCTAAGACTTTACCTTTAGCTTACCATCAGGCGAGGTGAAGTCATATTGACGTGACTGATATAAAAAATACCTATATAAACCCTAAATATACAAAATTATTTTTTATATTCCAGGCGCATTATGGAGCGTGGTTCTTCGGCCCCCTGGAGCCAGGTGCTGCAAGAAACTATCGGAGAAGGTGGCTTGAACGGGGAGGCTCTAAGGGACTACTTCAGGCCGCTTGAGGAATGGCTGAGGAGCGAGAACCTTAGGACTGGAGAGTATCTTGGTTGGAGTTATGATGGAGACTATTGTAAATTCAGGTACGAGTCATATGCATTTATGAAAATACTAGCAATGCCCCACGGTTTCACGTGCCAGGGGCTTTACTCTGAAAATCGAACATGAACGTTTCGGATCGAACGAAAACGGACCATTTGTCAAACAACGACAGCGAAAACGTCAAATGTATTTTGGGAGTAGGAGGTGTACTGATAACGATCGACAACCTCAATGTCAAACGATCGAAGACGGGTCCGAAATCCGAAACGAAACACTTTTGGGGGTAGCTAAATGTTCAAAACGTCAACGGATGCGAATATTTTCGTTTTTCGGAGTAAGGCCCCAGATCTCGCCCGGGTGAATAACCATTTGATGAGGCCGTCAAGCTGAGGGCTACCATTATTATCATTATTGGTGTTTGTAATGGTAACCCCCATTCCTGAGAATTTACCTTTAGCTTACTATCTGGTGAAGTGAAGTCATGTTGACATGACCGATATTCTTCAACCTAGCATTAATCCCAGTCGTATCCAAAGCTTTCACCTCGGAGTCTGGGGTCCGCTTTACCAGTCTTAACTGCGGATTTGGCTGGACCTCGATATTTTCCGTGAAGCGACTGCCATCTGACCTTCACAACCCAATGGTGACATTAGGCGATATCGAAGCATTGCAGCTAGACCGTTGTTTTTGGACTTTTTAAGGCTCCAACTAACCGTAACGACTGCCATAGATCATAGATGTTTGTAATTTAATGTTGACGTGACCGATATACCTATAAAAATAAAAATCACCCATCCTAAAATCGACCTGGCCAGTGTTGCTTAACCTTGCAATGTGCTAAACTACTCGGTTACCGCCACGTGTCAAAAATAAATCAAGAAATCTAATAAGTTTTTTTTTTAATTCTAGCATAGAGACAGCCGGTCTTCAAGTATACGGAGGTTTCTATAACGCTGCCCATCGCCACTTTGACGTCACCAGCTTCTGCACTATTCTACTGCTGTCAGTATTCTCCACAGTTTTCGCCTTGCGCTGGCGGTGAAATGAAGAATGAAATATTTTTAAGTTAATTTAGGATACTCGTTGTATGTTTTTTATTATGATAGGAGATGAATAAGGGCTGGTGCTGACTGGCGTCGGGGCGCGGCAAAGATTTTTTGTGTTACGAATAGAAAGTCGACCTTGTTTTTTTGTTTTTTTTATTTGCCTAATTTCTGTGTATATTTTTAATTTTATTTTTTACTTCTGATCAAATTTTTAGTTTCATATACTGAGTTATTTAGTATCATAATTTTAGCTATATTGCAATACTGCAAAAAGTGGACATCTATTCAAAATAAAATTTAGATCCACAATACAATATTCTTTATGTTAGTATTTAGAGGGTTATTCAAAGTGGCTCCCATAGGTCACAAGTCTATGGACGTTAACTTTTTTATGGTATTATTTTCTTCTAGTTATAGGAGCCACCAAAAGTTACTTAGAATGACCCTCGAATTCTGACATCGAATTTCTATTCATCCTAAAAATAAATATTTAGGTACCTTGTCCAGCCGCCAGTCACCGCCAGTCCTAAGTTTTTAAATGATCCGTGCAATAGAATATATTTTGTGAATTATCATTCTATACCTAAGAAATATAATTTTTTTATGATAAAAAATGTATAATAATAATTGTGAATAATATTTTTTATGTTTTTAACAACACTTGATTTTAATAAAACTGTCTCTCAGGGTTTTTTTAATATTATTAAATTACATATTAATAACCGCGCGTTAGGAACTTAGTGTATCGTGTAAATAGCATTAAACTAACAAAAGATTTATTGTGATAAATAAAAATAAAATAAAATAAAAATAAGTAAATTTTGGTATTTTATTCGTATATCTTGGTAACAAATCGTACTTCTTACTAATATTTGTCACTCTTTCAAGCAAAAAATGATTGAACGTATTTGAATGAAATTTCGTACAGGGATAGATAGACAGAATAACATATAGGCTACTTTTTAATCTTAGAATAGGTTTTCTTGGCAGCGGGAATGGTATCAGAATTCCACAAGATATTCCAATATCTCTATCCACCATTGATAAAATAAAAGCACAAAATAAAGATAGCAATCACACATTAAACCACTGCATGCGGGCTGTACACAAAAGGGAAAATTATAATTGAGTGGATATTAATGTATCAATTTGTCCACCCCACTTTATAACGCGTATTTATGTGGCTTCGAGACGTTATTGAACAATCACTCTATCGCTGAGCGCACATTATTGACAGGACAGCCCACACTCTACAGACACACGATTACTCCACAGAAACACATGAAAGTGCACACACTAACAACATCACTACCGTCTATAGCTTGTTTCGTCTCTAATGTGCGATAGCCCTATGATATAGTGCGCGGCATCTAACTTGGCCAGATTTTGGAGTAGTGTGGGCCCAACTACTCCAAAACCTTGCCAAGTTAGATGCTGTACACTATACCTGTTTCTAGGCGACGCATTTTGCCACAAACAAGTATAGTGTACAGCATCTAACTTGGCAAGGTTTTGGAGTAGTGGAGCCCACACTCCTCCAAAATCTGGCCACGTTAGATGCCGCGCACTATATATACGTCCCAGGAGTAAAACTCTACACAAAGCATTTTGGTGGTTCGTACGTATTTAAATAAATTAGCTGTATGTCGGTACATTGTGGATTTAAAAAAAAACTTGTATTATGTTAGTTCACTTAACATAACTCAAGTGCAACTCAACTCAACTCAAGGCAGCGCGTGTGTGACACCCTTAGTGTTGCACACGTCCATAGGCCACGGTGACCGCTTCCCATCAGGTGGGCCGTGTGCTTGTCTGCCACCTACGTAGTATAAAAAAAAGTTTTTTACAAGCTTTTATTTAGTTTCACCTGTTCCGTTGTCTGTAATCAAACCTTGCAAGCTATTTTTCGACCACTTCTGGTTATCCAATTGAGCTGAAGTTTGTCATACTTATGTAAGTCCCATGACAATGCAATATTGTATATAATAAAAGCTTGTTTTTAAAACGGTTTTTTTAAACAGCAGCTTGTTTAAACTCCGAACACATTTTTTTAAATTTCTGTCTGTTTGTTCACGATGGATGCAAGAAATATTGAACGGATTTTGATGCAGTTTTCTTACTAGAAAAAATGTTAGACTTAAAATCTGCCGTATATTTCATTACAATTGGTTAGCAGTGTATAACCACGGTTTTATGTTAGTCTGAACGCGCCCTATTATAAGGAAAGTAACAAGTTTTGATTAAACTCCTAAAACATTTTAGCTTATATAGTACAAAAGTGTTTCTTTAGGGCAGTTTTCTGATACAAAACAATCAATGTTCGCCGAAATAAGCCCCAGAGGCGTTTGAATAACCTTCTGAAATAATTCACTTTTAATTTATCATAACATCTGCTCTCCTAGTAATTGGATCTTGTTTTAATAACATCAAGATTGAATTAAGTAGGGTTCTCAGACAAAATGGTTAATTTTTAGGGCTCCTATCTTTTTTTTATACTACGTAGGTGGCAGACAAGCACACGGCCCACCTGATGGAAAGCGGTCACCGTGGCCTATATGGACGTGTGCAACACTAAAAGGCTGACACACGCTGCCTACCCTGAAGGGAAGGGGGGAGGACTAGACAGGGTGGGGAGGCTGGGTAGGAAGGGGTGGGGGGTCCCCTCCTGGGTACAGTGAGCTCTGGTTACCCTACTTACAGCGGTAACATAACATGATGGTTATTATGGCCGCGATCTACCGTAGGGCGAAGGTAGGTACTACCCTAGTCGGACAGCTTATTTCAGACTTACCTCCATTAATTTAAAGGCTAAAAACCGGACCCTTGACTAAAACTCAACTATCCGTTTGTATATCTGTTTTAACTACCAAGGCAGGAAACAAAGTAGATGGCTCAAGGCTCACAGGATGACTTAAGTAAGCTACACTTCGAGGAGTGTGCGCTGGGGTTGTACAACCAGATTCCACCGAGCCCTTTCCATCAACGAACGACCAGAAGTATGGCGATGCGCCATCATTATTATGGTGAATATGCCGCTCATATACACGAACCGTTTCAGCAATACGTTCATTAACCGTACTGTCAAGGGGTACTACCCTGCCAGAGTTTATATTTTATAACCTGGGAGTCTTCAGGTTGCTTCTAGGTAATCGTGCTCCACCGATGACTGCATCATCACTTACAATCAGGTGAGATAGTGGTCAAACCCAGGCCTATCAACTATGAAAAAACCACTAATCGCTTGCTCTAAAAATCACGAATACCCAATCTCTCACGATCTTTCTGTTGCATTTTTTTACAAGAAATTACGTAATTTTTCAACGTCTCGCATTTCCACAGGGAAATCAACATTGAGATGTACAACCTTTGCGTGGAAAGTGTTTTCAAACAAAATCCAAAATTACAAAAGTATATTTTTACAGCAATCTTTTGAAACTAGACACAACAATGTTTTATTTTCATATGCCGACTTACACTCGTGAATACAGGGCCTGAGGACCAATTCTCGAAAAAAATATGATTTAAATTCAATATTAGGCTAGTCTTAATATCATGTCGATCTCCCAAAATGTCAAAAAAGGTACAAGTATCATTTTGAGAAAGTGTGCTTTATGAGAAAGGTACGTTTTGCGCATGGGGTGCATTTTGCGAAAGGTACATTATGCGACTGAGCCCTTTTTTTAACCTAGAAAATCTTTATATCCAACTCATAGAGCCATTTGAAATAATACTTATAAAGATAGGTGCAGAGTTAATGAAAACATAAAAAGCATATTGATTGATTAAATAAATAATGTGGGAAATTATCCATAATTTTGTTGTAATTAGGGGTATTTAAAACGAAGGTCTATTATTTTTAATTCCGGTGAGTTAATGACAATTAACAAAAAATCCTGTTTATAAAATATGTCATTGTATTTAAACAGTAAGTAGGTACTTCATTTTATCGAACTAGAGAAATACAAAATTACCACACATTTACCACAAATAATAACATTATCTACTGGGAATTCAACACACAATACCCAACTTCGTAGCGGTGTTTACAAAACCACTTACGAGCACTCCGCCGCTACACAAAATGTCCAAAAGTTTAAATAAATTTCATTACTTATACTGTGGCAAATAAATGTACTATAGCTATTAAATGAAGTTTATACGAAGCACTACGAAGTGAGTTAAAATATCAATAAAGACTCGTAAAGGCATGAACAGTAAATAGAGTGCATCCCATTCTAACTAACATCCCCCACGTATAGTATTGGGGTGTAGCAAGGGTGTAGCGACCGACAAATTGACGCCACTATGTCGTAGTCGTCGCAACTCTTCTAAGATTATGGGCGCCTAGTACTTTTGGAGTGAAACGCATTCATGCTACTTTCAGAATTTTCAATTTGCTGGCACAATTTACTTCTCTAACTTTCTGCAAGCTTGGTACTTTTTATTCTTTTTGAATAATTCTAGGTTAATTATAGATTTGAGTTAGAGATAGTTTGGAAATATAATTTATAACGTGGTCAGGGTGGGCGGTTACAGGTCACGCCGACGGATTGATTGGCGAGGTTAAGCTATTTAGTCGCGGTCAATTCTATAAATAGATGACCGATTATATAATAATACTCATTATATAATATTTTGGTGATTACGTTCTGTATGAAGTACTTTCAATATTTTTAATTAGCTGCGCCTCCGTCTGCGTGAAATATTGATTACATTCTCGTTCCACAGGACCCTATTTCATATTATGTATTAGGTACTCATTTTCATCTTTAATGCGATTACATAACAACAATCATAATAATCCTTTTAATTTGCTCCACAATGAGATGGAACAGCTTATTACGTGCAAAGGAAATTGAAATTATATTCAAAATAATATTGAAAACCATTCACAGTATTCATAAACGCGCACCCCTTTTCATCTTAAGATTGAAATCTATAACCACATTTGCTACTTTCAAAGAAAATGTAATCAGTAACAAGAAACTCCGACAAACTCCGAAAAGTTGATATTTCTCCTTTAAAAATAAGGAAGTGGTTGAATGTTATCTAGAACACAGTGTAATGACTTTGCAACAAATAAAATTCGCATCTCTAGCGTACAATCTAACGTTGATAACGATATTAGTGACTCTGTAAACACTTTGAGAGGAGGACAACCCTATGCCGTTGATTTTACTATTGTTATGCAAACTCCCACAGTTTTATAAGCGCCTGGTACAATTCTGTGGGAAACAAAAGGGTGAATTGGGGAATAACTAACTGTGATAACATTAAAATAATTATTTTATTTGTCCTGCTCTAATAATATGTAAGCTAACTGTTAAATTAAATTGTATGAAATTTTATTCCCGTGCCCGCTTACCATAGGAACTTATTCCAGGGATAAAAGTAGTGTATTATTTAATATTATGCCTGTACTAAATTTCAGCCAGATCCGTTCAGACATTAGAGCCTGATTGAGTAGCAAACATCCAAACACTTTACCTCAAACGCGAGCCTATTACCAATAAATAAAAACATATAGTTAGTAGGAGTAGGATATATTTACCTAAGTTTTTAATCTTAAGGAGTCAAAACAGACTAGGTTTTCCAAAAAAACCTAGAAAACCTAGTCTGTTTTAACTTGAAAACTCGAGACGGCGTGCGGTTTAGTCGGTTTTATTCCGCCATAACTACCCCACTGGCGACGAGGGTTGTATACGTGGGGATTTCCGCATAAAAAAAGTGTCAAAACAGACCGTTATTCTGAGCAGTACCCTAGTTGCATAATTATTTAAAGTAATAAGTGCTACCACTATGAAAATTAAAATTAATAATTCATTAGTTTCCCTCCAAACTATGAATACCAAATAAGACCTTAACAACATTAAAATAATCGGAAATTTGAAATAAGAATTCCGTCCCCCCATTCTGGCAACACAAGAGCTCGCCTGAATTCAATCTTGCGAAATATTGGTAGATTTCGTAAACAAGTGGGGTCTGTTGCCGACAACCTGACGCCATTTTTGTTTTTATAGCCATCTGGGGGACAAAACATTGAATGTTTTTGGCGGGTAATGAAAGGAATGGGTAAATTTTAACATTATTTTTGACGACTCAATCGTGTTAAAAGTTTAAATTAAGTTTGTTAAAATAATATTATAGCTATAAATCGTTTAACAATGAGTACGAATTATTCAAATTACTTTTTATATGCGACTTAAGTGGCAGACAAGCACGTGGCCCACTAGATGGTAAACGATCATCTTGGCTTATGGACGTGAGCACTATTCGTTAATTTTTCTTTTTCAACTGTTAAGGTGACAAATAAGGACACGGATGTCAGAATGGATCACCTCTGCCCACGAATGCTTTACAAAAAAAAAACAAAAAAGTCAGGTTGCTCTCAAGGCTTTTTGTCCGAAGTTTTCTCGACGTGGCTTATCTTGACTTTTATGAGAGCGACTGCCGTCTAACCTTCGGATCCTGAGAGGAAAGCCTGCACCAGCACTTCGTTCTTAAATCAGTAGTCAGTTTTTTTCTTATAAGTTGATATCTGCTGACATTACTAACATAACTCGGAATATTAGGTTTATGAAAAGAGCGAATAAAGGAAACCAAACACCTTCCAAGTTTTATTGCCCTGGTACTTGAACAGATTTGCGATAGGAAATTGAATGTGTATGTAAACAGGAGATTGGTTTTTTTACCATCTTCAGAGAGGAACCTGCTTTCAATATAAGTATGTAAAAAAGTGATTGGGATTTCCTAATACTTTGGCAAAATAAAAAATTGTGTAGATGTAAAAGAGACAGTGAAAAATGTGAATTGTTTCCCGCGGGAATATCATTCTATTTATATTTAGATCTTTAATTACGAAACTATTTACATCTTTTATTATTAACAAGCGTTGTTTTTCAAATTAATATCAAGTAATACTATTTTCATGATTAGAGGATTTCATGGAAGAAGCCTTGGATTTGGACTGTCTTAAGAATAAAAGCTACGTATCATTAGGAAATTAAATTATTTACAGCTACCTACATATCTGACTAACAGAAAACCGAGATATTGGGTTCTTAGGTCTATTCGAATTTATACCTATATACAAGCGCACTAACTTCATTGATAAATCGTATAGCTAAATAGAGCACTCACATACAAACTCAGAGCGTAGACGAAGCTCAGAGCAACACAAGCTACAAGCTTGCAAATCTTTGAAAATGAAGTCATAATTAAAAAAAAAATACTGCACTGTATTATTTTTCAAAGTATAATTATAGCTAGTACCTATCACTTGCGATATACTTATAAGGATTTTAAAGGCGCGTTATTAAGCGAACTTGTGTTACATGAAAACAAAATTCACCCAAAATATTTGTATCACAAGGATCCTATTTTCATCCCAAAATTTGTTCAATGTTCCACAAAATGAACCGAAAAAACATCAAAAGGCATGTTCAAAGTGCCGCCCTTATCGATATTTTTATCTTAACAGTTCCCATCTGTCCTGCCTGTCCAATCCCATCCCAGTCGGATCCTAACTGTATTGCGCATCACATGTGCGTAGCGCTCCGTGACTTGTCTGCTGCCTTGGTACTTATTGTGAACTAGTGTGTGTGGACTAACTTGTTTTATGTGGTTTTGTCCGGATTTCTGTGAGTATTTTTTGTATATAGATCCTAGAAATTTGGAATCTTTTGAGAACGTCTTTTTAGTCTTTGTTTTTTTTATGGTTTTTTTGTGTTCGTCTTATTGTTTAAAAAAACTGTAGAGGTGTTTATCCATTAATCACTTCGACCAAATATAGAGATATTTTTTAGTCAATTTAAAACTTATCAATAAGTATTACTTAGCTATTCAACCTTTGACCCTAACACTTATTAGCAGGATACCGTAGAGATTGCTATAAAAAATATTCTTTTGGTTACAAAATACCTTCTTTGACATTTGGCAGATCAAAAAAGGTATTCTTTTAGTTACAAAAATTTCCTTTTCTGACATTATTTGACAGATTGACATGAGATCAAGAATAGAATGAGACTGAATTTTCTGATGAGGTCTTACGAGTATTGGACCACAGGTCGAGCCATATTTCTTACAGCCCTAATCACATTTTCCTATATCTATTATCTCTATATAGGTTAGGTTAGGTTAAAGTAAACGGTTTTCGTACGTTGAGTGTGACGGGGGCTTTACCTTCGTCAAAATCTGACGATAGGGTTGATATGAAAATAATTAAACTTTTACTTAGATACATTTGCAAACATTTCTGGTAATGAAATTGTATAATACAACGGCATTATTTAGGTTTGCTAAAGTTAATTGTAATGTTTTTACGTTAATACCTGCCTGATCCTTTGTGAATGTAGGGATGAGTATAAGTCATCGTCACGATCATGATGAGGAGGGATGAGTCCAGAGAACTTGCCTTTAGCTTACCATCAGGCGAGGTGAAGTCATGTTGACGTGACTGACATAAAAAAAGTAGGTAATTCTATTCTATTCTGTTATCACCACCATCATCAGCACCGTCGTGATCATGAGCTTAACTTTGTTCCTGGTGGAATTCGAGTCCTTAACCTTGGATTTCAGGGTCCGTGTAAGACTTCTCACCCTTCTGGTTTGGTTTAATGATCACATCCTGCACCACAAATCTGAATCGACAAGGTACTTGGCTACCGCATTCTTTCTCGCTCTAGAAAATGACTTATATGTATGATAGAAAAGAATAGAAGCACAGGAAAGTGTTATTAAGTGCTGTTACGAGTATATTTCGTTCAACCCTTAAAAATTATAAATATCCCTCTGTCTCTTTTCCTCTGTAATTCAAATTATGTTTTTAGATATCTATTGTTAAGAAATGAAGTAATACAAAGGAAATTGAATACACAAAGGACAGCTCAAATCATAGCTGACATCTCCTAGGGCGGAATTTTAAACAAGAAAGAACAATTGTTCAAAATCGAATATTTGAAATTTATAAAAATATTTGATTGCCTGATGTTAGCCAACAAACCAGAGGTTCAATTTCTTGTAATAAAAATATGTTCAATGAGTCTAATTTCAATCGCATATCGATATTCCAAATGTCAATTAAAGTTTTGGTACCTAATTGAAACTGTTAGAACATATCGAGTAATGAACACTCTATATTATAATCATCCTTTTTTCCCATGGTGCGGTGGTCCCTTTTTGCCCCCGGAACAGTCGAGCATCGCACCGCTGCACTGGGTTGGCCGCCAGGATGATAGGGGTAGAAAGCATTTGATGAGGCCGTCAAGTTGGAGGCCACCATTATAGCACTGTTGGCGTATATAATGTGGACCCCCTCACTAAGACTTTAACTTACCATCAGGCGAGGTGAAGTCATATTGATGTGACCGATATAAAAAAAAGTTAATTAAACTACTATTAAACTTACTTCAAACGCTAAACAAGTGTCGTAAAACAAAGACATAAACATGACTCAGTCATTATATTAAAGAAAGTAAATGACTTTATCCATCCTCCTTGCTCGTTGTCCATCATGTGGCCGGCCGAGTGTATGCTATAGTCATTAAACCAATTTAATCTTTTGAACGTTCACGACCTATATACTGCTGAAGCTGCTTTGTGTATTAAATTGATGTTTACAGTTTGTTGTATAATCCGCTGAGAGATTTTTTTTGTACTAGTAAAACCCATTTCAATTAACTTTAGTATTTATTCAATCGATTAACCTATAGCAGTCCACCGCTAGACATAGGCATCTCCCAATGTAGGTACGTCATAGCACCTGCCTTTCACATTCAATCTATTCCAGTTAGGTATCATCAGCAAACATTACCAATTTTGATAATGTTTGCTGCATTTGTTCCACCTGCCAACAATCCTTCGTATCGACACAGTATTACATAAGGCACAAACATAACTATTCCTTGACAGTTGGATAAAAATTTTGTGTACATTATTGACTGTATACAGAACTTTGCTAACAGCCTTGAGGCCTAAGCTTTTGGTCACAATTGGTTACATAGATCCGGAGATAATATGGCCTAAAACGATAACCTGGCTCCACGGGCATCCACTAGCAGTACATAACATTGTTTATTTAAACACTGATGACATAACATCGCAAGTACCTATGAAAGTATAATACCCTATGTAGGTCCACACCACACGAACTGCGCAACTTATGCACCTATCTAAATAGTTCACTTCCTTCGTGATACCGCAGATAGAATAATAATATTCTGTAATGATACGACTACGAACAATTAGTTAACAGTTCATAATTGAGCTAAATTTATTTCTCGATATTTGAGTGGCAGTGAATGTTGTACAGAACTCAAGCCCTCAAGTCATTATTTTAAAGACTCGACTATTGAGTTTAAAGGCTCGAAGACAAGAGTCCGAGTCACTTAACGGACGACTTAATCGTAAAAACCGACTTCAACGGACCAAATTGAAATGATAGGCACCACACAAAAAAAAAAATCATCAAAATCGGTTCACCCAGTCGAAACTACTGAGGTAACAAACATTAAAATAAAATATTCAGTCGAATTGAGAACCTCCTCCTTTTTTGAAGTTAGTTAAAAAGGAATCGAGTCCTAAAAAGAACTCAAGTCTTCAAGAAAAACTCTAATAAGACTTGAAGCTCGTTATTCGAAAAGACGCGAATTGGTGATAAGTCTAAATATTAGTGTTTCCGTAACTCATTTCTCAGTTGAGTCCAGAGTTGGCGCTTTGAAGCCCGAGATTCGCTTTTTTTTTATTGGTATGTCCACTTTTTTATGAGCGACTGCCATCTGAATGCCTAACCCTGCGAAGAAAGTATGCGCCAAAATATCATCCGTGAATCAGTAGGTGCACCCAGCTTGCATTTGAGGTTGATTTGGTCCCAAGGGATCTTATACCATGTAGGAAGGACTAATTAGAAGAAATAACGATATGTAGATATACAGACCCTACAGAACACCGCGGCCATAATAACCATCGTGTTGTGGTCCCGCCGGTAAATAGTGTAGCCAGAGCTCACTGTACCCTTCCTCCTCCCTTCCCTTCCTAGCCTTCCCACCCCTTCCAAGCCCTCCCCCCTTCCCTTCAGGGTAGGCAGCGCGTGTGTGACACCCTTAGTACACGTTCATAGGTCACGTTGCACACGTGACCGTGGGCCGTGTGCTTGTCTGCCACCTAAGTAGTATAAAAAAAAATACACCATGTGCACATACCTCCTTTCCTTTCCTTTCCACAAATTTAGCGGCGTACGGGCTTTTGATAAAGGACGGGGTTAAAGTTCACAACTAATTGACGCAGAATCACCCTCCGGGACTCGCCATAGGGGCATCCAGATATGAATGATTGTGGTACACTCTGAACGAAACGAAATTAATTTACCAGCAGTTAAGTGGCTTTATGTGTGTGAATGTCGGTTATCAGGAGCTTTTTTTCATTACCTATGTTATAATGTTTTAATCAATGAGCAAGCAAATTTAGCGCTGCATATTTGAATCTTTGAGTTAGACCTACGTAGAATATACATCGTACATTATATAAATATCGATTGGTTGTGGAGGTCAGATGGCAGTCGTTTCACGGAAAATATCGAAGTTCAGCCGCCTCACAGTTAGACTGGAAAGCCGACCCCAACTGAGTTGGGAAAAGGTTCAGAGAATGATGATGATGACATTATATAAATATTGAAGTTGAGTACTTGTAAAGTTTCTGTGCTGGTGTACAGTCAGCGTCAACGGTCTTTTTTTCTTTTTTTTTTATACCAATTAGGTGGCAGACAAGCACACGGCCCACCTGATGGGAAGCGGTCACCGTGGCCTAGGGACGCGTGCAACACCAGGGGCATCACACTCGCGCTGCCGACCCCTACTATGGAGTTCTTCAAGAAGGGCATTAGAAAGTTTTTGCAGGGTCGGCAGCGCGAGTGTGACGCCCCCCTGGTGTTGCACGCGTCCATGGTGACCGCTTTCCAACAGGTGGGCCGTGCGCTTGTCTGCCAGATTATGTCAAATTATGAACAGTAGTTTTGACTAAATTAACTTATGGTTTAATTACTTACTTTAGTTGGCTCTATTAAAATTCCTTTGATCTTCGATTACAACATAACGAACCATTTGTATTCGAATCAACGCTTACCCTTATAGATAAGCGTCCCATTATACCATAACGAACGGAAATCATGTCATAAAACAATACAAAATTATACATAGACAATCAATCAATTGCCAACAATAATATCTGTAATATTTTGTCAGTGAACACTTAGCGTAAATGCCTGGTGTCCCCTCGGTCCAAACAATGTTCTTCCGCTAGTCAAACAGTGTCTATAAAAATAAATGGAACCCCTTTACTCGCAGTTAGGGTTGCCAACCATACTGTTAAAAACAGTATTATACTGTTTTTCAACACATTATAATGTTTACTGTTGAACAAAAAAACAGTATCCAAAATACTGTTTTCAGCATCAAAATGCAAACAATTAAGTACATACATACACTATAAATGTCTGACTTAACGCCCAAAAGTTTTATGTAATTTGACTGCAGTTAGTCAGCACTAACTGCAGTCAAATTTGGCGATCAAATTTGCAGTCAAATTGGGGCGATTGACTGCGGTTAGTACAGCTACTAACCGCAGTCAAATGAGATAAAACCTATTACTTGTCTGATCCCGCCACTTCAGCATTTACTGAAAGGCGTTTTCAGTTATGAATGCGGACGATAGAAACAGAACTAAAATCAATTTGATAAAAAATAAGCTCCTCGTTTATTTTAATTATTATTGTGGTGAGGCATATGAGGTTTCCAAAAATGACTCTAAATTAAAAAAAAAACATTAGATAAATAAATAAATAAAAAAAAATACTGTTCAAAATTCTTCTCAGACCTAAATATACTTTTTTTCTGAAAAAAAAAATTGGCAACCCTACTCGCAGTTATTGCTGTTGAAAAGGTACGGGTTTTTTTTGGATTCAATGATGCGTAACACTCATGTTATGTGACAAGGAATCAAGCGATTGTCGTAATATTAAAGTCTCTAACTGAAAGAAAAGAAACAAATAAAAAAACGATTATTTGATACATATAATACACATTGAACAATTTTATTATTCTAGTAAGTAGGTACACGTTTTATATTATGTGTAACAAATGAAACCGTAGATGGCCCAGGGTCAGCTGGGGTGCGAGGAATATGCCTATTAGGTAACATTACACCCCGGTAATTAAGACCCAAAACGGTGTGCAGTTTTAGTCGGTTCGATCCCAATATAACCACCCCCGGTGGCCGACTGGGGTGGTATCCATGGGATTTCCGCACGATAAAAAAGGACGGACGGACTTAATTACTGCGGTGTAGTAATTAGACAACAATGCACTATTAAAGCATAATACTTACTACATTGTTAAATGGGACCTAGTCTGTGAGAGCAATGTATGATTTGGTTTAAAAAAATAAATAAACGGTTAGAGTATTTTTCATGAATAAATAAATTTGTCCCAGCGCGGTCTCGCAACACAGTAAAATTTCGTCTTCATAACTGTTTGAGAGTATACCCTCCACCCCCGAGAAGAAAACCTTATCCATCAATCAGTGACTCACACACAGGTGAAGTTCCAAATGTGTTTACCTCACCTGATGGTAAGCTAAAGGCAAAGTCTCAGGACCGGGGGTCACCACTACATACACCGATAGTGCTGCAGTGGCGGCCCTCAGCTTGACGGCCTCATCAATTGCTTTTTCACGCCCCGCTTAAATAACCCCGGACCGTAGGAGGAAAGAAACACATGCGCTGGTAAAGAGTTCCAAGTCTTTATTGTCTGTATGATCTACCAACTTCGTCAGGATAGCCTGCAGAACGTAGTTACTACGTTAATCAGCCCGTATACCGGCAGGTTTTCTTGAACCCCGAAGGTGGTTGATGGGGCCCCCAGAGAGATAGTACGATAGCAATTTTTAATTGTTCTCGGAATGAGTTCATAAAAGTGACATTGCATGTACTAATTATGTTATAGTATTTAGTCATTCTCTGAACCTTTTCCCAACTCAGTTGGGGTCGGCTTTCCAGTCTAACTGTGATGCGGCTGAACTTCGATATTTTACGTAGAGCGACTGCCATCTGACCTCCACAACCAATGGCGATATCGAAGTTCCAAGTTATAGTATTTAGTATTACATTATAATAGGTACCACGCTATTGTTTTAGGGTAATCCTGTAAAAATAGTGATGTAGCTATTAGAAAGATATATGATATCTCAGTAATGTAGGACAGAGTGGAATGCTCATATTACCGATGTTTTCGTACTTTACGCAAACAATTGGGGCCTGAGGCCGACGACTGTTAAAGCTATATTTGTTTTCACGGCCATTCACAAATAAAATATTGAATGTTTCATGACGGTTAGAGAAATAAAGGGATAACTTAGAATAATATTGTTTGGTATTATTGTAGTGAGTAGATTCGCAAGAGTATTTTAACAGCTCATCTGTGAGGTCAGTGATGGAATAATGGAGGATTATAGGGTTGGCAATGTATATAATATAATTTTTATACTACTTATATGGCAGATAAGCACACGTGCCATTTGATCACAATGGCTTATTGGACGTGTCAGGAATATCAGGATCTCTTATTGAAATTGTGAAATCTATAGCCATTCGTCTGGATGTTTTTATGAAGGTATAATGTAACTACGTATTAAAAAAATATCTGTAAGTACCTACAAATCGGTGCAAAAACTCAAACATGCACCGATTTATATTAGTCGATATTTTGTCTGTCAAAATGAGCAAAACATTTTTTTGTATACACAAATATATTTTATCGGCAGTCTTACCTAAATATATTTTATCCGCAGTCTAGAACCTATATAACAGTTTATCCTTACTGTAAGTCTAGATGGCGCTGTGTAATATCTATGATCTAGACACGGCAGCAGGCAAAATAAAATTTTCTGACGGTTATTTGTCTCTTGTAAAGTTTCAATTAGCTCAAGAGAGGGAATTCGTATAAAATAGAATACCAAAATTCAATTAATTTGATAAAGATTTTCCTCATTCTAATTTCACTTGAAATCTCTTCCTTTCAAAAATTAATTAATTACTCTGAAATAACTAAACTAAAGAACTCTGAATAAATGAGATCAAAATTTGATGGTGGGATCCTTGGTGGGATAGTGAATAAGCCCTTAATCTCGCTACTATTATAACTTTTGCAGTAGCGCAGTATTTTCCTCCCCTCCTAGCCCTAGGATGAGCTCTGGCTATCCTACTTACCGGCGGGAACACAACACGATGGTTATTATGGCCGCGGTCTTCTGTAGAGTGGATGAACTACCCCAGTCGGACTGCTCAGCTTGGACGGGAGATACCGTCCTTTAAGTAATTTCCGTAAATTTACGTAGAACAAAAAAAACGAAAATACTTTGCTCAAATGGACAGCCCTTACAGAAATATAAATATTGACGAGTATTCAGTGTTGCCAACCGGAAATATTTGCAAAACGGTTCAGCCAATGCCTCAAGCGTCTACTCAAAGAAAGGATCTTGAAACTTAACACACTCAACGCGTTGTCCATCTCTATCAATTTAACAAATCAAGTTAAGAGTTGGCTTTCATTCACAATTCAGAAAGAGGTCGATGCCACTATTGATAAAGCAATAGTGACGCGCCAATCGACACATCCTGCCCAATTGCGCAGACGCATGCGAAACGACGAGACTGCGTGCGTGCACTCACACATATAAAGTCACGCGTATGTGTAGTGTGACCATAAATCCCGTTTTGAATGGGACTGTCCATTTCATCGGTTCTTCTAGATCTTGCAGTAGAGAAGACAAGTGCAAGAAAGTGGGCCCTAAGCCTCGGATGCAATCGGAATACAGCACTGAGATAATGAAAAGCAGAAAGTAATTGATGAACAATTTGTAAAAGTCTAAAAATCCAGTTATAGGTCTTTGTCCAGAATCTAAATATTATAAAACAGAATTGCGAGGAGCTTCATTCTTTTTCTTTATAGTCGATAGGCTCGCGTTTGACCACAATCTCACCTGATGGAAAGTGATATGTTAGACGATGAAGCCTGCTTGCCTAGAAGCAACCTATTCATTGTTGACTTAAAGACGCCCAGGTTATAGCTTTCCGAAAACACAGGCTCAGGCAGGACATTCCACTCCATAGCTGTACGCATAATGAACATATTATTGCCGAAGCGATTTGTACATTATATATAAGCGGAATGTCCACCACCATATAACGATGGCGCATCACCGTACGTCCTTACGTCTTACTTAAATCTACACTGACTGTGTTAGCATCATCAAGATTTCGGGGCTCAAAGCTAACCGCACGAGTGTTGGCGGGTTAGTCGTACCCGCAAAAGCCAAGATGAGCCAAATCAAAAGTAAAAGTAGGAGAATGAACCCAAGCTCTCTAATAGGAAATTTAGATTCAACCGGAATTAGCGCAGAGATGATGATAAAATTCATCACTTTTATCCTGTTTTGAGTCTATATAAATGGTCACATTACGCATGGAGCACGTGGTTGGATATCTACGAATGTGAAACAAACGCACACATGGACAAAGGTTCACTTGTGTAGAATTCAGTTCATGTTTTATCAATTAGCATCAAACTGAGAGCTGAATGTGTTTCAAGTTCAGTAATTTCATAGTTTTTACACATAACATTACGTAGTAATTATTTCGTAACGACTATTTTTTGCGTCGACTTCGATGCCTCAAAGTCAGGCGAAGGCATTCATAAATTAATTCCTTAAGAAGTTAATTCCTAAGAAGGTAGTTCACGACAGTATTCCCGTCCGAACTGAGCAGTCCAACAAGCCGCACCATCAAAACCTGGAATTCTTTACCAGCTCACGTGTTTCCTTCCTCATACAGTCCCGGGTCCTTTAAGCGGGGCGTGAAAAAGCATTTGATGAGGCCGTCAAGCTGAGAGCCACCATTTTGGCACTATCGGTGTTTGCAATGGTGACTCCCATTCTAGAGACTTTGCCTCAGCTTACCATCAGGCGAGGTGAAGTCATGATGACGTGACCAACATAAAAAAAAAAACTGGGGTAGTACCTCCGCCCTACAGAACAGCGCGGCCATAATAACCATCGTGGTATGTTCCCGGCGGTAATTAGAGTAGCCAGAGCTCGCAACAAACCCTTCCACCCCTCCAACTTCCCCCCTCCAAACTCCACCATTATCCATGATTTGCGGCGTTGTAACACCCCTGATATTGCACACGTCCATAGGCCACCGTGACCGCTTCCCATCAGGTGAGCCGTGTGCTTGTCTGCCACCTAAGTAGTATAAAAAACAGGATTTAAACTGTTATTAAATCACACTTTTAATCCTGAGCAACTTTCCAACAACTTTTTTTTAAATCGATGACGTATTGACAATACGTTCATCGTGCGTACTGCTAAAGAGTGGAATGCCCTGCCTGAGTCTGTATTTCCGGAAAGCTACAACCTGGGAGTCTTCAAGTCTAGAGTGAATAGGTTTCTTCTAGGCAAGCGTGCTCCACCGTCGACCACATCATCGCTTACCAACAGGTGAGATCGTGGTCAAACGCGGGCCTATTACCAATAAAAAAAAATTGACGACTAAATCCTTGACATTCTTCCTCGTTATCCTATCGCATGTAACACAAGGCAACTATTACGAAACTGTATCACACAGTCATTGCGACAATTAGCCTAGCTCCCTCCGTCCTGCCGAGTTAGTTGACCCCATACGCTATACAAATTGTGTGCAGCGTTAATGGGGAAAAATGTGAACACCAATGAGAAGCGAATGCTGATTAATGGATTGATATCAGAGGCTAAACGCTCGTTTAAATTTAAACTGCGGGTTAAGTAATGCCAGTTAAAGCTTCGAATTTCGAATATCATGATGAGTGTTCTCTCCTCCTCTAATTAATCCATTCCTCTAACTTCCTTATCATTCTTGTTACTCCTAACGATTTATAAGTTGCATTCAAAGTTTTGCACTTTTGAGTTTCAACCCCCATAAAATTGGGAGAGTCGGGTGGTACAGCGTATACACTATACTTTTTTTATGTCTGGCACGTCAGTATGACTTCACCCCACTTGATGGTAAGTTAAAGGCAAAGTCTCACCACCCGATTCTCGGACTTCTGCATCCAGTCTATCCCATAGCGTGTACGCTATACCACCCGATTCTCCTACTTGCCCATCCAGTTTATCCAAGTTGTCTTTTTCAGGTCGTCAGTCCATCTGGCCAGTGGGCGTCCTGCCTACCATATTTGCTGAATCACGATCTCCACTCTAGGACTCATTTGTTTCACTCAAATTTCATGGTATACCTCCATAAACACCAATAAATAAATTTCTCATTAATTGTTCACAGGAGCGAACATTCCTGCAAATATGAGGGATCAACATTAGAATAAGATGGCTCGTGGTCAGCTGTAGGTACAATGGTGGTGAACGTGATTAGCACCATAAGGACAGAAGCATGGCGAGTGGTGGCTCTGTGTGTGGTCGCGATGGTGGTCGTGGAGGTCAGCGCCCTGAACGGACCAAATGTTTGCATGGTGAAACAGAAGTAAGTGACATTTTTAAACATATTTTGTCAAACAAATGATTTTTTTTTTTAACGGAAAGAAAAATCCCATCCTGGATGATCACTTTTTCCGATCAAAAAATCATTAGGAATGCATACAATTGCTTTAAAATTTCATTGAAATATTTTATCAACATCAAGAACAGGATTTGAACCTGTGCTTAATCCCTTTCTTGAAGGAAGGAATTAATCGCAGGTTCAAATCCTTACACCAACCGACTGGCATAAAAATACTGTCCTGATTCACAATTCAAAAAATTTTCTGAACTACATTTTCTGATTATACCAATTATTATAAAATAGAATTACAACTCCAATTCCATAATAAGAAAATTATTGCAATGAAAAATAACCAACAACGAAATCACGTGGCCGTACTCCTTGATTCAAAATAAGTGGTCTAATTATCTCTGGACCGCGCGGCGCTACTGAGTCACCTAGCCACTTAGAGAACCTTCAGATCCAAAGATGGATGGATGACCTTAAGACTGAATAATTTTAAGTAATTACGAACTGAATTACAGCTGATTGATTCAGTCTGTAATTAATTAAAGGATTTAATCATAAATAAAATAGATTTAATGTATTTATAATGCATGTTGGCAATGCAAGTGAGATTATGAGATAAAAACTAGACAATGGTGCTTCTGATTTTGAAATTGTAATATTAGTGTTTTTTATTTTTATTATAAGCAAAACAAAGAGTGTTGCAATCAAATATATTGACCGACACGAAGATCAAATCAAAAAGAAATTAACTTCAAAAAATCATTGACTAGAACTCAGATACAAGGTAAATAGGAATCGAAAACGCATTTGAATATGCATGCGTACGGACACGTATTCTGGCGCATTACCTACATAGTACAATACAAAGGAGACTAGTCTTTACTACTAAATGAATGCGAAAGTTTGAATGGGCCACAGAACATTAAAAATGCGAAAGTTTGAATGGGTCACAAAATATTAATCTTTGTTCTGCGGAATGGATCCATCTACCCGTCTAGTAGACGGATAGATGGATCGATGGATAGACAAGTAGACGGATAGACCGATAGACGAATAGCCAGATGTCTTTTACCTACTCAAAGCAAAACGGCTTAACAGATCTGTATGGAAACTGACACAGGGATACTATAATTATGTGATTATAATTATGGTCTTCTTCAACAGATACAATATAACGAAAAGGGTTAAATACCGAGCTCCGATGTCAGTCAGGACTTACGAGTGGTGCTTCTCCATGCCACCCAGGTGCTCCAAGTGGAATACTGAAATGAGAGACCTGACCAGGCTTGAGGTAAGGATTTACAACTTTTATTATACCTAAATTCACTGCTGCATTCCCCCCCCCCCTCTCCCCTTCCTCTCTCATCCCAAATCCGAGCATGTGCATCCCGTCAGCTGGGGTGCGAGGAATATACCCATTGGGTAACCTTACACCTCGGTAACTAAGGCCCGAGACGGCGTGCGGTTTTAGTCGGTTCGATCCCGACATAACCACCCTCGATGGTCGACGGGGGTGGATCCGTGGGGATTTCCGCAAGATAAAAAAAAGGTATACAAACTGGCAGGTAAGTTTGCCATAGGCCTAAGATCTAAGTGACCCTCATACACGCCAAGAAAATGGGAACAGTTTTCAGTAAGTTCTTTTTGGATACCCAGTCGATCTAATTTTATGTTAAGAACATTCCGATTCCGAGAAAACGCGTGACACGATTGATAAACACGCTCTTGCGTGAACCTTTTGATTTAATGAGGAAAATGTCAACTGTTGATGTCAACAGCTTATTAGCTACAACAATCCTTGAGAAAAACTAGATCGATTGTAATAGTCCAACCTTAATTATAACGTAATATAAAAACCCTCATTCACAACACTATATTCAAATTAATCACAATTTTCCAAATACGTCAATACGAGCGACTAAAATGTCTTTTTGACTTTTTAGTCGCGCAAATTGACGTTAGACCAAAATGACTCGTTTCATTGGTCGCAGAGACTAGAGACACACGTTTCACTTAACAATCAATTACTTGCAAGGGGCTCCACTACAACCCCATCTGAAAGTCAGCACTCCTGCTGCCACTCGGGCTCTAAAGTGCATGCGTTCATGGCAACTGCGTTTGGCGCTTGGATAAGGATGAGTTAAGGTTAAGCAGTAGGTAGCAGTAGGTTATTGATCGATAATAAAAATAGCAGAAAAGTTGACTCGTGAATTGAGGCCTTAAGCAGCTTAAGGCCTCAATTCGTAAGAATGCAGCATTCTTACGAATTGTATACGGATAGACGGCCTCTGTGGTGTAGCGGTCGTGCATGCTACTGCTACGACAGGGGGCGCGGGTTCGATTCCCACTCAGTGCAAATATTTGGCTGCATGAATAGGTATGTCTATTGGCATTGATCTGGTATATATGTATGTATTTACAAAAAAGTATATAAGTATCTTTATCCGCTAGTTAAACTATGCTTACTTTGGGTCTAGAAAGCGCTATAATAAGAGTCGTAAATTTTTTTAAAAAAAATAAGTATTCAAATCCAGTTCCTTTCTCCTATTACTTCAAGTTCATTTTTGTTTATTTATTTTTGTTAGGGAGTATCAAATTAGTTGACGACAGAATTTTGTCGTTATGTCTTATAATAGCTAAAGTATTAATTGCCTTCTTAAATGATTTCAGACTGAAGAAAGAACTGCAGAGGTTGCAGTTTGCTGTCCAGGTTACAAGATGCGAGATGTTTCCTGCGTGCCCATCTGTCCCAATGGGAAAACAGGTCCCAAGTGCTCAGAAGGTAGTGGTTTGAGTACTTTCACAGAATATGTGGTACCCTGCGATATCATTGAACTATGAAACCAGACACATAAACTGTAACTTTTGGCTAAGTTACAATTTAGTGATTATAAATATATATCTAAAATAAACCTGGATTTGAAAGTGAGCAGGTTTTACCACCTTATAAAGCCGTAAAAATTGGAAAGAATGTATTTTATTATGTAAAGAAGTTGAGTTAAAATAATAATTGGTTTAACTAAATTAAATTAAGTAGGTACATATTTTTAGCATAATTTCATCAATGAATCATTATTATGATTTGCATAATAAAATATTGCTTAAAGAATTAATAAATGAGTTATAATATGTAAGTAAATTATATTTGTCCGTAAACTACACTTTAATTACCTTACAGTACTGTACTGATTTTAATTAGATTACAGATGTTATCCTCTTATCCTCAATTCATTTGACCAACATGAAATGTAATCTGTTAATAATTATTTGTTTTTATCAGAATATCCTATAGTCCCGAGTCCTTTAAGCGAGGCGTGAAAAAGCATTTGATGAGGCCGTCAAGCTGAGGGGCCACCACTATAGCATTATTGGTATTTGTAATGGTGAAACCCATTCCTGAGACCCTTTAGCTTACCATCAGGCGAGGTGAAGTCATATTGACGTGTCCAATATAAAAAAAATATAAAATTATCACCATTAATAAACATTTTTCAGATTGTCCAGATAATAGGTGGGGGCCGAACTGCATCCACGAATGCGAAAGATGTAAGAATGGCTTCTGTTCCCCTATTACGGGTGAATGCGAGTGTCTGGATGGATGGCAAGGTGAGAGGTGGGTTGCCACTTTATTTTAGTGTAATATCAGACAAATAAAGAAGTATAGACGGAGCCATTGTGAACAATAGCCACGAAATAAGTGAAGCTTCTTGTGCATAAGTCAAAACACGTCACACGCTGACAATAGCTCTTCGGCCGACTACCCAAAGACTACCAAACCGAGCGTCCGTCATAAGTCTGTCATAAGATTATCTAATCGTCTTAATAATGTTGGTTGGCTGCAAAAAAAATGCGCAATTCTCCGTCTATACTTTTTTATTGGCCTGAGAGTGTAATATCCTTAACCACTTCAACACCAAATGTTTCTATATCAATTGCTTTAGCCAATACAATTAATGACAATACTTTCATTTTCAGTTGCGATGAAAGCATGCCGCCTACAACTACAGCAGTATCATTAGAAGAATTACTAACAACACTCACTACTAAAATCTCAACGTCTAATACAACACCAAAAGTCACAACCAGTACTGCAGCTACTTATCCTAAACCAAATATAGTAATTTCTACAACTCCTGCCCCTACTCCTACTATGTTAGTAACTATTTCTACAATAGCTATATCAGCAAACATTGCAACTATTGTTTCAACAACAATACCCCCAATGAAACCCTCTACAATAGCTGTTACTAGTCCATTACCTACAACTGTTTTGGCTACCACCAAAGCTTACACAACTTCACAAATGTCGAATACTGAAAGAAAAATTGAAGTAGCCACGCCTTCAATGACAACAACAGAAATACCTAAATCATCTACTATGACCAACACGACATTCATCACAACGAATACAATAAAAAGTAAATCTGCTATGGAAGAAGTTACAAGAAGAATAATTATGAAACCAGTTTACAATACCACGGAAGTCCCAGATACCACCAAAGCCACAGAACCAAGTATTGTAATTAAAATTTTACCGGGATCTAATGCACATCGAGAACACAAAGAAGTTATTTCAGTAACAGAAATACCAAAACCGACAATCACTTCAACGTCAATGAAAGAAACTATACCTACAACTGAAGCAACCAAGAAAGAAACCACAATGAAAATCATTCCCACAACATCTAAATTTAAACCAAAAGAAATATGGATAAAACCAGCTCAAAAAGGTGAATCTCCAATAGTAGAAACAAAGATTAAAATGACTCACGATGTTCCAAGATACAGAAGTGCTAATAACAAAGAATTGACACCAACAAGTACTACTACAAAGACTATAATCGTCTCTATAATACCAACCTCAGTATCATATTCGACATTCAAAAAGATTGCTTTAACATCTTCATATTTGTCTACTAAGAACACAACAAATATACCGTCATATAGTAAAATAGATTATGGGTCTGCAACTCAGCCCATGCCGGCTGTAACAGTTAAGCCACCAATAACGTTGACCACAACAGCGAAGGAAGATGATGTGTCTTTAACTATAAATGATACAAGTACTACGATTCTATCAAGCACTTCTGTACCTACAAAAGCAACAAATTCTTCAGTAACAAAGTCTATAGAAGTAACTAAAACTATACCTCATATTAATAGAACTAACAGCATGATGACTGAAATTAACAACAGTACTTCTATTTCTGTAACAGCTACTTCTCCTAAAATAATGCATACTACACAGAAACAGAATGTTTTAATTAAGTTCTCAACTACTAAATCTTTTAAGATTTCAACAACATTACAACCAGTAACAGAACCAATTACAAAACATTATGAAAAACCAGAAATATTTAGAAAAAATGAGAATGTTTCTTCTGTATATAAAACATATAAAACGACTAATTTGCCGAAAGTTGTTGAAAAAGAAATCACTAAGTCTAATGATACTAATAATTTAAGTAGTATGACTACTGAAAATCCTGAAGATGATGAAGAATTTCATATTTTAACAGAGCCTGAACATATAACAGCCGTCATGGGAGACAAGGGTACAGAAAGATCATCAGTTGACTTAATATCAGTAATAAGTATAGCAGGAGGAGTGATGATGGCAGTCATCACCGTAGCTGTGATTATTGTGATGATAGAGCGATGCAAGAAGCCGAGGTATGAGGAAGTGAGGAAAATTAATGATATAAGGATGCAAGTAATGATTGATAACAATGATGCGCCGCCGCCGTATGTGAGGAGCATCTTTCATACACCACTGCCTGGTAAGAATAAGTAATAATCAAAATAATTAATTAACATTATAGGATTTTAGATTGACATGGTCATTTAAATTACTGGTATTATAATAGTTAACGGGATATTTGTTTATTTTATTAAGTATTGTGCTATAGGCAGACCACTGTCATGCCACTGACTCTCTAAAAGTGACATTTAAATTGTAGACTTCATTATTATCACGTTAAGTCTAAAATTAACCCTTAAATTGTCACATACTGAATCTGAAAGATTTTTTACATTTTGGGTGACGTTTTGGGTAGTAATAGGGGTAGAAAAGAATAATCCTTTAGAATTTTTGGAAAATTATGTATTTATATATGTTTTCTCAGATGTCACTTAACACGTTCGCTGCGAAGCCAAATGAAACGAATTTTTCAGCAGTGCGATAGGAGGCCTATATGCCTTAAATGTAACCTTTTACTGGTGCGATTAAGGTCTTTAAGCCTCTTACCGAATTTGATCATTTAAATGTCATTTTCCTTGTGATAAATCATAAAAAGTCTAAAAATAAATGACTGTCTTATAGGTAAAGAGCTACTCTGCTTATATTTACGTTCGCCTGAAGGTATGTGGTCGGGGAAGCCCAGAAAATGAGAAAATGTTTAGGAGGCACATCAGCCTCCCATCGCACTGAATTATATGTTCAAAACATGTTATAACTAGTGATGTGCACATTTAGATCGTCCGTCCGGCTACCGGCGTCCATGCGGGAAAAATAAAACTTATCATTACTTTTAAGAAATTCAAACATGTCTGTTATAAAAATATTGTAAACACATCGGTTGTTTGCAATCAACTCAAAAATACTTAATTTCTTAACTTTTTGTTTGTTTCGCGACTGTTCATAGTGGTACGTAGAATTTCGTAACATAACCGACACATTTTTTTCTTTGGTCACCATTTTTCTGAAACTTGTGATTTTTCTGTAGCTTTGCAACACGTGGGTTATCTATCACACTTCACTAATACACTCTGCAACGTCACTTGATACGGAAAAAAGTGCATCACTAGTTCATAGGTCATCAAATTATAGATAATAACAGGTGCGGGAAGGGGCGGAATGACCTACTACGTTTTAAGAGGTCTATAGGCCTCTTACCCGCACCCTGAGATGATATTTCCCTTGTAGTGCGGTAAGGGGTCTTTAGACCTCTCACGTATTTTTTGAGTAATTCTAGTTACAAATGAATAGAACAATATAATCATATATTTATCTCTTTTTTATATTCAGAAACCTACTAGCTGTGACCTTCGCACTAGACGGAGATCACTGTATTTTTCCCCGCACCGAGCGATCGTACACGTAAGGGGTCTTTAGACCTCCTAACGCAGCGAACGTGTTAAAACGGACATTGCCCATTTCCGGCTACTGTGCGGTGACCTCATATATGTCACATTAAACGGACATTGCCAAAAACATACCTAACATGTTTTTTTTCTAATCGAACAAAAAACAGTACTTACGTACATAGAATAAAAGTGATAATGAGATCAAGTTTCAGTTATGAACCATTTAAAATTATATAACAAAATTAGATGTAATGAACAAAACATAAAACCAAACTCTGAAGTTAAATATTTATCCATAGGTAATATTTAGTAATTAACATATTGGTAATAGGCTCGCGTTTGACTACAATCTCACCTGTTGGTAAGTGATGATGTGGTCGACGGTGGAGCACGCTTGCCTAGACCTATTCATATATTACCTATTCACTCTAGACTTGAAGACTCCCAGATTGTAGCTTTCCGGAAATACAAACTCAGGCAGGGTATTCCACTGTTTAGCAGTACGCAAGATGAACGTACTGCCAAAAAGTTTTGTGCGTATGAGTGGGATGTCCACCGGTGGCGCGTTGCCGTACGTCTGGTCGTTCGGTGATGAAAGGGGCTTGGAGGAATTAGGTCATGTAATTCCAGCGCACATTCCCCGAAGTGCAACCGATAAAAAACAGAGAGGCTAGCGATTCTACGCCAATGTTCCAAGCTCTGAAGCTTAGTCTCAACCAGCGATTCGCAGTTGATGAGTCTCTGGGCCCTTCTCTCAATTGATTCCAGTGCTTCGAGGTGGTATTTTGCTGAGCCGTTACAGAGGTGCAAGCAATACTCGATACACGATCGAACTTGCGATTTGTAAAGGTTGAGCAGCTGTTCCGGTGTGAAATATTGCCGCACCTTCGAAAGAATACCCAGCTTTTTGGCAGCTACTTGAGCCCTTGCCTCAATGTATGGACCAAAGTTGAGAGTAGGAGTGAGAGTCACGCCAAGAAGCTCAAGGTGGTCGGTTATCGGCACTGGTACACCTCGGAAAGTAGGGTTTGGCTGGAATTGGCTCCGCTTAGCTGATAATAGACACGCCTGGGTCTTATTTGCGTTGAAGTTGACCAAGTCAGCGTCTCACCAATCGGAGATAGCCTTCAAGGACAAGTCCACACGCTCAACCATAGCCTCTTGAAGAGACTGGGTCTGTGCCTCTTCGTGTTTCTCGATGGCCTCCTTCCAAATGTGTGTGGCATACACAAGAAAATCCCCAGTAGAACGGTTCTGGCGGACCCCATATTGCCGATTATTGAGGAGGACGTTCGTTTCCAGGTATGCCAGGAGCTTATGGTTCAAAAAAATATTATTTTAATGGTGAGTATGCTGGATCTATGAACTATTTGCAAGTAGTACTTAATGGCAAGGTCCGTTATATGGGACAAACAAAAACAGACTAGTTCGTAGTTCTCATTGGCAAGGTCCGTTATATGGGACAAACAAAAAATACACTAGTCCATAGTTCTAATTGGCATAGTCCGTTTTAAATGACATACTTTATTTCGATGTAATTAGTGATAAAAAACTTTGATTTTGTCGAAACAAATTATGTCATCTAATACATTATACCGTATTTTAATTGTATGTACCAAAAGAATGCACAAAATAAAGAAAAAAATCACCTTTTCAAAATCTTTTGTCTGGAGCGCAACAACATCCTCCCGTTGCACTTTTTCAAATCGGTTTTATGAGCGACCTTTGACCGTTTCGCACGCACAAAATGCGTTAATACGAAAGAGATAGTCTATTAAACACAATGAAATGCGCGCGCGATGTAGTATCGTGTAATATTTTATATCTGTGTGCGTATAAGCACTACGTCCTTTTAAACGGACAGAATCAATTTAAGGGTTAAATAATATTTTGTAGAGAGAATGAATAATAAATTGTGAAAAATCTTTTTCAAGTTAACGGTTTTAAAGTGTATTGTCATCAGAACTAAAGACTTCTGCCAAATATCAGACCAATCAGATAACTGAAAGGGGGTCAATTTTCAATTAGGTACTAGATTTGACCCAAACAGGTCAAGTTAAATAAAACCGTTTAAAAAGTTTTATAAATTATTTTCATTTGATTTTAGGCATTAACTGTTAAATGGTAAAGTCTACAATTCAATAACATTTTAGTTAGTGTCAGTAGCATGACATTGGTTTGCCTTTAGTAGAATCGAGGCTCAGTACATCCGTGCTAGCGCTTGCAACATCGCCTAAATATCAGATACCTACTCAACATGGTAAATTTAATATCCCGTTAACTATTGTAATACCAGTGAATTAATTAACATTGTAGATAGAAGTATAGAAGATTATGATTGAGGAAATCTATCAAGCTGGAATCAATAAGTACCTAAATTGACATGGCAAAACCAGCAACCATTAATAGGTCATAATATTATTCGTAGATAATAAAATTACAACGTTAATAATAACAACAATAAAATTTCAGAGCAGGTTAATACAGTTGATAGAGTATTTTACTAGCTACTACTAGTCTTGTCTAGTACCTATCCTGTCGGCGAATTTTTTTTCAAAAATATCGGAGTTCAATTAATCGTCTTATAAAAATAGATGTTTTTTTAATTTTGGTCCACAAATCATAATTTATGGTCACGTACTGCCCTTGCTCTTTTTTATTATTAAAGTAATGGTGTATGACCATTAACCATTACCGTTGAAGTTAAGTTAGATAATATTTTGTGAAAAAAAATAATGCCATAAAATATTTAATTTTAGACTTTACCGTTATACAGTTTAAGTCTAAAATCAAATAAAAAGAATTCATTAAAATTCGCTTTACAAAATATAATAAAATTTTAGACTTTAACCCTGAAACAGTACCTACCTAAAGTCCAAAATTAAATAGTATTTTTTTGAAGTGTCAGTAGCATGACAGTGGCTTGTTTTAACCGAATCGAGGCACTTTTTCAATATGGTTTCAATAAACTTATATAGGTTGCACGTCTGAAAGTTTCAAAGTACTAATTAGTGTTTTATTTGAATATTCCAGAGCCACCAGTATCGGAAAAGTGTCATTACCAGCCAATATCGACGCTGGACCGCAATTTGAAACAGTTCATGCGGCCAGTCGTTGTACAAACGCTCTCACCCATTATGCTGGAGAACTTCAGAGGTCAGTAATTTCATGACTAGCTTCCTAGTGTCAATAGAACCTCTCTCACTTGCGGTTATAGCCGGATCCAACATTATCACTCCCGTTGCCTAGGCAGGGAAAGAAGGGTGTACCTAATTCGTAAAGATTTCAGCAAAAAAAAAAGTTGAACGGATTGAAGGAGGAGACTGTCCTAATTTACACTACGGATTGATAGAGGAGGATCTGGTGCAGAAGTTAGGGAGGCAGACAGTAGTCGCTCCCATAAAAGTCCAGATTCCTTAAGCAAAGCGCAACCTTGATTTCAAACGCAATTGCCGCTCGGATGGTGATGAAAGATGTTAATGAATCATTATATTACTAAGTTATCATTATTCCAGGTATTTTAGAGTGCCACTACGATCATTTACCAAGAAGAAATAACGATTTTGGAACAATTCAAACTCGGTCCTCAATAGCGCCATCTATCAAAGACTGTAACGAACTACATCAACTGCGAGCTAGCGTAACGGAGTCCGCTATTGAAGCATTAAAATGTGAAGCCAAACTTGATGTTATTGATACCACCACATCTGAACCTTTATATGCTGAAATTCCTTGCTGGAGACCACCATCAGAACATGCAATTGAAATCATGAACCTGAATGGAGAGGCTGTAACTGAGTTATGACGATAATGCTGAATTCATAAAGTGTTAGTAGCATAGACGTGGTTCTGATTAGCAAAACTAGATGGCGTTATGATAAAGATATTATATGCTAAGAATTTTATGTGTCATGTGTAGAATTTAATGTACAAAATAATACAAATTAAAGTATGTCTAAAGTTTTGCATTTTTCAATTTATTTCCTAATTTTATAAATCCTGTTAATGGCCCTAGAAAGATTTAAGAACTTTAATTCTATTACACAAGTGTTATTCCCCCCATATCCCCAATCTCTTACTTTTGAACGAAGACGAGTTGTCTCCTAACTCGAAAATGATGGTAAATTAATAAAAAAAAAGATAAGATAAAGTAGGTACCTGTACAATAAAAGTTTCCAGGTTTTTGATTTCATCCATACTAATATTATAAATGCGAAAGTAACTCTGTCTGTCTGTCACGCTTTCACGCCTGAACCACCGAACCGTATTTGATGAAATTTGGCATAGTAGTAGATTAGACCTCGAGAATGAACATAGGCTATGTTTGGTCGCGATAACCGACATCCACGCGGGCGGAGCCGCGAGCAACAGCTAGTATATTATAATTATAAGATCCGTTCGCGGTTCAAGGCCATTACAAGAAGGGTTGCTAGGGCCGGTACCTTCGCGAGATGTACCTGAGCAACGGAGGCAGCAGCGCCTTCCACTTGCAGAGGATTGGCCCTGGGCCAGTCAGAGGGCGAGTGAAATGTCTTTTAAATCACCTTACACCCATCTGAAGACCCGAGATGATTTTAGTCGATCCGAGTCCAACATAACATAACCTCCTTTTTTATCGTGCGGAAATCCCCATGGATACCACCCCCGTCGGCCATCGGGGGTGGTTATGTCGGGATCGAAACGACTAAAACCGCACGCCGTCTCGGGTCTTAATTACCGGGGTGTAAGGTTACCCAATAGGCATATCCCTCGCACCCCAGCTGACCCTGGGCCATCTACGGTTTTAAGATGACATTTCAATTTCAATTTCTTTATTTTTCAAAATAGTGCAACGTAATTACATATTTTTGACGTCAAAAACTACTTAATACTAAGTTTACCATTGGGCTGGGCGTCTTACATTCCGTTTACCAATTCGCAGTCTCCACTCTAGGACTCGTTTGCTCCACCGTGTCACCTAAGTGGTTTAAAAAATATGTGTAGGTAGGTACGTTGTTTAGGATAATTTACTAGCTTCATGGAACATAACGCATGATAGCACTATCAAGGTTAAAGTGCGTGGGTAATACCGATGCGACGTCCTATCATGATTACAATAAATTAACTCTATATTATCGGGTGTCAATTGTAACTGGGACAGTGTGGGGAAACCCTGACACAGTAGATACAAGGAAACTGTCTTATTGTTTTTATAATACTTAGGTGGCAGACAAGCACACGGCCCACCTGATGGAAAGTGGTCACCGCGTGACCTATGGACGTGTGCTACATCAGGGGTTATTATGGCCGCGGTCTTCTGTACCTACCTCCGTAAACCAGGAACCAGTAGCGCTTTTTTGTAAAAGGTTTTTTTGATGTTTGGAGTCCCACCACGGTCTTGGGAGCCAAACCAACCCCTTTTCTGGAGGTATGGTGGGACAATGTGGTTCCCGAAACCAAGGGCGTTATCTCGAAGCCGGAGATGGCTTGGGTGCAAGAGAAATGACTTTTAAGCCACCTTACACCCCGGCGCTAGAAGACCATTTTTTTATCGTGCGGAAATCCCCATGGATACCACCCCCGTCGGCCATCGGGGTTGGTTATGTCGGGATCGAAACGACTAAAACCGCACGCCGTCTCGTGTTTTAAGTACCGGGGTGTAAGGTTACCCAATAGGCATATCCCTTGCACTCCAGCTGACCCTGGGCCATCTAGACGGTGCGGTTTTAATCGGTTTAATATGTATATAGGTATGTTGTATTTACCATGATACTCAATGCAGTGACGTCTCCATGATTCAAAGATTGTGAAGGTTAATCTAGGGGGCAGAAGATAAGTAAGACATGTAGGTAGCTACTACCTAAAGTAGGTACTTAATAATATTTGTGCTTAATTTCATCAAAACATTGCAAAATAGATAGCGTTATCTCATCGTTTCCGACTACTGTGTATGACGATATTGTGTCTACTTGAAATTAGGGTTCCTTGCAGCAATTATCTATATTAAGTAAACTTCGGTTATAGTGCACGGCATCTAACTTGGCACGATTTTGGAGTAGTGTGGGCCCCACTACTCCAAAACCTTGCCAAGTTAGATGCCGTGCACTATATTTGTTTACATGCGACGCATTTTGCCACAAACAAGTATAGTGTAGGTACAGCATATAACTTGGCAAGGTTTTGGAGTAGTGGGGCCCACACTATTCCAAAATCTTGCCAAGTTAGATGCCGTGCACTATAAATAGAGATCCGATTCTCAGCATTCCATGGATTCACGGTGCGGTCGCATATGAGACGGACATAGGATACATGCCATAGGGACGAAGTATGCCTCGGACGGAGCCGCGGGGCATAGCTAGTACATAAAATATCTATCATAAAAATCGAGTTCGAATCCGCCCGGACAGTCCTAATGTGGATTTCACTTTGTGGACTTTTTATGTGCTAATCACGTGATTCTTCATCTGCTGACGGTGAAGGAAAAACACTGTGAGGGAACCCACATGTCCTAGAAGAAGTTCTATGGACATGTCCGATCTACCAACCCACATTAGGCCAGCGTGTGTGGATTAAGGTCTAAACCCTCTCAGCTCTCTCGTTAGAGGAGAGGAGACCCGTACCCAATGGGAAGTACCTAAATGGGTTGCTATTACATTTTACACGAAAATTAACAATACGGAACCCAATACTTGGTGCCATATTAACATAAAATATAAATAGTTTGTCAGTAAAACTGTGTTTAGCATCAGTGTGTGATTAAGTGTGGTGGCGAGAACAAGTAGTATCACCGTCGGTAAGTTAGCCCCGATTATGTCATACTTACTTATAAAAACAATACTCAGAATTGAATTGTTTTGACAAAGATGTTAATGAAGTTTTGAATGTATGTAATTTATTCTTTGAACAGTCCAAAACAAACAATAATATAATGTATGGAATTTGTTTTGTCACATAGATGTTATTCCAAGGATTTTTATTCACTCCATCCAAAGGACTTGGTTAAATTTTTTTTCTCATCCAAACTTAATTACAAAGGCTGTTTACTTATAATATCGGCATATAGGACGCTATAACTAATACAATAACTTTGAAGGCCATACTATTTTTAAAGTCTAGTACCTACCTATTAGGCACATGCTTTTGAACATACAATATTTTACAATATTGTTAAGACAAAGCCACACATTACAGACGAGAAACTTCATAAAAATAGGATTCACCCATAAAAGAAAAATACTCTATGTAGGTATGTAAATAAATAATAACAGCAACCCATTTATGTCCCACTGCTGGGCACGGGTCCCCTCTCCTCTAACGAGAGAGCTGAGAGGGTTTAGACCTTAATTCACAACACGCTGGCCTAATGCAGGTTGGTGGATCGGACATGTCCTTAGAATTTCTTCTAGGACATGTGGGTTTCCTCACGATGTTTTTCTTTCACCGTCAGCAGATGGTAAATCACATGATTTACCATCACATGATTAGCACATATTCCACAAAGTGAAATTCACATTGGTACTGGTTGTGTACTGATTCGAACTCGATACCTCTGAGTAGAGGCCGCGTCCTTATCCATCCAAGCTGGTACAACAGGTATACACACTTAACTAAAATATAAACATACCGACCTTTTATGAACGTAGAGGCCTTCAAGAGCAGCAAGGGTCCTAGAAAAGATGAATGGGTTCGGTGAAAGAGAACAGGTGAGTAAAAGGAGTGACTGAAGAGATGCCTAGCAGGAAAATATAATTATACCTAAGCAAAAACAAACCATTCAGTCACTTTAAAAAAACATACATGCATATGCTAACGCCTTTTTTCCTTCGTGGTAGGCAGAGACAACAGCCCGCCATTTGCTTCTGTCCTTACATAAGTACTTCACGCGCTTCCTCAACTGTCACTAAACCCTTCATGCAAGCCCGCCGGTTTCGAGTGCTTTTGATCTGCCCTTTCTTCAATAACTCATTAATTTGGTCAGTGTTTACTCTGCAAGATCGACCCCGGCTTGCCTGCCCACTTACATAGTGCCTTACATATTTGGTGTGTCATTCGCTCAGCACAATTAATGATCATACATTTCCACTTGCTTTTCAGACCAAAATGCGTTTGTTTCTACTAGCCGTGCTAGCCACGTGCGTGTGCGCAACTCCACAGTATAAGTCCCGGTACTCCGGTGGTGTCAAAGGTGGTTACACTGGTGGATCAGGGTATCAGGCTGGAGAGAATCTTGTAAGGTGAGGATCTAAATCCAATCTCACAGCCCTAAAAAGTCCAACAACAACGGTCTAGCTGCAATGCTTCGATATCACCTAATGTCACCATTTGGTTGTGAAGCTCAGATGGCAGTCGCTTCATGGAAAAAATCGAGGTCCAGCCAAATCCGCAGTTAAGACTGGTAAAGCGGACCCCAGACTCCGAGGTGAAGCTTTGGATGCGACTGGGAATTAACGCTAGGATGAAGAAGACTTTTTGACCAACTAAATGCATAAAAATAACGCATGTTATATATTTAGGTATTACAACAACACACAACCAGGCTACGGTGGCTTCAACCCCCACAACCCTAAATACAACCTGACGGAACCCGTGAACTATGAGAAAGGAGTGTGCTACAAAGAAGTACCGTAAGTATACCATGCTAACAATTTGAGTACCTACTTATAGATATTAGACAGTTGGCAGACTGCTCAGTGTGGGAGTGAGTATTCTTATATTGCTAGTACCTATCTCTTTTTGCTTTGAAAATACGCGGAGTGCAACACTACACACATGTGCAAGGCTGAGATATCACTCTCATACCGTGCAAACAATTCCATCAAGAACCAAGTGGTTCGGTGCCTCTTTTCTTAGCGGCACCATCAAAACCTAGAATTCTTTACTAGCTCACGTGCTTCCTTCCTCCTACAGTCCCGGGTCCTTGAAGCGGTGCGTGAAAAAGCATTTGATGAGGCCGTCAAGTTGAGGGCCACCACTGTAGCACTATCGGTGTATGTGATGGTCCCATTCCAGAGACTTTACCTTTAGCTTACCATTAGGCGAGGTGATGTCATATTGACGTGACCGACATAAAATAAACATACAGAAAACGCATTCATGTGCAGTTTATTAAGCAGTTAAGATCGTTCACTCGCGCGATATGCTGTATGATGCAGGGTAGTGTGCCAACCGCCCGGTTGTATTCGAGGCTCTCAGCTGGAGCTGCTCCGGGTGCTACTCCTTCTGGTTTAGTTATACAGTTTTTATGGAAGCTACTGTTGTCTGACCTCTCAACCAAGGCCTCGATCCTGCTAAAGACAAACCCCTGTAATACCACTGACTCTCTAAAAAATACCATTTAATTGTAGACTTTATTGTTATAAGGTTTATTAAGCAGTTAAGATCGCAAGCAGTGAAGATAAATTATTGTATTTAATTTATTACCTAATTTTATATAATCATTACTAGTGCATAATCAATATTCATTTAAAAATACCTGTAAAATTGCATGCCTTCAGGGTGGATTATGGAGGGACCACTTTATTTGCTGAATGTTACCTATAAATTACCCATTTTCGCAATAAATGAGTTTGAGTTTGAGTTTGAGTTTGAAGGTAAAAGTCTAAAGTCAAACGATATTTTGCAGAGTGCATGAAAAAGTTAAATGAATTCTTTTCATTTGATTTTAGACTTTAACTGTATAACGGTAAAGTCTACAATTAAATAGCATTTTTAGAGTGTCAGTGATATTACAGTGGTTTGCGTTTAGCAGAATCGAGGCCCAGGATCCCAGCCCGGCGGTATCCGCACCCCGGCTTATCGGTTATCGGCTTGCAGAAGACGTTGGTTTCGACAACGAAGAGCTTGTCGACCTTGAAACAAAACCACCCATTCTATACCTATTGTTAACCTACACGTTCGAAAAAATCTTATCAGCTATAGAGAACCAGTTCGAAGTATCGTTGAAGTAAACAAAAACGTTACAGTGGATTAAATTTGTACCTATCTAATATCGACATTATTATCCTTATGATTCAAAACACGGAACACACGTGTCAGTACAATGTGGTACAATGACTTGTAAGAACACCTTGAAATTATAATTTACTTCGAAAATATATCTTTAAGCTATTATAATAGAATTAGATTTTGCTTGCAACTTCAACCGTTACAGACACCTTAAAATTGTTTCATCTAGTTGTGTCATCTTAACGACATAAATCTGCTAGTTTTACCCGACTGCCGAAGAAAGGAGGGTAATGTTTTTAAAACTAATCATATTGCTTATTTTTTTTTGCGATATTCATACAGGCATCGATATCGCCTAATGTCACCATTGGGTTGTGAAGGTCAGATGGCAGTCGCTTCACGGAAAATATTGAGGTCCAGCCAAATCCGCAGTTAACACTGGTAAAGCGAACCGTGGACTCCGAAGTGAAAGCTTTGGATGCGACTGGGATTAACGCTAGGTTGAAGAAGAAGATTTATTTAGGCACAGTCAAAACTAAACTACTTAAATAAAATATTATAATTAAGTTATTTTATTAAACAGGACAGCCACAATTGCAAAAGATCCGTCTCACGTGCCTGCCGGTAATGGAGTAAGTACATCTACCTATTATCTGTTAACAACTTATAGCTAGTCTCCCTCAAAAATAGCTGAACACCATCAAATATAAAAACGATCATCACATTGAAATAAATCGTTTATTGAGATGATGTTTAATTATTTTTGTAAGCTTCAGTGCTAAAATTTTATATTTTTAATTTGGTATTCATTAATTTAAAGTGAAGTTTTAGAGCTAAGAGGGTTGTTACCTTCTCATAGATCTATCAAAATAAAAAAAAAGTGTCAACTTACCATTCACGAGATACAATTAATTACCTATTCAAGTAGTTTGTACTAAAAGTTTTTAGAAAAATTGGTTGCCTGTAAAGTCGGTATACGGGCGAAAGTTTTACGTGACAACGACTTTGAGTGGTAAAATAATTTTTATGTCTGTCTCTCTCGCTCTTAGGCGGGCTAACCATGCCCGAGTGGAAGGGACGCGTGCCTCTCACTCGCTCTCATTGTGAGCGCATAACGTGAGCGGAGCGTAACGCAGTTTCTTGAAGTGTACCCGGCAAACCAATTTATAAGACGTTGTCACGTCAAAAAAAAAAATCTTTTAATAGATTTTATTCAAAGTTATATGGAAATTCAATGTTACCCAACTTGACTGTACCTATCTATGACATCATCTAGGTTTATTTTCCTTGTAATTTAAATATGATGTCATCAGGTAGTATTTACAATTGAAAAACTACTTGATCAATAAGGTGCGGGTGTTGTTCATATTATCACGACCTGTTGAGGGTAGGCAGATGAAAAAGGAGAGTTATAAAGTATCTACTTTTTTAATCAAAAAATATTAAACCGACTCCAAAAGCATATCGGTGCATAAGATGGATATAGAATTAAATATATTGCATACGTCTGCGAGCCCATTTAGCGCGTACCTACAAGCGTTATGTTATGTTACGTTACATTAAATTACGTTACGTTGCGTTGCGTTGCGTTACGTTGCGTTACGTTGTGTTGCGTTGCGTTACGTTGCGTTACGTGATGAAAAGTCGTTATGTAATCTTGAGCTTAGCAACAAAAGCGATTCATTGTTATTTATACAGATAGACACTGACCTTAAAATTATTTTGATTAACCTCTAAGATATCAGCTCAAAAGGTGAAGCGAACTGTTTTATTTTAGTTCAGAAATAAAAACTATTCTAAATATTGGTACTAAAAAGACATAAAAATCATTCACAGACAATATAAGAATAGAAATTTCTGGAGACACCTTACAATCAGCTCTTAATAGCAATTAAAATGCGATACAGTTCAACTCAAGGAGAGAGATGGCAAAGCCGGGGTACGAAGGAAATACCGTCTGGGCCATCATACACTCCGGCGCCAGAAGACCCTAGACGGCGGCGTGCGGTTTTAGTCTCGCTGGCCGCGGGGGAGGTGTCCATGAGGATTTCCGCACGGAAAAAAAAAGGGAGAGAGATGGCATTTCTCCATCTCTATTCTTGAGTTGAACTGTATCGCATTTGAATTGCCTGCCAGTGATGGACGGAATACGCAAAATACATTTTGGAATTTTTTTTTTATACCACTTAGGCAGACAAGCACACGGCCCACCTGATGGAAAGCGGTCACCGTGGCCTAGGGACGCGTGCAACACCAGGGGCATCACACTCGCGCTGCCGACCCCGCAAAAACCTTCTAATGCCCTTCTTGAAGAACCCCATATTGTAGTCGCTAGGGAACACCACGACAGGGAATACTTGTCGGTTTGTCCATTAGTCTGTTTGTCTGTTTATTCGTGATAGATGCAAAAACTACTGAACGGATTTTGTTGCGATTTCTTATTATTCATTCTTGTTCAGATTTCAAATCTGCCGTATGTTTAATTGCAAATGGTTGAGTAGAACCGGAGATATGACCGAAAGTTGTGATAACCGACATTCACGCGAATGTGTTTTTTTACAAATAAATTGACAGATTATTATTTATTCTTTCAGTCCCGTTCTGACCTGAGCCGCATTAGGACATGCTGCCCAGGCTACATAAGGAACATTTACAACTTTAAAATCTGTGAGCCAGTGTGCACTAACGAATGCATCAACGCACTCTGCACGGAACCCGACGTCTGCACATGTTTCCCTCAGCATGTCAAGAATCTGGCGGGCATCTGTATTCCTACCTGCCCTATTGGCTGTCAGAATGGAGTATGCGCTGGAGGAGAATGTATCTGCAAGGACGGGTATAGATTGGACTCTGAAAGCAAATACTGCATCCCGATTTGTAAGGATAATTGTGGTGGAACCGGTAAGTGCAACTAATGTTAGGTTTATGTAGGTAGGGTAATAACTAGGATTCAACTCCTTGACCTCTAGATCCACAAGAGCAGCGCCTTAACCGCTATGCTACTAGCGCTTGTACATTTTGAACACTTTCACGAAATTCTTGATAAAGAAAAAAAAGGAATGTTACAAAAAAAATCAACATTGTTTTAGATCACTCTGCCACATTAAAATAAATGAAGAAAATTTTTACATAGAATACAATCAGCCTAAATGAAATTTTGAAGCCGGTAGAAAGCTCTACACCGGTCTAAGACGTAACGAGTCCAAGGCCTCGATTCTACTAAAGGCAAACCATTGTCATGTCACTGATACTCTAAAAAATGCTACTTAATTGTAGACTTTACAATTATACATTTAAAGTCGAAAATCAAATGAAAACAATTCATTTAACTTTTTCATTCGTTCTACAAAATATGATTTAATTTTAGACTTTAACTTGATAACAATAAAATTCAATTAAAGTTCAATAAAATAAAGTCAGAATAGCATAAATAGCTTCATTGCTCTGACTAACATTAAGCAGGATCTAATCCACCTAGGATGGGACCACAGAACATTAAAAAACCATAGAAGTAGTAATTAAGTAAAAATACAAAGGAATAGCTGTCGCCAAAAAATACACTCACACAGACTTATAGGACGTCTTATTGGTTGCATACATTTTACCTTAAAATATAAGAAGAGCAGAACTACACACCTTATTTTACTGAAAATGAATTTAAAGTACGTTTTGACAAGGTATAAACTTCAATGATGCTTACAGAGTACCATCAAATCTGCCCCCATTTTAAAGTAATATACAACAAAATTATGTTTAAGCCACGTTGGAATAGAGTACACATTTATTTATCCCAATAATACCCCAATCTAGCGGTCAATAGCAAAATCAATGTACATTATAGTTTTGCTTTTCACCAATAGATGTCTAAAATTGTATTGTATTGCAAATCAGTCCTTAAATATAACAATGGTAAGGATGAAATTAACTTAACTCAAAATACGGACACCACATTCTGTCGTACATTTTTCACAAACTTACCTAAAATGATAATTTTGACAGCTCTAAGTAGTGTACCCCATATAGTATAATCGAAAATGAATCTAATCGATTTTCGATTATCGTTCCCGTAGAATATGGAATCGATAGTTATAAAAACACAAAAGCATTTATTTTTTTATTATTTTAGGTAACTTATTTCAGAATGATAAAAGAGAAGTTTTATGGTACCTACCGTAATTATGTCTTGCATTATACTTAGCCACTTTTATTATTATATTATATTATTATTAGCTATATTACAAAAAATTGTAGTAGATAAGTACTTAAAAATTTCAATAAATTAATTTAAGTTCGATTCATTCGATTCCTGTGTGTCATAGTCAATTGTGCTGAATTCTTGCAAGACGCTTCACTATGAAAAGTGGGCGGTACTTGTCAATGTGCTACGATAATTTTAGAGGTATTATTTTGTATATAAAAATACGATACTTCATAGACGTGAACTGTCAAAATTATCATTTAGCATCCTGAATTGGACAGGTATAGAAACTTCTAGAATATTGAAGTAAATATTTCGTGAAAACTTATAGGAAAATAAACCTTAAAATCAATCGCATAAACTTGTTTTTTGATTATTTTAGCCTGCGTTGTGCACATACACAAGTGTATATGTGTGAGGTAAATGCAATTACACTTAGGTTTTTGGCGACACAAACACGCCCCCATACGATTTCTAGTCCTAAGGATTTTTCTTTGTTCTGTGGATGGGACTGACCGTGGATTAAATCGTATCCTAGATGCTGAAGTTTTTAAATGCAATGCCAACAGCTTTTTTTTATACCACTTAGGTGGCAGACAAGCACACGGCCCACACTGATGGAAAGCGGTCACCTTAGCCTATGGACGTGCGCAACACCAGGGGCGTCACACTCGCGCTTCCGACCCTGCAAAAACCTTCTAATGCCCTTCTTGAAGAACCCCATATTGTAGCCGCCAGGGAAAAACACTGCAGGGAGATTGTTCTACAGCCTAATAAAAGCCTCATTAATTACATTTTTCAGGCAACTGTACCGCTCCAAACACGTGTGAATGTAAGAAAGGTTACACTTTCAGCTCTGACGGTACATGCAAACCTCACTGTGACCGATGTGGTTCTCTCGCTCAGTGTCTAGCACCTAATGACTGTCGCTGTCAGCCTGGATACACAAAGAACCCACAAGGAGATTGTATTCCTCAATGCACCAAGTAAGTACAAAAATAATAATATTTGACAGAAAAATCACACTTATTTGAAGTGTTATTCATGTTATACCGCGGTAGCCTAGTAGTATGGGTAATTGACTGCTGAGACCGAGGTCTCGGGTTCGATTCCAGGTTCACCATGGCACACACCAATGACTTTTCGATGCTTTTCGAAGCTATGTGTGTATTTATCGCAGGTTTATAAGTGCCCGGTTAATGGCAATAGGCTCGCCACCTATGGGACCTAAACATAAACTGGCGAAATGTGGGTGCTAGCACCTCTGCCTACCCCTTCGGGGATATAGGCGGGAGTTTATGTTATGTTATTCATGTTGTTAGAATTCATTTCTCTTTGAAAAGTCGACGCCACTTATGTGGCAACTGGAACCGCGGTCCCAGCTATTGCGGTCCCAGTCGCTGGAATCCTCCATCCTTCGATAATATAATGATCAATATCTACAAGCTACAAAACAAATTCTCATACACCTGATAATCGATTTATGTTAGCTTATTTTGCTTTCAGCAACTGCCAACCAAACGGACGATGTGTGGCTCCAAATAAATGCGATTACCTGACCACAACGACGACCACCAACCCCATCGGTCATCATCCTCAAGGATCACATACTGGTCCTCAAAACCCAAGCGCATATCCATATCCAAACTATCCATCTCAATACTACCCTGGAAATCAACAATCATACTACCCTGGCAATCAACAATCTAATTACCCTGGCAGTCAACAATCAATTTATCCAGGCAGTCAACAATTTAACCACCCTGTTTATCCACAAACTGACTATCCTGGCAATGAACAATATCAATATCCTGAACCACAACCAGGTCAATCTTATCAACCAGGTCAATCTTATCAACCAGGTCAAACTTATCAACCAGGTCAATCTTATCAACCAGGTCAAACTTATCAACCAGGTCAAACTTATCAACCAGGTCAATCTTATCAACCAGGGAACCCTAATAAACCAGGTCAACCTAATCAACCAGGTCGATTTAATCAAACAAGTCACGCAAATCAAACAGGTCAAATCAATCAAACAGGTTATCCTTATAACCCGCAATCATACTATCCCGCAAACCGGCCTACACAAGACCAACAAATTAATAACCCCAATTATCAACCTATATATTACAACCCAGGCCAACAACCAAGCACCTACCCAGCCAGTCAACACGGCTATGGTGATCACCAACGCCCTAATTACCCTAGTCAACAGCCAAATTCCAATCTACCCTCAAGCAATGCTAACTACCCTAGCAGCTCGTATAATCCTACAAATCAGCAACCATATCCCGGAAATTCACACTACTATCCCCAATATCAACCAGGCAGCCCTACCCTATTTAATCAGTCCTATTCTGCTTCGTACACTCCAGAATCATCGAACCAATTTTCTAGTCAGGTCCAAGTTGGAGGTGATGCGAGTCTATGCTCGAAGCCTTGTCTTAATGGCCAATGTGTTGGAAAGGACATGTGTATTTGCAACCAAGGATATATCTATGATGAGTCAGAGCAAGCAGTTAATACGTAAGTAGCTGTCACACTTTCCAAGTATTAATCTGGAAAGGTTTTTTATACTACTTTGGTGGTAGACAGGCACACGGCCCACCTGATTGGATGCGCCACCGTGGACTATACCCATAATTATATACCCTATATAAAATTTTACCTCACGTCCCCGAATAACACAATGGTGACCGAAGCTGAACTGTTCCAAAATATATATCTCAGTGTGAAAAGCAATCGCGGTATGTAATATATAGCTCAAGATATGATATAGGTATATCCCAGTAGTCGAAAGCCGGCTTATAATATGAAGATAAACTACAGACTGTTCTATATGTATCTGCATTCGAGTAACAATTTTGGTCAAATAGGTATACTTAGTCGCGCCAAACTTTTTGGCCGGTCTGAACATAGCCACGAGTTAGGACTTGCGGATGTACCTACAGTCGAGTGAGCAATACATACCCAATGAAATTATTATAATCTAAGAAATTAAATATTTTAGAACATTTTAAGTAAATGAAACATTTTCCGACGTTGTCGTTGTTGTGGTTTACTAATTAAATATTAACTGAATTTTGACACGTTTAATGAAATAAATATATCCACAAAATACCATAAAGCCGAACGCAGATGGCGGGGCGAGGCGGTCAAAATGACCGCGACGCTCTCTTATTTGTACGATAAATAAGCTTGCATTTGTCCGCACAATAGCTCCTGTCACTTATCAGACATACGCGAGCTAAATGCGATCTAATGTTAGTAATAATAAAAGTGGGTCGTGGTCATTTTGACCGCCACGCGCCTCCATCTACTTATCGCCTACGAGAATTCTAGCATGCTAGACCACATAATACTAGTATCCGTCGGCATCGATGGTCTGATTCACACTATGAAAGTTATGTAATATTAAAATAGGTAATACTGCTTTAAGAGTTTGTGGTAAGGCCCCAGCCCTGGGGTCTGAAAACCTGTTTATTTATATGTGGGCATCCATAGGCGCCTATCCAACAGGTTTTACATCTATCAATATCTATGTGTTTCATTCCAGCTGTAAACCATACTGCCCAGGAGGTTGTCCGAACGGGATATGCTCTTCCCCCAACTACTGCACTTGCAATACAGGATACTACATGGATCATAGTGTGAAGGGCCGAGCTGCCTGCGTCAGACGCTACAGGAGATCTGTGGATAACCCCTCTGTCGCCGAGCCTCTAGTCTTTGAAATTGAACCTGAATACGAACTACAACTGTGATAGAGTGATAACACAAATTAATGTACTTATGTGAAATTTAATATGCTGTACAAAAGTAGTGTAATATTATAATTTTATTGTGATTCATGTGTCATGTGGTTTTATTGTCTCGAAATTAATTGTATCTATGCTATTTTTATTTAAGTTCAATTTAATTAGTTCTAAATTTTTTAAATACTTAATTAATTTCATTGCATTTCATTTTGTTTCATTTCGTTTCGTTTCGTTTTGTTCAGAATCAGAATCAGAATCAGAATCAGAATCAGAATCAGATAGATATCAGAATCAGAATCAGAATCAGAATCAGAATCAGAATCAGAATCAGAATCAGAATCAGAATCAGAATCAGAATCAGTATATCTTTATTTGGTCGTTTCGTTTCGTTTCATTTAATTTTCTTTATTAGTACGCATCATCATACATCCTATTTCCTACTATCCCAGTTCCTATCCTACATTCAATTACTAATAAATACACACTACGTTTGGGTGTTTGTTTCTCAATCACGCTCTAATGTGTGAACGGATCTAGCTGAAATTTGCCACAGGGATAGATTATAGTCTAGTATGATATATAGTGCTCATTAGAACAAAGTTCGGGGATTTACTCGAAACTGCGAGTACAGTTAGTAATATAATATTTGAACCAAATATTCGTTGAACATTTTATTCACAAACAAACTGGATATAACATAATTTTAAAAAGGATTTTACATGTTATATTTGCACACGACGTTATCCTTTTTCTTAGAATATTGGAAGTGAGCGTCGGGGTCATCTGGCACATCATCTGAAATTGGAACAATTTGAAATGTCATTATACTGCCATAATTTATTTAACAAATTGCGACGTTTGTTGGGGTAATTTTTTTATTGGTAGGTAATAGGATAGATTTGCGTTTGACCACAATCCCACCTGTTTTTTTTTTTTCGTGCGGAAATCCTCATGGATACCCACCCCGCGGCCAGCGGGGCAGGTTATGTCGGACTCTTACCGACTAAAACCGCACGCCGTCTAGGGTCTTCTGACGCCAGGGTGTAAGGTGGCCCAAAGAGCATTTCCCTCGCACCCCGGCTTGACCCGGGCTGTCTCCGGATTCGAGATTGGCCGAGGGATGATGTGGTCGACGGTGGAGCACGCTTGCCTAGAAGTAATTTAAAGACTCCCAGGATTTTAGCTTTCCGTAAATACAGAGTGAGGCAAGGCATTCCACTCTTTAGCAGTACGCACAATGAACGTTAGTGCGTATGAGTGGGAATTTATATGAAAAACTTAATACTTTGCAGTTAGATTTGTAGATAAAGTATAGAAGTACAAAATATCTCTTTTATTATGAATGATTAAAAGTCAAATAAAAAAATTGTATTAACAAATTTAAAAAAGTATTTTCTACTAATAGCGTCTCTATAAGTCGAAAACAGGTCTCCATTAAAGTAATCTAAGAAAGGAAGTAATACGAGAAAACTTTATTTTTGCGCCACACAATGGCATGCAAAAATATATTACCTACCGGGTAAAACGGGGTGAATAGGGATAAAATGGTCATTAGAATATGTTTAAAAATTTCTTTAAAATTTTTTAAATATTTAAACTGGATATTCGATGATACTCTTCATTGTGACGTGGAAGTGGTTTATAGTTTTGCATAAAAGATAATAACTGCAAAATTTAACTGACCATTTTGTTCCTATTCACCCCTTAATCCCTATTCACCCCGTTTTAGGTACACCTATGCTTTAGAAATCTCTCTAAGTCATCTCTAGTACATAGTAATTTTAGCTTTTTTAGGCAAAATAACTTTTTACCAAGTAGAAATTTTACTATAGCATATTTTTATGAAAGTATTCCACCCTGTTGGATCGTAAGAAGCTAGGGTAAAGTCCAGAGGACACGGGCCACCATTCTAGATATTATTCGTCCCAAAATGGCGGTCGCTACCTGGGCATATACTAAAGGTAGGGCTTTAGGTTATGGTTGTCGTAGCACTTGTAGGACCAGTGGACATTGGTGTAGTCTAAACTAATATCTGCCCTTTGTCACGCAGTGCTGCGACGACAATCACCTCTTCTTTCATGAGGCCGTCAAGTTGAGGGCCACCATTATGTCACTGTCGGTGTATGTAATGGGGACCCTCTTACTGAGACTTTACCTTTAGCTTACTATCAGGTGAGGTGAAGTCATATTGACGTTTTTTTTATACTACGTAGGTGGCAGACAAACACACGGCCCACCTGATGGGAAGCGGTCACCGTGGCCTATGAACGTGTGCAACACTAAGGGTGTCACATACGCGCTGCCTACCCTGAAGGGAAAGGGGGAGAGCTGGGAAGGGGTAGGGAGGCTAGGAAGGGGAGGGGGAGGGGTACAGTGAGCTCTGGCTACCCTACTTACCGGCGGGAACACAACTCGATGGTTATTATGGCCACGGTGTTCTGTAGGGTGGAGGTACTACCCCAGTCGGACAGCTCATTTCGGAAGGGAGATACCGTCGTGTCCTACCTCCTACAAAATAGAAGAGGTGAAGTCATATTGACGTAACCGCAATGTAAAAAAGTATAATGAAATACCGTGAAATACCTTCAACGGCGTAGCTCCTCCCTCTGAGGAAAATTATAATAGGTGCTCGACGCCAGACTATTAACACGACGACGGCAGCAAGTAATATTATTACAATTGGTAACAATACTGAAACCCAATGTTGCTCCAACCTGTAAAACGACCATCATTATATCAGGGCCTCGATTCTGCTGGACGGCCGCCTGTCACACTACACCCCACCGTCGGCGAAGTGGCGCGATGCTCGCCCCACCCCCCCTCTCGGGGGGTCGAGGGGGCCATCTTAAAACCGTAGATGGCCCGGGGTCAGCTGGGGTGCGAGGGATATGCCCATTGGGTAACCTTACACCCCGGTAATTAAGGCCCGAGGCGGCGGTGTGCGGTTTCAGTCGGTTCGATCCCGACATAACCACTTCCGATGGCCGACGGGGGTGGTATCCATGGGGATTTCCGCACGATAAAAAAAGGGCCTCGATTCTGCTAAAGGCAAACCACTGTCATTCCACTAACGCTCTCTAAAACATGTTTTTTTTTATATTTAGTCCATTGGATTGACTGCACCCAGCCTGATGGCAGGTAAGCTGAGGTGGAGTCCAAAAAGTAGTGGTCACCGAACCCAAGGGATGCCCTTAGAATGGTGACCTCTACCCAGACGGACTTGACAGATGCTTTTTTACGCCCCGCTTAAACAACCCGGGACTATAAGAAGGGAACATGTGCGAAGGTAATGCATTCCACTTCTTTATTCTTCACGACAAAGAAAGGAATCACCAAACCGCTTGATTCGCGATGGTATGCTATTTAATTGTAGACTTTCCTGTATACAGTTAAAGTCTAAAATCAAATGAAAATAATTAAATCATTAAAATTTTTCATTTTTTCTACAAAATATCATTTAATTTCAGACTTTAAGCTAATAATAGGTAATAAAGCCCAAAATTAAATGGCATTTTTTTAAGTAAGATAACGGTAGCCTAGTGGTCTGGGTAATGGACTGCTGAGACGAGGTCTCGGGTTCGATCCCAGATTCACCATGGCACACACCAATGACTTTTCGATGCTTTTCGAAGTTATGTGTGTATTTATCGCGGGTTTATAAGTGCCCGGTTAATGGCAATAGGCTCGCCATCTATTACATTGGGACCTAAACATAAACTGGCGAAATGTGGGTGCTAGCACCTCTGCCTACCCCTTCGGGGATATAGGCGTGAGTTTATGTTATGTTATGTTATTTTTTGAAGTGTCAGTGGCATGACAGTGGCTTGTTTTAACAGAATCGTATAATCGTAATATTGTCATGCAAGCTACAGATACCGGCAAGTAACTTTGAGCCAATCGAATGATTCAAAGTACGAACGAACGGAACGTTGATTCGCTACAAGACGTCTCTCGGAGACATCTGATTGGTCCGTTAAGTGACGGACCAATCATATTTCCGCGACGGCGCAACCGCGTCTCCCGCGACCCCCTCATACCTCAAAGGGGACCTAAAAATCGACCTTTGCGCATATGACGCGTCTGGCCAATTTACATGCCGGTATCTGTACTAGCATCTGAACGTGGTGTACCTAATGGTAGCGTTTATGCAAATTACTTACCACGTCTGAGCTCCGTTGGTTGTAACCGGTTCGATGGTGTTTGGGGGTGTAACATTTTTTGTCACCGCGTTGTCTATTGCCTTGTAAGTCTTATTTTCATGTTCGTACTTATATTTACGATTTATATTAGTTGATTCAGATGTAGTTGACCTCGGTTCGTAATTAAATCTTGTACTTCTATCGAACTGTGATGTGATGCGATGTTTAATCGAAGGATCGTAAGGGGTTGTTGTTGTTGATTTTATAATTGGTATTGTTGATGTAGTTATTATTGAATCTGTTATTAGCGTTGATTTTATATTTCTTGCTGTTGTTGATAGTGTCGATATTGTTGTTGGTATTGCTGATATTAATAATGGTATTGTTGTTGGTGTAGATTTAGTTGAAGTTGTTGATATTGGAGTTGTAAATGGTGATAATAATGGTTTCGTTAAACATGTGTTTGGAGCAACACATTCTCCTGCGCAGTCATTTTTACATACTGGTATACATAATGGACCACTGAGAGTAGTATCATGTGACATCAATTGTTCAAAATCAATTTTATATCCTTGAAAGCACTCACATATGTTTGGGTGTACACAAATTCCTTTACCACACGACTGTTTGCATTCTGGACGACAAAGCCCATCTATCTTCGTATAGCCCGGATTACACTCTGGCTTACATACTCTTACACCAAGAAAACTATATTCCTGTAACTCATAACCTGGATCGCATTGACACACATCAGGCGATATACAAACCCCATGTAAACAATCATCAGAGCATTTAGGTTTACAGGAGCCATTAATAACTTCGTAACCATTTAAACAAACCGTATCATTGTCAGTTTTGGTAGTACAGACAGAATTACTGGTTGTATTTGTAAGTTCGTAACCGGTATCACATTTGCATGTATTCGGTTCTACGCAAGTGCCGTGGCCACAATCTAAGTCACATACAGGTAAACATGTGACGGTCTCGTTAAAGCTTGCTTTGTACCCTGGATTACAACGGCATTTGTCAGGTGATACACACTCGCCGTTCTCACACCATGGATTACAAATGGGGCTACACATTAGGGTTCTGAAAGGTAAATAAGTAACAGTCAAATCTTTATTATACTTACAGCGTGATTTTATAGTCGTTTTGGACCCGAAAGGGGGTTACTCGGAATAATAAATAATACCATTTTAACGTTCAAATTGCTGTACGAGTTGTAATAAAAAAAAATAACTTGCTGTAATCTTTTTTACTCGTTCGAGTAAAAACATTATTAGAGCTTCGATAAAAATTCACTGCCAATTTTTAACGAATGAATGTGCGCTCGCACTGCTCGCAGGCATATTTACATGTCGGTATTGGCTTGGCATTGTTGCGGTCATCCGGAATGCGTTGTGATTGGTTAGTGTTCGAAATTTTAACAAAAACAATTCTTTAGATTTTTAAATTAATGGCGCCAATCGATCCTGTTATCGAAACTGTCCAAAAGATTTCGCTCCAAAACGAGTAAAACGACTAAAATCAACGTGTATAAGTCAGCAAGTGCTCTTTAGATCAAAGGTTTTTCTAGTACCTACTAGGTACTCCGAAAAATATGACCGAGGTATCATTCGATTTGGGATAGTATTGAAAAAATTGAATTGCCACTCGCAAAAATTGCAAAGCTTTCACAGGTATCTCAAAAACAATTTAAAAAACATAAAAATGGCAAATGGCACACCATAGGAGGAAACCAACCTAAATATAAAATCTAAAATCATGAAAATCTGTGAAGAATTGTCGAGTTGTCTAACTTTCTTACTACCACAAATTTGTTTTATATAAGATATCCCTTATTAATTATATTTTTATAAGTCTATAAATAGATATACCTACTTATTTAAAAATGTAGGTATATTAGGTACTTACATTTCTTCGTCGGCGTCAGAAGGTGTATATGAAGTTTGTGAATAGCCCTCACAGCAAGAATTTTTGGTCTTAGTTACATTTATCTGAAAAAAAAATTATAGCAGCAATTGGTCTCTACTACTTCAATAACCCTCCGGATCTCCAGAGAGCTGCTCCGAGGCTCTTCACATGTCCCTTCGTCTGTCACCCTACTCCCACCGCCGTCGGTGAAGCGGCGGCGTGCTTCCCCGCCCATCTTAAAACCGTAGATGGCCCAGGGCGAGCTGGGTGCGAGGGATATGCCTATTGGGTAACCTTACACCCCGGTAAATAAGAACCGAGACGGTGTGCGATTTTAGTCGGTTCGATCCCGACATAACCACCCCCGATGGCCGACGGAGGTGGTATCCTCGGGGATTTCCGCACACATAATTATAATCCAATTTGACATTATTTTAATTGTATTTACTATTTTATCTCTTTGACATAATAATTTGTTTTTTGATTATGACTTGTTTTCCTTATATTGTTGTTTTTGTTTCTTTTGCATTATGACATTGTAAATTAAACAGTAAGTACCTATTTGTTCATGATTATATAAATATACCTAATAATATACCTAGATCTAAGCGGGGCGTGAAAAGCATTTGATGAGGCCCTCAAGCCCGTCAAACTGAGGGCCACCACTGTAGCACTATCGGTGTATGTAGTGATGTCCCCCGGTCCTGAGACATTACCTTTAGCTTACCATCAGGCGAGGTGAAGTCACGTAGACGTGTGCAATATATAAAACAAAGTTTACCTACCTCTAGATTTTTAATCACAGGTTTTAACACCTGTTTAGTTTTAGCACACATGTATGTCTTTGGTCCCGTATGATATCCATCATACTCATATTCATCATATCCATCATATTCATAGCCATCGTCTTCACCTCTGGTGCAGGTAGCCGCGAAGGTTTCGGTGATCATTACATGTTCTATTACCGTTTTCACAGTTGTGACACTGAAAATGCCAAAATATACTTAGGTAAAGTGCGCGGCATCTAAAGTGGCCAGATTTTGTTGTGTGGGCCCCACTACTCCAAAACCTTGCCAAGTTAGATGTCGTACACTATACTTGTTTCTAGGCAAGCATTTTGCCACAAACAAGTATAGTGTACTGTACAGCATCTAAATTGGCAAGGTTTTGAAGTAGTGGGGCCCTGGGCCCACACTACTCCAAAATCTGGCCACGTCAGATGCCGTGCACTATACCTACTTCTCAATATCAGAAAATCGAATCACTTTAGTTTTTATGACATTTTTCTGAAAACAATACACAAATAATGTATTTGATGATATTTGAATTTAGAACATTATTATTAGAATTTGGAAACCTCAGTATTAAAAGACATTTGACATTTTCATAAATATACACATTTTTCTGATAATCCTTAGAAAACATAAGCTTGCACGGTGTTTCGTTTTTTCTGATGAGAAGTGTAGGTACTCATATTTCAAAACTTCGACAAAGCTGAGAATACTTGGACGGGCCAGGCTTTGGAGCTCGCTTTCCTGTCGGGGTTGAGTGGTTAGATGACAGTCTCCCATAAAAGCCGTAGGTAACCAAACCAAGACGAGATGATGGCGTAAGCGGATCTCGGACTCCAAAGTGTAAACCTTATAAACAACAATGATGATGAAGTGTCGCATTCGATTCAAACCACTCACACACAAACACACAAATGTTCTTAAAAAGCAAATAAAAGTGAAAAAAAAAAACCACTGACGTTATATTCTTTTTACATATTTTAAAATCTTCAACCGCGTCGCACAACACTAAAATTAAAAATAAGTAAAATATATTTTTTATGAACATGTTATATATCGTAATCAGTAGAACAAGCGTTGAATATGACAGTCTAATTTTAACTGTGGGACGCGAGATGATATGAGAGTATGGTTACATACGCCAGGACTGCACCTAACAGGAAGTAGGTACCTACGCAGTATGGGATAACCAGCGGTATCTGTTGAAGTTGTTCGGAATGATCGAAAAAACATTTCAACTTTTTAAGACTTTGTGAGCGATATGGTAGCTGAATGGATAAGGACGCAGCCTCTTTTCAGAGGTATCGAGTCGAATCCGGCCGGACAGTAGGGTACCGAATTGAATTTCACTTTGTGGAATTTATATTGTGCTAATCACATGATTTACCATCTACTGACGGTGAAGGAAAAAACATCGTGAGGAAACCCACATGTCGTAGAAGAAATTCTAAGGACATTATTTTACGATGCACCAAGCCGCTTTAGGCCAGCGTGAGTGGATTTAAGGTTTAAATCCTCTCAGCTCTCTCGTTAGAGGAGAGGAGACCCGTGCCCAGTGGGACATAAAATGGGTTGCTATCAAGGCTTTTTGACACTTTGTTTTAGTACCTATGTTTCACCCTGCGCTCGTAGAACCAGCTCGCCCTATGCCCGATCTCCACTCTGCCCTTCGCTAGTTAAGAGGGACACGTGGAGAGCCTTCGAGCAGCCCTCTACAGTGCCATTCCCGCTTCGGCCAATGTTGGCCTATGGCGGCTGTGGCTCCCCTGTAAGTGAGGGACGCTGCTATCTCCGTTGCCTATTGTTCTGGACCTCGATCCTATTAAAACAAGCCACTGTCATGCCACTGGCACTTCAAAAAAATATCATTTAATTTTGGCCTTTACTCTTACCAGTTTAAAGTCTAAAATTAAATGGTATTTTGCAGAGCAAATGAAAAAGTTTAACGATTTTATTTCATTTTATACTTTAACTGTAGGTATAATGGTAGTCTACTTACAATTAAATAAGGTCAGTGCGGGGAAGTGTAGCTATGAGGCAAGTGTAACTGCCCTTTATGTTACGGAAACTATTAGAGCTTTTGATGAAAGTGCCATCTGTTCTTGTGTGGAAACCAATATCTAGTTACATAATTTAAAATTAGATGGCACTGGTCAAGCATTTATGAAGTTATCGCCATTTTAAAATATGTCACATTTTGTAAGACGAATTAGAGTTCACATCACCCATTTGAATCCATAAAAATCTTGGTTTTTTGTGTAAATCAGTGTATTTTGTACCCATAAGTGGTTAATATACTAATTAAACTTATTATTACTCCTATAATATTGTCGGAATTGTTGAAAATGAGAGAATTACGTCCATTCAAAAAATCGAACTTCTAAATCAAGTGACTGGGAAAGTGTGTCTACTTTCCATGAGGCAAGTGTGTCTATATGACACACTTGCCCCAAGTCAGAGGTTAAAAACATTGAGTTTGATTTAATTAATTATATAATTTCTAAGGCAAAGTTTATAATTTTGTTTGTATAATAGTTTGTAATTTTGTTTGTAGACAGTAATCTTAATTATTTATTTCGTTAACAATTTTATATTGTATTGGATTAATTATCTCTGGAAGGTTGTAGGTACCTGTACACACTAAAAGTTTTAGTCAGTAAGCAAGGTAAAATTTTAAATATGTTGATATTTTCTGTATGATTTTGTTACTTATTAGCTTTGTTTAATTTTTATGGAAGATACCTACTAAAATTTATTTTATTGATGAAAAATAAATTTTCTTGTAGAAACAAAAAAAATGTCGTAGGAACAAGAAAATTTACCTTTATATTTCATTTGAATACCTACTTACCTTTCAATAAGTACCTTATAATATTATTAATACTAACTTTACTAAACTCTAAATAAAAGTGAAGATTATCCATCAGCTATGACTTTTACCTAAAAATGTTTTCTATCCCTGCCAAACATAATATGACACACTTACCTCATAAATTTTACAACCTTGAAAGATTCATACACAGTATATTACGTAGTATTAACATCAATTAATTCGTTCACACGATCGAGTAGCTTAAACACTGCATTTCTAAATTAAAAATAACTGTCTATTGTACACGAAAGACATAGTCACACTTGCCTCACTTTGTTGGGGAAGTGTGTCTACCATAGCAATTTACAATTAGTACTTAAAAACTAATTCCTAATGAATATTATTGACTAAAACACTTTGTTTTCAGCCAATTATGAACCATATCATGTTTTGTTTGCACCGAGATTTAGAAATTATACCTAAAAGTATGTGATTTTTATGTTCAAAGTAAACTTCGCAAAAAGTATGACACACTTCCCCGTACTGACCTTAGCATTTTCAGAGTGTCAGTGGCATGACAGTGGTTTGCCTTTAGCAGAAGCCACGTTGCGAAGCCGAGTAGGCACCTACCAAACCTTTGGCCTTATTGGGTAGGTATAGTCCATACACTTGCGAAAGGCCGGTGAAACTCCTGCGTGCCGTTTTTCGCCGACGCGACGGCCGGCAGTTCAATTTTGCGTTTGCTGTTTTAGATTTTGTAGGCGTGACTGTAAGTTATCTGCCCTCCCAACACTGATCCGCGCTAAAGGCTCGTGCAACAGATACACCGGCTTGCAGATGAGGCTTGAGCCCTGGAAATCTCGGTAGGACCTCCCTCATGCCTCCGTATTATACTAAGTTAATTTTTGAACCAAAGTCACTGACATAGCTCGCAGAATCAGCAAGCTGAAGTGGCAATGGGCTGGTCACATCTGCCGAAGGACCGATAGCCGGTGGAGTAAACGAGTCCTAGAGTGGAGACCGCGAACCGGCAAACGTAAAGTAGGACGCCCCCCAGCATGATGGACGGACGACCTGAAAAGGGTGGCTGGAATAGACTGGATGCGCAAGGCGGAGGATCGGGTGCTATGGCGTACATTGGGAGAGAACTATGTCTAGGCTAATTGATTGATTGATTTAATTCTTGAAAAAAAAAATAGTTAGGTAAGTGAAGTATTTTTGTTTTGGGCAGATAATACCGCATCGGGTGCTACCCATGCTAGCTACGTCACTATTCAGTAGAAAGTTATAACCCTACCTTTAACAGTAGGTATCGCTGAAATAGAGTAGCAGAGGCGTTATCCACCAGTTTCCGTAATAATCAACGCCAGCGCATGGTAACAGCGGATGTTTAGTCACTACAGTGGCCCGTGTGTCATCTGTTGGTCAGATTATTTTGATAGCACATTTGAATATTAATTCAAGTATGCGTCAACATCTATACAATAAAATTGAAGCGTCTGTCTAAGGATAATATCTGTCATAGGTATACTGATTTAAGCATCAAATATACAAGCTGCTAAGTGGCTATAAATGTTATTACATTATTGCTGAACATTTAAAAGACAATACCCTCAAATAACATTTTGTTTGTGAGTATACCTATTGTTGCCTTTTATAATTATGTTAAGCTGTGGCCCGCGGCTCCGCCCGCGTGGATGTCGGTTATCGCGACCAAACATAGCCTATGTTCATTCTCGAGGTCGAATCTACTCCTATACCAAATTTCATCAAAATCGGTTCAGCGGTTCAGGCGTGAAGGCGTAACAGACAGACAGACAGACAGACAGACAGACAGACAGACACACAGACAGATAGACAGACAGACAGAAATACTTTCGCATTTATAATAATAGTATGGATTCCGGTGAATGAAATAATTTTGAAATGAATTATTATTATAGTAAATGATTATAAAAATGTTTATGAAAATGTAACACCTAAATGAAATAATGTAATGACCTACCTACCTAATACCTAACTGTAGATATCTGTAAGTTCTGTAACACAATCTGAATATTGTATGCCTTTGGCGGAACATAGCATGTAGGTACCATAGTTTTGATGTAACATCACTTTAATTGCAACCTATGTTTTCACAAATAAAGAAAATATGAATATGTAATATAGAGCAAACTCGCGGGCCCAGCTTAAGTAATTTAAGGACAATATTTCTCGTTTAGACTGATCTACACCTACACTTTGTAGTAAGAATGGCACAGGGCACATCATCGTACGAGCGCCATTCTCTATTTCCAAACTAGGAATGGAATCTCTAGTTGAAATGGAATGGCCTGAAATCCTATCACCTACTAGGATGGTGGTAATGTCGAATTTAAGCTGACTAAAACTACACGCCGTCTCGGGTCTGAATTAACGAAATATAAGGTTACCCAAAAGGCATTTGCCTCGCACCCCAACCCGACCCCGAGCCGTCTACGGTTTCAAGATGGCCCCATCGACCCCTAAAAAGAGGGGTGGAGAAAGTATCGTGCCGCCTCGCCCCCGGTGAGGTGTTCGTACCCTCCATCTGCGCTCGCCGCCTAATTCCCAATGTGGCCTCTACTAGTCAGAGGAACACATAGAGAGCCTCTGGTGGGCATTTGCGGCAGGCAGCAGCATCCCCCATGCGAATGAAAGGGTCTCCGTCTCCGTTGCCTTGGTGCACAGCATGGAGTTTTACGGCCCGTTTTTTCCTACTGTCCAAACCAAATCTGCAATCCTTTTTTTAGCCAATCGTGCCACTGCTGGGCAAAGGCCGCCCCAAATCCTCCACGTCTCTCTCTCCCTTCCTACGTTCCACCAATCTGGGACAAAAAAGTTAATGCCGTCTTGCCAACGCTTCCTCAGCCGACCAAGCTTCCACCTTCCATCTTCTGGCGCCCAGGGTGTGACCGCGCGAGCTCATTTATCCGGTGGCATTCTACAAACATAGCCCGCCCAATCCTACTTACGCCGTAATAGCGGTTAGTGAATGTCCTAGCAAGAATCTTTTGAGGTCCAAAATTAAACAAAAGCTATACTAATCTAACGGTAAATATATTTAAATATTATTCTTATTCATAATAAACAATAATTTAATATAAAAGATTGTTTTAAATATTCAGTCTGTTCGACTGCACCATGCATGATGGTTAAGAGTTACGAGTGAGTCCAAAAGATATGGATCACCATTCTAGATACTGTTGGTCTCTAATGGTGGCCCGTATCCTGACAGGATCGATAGCTGCATTTTCACATCCCACTAAACACACAAAATGATCAAAAGATCGGCTCACGGGACTTGTAGCTTTCAAACGTATCTTCTGCTTCAGAAATTACATTAAATATTTTTCTTTTTACACTATACTGTAACCAAGTAGGGAATTGCTTTGTAGTTTCACACATACTCTCGAAAAATGAGTTCAACGGATGGTTTCCCCGGTCCGTATATCGGCTTCTATCTTCCATGTCAATCATGATTTCGCTGAATTCGTCATCCATTTTTCTCTTACTGTACTTATGTTCTATTTCTTGTGTAGTATCAACGTTATTCTGTGTGTTAGATTCAGGACTAAATGTTATATTTTCTGCGTTTGAAGTTGAGGGTACAGCGAGAAATGAGTCTGAGGGTGAAGGAGATAAGTCATCATCGTCATCAATAGAGCCTGCTAGATTCCGACCTCTCTTACGAGTTTTCATGTATGGTATGAGAAATTCCATATGTTCTGCGTACTTCCATTTGTTAATTTTTGCAAATTCAGTCTGTTGCGGTCCAAGGGGACCGAGAGCTTTTGCCCTCTTCAAAGAGTCTCTGTGGCTGTCTCGTAGCTTCTTCCATTCTGCTTTTGCTGTTGTAACTGAAAATAAAAAAAATAATCATGTTAAATATTGCAAAGAATTAAATTTGCATTCTTGCGAATATAATATAAAAATGTGAATAGAGGTTTAATACTTTATTACATTTTGCTTGTGTCTAGCATCGAATCCAGGACCTCATGAACATATTACAAAGTATGTATATTATATATTATTTATATTATGCCATATGACCAGAGGTGAAGGAAAGGCTATAACTATTATTCTTATTTATTTTTCTTATAAATCAAATAAAACAATATTCAGAGTCATTATTCAACATTATCTAGACTCACTCTAAGCTAGCTAGCTTGCCATGTAGATTATGGGTAAACATTTGCAAATTTTTTTTTTCACACTGCAACACCCATAAAAACATGTCAATAATGCCAACCCAACTTCATGCAAATAAAATTAAACCAATAATTACTTTTTTAATACGTAATTTAAAATATCATACAAAACAATGTCAATGTTTTAAAAATAGAATTCAACTGATATGATATCTAATAATGCCTGGGGCACTCCATAAGCGACAACCTTGATTTGTGTATAAACAATGAATTCTGTTACAGCGAAGTTAAAAATAAAAATCGTAGGCCTAATCATAAATGAACGCGTGTTTCTTTTTTTTCAAATTAATTAACATAATGTCTGTAAGTTGTCTACATGATAATTCTTTTTCTTTAATGTTATAAGCGAAAACTTGTAATTGGCCATCAAATTTGCACGCATTTAGAATATTTTGTCACTAGCTGTAAGTTTTCTAAACTGTAAAATAAAATAAAATTAAAATAAAATAAAAAGTAAAATTATAAATAAATGTAAATAAATGAAATAAGATAGGTACTTACAGACACATTTTAATACAAATATCTATACCATTATAAAATTATAAAGTAGCTGTGTGTACATTGCAGTATTAAAAAAAAGTGCCTACTTGGGTTATGGTATGAACGATTCTGAACACAAAGATATTTTTATGGAATTCTTGTATGTGCCGATATTGTTAAAAGGTCTTGGTTAGATTTAATATTTTACGCATGTTTGATCAAAATCAGTTGAGTGTGATCAAATGTGAAGGTTTGTTACTCTACCAGGCTGAACCGGTCTGGCTGAAATTTGGCACAGGGATATTATAATCTGGAATAACACGTGCTGCTTTTGATCTCTGGAATATGTTCCCATGGGGAGCGGGAATTGGAACAATTTTACGAGGGTGAAGCCGGGGGCAACAATGTTAGGCAATAAATTTTAAGAAATCTCTAAGTATGATAGCTACTAAAAGCAAGAAAATTTACGTAGAGGTAAATACCACCGCGTGTGTGGCTATTTTTTAAGGCAGGAAGATACGAATAATAACAAACAAAAAAACTTACTATCAGGTATGTCTTTGGATTTTAATTCCTGAACGATTCGTTTCCAAGCTGCGTGTTTCTTCCTCATATCTCTGTATTCACGACACTCCATGTCCCACAAACAAGGCAATTGTCTCACCATAATTATAAATTGTTCCATTTTTCATGAGAAATGTGGAAAGTATATCAATTTTTTAAGATGTACCTATGTAATCGTTACGGTCCAAGTTTCAGCAATGGTTCTTATGTTTCGCTTCGTACATATTTTATTATGACATTGTTTCAAAGCCTGGTAAAACTTCTATAGAGTGTAAGTATCACATTATATATTAATATTTTCATACAAAATTTGTAATTATAGCACATAATATGGGTATTATTGTTTAATTTTTGCTATTCGATTCGACGCTATCGTCGCTATCGAAATTTTTGACGTATTGACTTAACATAAACTAGTGTAGTAATGTTACACTAAATTGCGAATCGACTAGATCCAATAAAATCGATGTTTTTTTTCGTAGTCGATAGTTTTGAACTAGACTGTCTAAGGAAAGCTGGACCAAGAAAAACGCAACAAATTCAAAAAAAAAATAGGGCAGGTTATAGTAGGATAAAAACATTTTGATCGTGAAATAAAAGTACGTACCTATTATAGTTTAACTGTTATTTTTAAAGAATTTTATTGCGCATTATTTAGTGTTATTCTTGTCTAAACTTTGATTTCTTTATTAAATACTACCCTTTGCCCACGACTTTACCTGCGTGGGAGTTTGATACTGTGGAAATATCGGAGGAAAAGGTAGCAGGTAGGTTTATTCATGTTGAAATCCCCATGAATACCACCCCCGTTGGCCATCTGGGATGGTTATGTCGGAATCGACCCAACTAAAACCACAGATGTAGTGGATATAGACTAAGACTAGCTGTTGCCTGCATGAAATTATGATCCCGTTCAAGCTACCCTAGACAATTTATAAGTAGGTATTTCAGGGACAAAATGTGGCCTATTGAACCTGTGCAAGACATTGTGTTATTTTACTAAAAACTATCTTCAAGCGGGCTTATAGGTATAAGACGAAATTCATTTATTATCCGGGATACCATTCTGTTCTGCAATCTTTTATGCAACAAAAATACACCATTTTTACTATAATTCACGATAATACTACCAATAAATAAAGCGGAAATCACAATTTTATTATAGTTTATATCGTAGACAGACTATAGTCTATCTACGGTTAATTTTATTAATATCATCGACACTCTTGCCGCGTAACAATGTTGCCGCGTAAGAATTTTGAAAAACTATCTATTCACTTTTAAAGGTATTAGAATTAATTTATTACTTCATACAACTTTATAATAGTGAGTCAAACCATTGTATATTGATAGTTTAAGTATTTTTATGCAAAGTTTCATCACAAAAACATAAAGCACAAATTAATATATTTCAAAATGTAAAAAAATTACCATTTACACTTGAAACTAATTACATTTACTCTGGCAACTTATTAGACAGGGACAAACTACTACTTTTAGGCTATCTCTACCATGGCGAGTGTTCCGATGAACTCTTCCAATGGGGTTGGCAACTGTCAAAGTGGCGCTGGTGTAGTTGGTTCCTAAAACATTGATCATTTGTATGGAGTTATTTACAAAATAATTTTTAAACCCAAGATGACTAAATGTATAGTAGCGAAATGCTCAGAATTTGGAGTACACCATATCCCAAAAGATTACAAAATTCGTCGGCTTTGGTTGAAAGACATTTGCCTACAAAATTTTATTTCTAAAAATAGTTGGAGGTTATGTCGAAAACATTTCGTGGAAAATGATTATAAAAAAATTGTGAATACACAGGTGAGTGTTGCTTATTCAACATTATTAGTAGTCTTAATACATAATATGTACTTGATATACCTACATAAAATAACATACAAATTGATTTACTCCTATGATCTTAATAATAACAGTCATTTCTATATTCTAGGAGTTGAACACCAACATAAATATATGAAGAAAAGTGCTGTACCATCTATATCTCCTTGAAACACTATCAGAAACAGCAAGAACAAGAAAAGATATATTGGGAGTCCGGAACCTGAGGAAATAGCTATTTGAAATGCCATCAACTTACCAATCCTGTGAAGGCATAGTGCCATTAAATATAGTGATAGTATATTATGATGATTTTGCAATGTATCTCAAGAGCATGAGATTGATAATGACACCAACAACTTGCCACACTCATCGAAGTACTCAAGCATCTAATATATAGTTCACAGCATCTAACTTAATAGTGTGGACGGTGGGCCCCACTACTCTAAAATCTTGCCAAGATAGATGCTGTACACTATACTTAAGATTATTTTCCACAGAGCTACTACTTGCAGATGATGCAGGTATTGTAAATAAAAAAACTAAGATGACATGAAGTGTTTTATTTTTAAAAGCTTCATGTGTCCTATTCACGTCCAAGTATTATGTATGTCCACTTCATATTGAACATTTTTCATTGATTTTCTGCAATATCCCTTTATATAGGTATTATTACCAACAACAGAAGATCTTACCATCAATAAATGACGGGTTTCATACAGGAGCATAGCAATATTGTTCTTTTTGTGTACTGAAAAGAAAAAATATAGTTGTGAATAAGTAATGGTGAAAATGGGCTAGGATCTCAGTTAAAATTTCACTTTGGTTTATATCCTACCTCAATGCAGTTTCCTATTAGGTATAAATCTATACTTAGTTTAAACTACTTACTAGCATAGATAATGCCTTATGATTGTCTTATCAAGAGGTAGTAGAGCCGTGTACTGTTAATATCACGATAGGTTTCTGGCAATGGTAACTATATTTCAGGATCTTCGTTATCAGCCCTTTATAGGTGTTCAAAATTGAAGTTCTGGTCATAAATCTCCAACCTGAAAGTAAAAGAATGTATATTATTATTATCCCCGTAGTTTAAATATATGCATAAGTATTACAACTCTGTTACATTTTAGGTAATAGTATCTTCAAGACAAAATATTTCTGAATACGAAACTTGTAAATATCGTGGTAATTTATTCAAAACAATATACCTTTCCACAAGATCTGCTTTTTTTCCACGTAAAGAAGCACCACGTTTTTTAAGTTCATCTTTGAGCTCTTTCACTCGCCAGTGAGAATACATAATTTTATAGTTCTTAGACTACAAGTTCGCACAATTTTAAGTCCGTTTTTAAGATAATAAATTATATTTCAAGCAGGTTTCTTTTGTAAACAATAACGACACTGAATATGGCCGTCGTACACAAGAGAACCAAACTCGCTAGCGCCATCTGCGATTAGCTTTCACCGGCCAACCCCATTAATCCCACCCTCTCCTTTCCTATACGGCTATACCTTCATGGGCTATACAGAACTACACGTGCCAGACTGAGGTATCACCCTCAGACAGTAGAATCAATTTCATCAAGAACCAAGCATAAGCGGTTCGGTGCCTCTTTTAATTGCCGCACCATAGACTTGGAATTCTTTACCAGCGTGTGTTTCCTTCCTCCTATTAGTCCCGGGGCCTTTAAGCGGGGCGTGAAAAAGCATTTGATGAGGCCGTCAAGCTGAGGGCCGCCACTGTAGCACTACCGGTGTATGTGGTGGTGACCCCAGTCCTGAGACTTTACCTTTAGCTTACCATCAGGCGAGGTAAAGTCATTTTGACGTGTCCTATATAAAAAAAATCTCACTCGGCTCGTTTTTCTACTTTCATGAATACGAAGAAAAATCTACCTTACGTCATTCTCATGGAGTGTAAAGTAATCATTGTATTTTAAAGTGCGCAATCCAGTTATTAAATACAGGTTCATGGTTTTCACTCGCGATAGCTCTCGCGATAGACTGTGCGTGTAAAGGAGGCTAATCTTAACTGTACTTTCACCTCCCTTTTGCTCTAGACTGCTTGACAATGCTTTATGAGGCTTTATGGTTATAAATTACAAATAAATTTAAAAAAATCGTAGGTAGGTATTTTAAGAAAATCAATAAAAAAGCTCTTGTATTATTACGTATAGGTTTTTTTCTTCTTCTTTTCTAGTTCTAATAATTTTAAACAAAACAAATAACCTATATATTAGATAATGTAACCTTAAGGCGCTGCGCAAACGTAGACACTTTTGTTTCTTGTGTCCGACACAAGCTACCGATGAATATTTGAATTCTATAGAACAAGTATCAAATCATTCAACTCCCTGCGCATACGTGAGTCCAGTTGCTTCCACTGAACACTATATTCAGGACGATCAAAAAGTGTTCGGTGTCGGTAACTGGAAACTAAAAGTCGTCAGTTGAAGACACAAGCAACATTCACAAACGTCCATCATGAGACTACGGAAAACAAGCAGATACAGCAACTACAGCTACAGTTTCTTGTGGTATGCCGTGTCGGTGACAGGGAACCGGCAACTGTGTCCGATTGTCGATACGGGACACAGCAACTACGGTTTCCTGTGGCGGTGTACCGTGTCGGCAACACGTTTGCGCAGCGCCTAAACCTCCTTAAACATAGTTAGGTAACATAATAAAATTATTTAAAAGTCTGATTTTTTTTTATAGTTGCTTAGGCATGCACGGTGCTGATTGATTGATACAGTTAAAGCATGCATAGATAGATAGATAGATACAAATTCCTTATTTTTAACCTCGATATAAAAAAATAGTAACATATTTTTTAATTATTCATCCACCCTATTTTATAAAAGCACTCCATAATTATTTATTGTTGGTACATAAGTATTTTTATTTATATAATAACATGACATTCTAACTCATGTATTACATCCAATGATGGGTTTACGCCCTGGCTTTTTGGGCATATAATCAGTCGTTATTTCAATCTGCCCCAAATGTTTTGCACCTTCAAGGTGGTTTAAGGTAGGTACAGAAACGATCCGCAACACTGATCCCCTCAGTGCGGACGCTATTAAAATGTCTTCAATCTTCTTTATTTCATATTACTATAGCAATATTATTAAAATTATAATGATTTTGTGCTGTTTCCTTCGCGACCGCACCTTATTCATGCTCTAGAAGACGAAAAAACTTATACGAGTAGGTGTAGGTACCATAATGTTTCTTTTCGACTCCGATAGAATTTAATTTTATGCAGATACTGGGTTTTGATATTACACAGCCATAATAAGAAATAACATTACAAATAGATTTTTTTCACCATGAATTACTGTACAGAGAACAATATTTATAGATACCTAAGTATAACAATTGGGCTACGCTATTTTAATAAAATAGAAAGGCTAGAAGTTTCATATTAGTACTAAGGCAAGTCTTCATCTTGGTCTGGTGGCAAAACTGAAATGAAAATAAAATATGATTATAGTTATATAATAGGTAGGCTACATAACTCAAGTTCAGTCAATTACTTTTATAAAAATCGTTCGCTGAAAATCGTTCTGAAACTAGCGTTTTTTTATTATGATATTATGATAAATCATATTTTAATAATTTATTGATTACTAGCTTCCGCCCGCGGCTTCGCCCGCGTGGAAGTCGGTATCGCCACCAAGTCTATTTAATAAAACGACTCTCTACTCAACTCTCCACTCTACTCGTCACTCCACTCTACACTCCACTGGTCTCCACTCATCTAACCAAAACCTTTCAGTACTTAAAAAAAATCCGTTCAGTACTTTTTACGTCCATCGCAATCAGCGAGTGGTTTTTTTTATTAGAAAGATCTTGCTTAGACTAAAAATTCACCGTATGTTTGGTTGTAATTGGTTAAGTAAAACCGGAGATATGACCAAAAACGACCTAAAAACGAAACGCGGGCGAAGCCACGGGTATCAGCCTGTATAAAAAGTAGCCTATATGTTGCCCAGTACCAAGTTTGATCAAAATCCCTCCAGTAGTTTTTGATCCATGCGTGCACATACAGACAGACAGACAGACAGACAGACAGACAGACAGACAGACAGACGGACAGACAGACAGAAAGACAAAAACTTTACTGATTGCATTTTTTGCATTAGTATCGATCACCAATCATCCCCCAATAGTTATTTCGTAAATATATTCAATGTACAAAATTGACCTCTCTACAGTTTTATTATAAGTAGGTATAGATATATAGATTTCATCTTCTTAGTACAAACCTTACCATAACACTAACACAGAAAACTCTTGACAAAGAAAAGAAAAAAGTAATTACTTACCATATGATTTTTTTCTGTAATGGGTGTGTAAAAGTTTAGCGACGATGGCTACTATGACTCCTAGCATGAAGCACCCTAATGCTGCCAATACTAATGACGATGTTGTCATATTATTTCCGTGCGCGGGCGCTGCGATAGGCTGTGATGTAGGTTCCACAGTAGTTTTAGGATCTGGGTGAACAATAGGAGCTTCTGTTGTGGTAGAGTTGGGTGTTGATTTAGTGGTGGATTTAGGTGTGGATTCAGTTACAGGTGTAGGTGGTGAGGTCGCAGGGCTCGGAGTAGTGTTAGAAGGGGATGCTGATTCACTGGTGGATTTAGGCGAGGGTTCATTTACAGTTGCAGGTGGGGGGCTCTTAGGGGGCGGGACAGTGTCAGAAGGGGATGCTGATTCACTGGTGGATTTAGGCGAGGGTTCAGTTACAGTTGCAGGTGGGGGGCTCTTAGGGGGCGGGACAGTGTCAGAAGGGGATGCTGACTCAATGCTGGATTTAGGTGAGGGTTCAGTTACAGTTGCAGGTGGGGGGCTCTTAGGGGGCGGGACAGTGTCAGAAGGGGATGCTGATTCAATGCCGGATTTAGGTGAGGGTTCAGTTACAGTTGCAGGTGGGGGGCTCTTAGGGGGCGGGACAGTGTCAGAAGGGGATGCTGATTCAATGCTGGATTTAGGTGAGGGTTCAGTTACAGTTGCAGGTGGGGGGCTCTTAGGGGGCGGGACAGTGTCAGAAGGGGATGCTGATTCAATGCCGGATTTAGGTGAGGGTTCAGTTACAGTTGCAGGTGGGGGGCTCTTAGGGGGCAGGACAGTGTCAGAAGGGGATGCTGATTCAATGCTGGATTTAGGTGAGGGTTCAGTTACAGTTGCAGGTGGGGGGCTCTTAGGGGGTGGGACAGTGTCAGAAGGGGATGCTGATTCAATGCCGGATTTAGGTGAGGGTTCAGTTACAGTTGCAGGTGGGGGGCTCTTAGGGGGCGGGACAGTGTCAGAAGGGGATGCTGATTCAATGCTGGATTTAGGTGAGGGTTCAGTTACAGTTGCAGGTGGGGGGCTCTTAGGGGGTGGGACAGTGTCAGAAGGGGATGCTGATTCAATGCCGGATTTAGGTGAGGGTTCAGTTACAGGTGCACGTGGCGGGGTCTCAGGGGGCGGGACAGTGTCAGAAGGGGTTGCTGATTCAATGCCGGATTTAGGTGAGGGTTCAGTTACAGGTGCACGTGGCGGGGTCTCAGGGGGCGGGACAGTGTCAGAAGGGGATGCTGATTCAATGCCGGATTTAGGTGAGGGTTCAGTTACAGGTGCACGTGGCGGGGTCTCAGGGGGCGGGACAGTGTCAGAAGGGGATGCTGATTCAATGCCGGATTTAGGTGAGGGTTCAGTTACAGGTGCACGTGGCGGGGTCTCAGGGGGCGGGACAGTGTCAGAAGGGGATGCTGATTCAATGCCGGATTTAGGTGAGGGTTCAGTTACAGGTGCAGGTGGCGGAGATATTGATTCAGTTCCAGGCCTTTCCAAGGGCATTATTTTACTGTAAAAAAGGCATATAAGTATTATAAATAAAATGAACGATTCGGTGATAATACTTATAATTATTATGTAGGTACTAAACTCGAGAGCAGAATAATCGAGTCACATATTTCGAATTTGTATTAAGTAAAAATTTGGAATTTATGGAATTTAGAACCTAAAATGAAACTGAGTTTTTAATTTTAGTGCTAAAGTGCCCTCTGAATGGATCGATTATACTTACCGGTAGGTACCTATAGGTAGGTACTTACTGGTATAGAGTGAGCTGATTTTTTGCTGTCGAGTGTAAATTAACTAGGAATCATTGTTATATCATTTATGATTATATTGTGGCGAACCACAAATATGATACCACAAATATCCAGCGCCATCCAGCGCCATCTAGTCACAGCACGACGAACTACTTCGATACTACAACTACGTCACAACTACGTCAACGATCCTGAATCGCGAAAGTGCAAATCGAACACAGGTGTAGCATATATACAAGGTCCCAACGATAAACCGTAGGGCCGCGGCCCGCCAGGCGTGATCACCTTGCCTGGTCGGAGGATCCTCCCTTTGTGTTGTTGGAGGGACGTCACATCCCGTTCCTCCACATTGGTGACCCCGACGTGATCTGAACACGTAACTTTCACTGCGCTTATCAGCAGCATTCCTATCGCCACCATACCTTTCACTTCTCCCGCATTAGCGGTAAATCAAATCTTCGCCATCCAGCACCTTCGGTCTTAACAGGGATACCACCTCCTGGAGCGATCGCTCCAGACTGGTTACCCTACGGCCACACGCACTGCCTTGTAATGAAGGGCACAGTACACTGCACGTACCTACGGTCAACAAGAAGAGCGCATCTCTCCCGTCTACGCAGTCGCCCCGCTTCATTGAGGGCTTACCGAGGGCCGAGACAACTAACTCGACGCTTCGAGCCCGCACACTTGGCACTTCACCGCAGCACCGCTTCACCGTCCCGACTCACTGGGACTAGCGAGGAAGACAGCGGCATCCAGTTCCGACGCAATGGAACACAGGACTGGCATTGGCACGCACCGCAAGAGAGCATCGCAATCAACCTCCGGTCTTGGAGGGGAGTGATGTGGCGAACCACAAATATGATACCACAAATATCCAGCGCCATCCAGCGCCATCTAGTCACAGCACGACGAACTACTTCGATACTACAACTACGTCACAACTACGTCAACGATCCTGAATCGCGAAAGTGCAAATCGAACACAGGTGTAGCATATATACAAGGTCCCAACGATAAACCGTAGGGCCGCGGCCCGCCAGGCGTGATCACCTTGCCTGGTCGGAGGATCCTCCCTTTGTGTTGGAGGGACGTCACATCCCGTTCCTCCACAATATTATAAAAGGAATGGAACTCAAGAATAAAGCATTATTCCTGTTATTCGGTATTTTATTTTTTTTTTTTATATTCAGTCCGTCTATTGACTTAACCCCGCTGGATGGTAAGAAGCAAGGGCAAAGTCCAGAGGGTACGGGCCTTCATTCTAGACACCATTCGTCCCAAAATGGCGGCCCCTACCTTGACGGCCTAGACAGATGCCTTTTCACGCCCCGCTTAAAGAACCCGGGATTGAAGGAAGAAATCAATTTAATAATAATGTTAATTTAATAAGTTACCTACCTAAATTGCATGTACTTAAAATGTATATAAGAGTTAAATAATACTTACTCTTTAATTATCTTGCATAATGTTTTTGTCCTCTGGCGTCTGAAACAAAAAGAACATAATGATATTATACCTAAGTGGTTTACTATTACTTATATGTAATTATGTACCTATACTAATAATAATATATTAATTTAGTAACGCCCTTTTTTGTTAATGGTGCTTGCAACAGTATAAATAAATACCTACCTACCTAAATATTTTACGACATCCTACATAGTTCTGAGCCCGTAGACAAGTGTTAAAAGTCGAAATCGCTAAGGAAACGAATAGATTACACTCCAGCTCATGATTCCGCCGCGGCGCGCGCATCGTACGCGCCGGCGACGAGCTTGGTTGTGATTGGTCGACCTAATCTATTCGTCTCCTTAGCGATTTCGACTTTTGACACTTGTCTACGGGGACTGTTCTCTCTAGGTCGAAGTATAGTATAAATAGCTTGTGTTATGGGTAATAGAACATACATACAACATGTTAATTTGCTTTTGAGTATCCTTCAGGGGGCCTAGAGTTACCTATAGTCGTCACAAATTCACCAGTGCATTCTTGCCTAGGCATTTTATACAATGCCGGATTATACGCATTGCCATTAACCATCGAGCATATAACCAACCATTAACTTAACATATACTTAATAATTAACTTAATATATCCCAACTGAGTTGGGAAAAAGGTTCAGAGAATGTATGTATGTATGTAACTTAACATATACATTTATACAAAGCGATTTATTTATTTAGCGTGTCTAAGCAACTAAAATCATTATCTTATCTTATTCATCTATCTATGCATTAGGTATAACCCACAGAATACTTATAAGATCTTTAATACTTACTTAGAGTCTGGTTCTTCAGGCGTGTCCTGAAAAAAGAAAATAGACATTCAGTTGATTTCATGCTTTTAAAAGTTTTCATTTACGTTAATACTAAAGTGATCAACCATTTTCTTTGGTTCAAATTAAATTTCACCAAAATATTTGTTGCCCAAACCCGGCACACCTAGTCCTTTTTTTATCGAGTGGAAATCCACCCCATCGGCTCGAACCGAACTGACTAAACCGGATGCCGTCTCGGGTTTTAATTACCGGGGTGGTTACCAAGTAGGCAGAATATATCCCTCGCACCCCAGCTGACTCTTGGGGTTATAAGGTCAGATGCCAGTCGCCAACTAATCCATAAGAAACCGGTATAGTACCTCGAAGCTCGAGCCTGAGCTTCATTGCTAGTTTTGGATGTAACCGGGGTTGGTACCTAATGATACTTCAACGTAGCGTTAATCCCAGTCGCATCCAAAGCTTTCACCTCGGAGTCTGGGGTCCGCTTTAACAGTCTTAACTGCGGATTTGGCTGGACCTCGATATTTTCCGTGAAGCGACTGCCATCTGACCTTCACAACGCAATGGTGACATTCTAGGCTGGTTTTATCGTTACGCGTTTCGGCAGCGCCGTTGGAGCGCGCGCGTTCAGATATATATGGGAGTAGAAGTTGCGTTTTAGTGTCGCGCGCTTGGGCAGCGCCGTTTAATAAACGCGCGATGTTCGACAGCGCTGTCCAAACGCGCGCTGCTCATTCGCTTCTACGGCCAGTGTGCGTTTTAGTGTGACGCTGTTGAGACGCGCCGTAGGTACAGTTGAGAAATTAATTACATCGATACGGGACGAGTAATCGAGGAAGTTCGAACCAGAAGGTGTTTATGGGACCCGGCCGATGAATTATACAAAAATAAGGATGCAAACTGCTTGTTGATAGGCGAAAAAAAATTATAAAATTTATTACTATTTTCTCGTAGGTAAATCGGAGAAAGACGTTATGTGTTCGCCTTTCAGTAACCTTGTAGCGTTATAAGGATCAACTACTCTTTTTCGCCGTTGCCTTCTTTTCCATAATAAGTAAATAGTCAGTACTCGACTCGCATTAACCTTCATAATATTGTACACGACTGTCTCACAGCAGCGGAACGCGTGCTACTAATCTCATTTTATAGTGCACCGCTGTTCAAACGCGCGCTGTTAACAGTGCGCTGCTCAACAGCGCGTCTAGCGGCGTGACGATAAAACCAGCCTAGGCGATATTGAAGCATTGCAGCTAGACTGTTGTTGTTGGACTTTTTAGGGCTCCAACTACCCGTAACGACTGCCATAGATGTTTGTATGGCAACCGGGACCGACGGCTCAACGTGCTCTCCGGAGCACGACCAGACCAATGCAAATACCTACCCATAATTCATGCATACAAATATTTGCACTGAGCGGGGATCGAACCCGCGCCTCCTGCGCAGCGGCCGGGTTCACTACCGCTGCGCCACAGAGGCTATGATAATTATGATCGCTGAGGTATCACCCTAACACGGTGTCATAAATCCACACCATAAAAACTTGTAATTCTCTACCACCGCATGTGTTTCCAACCTCCTATAGTCCCGGCTCCTTTAAGCGTAGCGAGAAAAAGCATTTGATGAGGCCGTGAAGCTGAAGGCCACCATTATAGCTCTATCGGCATATAAAGATAACCCCCACTTCTAGAACTTTAGCTTACCATCAGGCGAAGTGAAGTCCTGTTGACGTGTCCAATGTAAAAAAGTATACCTATTACTATTGTTATAAACATCAACTTACCCCAGATACGTCTTTCTCAACCCGCGCGCAGTCCAGTTGATTATACAGTTTTACGATATCTTTGATTCTGAAAATAGAAATGTTATAAGAAAAACTAATGGGTATAAACTTTCCTGTTCTATTTATATGGTAAGGAAAATTTACGCTTAGGCTGGGCCATCTACGGTTTTAAGATGGCCCAATCGACCTACCGCAAGGGGAGTGAGGCTACCATCGCTCCACCTCGCTGATGGTGGGGTGTCTGTAGGGTGATAGGCGACCGTCCTGTCACCCATCCGTCCACGCGCGGAGTATGCTCCCCACTGTGCCCTCTACTAGTCAGAGGGACACGTGGAGAGCCTCAGAGCAGCCCTCTAGAGGGCCACTCCCACCCCGGCCGGATTAGCTGCAGACAGCAGCGTCTCCCGTGGCGTGTGGAAGACGCTGTTCGCCTCCGTTGCCCGGGTGCACTACGTGGAGGTTCCGGCCCGCACCCAATTTTTGTACCCTTTAGAAACTGTGTATCTGATTCAATATTCAATTATTTTCAATTATTTTATTGTTTAACTTCGGTGAAAATTTATTATATCTTTTTTTTTATATAGGTACCTTTATTTATATTGACACGAGACAAAAATGTACATTCGTCCATATTTAGTCTTAAGATATCTATGTATAACCTGACGTCTCAAAATGCAGCAGTGGAGTTTGTTGCGCCGTTTCTTCTCCACTAGCGCCTAGGAAGCGGTGATAAACTTAGTATTAAGTAGTTTTTGACGTCAAAAAGATGTAATTACGTTACACTATTTTGAGAAATAAAGAAATTGAAATTGAAATAAATACATAACTAACGACCATTTAAAAGTTTGTTTGTGGTTACCAAACTGATAGCGTTAACCCTTATCAGCGTTACACAAGGTCACACCAAAGTTAGCTAATGAAACCGATGAAACGGTATAGTTGATGATACGGTTTAAAGCGCTGACTGCCTAGTGTGAGATTTTGTATTTTTTTCATATAGAAAACGTCGAAAGACTGCACCTCGCCTGATGGTAAGCAAAAGGTAAAGTTTCAGAACTAGGGTCATCACTACATACACCGGTAGTGTTACAGTGGCGGTTCTCAGCTTGAAGGCCGCATCAAATGCTTTTTCACACCCCGCTTAAAGGCCCCGGGACTATTAGGAGGAAGGAAACACATGCGCTGGTAAAGAATTCCAAGCCTTTATGGTGCGGCAAATAAAAATAAAATAAATTGTGGCACTATCGGTGTTTGCAATGGTGACTCCCATTCCAGAGACTTTGCCTATAGCTTACCATCAGGCGAGGTGAAGTCATGTTGACGTGTCCGACATAAAAAAATGGGATTGGATTAGCGCCACCTGGAGGCAAACGTGTGAATCATCATCTAATACAAATAAGCGTTTAGGCACGCGAGTGAGCGTGAAACCGCAAACGCAAAAAATTGCACTAGGCACTGCATAATTTAAGCCGGGGTGCGAGGGAAATGCTCTTTGGGCCACCTCACACCCTGGCGTCAGAAGACCCTAGACGGCGTGCGGTTTTAGTCGGTAAGAGTCCGACATAACCTGCCCCGCTGGCCGCCGGGGTGGGTATCCTTATGGATTTCCGCACGGAAAAAAAGGCACTTCCGAAACTAACCTATGCACAAGGTTCCGCCCGCGTGGACGTATTCACGATTTTAACTATAATGTTCTTCTCAACCGATTGTGATCAAGCATGCGTAAGATTTTAGGTCAGATCAAACCTTTCAGGCAAACATTACCCTCCTTTCTTCGGCAGTCGGGTAAAAAACGCAGCACAATCCGTTCAGCAGTTTTTGCGTACGATAATATTATATACATGGTGCTAATAACAGCTATCTAATCAAATTATGCTATGGTTGAACAATGCTCTTATTAGTTCAGGAAGTTGTTACTTACATCCTACTTTACCCTTTTTACTCAGAACCTTACTGATATCACTCGATACAGGATATTTTCATCCTGTGGCTATCAAATAGCAAAGATTTTTTCCCATTTTTGCTTATGATCTTGATAAATTGTTCACACATTTTGAAAATATGGCGTCACTGATTCGGGATCGACAGCTTATCGAGACATTATTAATATGGAATGTATCTTACTAAAATATGATGGAAGATGACATCTTGTACTTAAGTACAATACGGAACCCTTCGTGTACGAGATCGCCATGCACTTGGCCTGGTTTATTTAAATATTATTAATTATACAGACTTATGTCATTTTACAGAAATAATATCCTTTGAATTACAAACACAATAACATATAAATATACTTAGGTATAATACCTAACTAATACAGTTTCCTCATTGTACACCTATAGTTATTTGAGCTGTTAGTACCTAATGGTGTCTTATTCAAATATATTATAAGCTAGCGTTATCTCGCGACTGCATTCACATGGAAAACTAATCCTATTTCTGTAACCCACTGAAACTTATAATGCTTTAAAAACTAAGATAAGTCAAGTCAAGAGTAAGAGTTATCATTAGATATCCAACCATCTCAATTTTGCATTTATACCAATACCTAAGTTTCCCAAATGCATCCGAGGTTGTCACCTCTAGGTGCGGACCGGGACTTTCACGCGGTGCACCCGGGCAACGGAGGCGAGCAGCGCCTCCTACTCACCCCGGGCAACTACTGCCTGCAGCCAATCCGGCTAGGGTGGGAGTGGCTACTCCGAGGCTCTACACTTGTCCCTCTGACTAGCAGAGGGCAAAGTGGGGAGCGGGCAGGGGGCGAGCTGATTCACCGCGCACCGACAGTTAGGTGATAGGTCAGCGACCTGTCACCCTACACCCCACCGTCGGCGAAGTGGCGCGATGCTTCCACACAATAAAAAAGAGTAGGCAGAGACAATAGACCGCCATCTATTTCTGTCCTTACATACTTCAACCTCTACTGTCATTAAACCCTTCATGCAAGCCCGCTGGTTTCTAGTGCCTTTGACCACTGCCCTTTTTTCAATAACTCATTGATGTGGTCAGTGTATATTCTCTCCCCTGCTTGCCTGCCCACTTACAGGTGCTTTATATACTTGGTGTGTCATTTGCTCGGTATTCATTCGCTCTATGTGCCCAAACCAACCAGCCACAAATTTCAGAGCAACTTTAAATAAAGCTTTTCATAAAACTTACGCATCATCCACATCTTTAGGTTCAGGTTTAGGTGCTGATGGCTCCAAAGAGCTGCTATGTGGATCCTCAGGAGTGGATTCAGGTGCCGCCGCATCTCCGACAACACTCTTCAGCACCTGGAATAATATTTATATCTATACTCTATACAAATAAATCAAAATTGGAGTGTATGTTTGTCATAATAAAATAACCACTTTTTACTATGTGCATTTGGATGTTGATACATGGTACATCCCTTTCCAACCATCGGCTCCCCTGAGCTGCTCCCCCAGGGGAGACGATGGGATTTTTTTCCAACACAACATTTTTTTTACAATTTTGAGAAAACGACATTTCGAGAAAAGGACATTTTGAGAAAAGAACATTTTAGGAAAAGGACATTTTGAGAAAGGACATTCCGAGAAAAGGTCATTGTGAGAAAGGACATTTCGAGAAAAGAACATTACGCGATGAGACACTCGGGAAGTCATTAAACTTTTTCATTCGCTCTACAAAGACCAAGACTTAAACTTAGACTTAACTTAGACTTTAAACTGATAATAGTAAAGCTCAAAATTAAATGGTATTTTTTGAAGTGTCACTGGCATGACAGTGGCTTGTTGTAACAGAATCGAGGCCCGGGTTTTCCTTTACCTAATAACATCTACAGGCACGTGTAACTGACAAAATATTAACATAACTTAAAACGTATTATGTTACACAATAGTTAAATTTCTCACGAACGTATCCAGCATCAGAAAGAACCGTAAAACTAAATATTGTGATAGCCCGCCATTTTGAGGAATATCAAAATTCAAACAGAAAATTCCGTTACGTCCTATAGCTCTACTATGTTATTTCAATGGCTCTACGAACTATAAATAAATAACCCTGAAAAGAATTTAGAAAAGATTTTAGCTCTGAGTATATTCACAATTTTTTTGTCAATTTTATGCCTAAGCTCCCCCAAATCTTTCCACCTTTCTCTCTCCTATAAATGCTTAACCCCACCAATCTAGGCAAAAGCAGTCCGAGTCGTTCCATCATCGTTTCCTCGACTTCCGCTTTCCGTTCATCTGGAGGTCATACTGCAGATATGGCTAGTCCACCGGCGCCCTAAGCCGTAGAATATATCGGTAAATTGCAAGCATCTAGGATGGGTCCAGGTAAGGGACTGGTCCCGGGTTCAAGTCCCGTCCTGGATGATCATCTTTTCCGATCAGTAAATTTATTGGAAATAGTTAGCATGCAATTGCTTAAAAAATTAATTCAATGGCTAGCACAATCAAATTTTGGTTTGGCGGTTTTTTCTCCTACATCCGTAATAGTGGTCAGCGAGCGTAGCCATAACAGTTACACACTATCACATAAAAAGCATGTACTTTGGAGCACCTAACTTCCAATAGAAACTCGATTTATTTCGAATATAATCGATATAAAAAAATTACTCACAAATATAATGGCTAACAAATGTAGAGATTTCATTTTCACTACGACCACTCTACTCCAAGGTTTATACACTAATGATGGAACCGTTTTGGTCAATAACAATACAATGTCCTTATAATGACGTGAGTTATGAGTACATACAGGAATTATTTATATTAACGAACGCCAGGATATAATGGTACGTACACACTTTGCCGTGACGACAAAATAGTCGTGCCGTTTAAAGTGTCGCGCGTCGCTTCATTACTAGTACAGTCCGGAGAGAACTATAAACTACTAGCTGTTGCCCGCGGCTCCGCCCGCGTGGATGTCGAAATCCGTTTCAAAAACTATCCTATCTGTCAAGTTGGATCGAACTGCACATGGTGTGCGAATTTTATTATAATCGGTTAAGTGGTTTAGGATTCCATTGAGGACAAACATTGTGACACGAGATTTATATATATTAAGATTGTCCACGACGTTTTTTACTGTGATGGTAGATTGTTAAGACAATGAGAAAGCTAGAAAGTGGTTTTTTTTGTTTACACGTGGTTTGCCGTACCTAAACTGATAAAACGCCTGATTAATCGCAGATCAGATCATCATTTATCAGCAGGTGAAATAAAGATCAAACGTGACTCATTGGCAAAAAAGTAAAATTAAAAATTTCAAAAACCCTCGAACCATTTTCTAATTCACCTTACAAGTAAAAATCAAAATCAATTCATTAGTTCGAGAGTTATGATGCTATAGACAGACACACAAACAGACACGTCGAACTTTCGTCGTTTTTGGATCGAGAGTTAATAAATGGGGACAGTCTGCTAGAGACGATAGTCGTCCAATGATGAAATACTCGGAACGACATAGTGGGAACGCGCCCTTATATAAGTGATAACACATTGCAAATTCAAACCATTTATTCAAAATCAGCATGTTTACCCGAGGGATAACGGAATTAAACTACCATTTTAACTGGCCATCTAGATTGTGTATTGATTGGCCTGGGTAATATAGTTAAGTTAACCTCGCCTATCGGTAAGCAAAAGGTGAAATCTCAGTTTCAAGTCGGTCAAAGTCCCCTCACGCCGCGCTTCTGAAGACCCGTGAGGTTGTGCGGTTTTTGTCGGTTCGATTCCGACATAACCATCCTCACTGGCGATTGGGATCCGTAGGGAATCTGCACGAAAATTAAAGTTCAAGTTATTTCGTCGGGGGCACGCCGTAGTAGCGGTGGTAAGACCCAGACCCACTGGACCCCTCCCCCCCACCCCTTCCTAGGCTCCCCACCTCATCTTAGCCCTCCCCCCTTTCCTTCAGGGTAGGCAGCGCGTGTGTGACACCTTTAGTGTTGCACATGTCCTTAGGCCACGGTGACCGCTTCCCATCAGGTGGGCCGTGTGCTTGTCTGCCACCTACGTGGTATAAAAAAAAATATTCCCCATTTCACCCGGTTTGCCCTGCAGCAGCCAACCTGGGCCCTAAGTCTATTAAGGGATTTCCAGGTCGACCACTGCAGTTCATACCCGGGTGCTAGGTTTTCGGCTGGTTGGATGTGATTTAAGTGGGGGGGAAGGGGGGGGATTTCCGTGACCGTGCAGAGCAACAGTTGAACGCAGGAATCTTCTATTTATATTTTTCCTATTCCTATTTATATTTAATTGTAAGCTACACAAATACGTAATGACTAAGTATCGTGTTATAATTGGATGACAAAATGATTCATCATCGCCCTGCTCGCCTTAGAGACAGGGAATTCATCCTCACTTTGTGCCACCTTACACCCTGGCGCTAGAAGAATCAAGAAGGGGTGCGGTTTTAGTCGATTCGACTCCAACATAACCACCCCTGATGACCGTTGGGGGTGCTCGACACGTGGATATTTCTGCATGATAAATGACGTGAAGTAATGTTGATGCATCCAATAATTATAACAAAAAAAAAATCATCAAAAAGATACACTATTGAAAGCCTATAGAGGCTATAAAATTAAAAGAAATGACATAAAACAAGTTACTGAAGAGTTTGTTTCCTTCATACATTACATTTATATACATACAAATCACGCCTTTTTCCTATTGGGGCAGGCAGAGACAACATCTTTTCACTTGGTTTCTATGCGATGCGACGCATTTTGCCACAAACAAGTATAATGTACAGCATTTAACTTGGTAAGGTTTTGGAGTTATGGGGCCCACACTACTCTTAAATCTTTTATAATGTATTTATTAATGTTCTGCCCGATTGCATTCAAGAGTTTCGCATCAAAGCCTGTTGATGTCCGCTTACTCCTCCTGCCCTTAGTTTGACTGTTACGACTTTTATAAGAACGACTGCCGTGTAACCTCTTAACCCCGAAAAGAAACCCTGCGCCAGAGTCACGTCCGTCAATCAGTAGGTGTGCCAGCTAGCAGGTGAAGTTTGGCTTGAGGTGAATTTTGTCGCAGCACTTGTGGGACCAGTGGGTATTGGCGTAAGTTTGTCCAGCTGGAAGAACCCGTCTAAACCAATATCTGCGCTTTGTCACGCAGCGCTGCGACGACAATCACCTCTTCTTTCATGATGCCGTCAAGTTGAGGGCCACCATTGTCGGTGTATGTAATGGGGACCCCCTTCCTGAGATTTTGCCTTTAGCTTACATCAGGCGAGGTGAAGTCATATTGACGTGACCGATATATAAAAAAAAAGAATTGTATGTGGCCCTGAAACATTGTGTGGCGTACCTATGGTTGTTAGGTAAAATAAACTGTAGTTTTTGATGCTACATACAAAAGTTTGTATTGTCAAATTTAAATTTAATTATGGTCTATACTGGTTATTATGGTTTACAATTTAATTTGTGGTCGAAAAATGGCTTGCAAGATTTGATACAGACAACGGGACAGGTGAAACTAAATAAAAGCTTGTAAAAAAAGAACTGCTAGCAGCCGTTCCGCTTCGTGCGCAAATTGTCTCTTGCGGATTACTGCATTATTTTCGATACTACACCTCTACGAGTAGGTATTTAAGTGTGATCTCGAAAATAATACATAATATATTGTGTTTCAACTATTGATTCAACTATGTCGTAACCGTCAGCATTCCCTCGACAAGATAGTACCCGGAGATCACCACACGTAATAAAGAAAAGATAGCTGTTAAGACGTTACAAAATAAAACGATTTACGAATCACACCAGTTGAAAAAATTACACTATGTAGGTAATTTTTTAAAACCTGTGCCAATATTTCATCGTGTTTACTGGAGTTGGGTAATTTTCCTCATAATTTTTATGTTATGTCGTTACTGATTAAAGCTTTATGGTCTTATCAAGCTAAAAATTATAACGTGAGGAAAAAGTGCCAATAATACCTACTCAGATAAATGTTACTATTGTGCGTATATAGCTCTAGTAACATGGCAAGTAAAATATAGTACCTATTTCAATTGGAATCACGTGTAAGGTACGTGATATCGTGGACGAAATTCAGGACTATGGCACAGTCCATCAATCAATCAATCAATTAGCCTACTGCAGTCCACTGCTGGACATAGGCCTCTCCTAATGTACGCCATAGCACCCGATCCTCCACCTTGCGCATCCAGTCTATCCCAGCTACCCTTTTCAGGGCCTCGATTCTGCTAAAGGCAAACCACTGACACTATAAAAATTATATTTAATTGTAGACTTTACTCTTATACAGTTAAAGTCTAAAATCAAATGAAAATAATTCATTTAACTTTTTCATTCACTCTACAAAATATCATTTGATTTTATTTAGACTTTAACTTGATAATAATAAAGTCTACAATTAAATGGCATTTTTAGAGTGTCAGTGGTATGTCAGTGGTTTGCCTTTAGCAGAATCGAGGCCGAGGTTGTCCGTCCATCATGCGGGGGGCGTCCTACTTTCCGTTTGCCAGTTTTCCACTCTAGGAGTCTTTTACACAGTATAAAGCACACATCTGGATGGCACAGTATACAGATACCACGTGGAGCCCAGTCTCCGGGCTGAGAGCCTCGAATACGATCGGGACCTGATTTCATTTGATTTATTATCTAGTCGCTTTAATTTTCACATTCTAGAACCCCTAACACGAGCCACCTAAGTGATAAGATAATTCTGTAGAATATCGTAAATTATAAATTAATTATGAAAAAATCTTTTATAAGTTAAACAGTTTTAAATTGTATTGCCATCAGAACTAAAGACTTCTGCCAAATATCAGATAAATCAGACAACTGAAAGGGGTTCAAATTTCAATTAAGTACTAGATTTGATCCAAACAAACAGGTCAAGTTAAATAAAACTGTTTGAAAAGGCCCCTGCTAGCCCCCTTCCTTTCTTCAGGGTCGGCAGCGTGAGTGTCTCCTGGTGTTGCACACGTCTATATGCCACGGTGACTGGTTCCCGTCAGGTGGGTCGTGTGCTTGTCTGCCACCTTAGTAGTATAAAAAGGCATAAAGGAAAACCGATGAAATCTTAGAACGAATTTAGAAGAAGTCCAGCCAAAGACCATAAAATACGTGGAAAAATACTACGTGATGTTCAGCAAGTTATTTAGGTATGTGGTCAAGCCATGTTATTATGTTTCTGTGAAGATACAAATTTAATACAAGTTGGTCAAATGTTTCTCAGAAACTAATATTACATACATGCTAATAATAAACATTATTACAACTTAAAATGGAATCTTACTCGGTAAGCAAGATGTGATTCCTCAAGAATTGTACAGTCAGCGACAAAAGTCGATTAACACTAAAATATTTACAAATCCTTATTACATTGGAATACATAGGTCAGACATTAATTTATAAATATGTAGTTTTATAATCTCCAGAGGACAAAGCTTATGTTTATATCTTGTTTATTGTTATATTAAAGGTCTTAGAGCTAAGGTGATCAATAAATTAGAATTTGTTAACCAACTGGCGCTGACTGTACCTACTACTGAATAATAATTACATAAACATCCCCTTAAAAAAAAGATAATATTCTACCCTATTGTATTGAGACTTTATCTTTAGCTTACCATCAGGTGAGGTGAAGTCATGTTGACGTGTCCTATTTTAAAAAAATATACCTAGATAATACGAGTATTCTATCCTGCTATTCTAATTCCTACTATCCTATCCTACTAAAATTATAAAAGTGAAAGTTTGTGAAGGTATTTGCATGTTTGTTACTGAATCACGCTTTAACGGCTGAACGGATATGGATGAAATTTATTATGTTTATTTATTTACGCACCTAATAAAGTAGTGTGACAAGTTACGACAATATATATGTAATACCTATTTATATACATACACAACATTAAACAATTAACACAAAACTCAAAGAAAATGAATAAATAACTACCTACATTAAATAGTTAGTCGCAAACAGTTTCTATAACAAGTACCTACCTATTATTATTTTAACTTCAGCAAAACCAAGAATTATTTTTTTAGCTAACACTGTTCATTACCCGACTGCCAAGAAGGGTTATGTTTTTCGCGCGTATCTTGTATGTATGTATGTATGTTTGTAAGATTCTTTATTAGGTACCTCATATCTCTGAAACCACTGGGCGGATTCCTTTAATTAACATTATCGTTAGATCGTCTCGGTAACCCATATTAGATAGGTGACGCAAAAAAGAACCAACATGGCCGCTCTAATACGATATATAAAGGAAAAAAAAATTGTATACTGCAATGATATGGGTATCAAATTAAAAGGATTATCACGAGGATTTCAAAAAGGTATATCATGACCAGATTTAAATTTAAAAAAATGAAATTTTTATCTATACAAGTTACACGCGGATTGAGGTTTGTGAACTTAGTGATACAATACTAAAAAGTATTAAATAAAAAATAATAATTTAATAAATCAAAATATCCGACTGCGTAAAAAACTAAAAAGAAAAAAACAAGCATAATGACCAAATATAATTACCTATCTAGAAATAATTTGTAACCGAGTTTACAAGGATTTTATTTGGTGTTATTTTACCTATACCTATACAAATAAATTAAATTAACGTGTTTGCTTTTAATATTGAAATAACAGCTTTTAAATAAATGAATATGAATACGATAGGTAGATATTTATAACAAAAATAGGTAGGTAATAGTTTGCCTTAAATATTAAAAAAAGCAATATTTAAAATGCTTGTTGAACTGTCTGTCTTTTTGTCCGTTTGAAACAGGTAATCTCTGGAATGGCTGCGCCGATTTGGACGAGACTTTCACTGGTTTTATTTTATTTAGTATTACCGTTGAGTACCTATTTAATTTTGGTTAAAAAATAGATTTCCGCAAAAAAAATCTTTAAAAATCTAAATCTCAGACAAAGTCGTAGGTACAGCTAGTTAATTAAATACCTTTTTATAAAGTCACCACAAATATCATCATTATTATTTTGAATCTATACTAATAATAATATTATAAGTAAAGAGGTAAAGTTTGTGAGTTTGTGAGGTAGTAGGAGGTAATCTTTGGATCTACTGAACCGATTCTTTTACCAATAGAAAGCCACGTTATCTGTGAGTGACATAGGCTATATATTTTACTAAAAAAATAGGGATCCCTACTAAAACTGCAATAATTTAAACCAAGGTATGAAAAAACTTGCCATAAAATGACTTGGTGGCAATACCGACCTCCACGCGGGCGAAGCCGCGGGCGGAAGCTAGTTGTTTATAAAGTAACCGCAAATATATCATTGTTAAATTAAATTATTTCTAAGTTGAACTTACACAAAAGGAGGAAATCTATTGTAACATTCAGAAGTTGTTACTAGGTACCTAGTGGTATTTACTGATATTTACGGGTATTTTACGGGTTATACATAGTAATAGTACTTTTTATCAATTTCCTCATATTATATGCTTCGACTTTCATTCCCTTTTTTTGGTGTGGGAATTCCCATGGACCATTTCTTTTTTTTCCGTTGACCGGAATTTGCTCTCCCGTAGTGAGTGGGAGGCGATGCTTGCTTAGGTGCACTGCGTGAAGGTTCCGGCCCGAACCTACGGAACACCCCCCCCGACCAGAGGGGCGGTTATATCATACTTGAAACGACTAAAACCACACGCCTTCTTTATATTCATTTCTTCTTCATTTCTTCCGTCTTCGTCGTCTTTTTCTCGAGTCTTCATAACTTTATTTTTTTCTATGATTCCATCCTATGTCCCTGATCTACAAAAAAAACATACCTAAGCGCCCCCTCAATATACCGGGGGCATGACGGGAACACCGTGGTTGCCAAACCCGAGGGGGCCATCTTGAGTCCGGAGATGCCCCGGGTCAAGCCGGGGTGCGAGAGATATACTCTTTGGGCCACCTTACACCCTGGCGTCAGAAGACCCTAGACGGCGTGCGGTTTTAATCATTAAGAGTCCGACATAACCTGCCCCGCTGACCGCGGGTATCCATGAGGATTTCCGCACGGAAAAAAAAGGGTATTAAGATTAGATTATGTATACCCAACCTACGTATTTCGCGGTTTTCCTTTTTAGTATATCTACACAATAACTAGTTAATTATGTACTTACCAGTTTTCCTGAACTCAGCGTTTGTGCTCTTTTATTGAATTTATTTCATGAAAATATTTATTTTTAAGTTAGACACATCACCATGACTTAACACGATGGTAAGCTAAAAGGTAAAGTCTCAGGACCGGGGGTCACCACTACATACATCGATAGTGCTACAGTGGCGGCCTTCAGCTTGACGGCCTCATCAAATGCTTTTTCACGTCTCGCCTAATGGACGCGGGACTACAGGAGGAAAGAAACATGCGCTGGTAAAGAGTTCCAAGTCTTTATGGTGCGGCAGAGAAAAGAGGCAGGAGGTGGAGATTTTATATTTAATTTTATAATTACAATTTAAATAAATTTTACAATAATAATATGTCAGTAAGTAAATTCTTCAATTTATATTTGAAATAAAGTTCAATGTCATTTTCCTCATAGATTAGGTACTCGTATATAGGAAATACTTCAGACATGAGTAACCAACAAGAGGATTAAATAATGGTGACAAAACGACTAAAATAAATTTGGCTAATATAAATATGATATTTGTTTGATATCCATATTGCGCTAGTTGTGGAAAAATACGTTAGCCGCCATTTTGTAGCAGCGGCCATCTTGGGTTTATAAAGATACAGAATAGATTAGTAAGTCTTCCAGGATATTGTTACCAGAACTAAAGATATATTATTATGTGCCGATGTGCCGATGTGCCAACTTACGGAAATGGCTACTTGGTAACCTTATACCCCGGTAATTGAGACCCGAGACGGCGTGCGGTTTTAGTCGCTTTGATTCCGACATAACCACCGCCGATAGCCGACGGGGTTGGTATCTATGGAGATTTCCGAACGATATTCTTTATACTTACATTGAGACCTCTTCCATACCAACTCTAGCCTTAAAAAGTTCGGTAGCGAGTCTTACTACGGAACTTCGATATCGCCTATGGTTTGTGCACGTGAGATAGTAGTACTCACTTTCAATTTTTTTTTAATATTTTACGACATTCTACACATCGATCCCTAGACTTAAAGTAAGCTTAGTTAAACTAGCTTGTGTTATGGGTTTTAGAATACTGATAAACATACTTATATACTTTTTTTTCTCACTCTGGGTGTGCAAATAGACATATTATTCATACATACAAAAATTTGCACTGAGCGGGAATCGAACCCGCGCACCCTGCGTAGCGATATATCGAAGCGTATATCGAAGTTCAGTCGCCTCGTAGCTAGATCGAGAAGCCGTAGTTAGGATAAAGCTCGGAGGATGACAAGAGGATGGTTGATTTAATCCGTCCAGAGAATTTAACCCAAGTCTTTATACACATCAGTAGCAATCGCAGGTGTGCCATCGAATCAGAGGCCTAATTCAGTAAAATTACGTTTTTAAAACGTGTGACTTCAAAGTTTATAAAAAGTTATAGATAAGTACCTACTTATTACTTTTTCAGAATCTACTTGATCAAACTATGAGTGATACATAATAAACTCGTTCATAAACTCACGCCTATATCCCCGATGGGGCAGGCAGAAGTGCTAGCACCCACATTTCGCCAGTTTATGTTTAGGTCCCGATGTAATAGGTGGCGAGCCTATTGCCATTAACCGGGCACTTATAAACCTGCGATAAATACACACATAACTTATGGTATAGTATAGTAGTATATTATAGTATATAGTATAGTAGAGTGATAGGTAGATTTTATTTTCAAGATACATTTTTTTTTCATTTTCACTTCTAATGAAATTAAAATCATGCGTTTTGATAACGTGGCGTTACTGAATCGGGCACCAGCTACACCATTGAGATGGTGGCATTGGACAAAATCTGCGTCATAAATAAAATAAACAAACTTTTTTTATTTTACAGTATTTAATTAAAACATAATAATCTGTCAGTTAGCTATATCACAACAGTTTAGGTTGGATTTCACCAGTGAAAATAATAACGGTCTGGGCCTCGATTCTGCTAAAGGCAAACCACTGTAATACCACTGACACTCTTAAAATGCTATTTAATTGTAGACTTTACCGTTATACAGTTAAAGTCTAAAATCAAATGAAAGGAATTCATTTAACTTTTTCATTCGCTCTACAAAATATCATTTGACCTTAGACTTTAACCTGATAACAATAAAGTCTACTATTAAATGGCATTTTTTAGAGTGTCAGTGGTATATCAGTGGTTTGTCTTTAGCAGAATCGAGGCCCTGTTTAAACCAGACTACGTTTTCGCGTTTACTCGTTGAACTTCATTTGATAAAATCCAGTTTGTTTTGAACGCGGTTTATGTCTTTAGTGAAATCCATTTTTAAAAATAAATTATAAATCTATAGTTACTTACTTATTTTATTTAATAATGAAGTCTTTGTTGTGCAAAATCTTTGTTAGGAATTCATGTAGGAGGTACTGTATATAGCAGAGTAGGCGAACCAATGGCACGCGTGCCATTGGTGGCACGCGGCACAATATTTTGGGCACGTCGCCGATCATAAAACTTGTGTAAAAAATGTGTTTAGGTATTTTATGACGATCTAACGAGAATGATCCTATGCTACGGAGTGTTCAAACATGTTATAAAACGTCGTATGACACTCGTGAGGTATGAAAATTACTTATAAGCCTCGCCTATGGCTCGGGCTAGCAATATTATCACCTCTGCCGTAATTTTCAACTTACTCTCTCTTGTTTACATTATTTCATAAAGAGTTTTGATGGCACGCCAGAGGCCACATAAAACATGTTTTAGAAAAAACTGGCACGTTGATGCATAAAGGTTCGCCCACCCTGGTATATAGTATAGTTATGAGTAAAATGTTTGATTTAGACAACTATTACAAATATTTACACAAATATACAAGGGTAAGTAGAGAACGTAGAGATACAATTTCATATTACTTGCTACAACAGAACTGCCCCCGTAGACAAGTGTCAAAAAAATCGCAAACGATCGCTAAGGAAACGAATAGATTTGGTCGACCAATCACATCCAAGCTCGTCGCCAGCGTACGGTGCGCGCGCCGCGGTGGAATCACGAGCTGGAGTGTGATTGGTGTGACTAATCTATTCGTTTCCTTGGCGATTTAGACTTTTGACACTTGTCTACGGGCCCTGCGGCTGGCAGTAGTGTGGACATTTTAGTCGACTACTAATCATTTTTATCAAAACGAATCTTTTTTTTTTTTCATTCCATTTTTCGAAAATTGTTCTTTATCTAATCGGCATGCGACCCGTTTACCAACTAGCTTCACCCACTAGTGGGTGTACGGGAAAATTTTGTTTCTCCGTATATACCCACTGTGCTATAGTCTGAGAGGTGAAAAAGGCCCCTTTTGTGAAGACTTGGTGGTTTTGGGTTAAAAAAATACATAAAATACTTATTTCAAGTATTTTTATACTTGTCCATGTACAGAAGTAGTTAAGTGTACGATGCCTGATATAAAATCTAAGTCGCCTTCGCCTTACTTGAGCAACGATCACCAATCAAATGACTGCTTTGATTAATTGCCCAACATTAAGGTAATTCTCGTCGAAATCCAGCACGTTATCTAAATGTTCTGCTTCTTAACAAATCACAAGTCCAACTCCACATAATACCAAAATTACCAGTACGAAGGTATTATTCTGGATACACCAAAACTTATAAATGTTATAATGAATTTTATAAATATCACACTTACTTTTAGCTAGGCTGTAGACAAAGTGACATTCTATTCTATTAGTGGAATCGCTCCGAAGTGAATAGTTTTCTATTCGTTGTCAATAAATCCCCATCATACATTTCGGTTTCCGCATTCGGTACATGAGATCCGAAGGAGAACCAGAGTCACCGATATAGCTCTCCGAATTGCGAAACTCAAGTGGCAGTGGGCGGGGCACATCGTTCGTAGAGCCGACGGCTGATGGGGCAAAAAGGTTCTCTAGTGGCGATCACGAACCGGAAGACGTGGTATGGGCAGGCCTCCGACAAGGTGGACCGACGACCTGGTAAAGGTCGCGGGAAACCGCTGGATGCGAAAAGCGCAGAACCGGTCGTCGTGGAAATCATTGGAGGAGGCCTTTGTCCAGCAGTGGACGTCTTTCGGCTGAAATGATGATGATGATGACATTTCGGTTACAAAGACTTAGGTCCTTAAATTTTTAATATGATATCAATGATTTTGACATCACGCCAGTGGTGACATTCAGTAATGTGCCTATGGGATTGTTACTGAATGTTTTCACGTGTGTTATCACTAATAGAATGTCACTTTGCCTAGTCCCCAAACGAGAGATAAAAATTGCTTACATGTACGAGTATTTATACAATTATGTTTTTTTTATACTACGTAGGTGGGAGACAAGCCACGGCTCGTGGCCTATGGACGTGTGCAACACTAAGAGTGTCACACACGCGCTGCCTACCCTGATGGGAAAGGGGGAGGGCTAAGAAGACGTGAGGACGCTAGGAAGGGATGGGGGAGGAGAGGTACAGTGAGCTCAGGCTACCCTACTTACCAGCGGGAACACAACACGATTGTTATGATGGCCGTGTTCTTCTGTAGGGCGCATTTCGGACAGGAGATACCGTCGTGTTCTATCCTACCTCCTTCAAAATGGTTTGAAGAATTGCCTAAAACTACGAGTATCTTTATGAGTACTTTTATAGCTAGTGCTACTGTGTTTTCATTTCATACATTTCTCATATTTGGACTTATAATTGTGGAGACAAGATTCCTTATTTCTATAAAACCACGTTAAACTATTAATAGGTTCATTTGACTACCTCTAAATTTTGAAGAAGTAAACTCACCCACCCTGTGGGTGAATATACCGCTAAAGATCTAAAAAAGGGGAAACTCACCCATTGGTGAGATTTTCATAGGGTGAGTAACCACCTAAGCCGATAATCTATATTTCGTTTTTAATCCTTTAACTGTGCACTTGGCACTTAATTTTTCGTTCGTTCCATTTCGGTTCGTAAACATTCTTCTAGTAATATCAGTATTCTTTCAAGTTGAATGTTATATTGCATTAACAAATTATGTTTATTGTACTTCTTGGTTTCAATAAGCAGTCATTGAACTTCACTTAAATTTACTATTTACATTAAATACCTATCCATATAGACTAATATTACGATATTGGGTCTTCAGTTGGGGCAGTTGGTCGTCGAAGTAAGGCGTCTATCGATGCTTCCTCCGGTGTTTGGTCGGTATTGTTTTCGAGGTCGTCGTTCGGTGTCGTATCTTCGTGATTCATTGGTTGAATTAATGTACACGGATAGGTGTCATACATAATGCTGCCGACTGCTGCCTCTGTAACATGCATTTCATACTTGGTTATCAACACGTTCTTATTGGATATTTGGTACTTGGGAAATATTTTTTTTGTGTGTATTTCATCAGAATAATACTTAATTCATGAACTTATATAACTTTAATATTATAAGTAACAGGGGCCTTACTCTGAAAATCGAACATGAACGTTTCGGATCGAACGAAAACGGACCATTTGTCAAACAACGACAGCGAAAAACGTCAAATGTATTTTGGGAGTAGGAGGTGTACAGATAACGATCGATAACGTCAATGTCAAACGATCGAAGACGGATCCGAAATCCGAAACAAAACACTTTCGGGGTAGCTAAATGGTCAAAACGTCAACGGATACAAATATTTTCGTTTTTCGGAGTAAGGCCCCTGTACTGAATTTTTACACATCACATCACACAATTACACTTCCCAATCTTCCCATACTCTCACACTTACACTCAACCACACGCTAATACACACGGGTTCCAGTCGAAAACCAGCGCCAAGGTCTGTCCCCCTGGCATATGCTGAACTGGACACCCTTTTGATTCATTTGTGAGGCAAATAATAGAATAAGTAAAATGTGCGCTAGTTTAGTTGTTTATGAAAATTTATAGTGTTTACCTAAGGATTTTTCTTTGTTCTGTGTGTTTAATGCATCAAATAAACGTTTCTTTCTTTCTTTCTTTCTTCTTCTTCTTTCAGATATTTGACTATTTATTAGACTTTAACGATATCACGGATCATCTATTTACTAAACTTTACTAAATAGGTTCGTGTCATTGGTGGTGGTGAATAATAACACACTTCTTGTCCATTTGTCGGTTTGTTCGCGATGAGCGCAACAACTGCTAAATGGATTTTGATGCGATTTTTCTTTAAAGAAGGTCTTGGGAAAAAAATCTGCCGTATGATTTTTTTATATTGGACACGTCAACATAACTTCACGTAGCCTGATGGTTAGCTAAAGGTAAAGTCTCAGGACCGGGGGTCACCTTTTGACATCTTTTGGTTTTTTTACAATAATTGATTTTGTACAAGTTTATATATGTGCCCGGTTAATGGCAATAGACTCGCCACTTATTACATTGGGACTTTTTTTTTTCTTTTTCCGTGCGGAAATCCTCATGGATACCCACCCCGCGGCCAGCGGGGTAGGTTATGTCGGACTCTTACCGACTAAAACCGCACGCCGTCTAGGGTCTTCTGACGCATTACATTGGGACCTAAACATAAACTAGCGAAATGTGGGTGCTAGCACCTCTGCCTACCGCTTCGGGGATATAGGCGTGAGTTTAAGTTATGTTATGTTATGATTTTTGAACTGATTTTGGTCAAAATATCCAATAACTTACCAGCATTAGCAGTTTTGCTATGATTTCTATTGCTCTTGTGCCAGATGCGTTGAATCACGAAGATTATACACACAATGAGCAACAGTGCTACGGCAGCAGGTACAATTACAATCGGATTTATGCCCGCTTCCCTGAAATAGAACACAACATTGTTATTTTTTTATATACTACTGAGATGGCAGAAAAGCAAGCGGTCACCGTGGCCTATTGACGTGTACAACATCAGAGGCGTCTCACATGCACTGCCGACCCTGGAGAGGCGAGGATTGGGAAGTTTGGAGAGGGGGATTTGAGGAGGGGATTGGGGGATGAGAGGGGATTGTGAGCCAGTGGGAACACAACACGATGGTTATTATGGCCTCGGTGTTCTGTAGGGCGGAGGTACTACCCCAGTCGGACAGCTCATTTCGGACGGGGGATACCGTCGTGTCCTACCTGCTTAAGTCAGCCTCAAGTTCTAATCGGTAAGGTTCTGGCGTAGGCTTATGATATTACAGATTTTTTCTAACCAGCCCCCGTAAACAAGTGGCAGAAGCGTAAATCGCAAACGAAAGGAATAGAATAGCTCGACCAATCACACCCGAGCTCGTGATCCAGCTGCAGCGCGCGCATCGTAAGCGCGACGAGCTTGGATGTCAGTTTTTGGTCAACCTATTCTATTCCTTTCGTTTACGAATTACGCTTGTGCCACTTGTCTAAGGGGGCTTGCTTCTTATTCGAACTGACCAGCTGTACCTACGCAGATTCGTACTAGCCGACACATTTAAGTTGGTTTAGTTTTACGCCAGTTCGTTCTTCTATGTTATCATTCTCTGAACCTTATTCCCAACTCAGTTGGGGTCGGCTTTCCAGTCTAACTGTGATGCAGCTGAACTTCTATATTTTCCGTAGAGCGACTGCCATCTGACCTCCACTCAACTAATGGTCATTATGACCAATGGCGATATCGAAGTTCCAAGTTAGACTGGTTGGACTTTTGTGGGCCCCAACTACCCGTAACGACTACCATAGATGTTTGTATGGCAACCGGGACCGACAGCTTAACTTGCTCTCCGAGGCACTAATAAACCTGCGATGTTATTGGTGTGTGCCATGGTGAACCTGGGATCGAACCCGAGACCTCTTCTCAGCAGTCCATTACCCAAACCACTAGGCTACCGCGGTATATTAATTATTAATAGTTAATTAATAATTGTTATATTAATTATTATTATAGCTTAATTGATAGTTTAAGAACCTTACTTGGTGTTGGAAACTTCTGCAGGTGTTTCTATAGATTCCGTTGGTTCATTTTCACTGGGTTGACATCGTCTTCCATCAGGACACCTGCAATTTTGCCGCTCAACATTTGCTTCTGTGCAATTGCCATGGCACTCCCTGCAGTCGACCCTGAAATAGATAATTTTGCTAAAATTAACAGTTGTGTGTAAAAATAATTGAATACGAATAAATGTTTTTGTAGTTAATGCTACTCAAATGTATTAATATTTTGAACCAATAGCAATTATATCTCGTTTTTTGAACAATTTTATTTAACATGACCTGTTTGTTTGGGTCAAATCTACTAATTGAAATTTGAACCCCTTTCAGTTGTCTGATTTGTCTGATTTTCTTAATTAATTTTTATTTGGCATTAGGATCATAAAAATGTTTATATATTATAATTTTTCATTGTATACCTACGACTGTGCGACGTAAATATATTGAAAGTATTATTAAGTGTCATTTAAAATCGCAAAAGCGTTGTACCTATCTATCTTATATTTTTATACCTATTTATATATTTATTTTATATTTTATATTTTTTAGGTTTATAGCAGTGTATAATTCAGTTATATTTTCTTTATAGTTTATTGAAGTAAGCATAATAATAACAGAGCTATTTCGCCAATGGACGTAAAAATTACTTCCGTAGGATCAGACCAGGCGAACTGTGTTAACGCAATCGGTACCATGAAACGCATTTATCCTGGCAATCAAGTCAGAAAATACTGCGTTACAATTCGCTTGACCAGGGGCCTTACTCCGAAAAACGAAAATATTCGTATCCGTTGACGTTTTGACCATTTAGCTACCCCGAAAGTGTTTCGTTTCGGATTTCGGATCCGTCTTCGATCGTTTGACATTGGTTGTCGATCGTTATCAGTACACCTCCTACTCCTAAAATACATTTGACGTTTTCGCTGTCGTTGTTTGACAAATTGTCCGTTTTCGTTCGATCCGAAACGTTCATGTTCAATTTTCAGAGTAAGGCCCCTGGTTCGGCCTAAACCCTATCATTTATGAAATGAAAACATGTACCTCCCTAAAAGTACACTTTCGTGCATCGCGGTCGATCGCAGAAAAGAGCGGTCGATCGCGTGCGATGCGACTAACACGCGCGGCTGATGCGACAATAGTCAAATTTATCGCCACTCCTTCGCAAGTGGCAGTCCTCAGGCGCCTCTGGGCTCTGACGTCTGCAAATAATGTGTGCGGCTGATGTGTATCGCCGGTCATACGTTGAAAGAAAGGAATAAAAAGAAAGAAAGATAAAATGTTTATTCAAGACGCGCACAGTAAGATTGTTCTGTGGGGCGAGCACGAATTTTCTTTCGATTCGAGTTCGTAACGTGTGCGATAGAAATTATATGAGATTTGTACAGTGCCTTTTACTCACGATAGGGGCGCTGTACAAATTTCATACAATTTTTGTCGCACACGTTATGAAGTCGATACGAAAGAAAATTCGTGCTCAACCCACTGATCGTAAGAATGTTCTCATACTCTGACTATTATCGTGTCAGCCACGTGCTGTGCGTGAGACTCAGACCACTGCCACTTGGAATCATGACCTTTATTACTAAGTCATACGTTTGTGTTTCGTATTGGTTCGACGTTTTATTGTAGGTACGTCTCATGTTAAATAAGATGTAATAAAATATTTCAGCTTTACTTACGGAGGAATTAGAGTACAAGAGTCGTTCATTGGTCGTTTCTGATACCTATCGTTACATGTACAATTATTAGGCGAAGTGCAAGTGCCATGTACACATTCTGGCTTGCAAATCGGTACACATTCAAATTCATCTTCGGGGTTCATTTCATAATCATAGTTACATTGACATTTATTTGGTGCCGAACATTTGCCGTTCTTACACACTTTGTCACATTTCGGCTCGCAAATATTACTGCTATTTGGTAGGAGTTTGTATCCATCAGAACAGTCACATTTATTGTACGAAACACAGGTTCCATTAACACAATCGAAATCGCAAATCGGTACACAATTGAATTCGTTTTCGGGGTCTTTTTTGTAACCATGATCACATGTACATACGTTTGGTGCTGAACATTTTCCATTCTTGCAAGTTTCATCACAGGTAGGCTCACAAATATTACTGCTATTAATAGCGAACTTATATCTAGCTAAGCAGTCACATGTATTGTACGAAACACAATTACCATTAACGCAATCAGGATCGCAAATCGGTTCACAATTGAATTCATTTTCTGGGTCTTTTTTGTAACCATGATCACATGTACATTTATTTGGTGCCGTACATTTTCCATTCTGACATTCTTCGTCACATTTGGGTTCACAAATGTAACTGTTATTAACATTTAAAATATATCCATCGAAGCAAGCACACTTGTTGTACGAAACACAAGTTCCATTAACACAATCGAAATCGCAAATCGGTTCACAATTAAATTCATTTTCCGGATCTTTTTTGTAACCGTGATCACATGTACATTTATTTGGTGCTGTACATTTTCCATTCTTGCAAGTTTCATCACAGGTAGGCTCACAAATATTACTGCTATTAATAGCGAAATTATATCTAGCTAAGCAGTCACATGTATTGTACGAAACACAATTACCATTAACGCAATCAGGATCGCAAATCGGTTCACAATTGAATTCATTTTCTGGGTCTTTTTTGTAACCATGATCACATGTACATTTATTTGGTGCCGTACATTTTCCATTCTGACAAACTTCGTCACATTTGGGTTCACAAATGTTACTGTTATTAACATTTAAAATATATCCATCGAAGCAATCACACTTGTTGTACGAAACACATGTTCCATAAACACAATCAGGATCGCAAATCGGTTCACAAATGGATTCATTTTCCGGGTCTTTTTTATAACCGTGATCACATGTACATTTATTTGGTGCTGTACATTTTCCATTCAGACAATATTCGTCACATTGAGGTTCGCAAATGTGACTGCTATTATCAATGAAATCGTATCCTGTAAAGCACTTGCACTTGTCGTTTGAAGTACAGATACCGTTGATACATTTAGGATCACACACCGGCACCACACAGTTATTTTCATTTGTTGGATCTGGTATGAAACCTGGATTACACTGACAATGATTTGGTTCTATACATTTGCTGTTAATGCACGTGTTTTCACAAACGGCCTCGCATAAATGAGATTCTTTTTTGTAGTAATATCCTTTGCAGCAAATATATGAAACTTTAGTTGGCATTGAACGTTGCCTTGCCCTCTGAAATATTAAAAATGCAAATGATGATAATATTATCATATAGTTGTATTATTAACTAAGACAGATGCTTAGAAAACAATGTGTGAATAATGGATACATGGTATCCATGATCCCAAATATAGTTAGATTATAAAGTAAATCGCTAATGTCACTTTCACTGGCCCCAGTGTAGGAGAGGAAGATCCAAGGTATGCTAGCTTGATAACAAGGAGACTCTAGGCTCAGAGGAATTGTATTAAATCAGGTATCAACGCCAATATAATGATTACAGCCATTAAGCCCTAAGCGAGATGGTTTGGTTACGAAGATTCTTGGCAAAAATGGTGGAAATCGTTACATACCTGAAATTTTCGTGCTTTTGAGGTCCGGACGCTCGCGACTCTAAAAATAAAATATACGACATGGTAAATAGTTTTCTAGTTGATACCTGTATGGTTTAAGAGAAACTTACTCAAAGTGATATTTTACTAGTGGAATCGCTTCAAAACGAATTGTCAAAAGTTAAAAATTTAAGGCAGTGACATTATTTTTACGGTGAGAAAGAACAGTGGGGCGAGCACGAGTTTTCTCTCGTATCTAGTTCGTAACGTGTGCGAAAAAGTGCGCCCCTATCGTGCGTAAAAGGAACTGTACAAATCTCATATAATTTCTATCGCACACGTTACGAGCTCGATTCGAAAGAAAATTCGTGCTCGCCCCACAGGAGATCCAGTGGACCTTGGGCTTTAAAATTCAAGCTATGAATACAACCGGGATCGGTTCATGGGCTGATAAAAACTGTACTTGAGCTTCTACAAAGTGATGACATTCTATTAGTAGAAGCGCTTCATAGCGAATTACAAAACTCCGAAACATAGGACATTATTTATCGACAAACCAATGGTAGCCGAGTGGATAAAGATGCGGCCTCTACTCAGAGATATCGAGTTCGAATCCGGCCGGACAGTACCAATATGAATTTCACTTTGTGCAATCACATGATTTACCATCTGCTGACGGTGAAGGAAAAACATCGTGAGGAAATCCACATGTCCTAGCCTAGAAGATATTCTATAAGGACATGTCCTATCCACCAATCCGCATTAGGCCAGCGTGTGTGGTTTTAACCCTATGGTCTGTGGCCTGTGTCCAGCAGTGGCCGCAGTGGGATATAAATAGGTGGTTATTTTTAAAATTTATCGACATGTCACGTCACGTAAGTACCTATATGTGTGAACTCTAAAATAATAATATAATGCCACTTTGTCTAAAAGCTCAAGTACAGTTTTTGTCAGTCTTCTCTTCACCCATGAGCCGATTCCGTTTGTATTCATAGCTTGCAGACCAGGGTCCAATCTCCTGTTTCCAGGCTGAAGGCTCTGACCTACTGAGCTACCTGGCCCATCCTGGATAACTCCTGGAAGTAAATTCACAATCTCTACGTGAAGGGATCACGTAGAGATTGTGACAGGCAGCTCCACCCGTCACCCCAGGCCTGCACTCATGGAGGCCTTCAGCGTCCGCGCCCGAGCAAAAAACCATCCTTAAAATAAAGATGGTAGAAAATCCAAGACCACTGGGAAACCGAAACCACTTCAAAAACCGCAACGCCCCCCTAACTAATTCCGAAGGAAAAATTCTACTTACAATTTTTCTTGAGTCCAATCAACAATTCGATTGGGCTACTACTAAACGGACAAGGCTCTGGCGCAGGTTTACCTCCCTCTCGGGGTTGGGAGGTCAGACGATGGCTGCTCCCACTAGTCTGGATAAGTCAAATCAAGATAAAGAATAGGAGAGCGGGGTGTTCCGATGCATGTACTAGGGCTAACGCTGTAATGCTGAATGGTCACCTGCATTTCTGAGACTTTACCTTCAGCATATCATCAGCCGATGTGAAGTCTTATTGGTTGAGTGAGTGATATGCATGTATTGTATTATATTGTGAAGTGAAAGAGAATTTCTTGGGCCCTGTTGTTGTTTAATTGAAATTAATATCAAAAATAATTCATTAAGTTACAAAATTATGTAACAGCAAAGTAGGTAACTCTAGATATTAATATTTTTATTCTATTAATATCTACTTTAGACGGAGCAAGCTGTTAATAAAATCCTCTTAAGAATAATAAAAAGAAAACAAAAAATGCTTACAATTGTTGTGTATCTAGACATGTGTGTTGATCATGCTTGGTTAATCGTTCACTGCCGGCACGAGAGAAGTAGAAAGGTTCGCCAAATTCCATCAGATAACTCAGGATTATCACAACATACACTGAACTCAATCCTATCATTTTGTTTCACTAGAATACTACACGTTTTCCATTTATTTTATAGGAGAAGGATATCCTGGCTAAGGGGATAGATATATATTATACATACGCGGGATCAACAGTTCATAAGATCAGGAATCTATTTTCTCCCTGGACTGAAGGGATTAGGTAGGCATCTACTACTGTATTTATGCAAATGCAATCTAGACAACAGATACGACAGCAACTTTCTCAATATGACGAATTTTAAATCCATTTTCCCTATAACGAAAATTTTGATGTAGTCAACTGTTGACGAAACGAACTGTTGATCTAATGAAAAATTTAACCCTTAACTTATTGGTGTAGTAAACCATTGATATTTTAAGCTGCTAAGCTCATGGCGTTGACATTATTGATTGCTGATCTTATGAACTGTAAGTTGCTCCCGCGTATGTATCCCGAAGAACCTACGCTACAACAAGAGCACCCTTTTTTCTTTAAACTGCTGTATCGAAGGTCCTCTAGCTGCTTTAATGATCGCCAACCTTCATTGAGAAGATAGCACCTCAAGAAGAAGAAGACGAACTATTTTATAACCAAGTAACTAACTATAAATCACTTCTTACGCGTTTTTTTAGGAAGAAAACATTTTACAGAAATAAATACTTTTAAATCAACAAAATTTATGAACTGTTACATGACTTTTACAATCGAATCAAAACCGAATGTGGAAGTAGGTATGTAGATTGCTGAAACTATCAACTGTATTTCGATGTGTACCTAATATCTATAAGCTTGATATCACTGCAAAATGTGTAGATATGTGAAGTAAATTTGGTATAGTGTGTAACCCAGGGCAGCAGAATATTAAGACATCTCTTTTCATGGATACATAATATATATCATACAACGATTAAAACTGTTCCCTAGCAAGCCTATTACGAAACCTATTATACGCAGTTACTGACCGTTGTCTTGTGCAATTCGTACCAAGAAACACATTTATCCCGTATCGAATCATATACATATATTAGGCTGTGCGTTGTCTCTAGGTCAATCAGTCAGTCAGGACTTTGAGTTTTATATAATGTATTGATTACTAGCTGACCCGGCAAACGTTGTTTTGCATTTTAAGGGTGAACAACCCTTATCACTTAAAAATGAAAAAAAAAAAATAGATGTTGGCCGATTCTCAGACCTACTCAATAAGCTCACAAAATTTCATGAGAATCGGTCAAGCCGTTTCGGAGGAGTACGGGAACGAAAACTGTGACACGAGAATTTTATATATAAGATTATGCAGTTTTGTTCAGCCAAAACCCCGCTGAAAGAAATACGAAATAACGCCTACGTCTTACGTTTGTTTCATGGTAGGTACTTGAGAACATACAACCTTATGACAATGAGCAATCAGTGCGATAGATAATCCTTATTTCCAGTAATCTCAGATATACAGTATGATATAAAGATGTATCAACAAATTGCAACGATAAATAAAAAAAAACCTTGTAAAGTTCTTAAAAATAAAAAAGTAAATAAATTCTGCTTACACTGCTTGTGGACAAGCATGTGGGTCATGTTCACTTATCGATTCACAAAAATCCAATAACTGCATCAGAATTACAGCACTCATCAAAACATACACAGTATTTGATCCTACCATTTTGTCTTCCACACATACGTTTACTTGTGGTACTCGTATAATACTGCACGTTGTATTGCGATCCCAATTATTTTATACAACATTGCAATACATACAACAAACAGTGATAGATAATATATGATTCACACTTCCTACGGGAGCTGTTATCCGGATGCCACATCGGTTCTACAGCGAATAAATTTGATGATTTTTAACGTTAAGCACTTATTATTATAATTATTTAGATAGCCTATGAATTGAAATATTTCGAAAACAATAATAATTGACTATTTTGTATATACAGGTTGTTGTTTTTGCGATACGCAAAGTTGATAAACAGCGCAAGGATCACAAAAGCTCACGACCGCGGTAAACTGTTGACTTGGATAAGACTAGCATCTTAATGCTAAGTGAGTGAGGAACAATGACATTTTGCATATGGATAGACAGTTTTATACGTGTCCGGCGGTTTGTAATAAATTTTCGTCGTGACGTTGCTCAAGTTAGGAATACATAATTAAAATTACAAAGCTACATTAAACCGCAGTAATATTCAATAATTTCTGATGTTAAACACGTTTTCTCACAACAACGCCGAACGAGACACTGATTTGGAATAAATTATTATGCTCATTATCTGTAGTTTAATTCCAAGTAGGTATATATAGTGGTAAACGCTAAACAGTGCCTATTTGTATCATTTGGTATACTGATTCATATTAGATAGTAATACATTGTTATGAAGAAAATAGAATAAAATTAACATCTAAGCATTACAAAGAGACAATAAGATTTGATTTAAGTACTCCGAAATGTCAATAATAATTATGGTTTGTTAGACCAATGACTTTTCGATGCTTTTCGAAGTTATGTGTGTATTTATCGCAGGTTTATAAGTGCCCGGTTAATGAACCGGGCACTTATAAACCTGCGATATGCGAATGTAGTATAGGTGGCGAGCCTATTGCCATTGCAATAGGCTCGCCACCTACTACATTGGGACATAAAACTTAAACTGGCGAAATGTGGGTGCTAGCACCTCTGCCTACCCCTTCGGGGATATAGGCGTGAGTTTATGTTATGTTATGCTATGTTATGTTAGACTGTGTCATATTTAAAAAAAATGAGTTAAATGAAATAACTGATTCAAATCCAGAATTTTTACTGCAACATAATATATTAATAATTATTATGTTATTATGCATCCGTATACTAAGAGCAACCTGTATATTTTATTTATCACTGTTTTAGCGTTTTCCTGGTAACCATTACGTAAATTAATATACGGTCAACACTGTTTTAATTAAATTTAATTACTGAGATTGTTAAACTCATAGATTCCAGAAAGTATAATATTTTTTGCGATAGTGACTTTTTACAAATTAAAAATATTCAACCTTTCAAGGTATGATCGCGCTAAATCGATCGTTAACGGGATAGTAACAATTGTAAGAATTTTGAAAACAGGTGCTCTTAATAGTAAGTAAGTATAGTTATGAACTAGCTGTTGCCCGCGGCTCCGTCCGCGTGGACGTCGATTCTCGCGTTTTTTAAAAATTTACCGTATGTTTGGTTGTAATTGGTTAAGTAGAACCGGAGATATGACCAAAAACGACCTAAAAACGAAGCGCGGGCGAAGCCACAGGTATCAGCTTGTATAAAAAGTAGCCTATATGTTGCCCAGTACCTACTATGAACTATAATCGTACCAAGTTTGATCAAAATCCCTCCAGTAGTTTTTGATTTTAGCACGCACAAAGATTTGCGGACAAACAGACAAACAGACAAACCAACAAACAGACAAACAGAGAAACAGACAAAAATTCTAAAAATCATTGTTTTGGCGTCTATTAAGTACATTCATAAAGTCCGCTAATAAATTTTTTCTCATATATCATCCGTGTACAGACACCGATCAGTTACAGATTTATTATATGTATAGATATAAAAAAAAATTACTTAAATGAGCTAGGTACCTATATTAACTGAGTAAATTTTATTGGCAGACTATATGGAAATATTATACCGTTAAAAAATACTACAATTTTTGCAAGGTAATTTCTTCAACTTATTTTTCGAAAAGGATTAATGGACAGAAATTAACACTGATACCTTATACAACTTCAGTAATCGGACACTAGTCTTGTTAGATCCTACTTCCTACTATCCTATCCTACTTCCTACTATCCTACTCCTACTTTCTACTCACTTTGGATGTTTGTTAGGTACTCTAACGGGTGAATGGATCTGGCTGAAATTTAGTACAGGGATAGATTAGTCTAACACATAGGTAACACATCTTTGGATAAGGTTCCCATTATAAAATAAAATGTCTCTTTAAAATACTGAAAAACATTTAGGACATTATCATACATTTTATGAAATGTTTAACATTTTGATGAAAATGAAATTTGACAAATACAACATACTGTACATAAAAACAAATTATTATGTCATTGCATCGCCACTAAATAAGTACCTACAAGATCGAATGGGACAGAACCCGCTAGTCGCCCGAATTTCACATCCTATGCCCACTCTTATCCTTAGATGTTAGAGGTTCCCAATCGTCCCCTGGACTAGAATCTTAATACGACACTACGCACTACCAGTAAATATAAAGTTATCTAGTGTGTAAAGACGGGTTGCCTTTTCGTTCCAAAGTTTCAAATCCTACCTACTAATGGAAAATTTCTGAGGCGTAATTCCCTTGTCACTCAATCACAGAATACCTAATAGTACTGACTCAATCCTATTAGGTAAAAGCCTATCCTAGTAGGTATGTGTTATAATAGTATCAAAATAGTTTAATATATGTTATGATTAGTGTTGTCTATTGTATTATTGTATAAGCACAGAATTGACGCAGGTTGGATGAAGTGGCGACAGGTCAAAGGAACCATATGCGATCCTCAATTTCCCCTTAAGCTTAAGGGGAAAATTTATAAAACCATGATAAGACCTGCCGTCTTGTATGGATCGTCATGTCTGGCCTTGAAAGCGACGGATGAAAAACAAATGCATGTAGCGGAGATGCGAATGTTTAGATGGATGTGTGGTGTGACAAGAATGGACAGAATAAGGAATGAGTATATTAGAGGCAGTTTGAAAGTTGCACCAGTAAATGAAAAATTGAGAAGCAAGCGACTGTCGTGGTATGGACATATTATGAGAAGAGATGAAAGTAATGTTGTTAAAAAGGTTCAAAGTATGAATGTGGAGGGCTTCAGGGGCAGAGGTAGGCCTAAGAAAAGATGGATGGAATGCGTGAAAAACGATATGGAAAGGAAGGGAGTGACTGAGGAGATGACATCGGACAGGAATGTATGGCGGAGAATGACATGTTGCGCCGACCCCAAATAATTGGGACAAGGGCAGGAAGATGATGATGATAGTTGTCTATTGTTTGATCTGTAGGTATAATTTATGTCATTATCTTTGAATAAATATGCAGTTCCGGTTCCTTCTCTTCTTGTTCGGTTCTGCTCATGTCAAGACGTTGTTTCTCTCGAGTAAATTAGTTAATCATATTAATCCACAATAATCCATATTAGGTTATGGGCGCAGTATGCTCAATAGGTTTAACAGTAATCAGTTAGTTAGTATAATAACAAAAAGTGCAGTATTTTACCATTTAGTTGACAGAATAGGTTTTCCTCTAAGTCTGTTTTTACGTTGTGTTCAAAAATGGCTACTACGAACTACCTCGTCAATGTGCCTAAGTTGAAAGGCAAGGAAAATTATTGCGAGTGGACTTTCGCTGCTGAAAATTTCCTGGTGCTAGAAGGGATGCTGCATTGCATTAAGCCAGATAAAGAACAAGCGACTGGACTTATTAAACTGACTAAGAAAAACAACAGCAAAAGCAGTATATTAAAAATCTTTTACGGCGTATTAATAGTAGGTAGTATTGTTTTTTTTATTCACGATAGGCTTACGTTTGACCACTATCTCACCTGATGGTAAGTGACGATGTGGTCTACGATGAATCACGCTTGCCTAGAAGGATCCTATTCACTCGTGACTTGAATATTCCCAGGTTATAGCTTTCCGGAAACACAGTTGTATAGTAAAATAATAATATATTATGCCAGAACTATATCCATGTAATAATGTTCATATATCCCGTTTGTCCGGAAGAAATCGCACACTACGATAAGAACGCCCTTTGTACCTATGATTAACTTAAATTATGTATAATATATCCTGTTTGATGAGCAAAAAATATAATTTTTCTATTGCTAATAATTTATTCATGGAAAGTATTTTTTAAAAATAACTATGTAAATAAGACACTAATAAATATTAATATTTACATGCATGTGTCACAGAATTCCTCCATATAAACGCGGTAATGTTCCCAGATGGCTGGCAGCATTGCCACGTTGAATGGCAAATGCAGTTCTTTGTGCAAGATACTGAAGATACAGTCCAGCCTTCTGGTCACTTGTGGCGTCGATCAGCGGCTTTGCCAAATCCTTACAAAGCAGGTACTTGGACCCCATGACCCCAGCGTCTCAACCCCAAACGGCTCAAAATATTGAATTGTTGGTGGAACTATTTAAGCAGAAAGAGGTAACAGGGTCATGAAGTTTTGTTGTATTTAGCTGTTTCTTTAATTTAATTATCGTATTTTTTCGTCTGTAATATCGTAAAAAATATATTCCTAAGAATATAGCGTAGGTACCTACTTCTGTAAAATGTTTTCATGTAAGGCTTTTAAACTAAAAACAGGAAGGGTTACCTAATCTCATAGTTACTATGCATGACGTCTAAATGGCGCATGTAATCACTTCTTAAACTATAATAATCAGTAATTTATGGCAAAGACACTTCTGATCAACTTTTTCACTTGAAAAGTACACACACATTTTAGATATTACCTAATACGTCTTTTCACATGCAACTAAAATTGAAAACTAATAATGTTTTATACTCATAACCATTATTTTGTGTGATTACAAAATGCAAACTTATCCTTAAAACCATGGTAAAAACGACCTTGACATTTAAGTTCATTTTTCCTAGTGTTTAAACCACCTCTCAAATAGTTTTATTTTTAACCCCCGACGAAAACCCGAACGGGGTGTTATAAATTTCACGTGTGTGTGTGTGTGTGTGTTTGTAAGTCTGTCTATGGCATCGTAGCTCCCAAACGGATGAACCGATTTCGATTCTGTTTCTTTTGTTTGACAGATGGGTTAGGGGAGAGTTTTCTTGTTCCCGACGAGACAAACTGTTAGTTAAAACATATGAATACGTAAATAATATAGCTACCTATAATAATAATAAGGGTTCAATACTTAGCATAGATAGGTCATAATATAATAGTTATTTTTTACTTTTTACAGGTTTTTTTATTGATTTTTTTTTGGAGTCGGGGGTTTATTAAATTTTTAATTTAATTTAAGCTAGAGATAAAGTCACAGGAATTAGGGTCAGTATTGCAGACAAGAAGAAATTATGGCCCTCAGCTTGGCGGGCCTCATCAGATGCTTTTTCACGCCTCGGTTAGAGGACCCGCGACTAAAATAGCTGTCAAGGAATTCCTAGTCTAGATGGTGTGTCATAGAAAAGATGGACCGAACCGCTTGGATCTTGATGGAATTGCTTGCACCGTGTGAGGGTGATATCTTAGCTTTATGAATTTAGGAAAGGAGTAGGACTAATCGGAAGGGCTTTTCTTAAGAAGAAATGGTCAGGTCGAAGTTGAACCGAAATCAGAGGGTGAAGTGAATTCAGAAGGAGGATAAATTAGATAAACAAGAGTGTTTAGCTCCTTCCCTCTCCCTTTGATCCGCTACCCAAAACTAAAGGTGAAAACTACAAATTTAAAAAAATTGCTTATTGAACGTCGTAGGAGGCCCGCAGACCTATTGCTAGGGGAAGTAGGTTGTATTCCCGCACAAAAATTTTCCCTGCAGGCAGTGGTTACCAGAGTGCTTCACATGGAGATTTTTAAGTCAGTATTCCTGAACTACAAAACCTTGACAGCACAGAATAATTCTCTACTCGCTTCAACTTTGCCAATTTGACAATGCGTAGAAATTTGGAGTATGTATGGTGTTTGTATATGCTATGTATCAAGCCTTCAAGAAGGTTCTTTATATAAGTATATGGGAATAAACATAGGGTCTCCTTACCACAGTAATCAATGCAGTTTTTCCTCATTATTATGCATAATGTAATTTCTATTATCATATATTATTTATAAGAACCAATTTTATTGACGTAAGTACTCCATTCAGTTTTATTCCTTTTTACCGTTGTTTTATTCAAACGTGAAATTAACATTATTTTCGATCTCTCAATAGATCTATTTGCTTAATCATATTCTTTTACCTAAATGAAAGTAAACACACACAAATACAAAAGAAAGAAAAACAGCTAAAATTTTGCTTAGCAAAGTACCCAAGCGGCTGACAGCCGGCTTCATCTTATATTGGAGCGACACATCCGTCTTTTAGAAGGTATCGGCTTGTGGGTGAGGTAGGCTCGAATCCTAAAGATCGTAATTGGGCTTAAGTGTCACCGCACACGGGCCACACGCCACAGCCACAAACGCCGCCACAAGTGGCAAGAAGCGGCCACAAAAGAAGCTGAAGCGCGCGACAGCCACTTGTGGCCGATGGTCGACACAACTTGCGGTCGGTGGTTGCTACTTTTTGCTTGTTGCTACGCGCGTGTGGCGTGTGGCGGCGTTTAGTGGCCGGTGCGAGCCACAAGAAGCTAGCTGCGGCGATTTGTGGCGTGTGGCCGCCACCGGCGACAACCGTGTGCGGCGAGTCCATATAAAATGTATGAAAATTACAAGAAATATGCCAGTGGCGGCGTATTGTGGTTGTGGCCGGTGGCTCGTGTGGGGGAAGCCTTAAACACGCCCATTTAGGTTATTTTTCAAGGTTATATATCTGTATTGTTAAGTTATTCTAAATTGAATTCCAATCAATGCAACGTGGCAATGCCGCCAGTCTTTTAAGTACGTTACCAGTCGACATCGATGGGGAGGAATTTCCTCGACGTCTAAGCTTTTTACTTTATAGATACTCCTTTACCTTTTTTAGGATGTAAGAATTTTAATTATTATAATTTTGTAGTAAGTTATAATCTCATAACAAAATAACAATTTCAAAGATTTTAGTTTATCAAGTTTTACGACATCGAAAATAAAGGTAGACAATAGAAATATTTAACAAGATACGCGCGAAAAACATAACACTTCTTGGCAGTCGGGTAAAAAGGATATCACACCGACAGTTATAAAATTAACCAGCTGAAAACATTTGAAGTACGAATATAACTCCACTCACGTGGTCAATACATACGTTATCAACACTTATATGTGTGAGATACATATACACATATAGACATATACGTCTGTAGTTGTAAAACCACATAGATTGTAGGAAAATTCCCACTTTTGTAAATATCCTGCACACCGCACAGTATACTGATTTCAAAGAGTCACATGCAGGGTGATAGTGGATTGCGTCAATTATGAACAGACTCACGTGCATTCCAGTTGCAATAATAACAATTAATTATTTAATAATTAATAAATAGAACCGTTGAAATTGTTTATAGTTGAAAGATGAACAATATCCCTTCATGTGGGCCACTTCAAGCGAGGAAGTATTATATCTTTTAAAACATGACTACGATTTTCGAGGTTTTGATTGCGATTGCGACGATGGTGTAGCTGAATGGATAAGGATGCGGCCTCTACTCAGAGGTATCGAGTTCGAATCCGGCCGGACAGTACCAATGTGAATTTCACTTTGTGGAATTTATATGTGCTAATCACATGATTAACCTACCATCTGCTGACGGTGAAGGCAAAAAAACATCATGAGGAAACCAACATGTCGCAGAAGAAATTCTAAGGACATGTCGGATCCACCAACCCTCATTAGGCCAGCGTGTGTAGATTAAGATCTAAACCCTCTCAGCTCTCTCGTTAGAGGAGAAGAGACCCGCCCAGCAGTGGGACATAAATGGGTTGCTATCAAGATCTTGTTGATGTTGAACTTCCTAATTATAAAAGGATTCAGTTACTTGTAGCAGTCTAGCTTGGCTCGTAGATATCATTCAGGGGATATAAAGTACTCACATCTCACCTGCAAGCCGGCACACTTGCAAATAAACGGACGAGGATCTAGCCTATTGGGTACCAATAGTATTTGCAATAAACAATTATAATATAATGCAAAAAGAAACAATTACAATAGAATGCAAAAAAATGGGTCCCGACCCGTCCACCCACTGGAGTTGCCCACTGGTAGGTGGAGGGGTAATTCACGATTACCCCTCTACCCACCACGCAAGTGTGTACCGAATAAGTATCAGTTATCGATAAATTATAAAATTTATTTTGTTTTCATTTTAATGAACACAAATTCTCATTAAGATTTAAATACAAATTCTCTGTCTGAATAAAAAAAAGCTAACTAAAATTCAAATAAGTATACTTAATACTTATAATCTAAAGAACCTTTTCTAAAAATGACCAACGCTTATTATGTTCATTAATTAGTTGCATTTACGCATTCAGGATTTGGTCATCGCGAAGTTTAAACCCAGACTTTTTTTTATTTGTTAGCATGGGATTCGTTTTATAAAAAAATGTATCCAGTAACTCCACCCACCAGTTACCGCTCCACCCACCAGTGGGAAATTTCAGTGGGTGGACGGGTCGGGACCCAAAAAAATTGTAACACTCATGTCGATATGGCAGGATATTACTAACTGCCTACCTACTGAAGTCTGACCTACGACATCTAACCCTACGTTTTGCCGGATTTTATTTTCATCGGATCGGTTTTTTGCAGGATACGGTTTAGTGGCAACAGTACTTCAAGAATGAGTTCACACATGCATTTGGTTTCAAGACACGGCAAAAAACCGAATCTTGTAGAAGTTGACTGTTTCCAGATCTGATAACAATCTGATCCGGCAAAACGTGGCTCAGTGTGAACGTAGGGTTACTGTTGGGTAGGACGTTATTACTCAAAAAGGGGTTAAGTCAATTGACGGACAGAATATAAAAAAAATGAAAAAAAAAATGTCGTAAGCCCTTCGGATTTCCTGGGGTTACTTCTTAGGGTCAACTCAAGTGAGCGGAACACCGTGTAGTTTTAGTCGGTTCGATCGGTTAGGTCTAAGCATTGATAGGAAACTACAGTGGGGTTCACACATAGAAAAAATAGCCAGTAGGCTAAGTTCGGCTTCCTTCGCCGTAAAAAAGATTAGGACTTTAACAGACAAAACGTCAAAATTATAAATAGGTATTTAAAACTAGAAGCAAATGGACCACCGTGCACCGGTTCGAAACGCGGCCCAGACCTGAAAAGACTCCGGCAAGAAACTCAGCGGGCTGTTTTTTTTTGGCCAAAAAAAAACAGCCTATAATTTTGACGTTTTGTAAGTGCCGCTTAAAATGGTCTATACAGAATAAATGATTTTTGACTTTGACTTTGACGATACCGACATAATTATTTCACTAGTACTGGTGAGGTGGTACCCGTTGGGGGCGTCCACCCGTTAAAAAAAAATAAAAAAAGGATTACTCAGTATTCGATGTAGGCAGTTAATCGGATCCTTCCATATCGGCACGCGTGTCGGTTTGTTGGTCCCACGCTGCTTTTATCTGAACGGAAAACAAGCTGAACAGTTTTCGATTATGATATCAAAATTCATTGTACTTACTTATTCAGATTTCAAACATTTAATGATCATAACAAAATACGTTCTAACTGTTTGCGAACATTAATAAACGTACATACATATAAATTACGCCTTTGTGACCGAGATAGAGAAAGGGATGCTTAGATGGTTCGGACATGTAGGTATCTGTTTCGTCAATCTTCCTTCGTCCAGGATGGACGAAGGAAGATTGACGAAACAGATACCTATACGAGACGAGGGTAAATGGGCAATTTCAATTTCTTTATTTTTCATAGTGTTTTTAAATTACCTACATCTTTTTGACGTCAAAAACTACTTAATAAGTACTAAGTTTACCACCGCTTCCTAGGCGCTAGTGGAGAAGAAACGGCGCAACAAACTCCACTGCTGCATTTCAGACGTCAATCGACAATCGACGATGACAATCTGGCAACAGATGACGTAGACGTAGGTACCTACGTATATTAATCAGATCCAGAACGTTTTAGAGAGAGACCAGGTCAACCGAAAAGACCGTGGTGCATGGTATGAAAACAATTATGAAAGTTGAAGAAACGAGAGGTGTATGTCAAGTTCGTAGCAAGTGGAAAGATGGTGTCTCTGCATACCTCAATGGGAAAAAGGTGTGATTTGTATGTATGTATATCCAATATACATATATACATGCATACAAATCACGCCTTTTCTATACTAATATTATTATGAAGAAGTAAAGTTTGTTTGTTTGTAATTTGTTAAATTGTAAGGGGTAATCTCGGGATTTACCTACTGAACGGATTTTAAAAATTCTTTCACCAATAGAAAGCCACATTATTGCTGAGTGTCATAGGCTATTATATCTATTTTATTCGAAACCTGGAATTTACCCCCGGGCGAAGCCAAGTCCCGGGTCGCTAGTATTATATAAAAATAGCTCGTTATTATTGTAAAAATAAATTGTTCACAAGTATTTAATACCATCTGAGTAACAAAGGCTATAAAATGATAGTTCCTTGCATAGCGCCACGCATGAGATAAACAATTTATTTACTGATGAAATAAATTGAGTCATTTTAAGCCATTATATTTTATTGTTTCAACGTGAATTGCATATTTTATAGAAATAATTATTTAGTTTCATATTGTTACTGACAGCATTGTTTGATAGGTATTTTATATAAATAGTAAAAAGATCCCTAATTAATTGTATTTAATAGATATAACATAATACTTACTAACTGTAAAATGTAGGTAAGTACATATTACTGGTAACCAAGCTAAGCTCGCCTACAAGTCGATATACCTGCTAATTGACAGATAATCCATGGGTTCCTGTGGATCGCGGAACGGGAACAGATTTCAGCTAATAATAATAGCAACCCATTAATGTCCTACTGGTGGGCACGAGTCTCCTCTCCTCTAACAAGAGTGCTGAGAGGGTTTAGGTCTTAATCCACACACCTAATGCGGGTTGGTGGATCGGACATGTTCTTAGAATTTATTCTAGGACATGTGGGTTTCCTCACGATGTTTTTCTTTCACCGTCAGCATATGGTAAATCATGTGATTAGCACATATAAATTCCACAAAGTGATAATAAGTTATTCAGCTAATAATTTATGCTTTTTACGGCAATAAGGTGTGTCATGGACTGCACAGGGACTCCGCAGTCGCACGCGGTTAAGCCCGGATCTCGCATTCGCCACCTGCATAAGTTTTGTCTGGACCGGCCAACCTGAGTGCGTAGGCGATTAAGAGACTTCCATACCGGCCATTGGAGGTCGTGACCGGGAGGTAGCGTTTCCTGAGCAGGTACGAAGCCAGAAGGTGGTGGGAGTCTCTCCTTCCATAATGAGACTCTCATTGCAACAGGGTGTTCGTTTGCAGCTTCCGTGGTTTGGATGACACACCTACTTTCATGCCCCTTATGCCCTACTCCCTGCAGTCAAGACGACCTTAACAAGGCCACTGATAGCGCGGTTAAGATGGCTGAATTTTATGCCCGAATAATTTGAAGAGGTGAATCATTGACACGAAAGAAGAAGACGGCAATAAGGATGATAAAGCTAGACTACAATAGGTTCCTAATAACTTAGGCAATAACTAAATATGTAAGGAAATATTTGATACTTAAGTAATAATCTAATTATACACACGCGTTTCCTTACCAACCTAGGTATCTTTATGTATGTGGTACAATGTTTGTTATAAATTTATGTCAAAGCCATTAGGTTAAATAACTCGGCTAATTGGACGCCTAGACCGTTCAATAAACACCAGAATCCGATTTGAATTTGGTTACAGGAGTATGGCGGAAGTCTCGCATAAAATTCTACGCACAGAACTAATAACAAGAGGTACAGAAGTCTTATCGTGTACTGCAAGCCCATATACATGTACAAAAGAAGAAACATGAGTGCTTCTGAGAACGCAATCCAGGTGAAGCAGTAGGTACACTGGGAAACCCAAATCTGAGAGTAGAAACGCCATCGACACGATAGAAGAAGAAGAATCGTTTATGTTTTGTCCCAAACCATGACATAATTTTATTCTAAACAACTTGTTTAATTAGAACTATACATAGAAGTAGATGGCTGTATCTCAAATGCTAGTTAATAAAATGGGATATATACAGTAAGATTCAAAAGTGAACTCTGACTGTACCTAGTTCAGTGCATAAAACTGTATCGTCAAATTGTTTCTTCAAACACCTTTCAACAAAAGTAGTTCTCTGCTAACAAATCAAATCGGGGAGCGAAGATGAGGGTCCGTTCACACAGGAGAGCAGATTCTTATCACGTTGAAAACGGAGTTTTTAGACTTTTTAGTATTTGTAGTAAGGTTTATTTTTGCATCTGCACTGCTTTTGTCATTATGAAGATCATTTTGTGAGTGTGAAAAGAAAAATGCGCGCCGATGCTCTCCGAGTCGGTCTGTGTGAACGGACCCTTAGGGTGTATCTATGAGGATTTCCGCACGGAAGGAAAAAGGGGTTACGTTACACTCCTGCGTCGCTTGAAGACCCTAGAGGTGAGACGGCGTTGCGTGTGGTTTTAGTCGGTTCAAATCCGACATAGATATCCCCTCACGAAAAAAGGTAGATATAGAAAATCGTAAGAAATTTGATTTGTTTGTTTATTTGTTTATTTTTTCATTAACAATTTACATTGTATCTAAATGTCATGCGTGGAAATTGAAATACTTAACAAAAAAGAAAAAAAAATTAAATTAAATTAAAATTACAAAAAAAAAGAAATTAATGATAAAGAAAAGCTATCGATTGTACAAGGCAACGCAGTAGAAACATCACAGTAATGTGATGAGCTTTCAGCTTTCACAGCTAAGTTTCACAGTATAGATAGACGTATCGATAAAAGGCGTTCATAAAAACTCGATTCGAGGTTACGACTTTCGCACTGAATTAGGTATCCTAATAAAATGGCTAGGGTCAAAATCTAGACCCGTTAGCCACATCCTCCATTGAGCTCTGTACCCGACGTGACAGGAAGACAGTTCTACAAATAGAAAGTCTTTATCGATTTAGCGGTTTTATTGTCATCATAAAAGGAAATGGTGTTCGCAACTTGTAAATAAAATTGCACATAGTCACGTTCTAAGAAAACAAGATGGCGACGGGTTTGACACTTAAAGCGTTCGACATTTGAATAGCAGTGCGTTCGTTAGTAACGGTTGATTTAAATTTAGAACTAAGATTTATTCAATACCCACTAAAACGCAAGCCGGTAAAGACCTGCTAATTGACGGAGGCTTTAGGTCAAAATATAGTTACTTCCATAAAAGCTGAAATTATGCCGTGGAAGCCTCGGTTGCAACCAGGAACCAAGTAAATAGAATATGAATGTAGTGGAATGACAGGTGGAACTGTGTTGGGTAATACCTATACAAAAATATTTTTTTAGGAATTCTTGTCTGCTTGCCCGTTTTTTCCCGATGGACTGAATGGATTTCGATGAGCTTTTCCATTAAAAAGATTTTTTCACACTTAAGAAACTGATTTCGATGCTTTTCGAAGTTATGTGTGTATTTATCGCAGGTCTATAAGTGCCCGGTTAATGGCAATAGGTTCGCCACCTATTACATTGGGACGTAAACATAAACTGGCGAAATGTGGGTGCTAGCACCTCTGTCTACCCCTTCGGGGATATAGGCGTGAGTTTATGTTATGTTATGTTAAGAAACTGCCGTTTGCAATTTTATTATTGGTTAAGTAAAACCGGATAACCGCACTCTGCGCCGGCGGCGAATTCACTAGTATTCTTTTTTTTTACATACTTACATATATTATCACCTATTTCGGTAGGTAGGTCTTTCAAATAAAAATATTTCAATATCTGGACCCAGCAGTGTAAAAAGGCATACTTTTCTTTCAGGGTTGATTAAAAAGTCCTATACCGAATTTCAAAGCTGGCACGATACGAAAGTCTATCCCTACAAGGGTGCCTACGCAACTTGGCGTACAAAACCTCGCTATATCGAGAACGATTGTAATTCTAAAATGGCAGCAGCTACGTCACGAAATGGACATCTGATTACAAATGGCCTCTATTTGCCTAGGATAATGAACACAGTCGTGAAATCATAGCCAACGGAAGTTTTTCGCAATCAGTTGTTGACTGACATACTTATCAGAGCTTCCACAGCTGCAATAATTCATCCGATTCTATGAAAAAACTGTGAGACATTATGTGGCTGGTAATGGACAAATTTTGTATGCTGATAGATTGGCGAAACACAGCTCCTTCATCATCATCATCATATCAGCCGAAAGACGTCCACTGCTGGACAAAGGCCTCCCCCAAGGATCTCCACGAGGACCGGTTCTGCGCCTCTCGCATCCAGCGGTTTCCCGCGACCTTTACTAGGACGTCGGTCCACCTTGTCGGAGCACCACTCCTATCAGAAATTAATTGTAACATCTTTTTCACTGTGTTTCATGCGATGAAGCACACGGCCCACCTAATGGGAAGCGGTCACCGTGGACGTGTGCAACACAAATGACGTCACACACGTGCCCTATCCTGAAGGAAAGAGGGGGCTAGGAAGGAGTGGGGGGAGGAGGGGTATAGTGAGCTCTGGCTACCCTACTTACCGGCGGGAACACAACACGATGGTTATTAAGTATGGCCGTGGTGTTCTGTAGGGCGGAGGTACTACCCCAGTCGGACTGCTCATTTCAGATGGGAGATACCATCGCGTCCTACTTCCTTAATGTAGTTTACACTATAGTTCTTTACTATTTTATTTAAGCGCAATAAATCAATTTATTTTAATGATAAGATACTCTACTCACTACTAGCCACTACCCTATTTAGAATGTTTCTTAAATGACAAACCTAGCTTTGTTCACGCGTGTCCATTGATAAACTTTTTGAAAAATTCAACGATAGGTATACAACGTATTTTGTACAACAATAATGTGTTATTAGCCGTCCGATAATACGCGGCTACTTCGATACGAAACAAAGTAACAAATAAATGTATCGTTCGGTTATCGTATTGAGGAAGTTTATTTATAAAAGGTTCGTTATATTACGTTAAGAATAAATTCGTTGTAGTTTGAATGCAACATATTACCTACCGCAATTGCATTGTAGGTACCTACTTAATTAATTCATGTCGGGTACGTGAACATATTTTTTCAAATATTAGGTAATCAACAAATCTGTTCGTAGTCATAGACTGATCGCAGATGAACACAGAGAAAAAAATATATTATGTACTGAAAGTAGTAACTGAAATTACCTACTAGTATTTTTATACCACTTAGGTGGCAGACAAGCGCACGTGGACGTGTGCAATATTAGGAGCGTCATACTCGCACTGCCGAGCCTGTAAAAATCTTCTAATAGGTACCCTTCTAAAAGAACGCCATATTGTTTTCCTTTTAGTCCTTCAATAGGGGTGGTTTCACGTTGGTAGTAAGGTTCCACCATCATGGAAAAAACTACACAGGAACCGAGCTACCGGTAGTCAGATCAATTAATTTTATCGAAAATAAATTATCTAAAAATAAACTATTCAAAATATCTACTAACGCCACCTAGTTATAATATTCAGTACCAGCGGGACAAATTACAACTTTTTAATGTTCATATTCTGACATAGAGGGCGACAGTGTCTAATGAGGTAAACTCACGACAATGCAAAATTGTAAATCTTGCTTCAATCATACACCATTTTCTCACACACATTCCCACTGGCGTGACTCCTGTGCGTCAGAGTCAAAAGCAATGAGCTAAGAAAACACTGCAATGGTATTCGGTATTCATCCAAATTAAATTTAAGAAAACGAAGTGTATTTAAATAAACATAACATACATACATACTTAAACTCACGCCTATATACCCGAAGAGGTAGGCAGAGGTGCTAGCACCCACATTTCGCCAGTTTCCAATGTAATAGGTGGCGAGCCTATTGCCATTAACCGGGCACTTATAAACCTGCGATAAATACACACATAACTTCGAAAAGCATCGAAAAGTCATTGGTGTGTGCCATGGTGAACCTGGGATCGAACCCGAGACCTCGTCTCAGCAGTCCTTTACCCAGACCACTAGGCTACTGCGGTATATTTAAATAAAGAACATTTCAAATCTCAAATAACTACACTTTTTCAGCCTCATTACTGCACTTAACGCCATCTATTTATATCTTCTCAAACTGCTTCAACAAAAGTTTGCTTATTCAAAAGCTGACGTCAAACGTAGGTCGTGTAGTTTGTAGACGGCTGTAAACTGTAGCGCGTTAGTAGCACCACATAAGCACTGCTACGATCGACACTGTGTGTTCACTTGCCAAGAACTGCCAACAATGTAACCAGTAATTTAACTGATAATTTTAGAAGTTATGAAACACTTTCGAAAAATTTTATATAGGTACAATGTAATCCCTAAATTCTACAATTTACAAACAAAACAGTACGAATATTGATGTAAAGTTTATGCAAAAGTTTAATAGTGATGTGTACGACCGGTAAAGATTCGATTTTCTCGTTCTACTCAACCGATTGTTATCAAACATGCGTCAGATTTCAAGTTTTAAAAGAACCGCATCAAAATACCTACGTTCAGTTTGTCAGTAGTTTTTGCGTTCATCGTGTTTTGCGCAAAATTGTATTGAAAATCGTTCATAAACACAAGTTTTTTTTTTAATATCTCTAATGTACAGACTCAGCTACTTTACAATTGGTATAGATAGATAGATATAAGATGCAAGACCTGATAGTACAGTACAATAGCTGTGACAATAGTGTAGGTACAAATATCGTCAGAGCAACGCGTGTCAGTGCATACTAGTATCGGACAACGACGCGACGTCCTGTCCACAGCCGATAAATCAGATACGAGTGATGAATGAGCGTCTCGTTCGTGTGTCCACTTCCTAATGTTCTTGCGTATTGTCGTTGACTGATTTATAATCATAATTTAATGTGATTAACATTGCTTTAATTAGATTCGTAATTAGTAGTAAACAAATCGCTGCAAGGAGAGTTTAATAAACTTCTGAGTATCGATTTGAAACCACATCCTGAACTGTACCCGATTTTTGTTCCGACATACATTTGGGAAAAAAGGCTGAGAGACCGTTGAAGATCAGTTTGCTTCACATACGATTTTCAAAGAGTACGTTGAGATAGTCAACGTATATCACCATCCAATATCGTGATCCAATGTAGGGGTCAATCGCATTTGCACATCAATATCATCAAAATGATTGATGACAAGATCACTAGAATAAATTTTGTAAATTGTATCTGGGGAACACGGGCTTTTTGACAAAAGAACTCAAAATTATGCCTTTGAAACAAAACACTGGCATTTACAGTACATTATAAATACGCACAAAATAATTTGGTCTATATTGCAATTGGTCAGAATACTAACAATTTGTTTCTAACATTTGAGTCGCATAGTACGTAATGAAATTTATATTTACTCTTGCAATAAGTACACTTTATAATCATTAAAAATTACTCACACATCGATTGGTGTCGAGCTGGTCGAGCAGTCCCACGGAACACATTCATCTTCATCGCAATATCCATCACAGTCCTCGCCACACGACTTCGGTTTCACACAACCACCATTGTTATTTTCCACATATCCATCGTTACACGTACACACATCAGGAGCTGAACAAACTCCATTTACACAAGGCACTGAACACACAGGCCTGCAAAGACCACCAACGTACACATAACCACTATAACAGGAACAGTTATTTGGTGCAACACATTGACCATTTGAGCAGCTATCACATTTAGGAATGCAGGCAGTTTTATTGATGTTTTTGTATCCTGTATAGCAGGAGCATATGCCAGGAGTTACACATTCACCGTTAACGCAATCACACTTAGGAACGCAGCCTGAACTATTTTTGAATTGAAAACCTGGATGGCATTTACATGTATTGGGCGCAATACACTCACCATTGGAACAGTCATCACATTTGGGTGTACAAGTACTCTCGTTCACATGTTTATAACCATCGAAACAAGAGCAAGTGTTAGGAGCTACACATTTGGCGTTGATGCAATCACACTTTGGCACACAGCCTGAATTGTCTTGGAACTCAAAACCTGGATTGCATATACAGGTATTTGGTGCAACGCACTTGCCATTAGAACAGTTATTACACTTTGGTGCACAATTAGTCTCGCTTATACGCTCATATCCATCGAAGCAAGAACAGGTATCAGGAGCAATACAATTGGCGTTGATACAATCACACTTAGGCACGCAGCCTGTATTGTCTTGGAACCGAAAACCTGGATTGCATTTACAGGTATTTGGGGCAATGCACTTGCCATTAGAACAGTTATTGCATTCAGGTTCACAAGTAGTCCCGTTTACACGCTCATAGCCGTCGAAGCAAGAGCAAGTGTTAGGACCTACACATTTAGCGTTAACGCAGTTGCACTTTGGTTCACAAGCCGTTGTATTCGTGAATTCGAAGCCTGAATCACAAGTACAGGTATTTGGAGCTGTACAGGAGCTATTGATGCAAGCTGGTGAGCATATCGGAACACAGTTGAGGTTTTCGTCAGCAGTATATCCAGTATCACATTGGAAGCAGTGTGTAGAGTTGTATGGAGTAAAATTCTGCTTGCAGACACAGGTGCTGTTTTGTGAGCAGTCTGCGTTGACACATTCTGGACTGCATTCGGGTGTAACACAGGTATTGTTGGTGTCAAGATAGGCAGGTGCATCGCATGAGCAAGTATCTGGCGCGATACACGTTCCTCGAATGCAGTCGATGCTGCAAATTGGCGTGCAAACATCCAAATTGTCTTTGTATTGGTAACCTTTGCAGCAAAGTGTGTGGTTTTTCCATGTCAGGAAGGTCTGAAATTGTAAAGGAAATCTAAATTCTGTGAGCTTTGCCGTAAATCAGTATATCGGCTTACAGTACAGTTGAGGTTGGTATGGCAACGAAGGTTTGAGTGAGGCCCCATATACCGCGTAATAAATAAATGGTTTTCTCTAGCAAAATATAGGGTTCTTCAAGAAGGGCATTAGTAGGTTTTTAAAGGGTCGGTAGCGCGAGTGGGACGCCCCTGGTGTTGCACACGTCCATAGGCCACGGTGACCGCTTCCCATCAGGTGGGTCGTGAGCTTGTCTGCCAACCAAGTGGTATAAAAAAATTAACTATAGATTACCTCATATTTGTATTTTCTAGCAATACATTTTCTGTTCCCACACATTCGGTTGACGATCGCGCTGTACGACTTTCTTCGCTTCTGTTGAGTGCTGTATTGACAAGAATAAAACATTTGTTAATGCAATTCAATAATAAAAGACCAACTCTTAATATAGTAGGTAATTGAGAAACATGCACCTTTATGAAGATTAAAATATTTTTTTCCAGAACAGAATCACAGTTGCACAGATGATAATAAGGGAATTAAAAGTTTATAAATCATTTTCTTTTCAAGAAGCTTAATGCATAATATTTTAGTATTCTATAAATATTATAAGTATCCTATCCTACTAATATAACGTTCATTCGAGAGGTAATGTTTGTGAGGTTGTGTTGTAGGGGCTAATCTCTGGATATACCTACAGAACCGATTTTGAAATTATTTTACTTACATCATTTGTAAGTGTCATATGCTATTATCACGCTACTATCCAAGGGAGTGGAAGCAGTAATCATAAACATTAACAAATCCGGCATGTTCCCTTACGTTATAACACTAATTCATTACGAGCGTATAAAATGCAACGGGGTTGTCACCAATATAAGGTTACAATATGGAATACTATGAGATTCAGGAAATGACGTAGACCTACCAACGCGGCCACGGGCAGAGCGCGCAAAATCTCGGTATGGCGATATAAAAAATTTAAATGTAACGTAGATATTGTAACTTCCTCTCACATGTTCTATCACCATATAAATGTACACGATCTATATTATATATGTTTTGGTTTTTACATTATTTAGATAATTATTTGCACTATAAGGAGTCTGCGGGGTTTATATAACTACTTATTCTTTGTTAAAATGTTAAAATATTGATTACCTATTGTAATTCGCGATCGCGAGTCGCGACTTCTTTTTCCTTCCAAAGTTTACATAGAGTATCGAGAAAGCGGGTTAAGTATTGAACAATTCTTTACATTTTAATTAAGTCATAAGTTATTACTTTACCTATTACTTTTAAACTGTTAAGAAAACTATTAAGCTGTCATTGCACTGTTACCTTTATCTGCTAACCATTTAGTGTGGTGCAAGTTGTGACAACTGTCTAATTAACCCAAAACGTCGAAGCTTTATCAGTCTACTATGGGGTAACTATGGGGACTGATAGTGAAATCATGTTCTTCAAAAATTGGATAAGATGGTTAATACATGACAGAAAAGTGCTTTGTATACCACCTAAGTAGCAAAAAAGTGCAACAAAAATAAACATTCTTCGTGAACCTATTACTATTTTATAAGCGCGAAAGTTACCTATGGTAGATACGTACAAATACCCAGACCAATGCAAATAGACATAATATTCATGCATACCAGATATAATTGCATTGAGCGGGCATCGAACCCGCACTCTGTCATAGCAGTTGAGTCCACTACCGCTACACTACAAAGGCCGTCAGTAAAATTATATACCTAAATTACGTTAATGTTACCTTTGCTTAACAACACAAACTCCTTTGCCGTCGACATCCAAAGCTTCGGTATAAAACACAAACTCCAATAATACCAACATTAAAAAACAACACACAACAGTTTTTGAACACATTTTTGAATCGATATTCTTAAAAAAATTAAACGTCAATTTTTTTTGCAATGGACGCAATTCATTATGCCTAATTTGTCAAATCACACCACCAGTATGTCAGTCAGTCAGCCACGATGTGATGTGCACTATCTCCTAAACTACTCGTATTTACAATGCCCACTGTGTAAAACCCGGGTCCCACCGGGAGCGTGGCGTTAACTTTATAGCATACTTAGTTAATGGTTCCTAATCGTATTTCGTTATCATAAAGTATAAGAAATGAGTTTTAAACTCATTAAAATATAATTCTATGGGGAAAGGATATTAGTATTTGTGAAGTGGTCACCTCTTTAGATTTTGGGGACTTTGTGAGTAGTTTAATTATGCTTCTAGAAAAAAAATAGTAGGTAGGTACTTTTTTAATTCCAATAATAATATAATGTATTTTAATTACTAAGGCAACTACTTTATTTTAAAATCTGGTTATATATTTAGGATACCGTGCCCCTTTTCCGATCGGATAATGTTTATAATTACTTATTACTTAATATCAGATGAAGTATAAAAATGTATAGTAACTATCTTAGGCATGCAGGATTTATAAATTGCTTCTTGTAACAGATAACGATGGGACCTTACCCTTAAAATTTATTAAATTAAGTATTTAAATAAGTCGAATTGAGTCGACCGCACCTTACCTTTGTCACAAAACTTTTTAAAAGTTACTAAAATACCTTCGGTCATCCGCTGGAGGGTAACGTTTTGCGGTTGAGCCTTTCTTACATAATTTCCATACTAACTTGGCCAGCTAATTTGTGTTCTATTACGTAGGAGTAAGGCTCCAATTGTATTCAAACAATGCCGTATCCTGGCCATTAGCATATCATTCTTTATCCTTTTATTCTTATCTATTTATAGAAAGTGAGGTTATGACACATTTCATTGTGCGTACGTTTATAGTTAGCAGCGGTATATAAAGTCAAGAGGAAGGGCCTTAAAGCCGATTTTACCTGTAGGGTTTTCCAAAATTGTATATTATATTATGCTAAAGGCAAACACTTTAAAAAATGCTATTTAATTGTAGACTAGATTAAATTAAATAGAATAGATTAAACTTTTTCAATCTTTCTACAAAATCATTGAATTTTAGACTTTAACCTGATAACAATAAAGTCCAAAACTAAATGGCATTTTTGAAGTGTCAGTGGCATGACAGTGGCTTGTTCTAACAGAGGCCCATATCTCCGGTTCTACTTAACCAATTGCAATCAAACTTTCGCGGGTGTGATCTACTTTCCTATAAAAGACTGCCTAGAGAAGACTGCGAGTCGAAAAAAGGTAGCTTGGATAAACCGTATGCGCAAGGCAATTTAAACGACGCGAATGCCTGTAAACTGCTCTAGTAGTTTGCTAAACACAAATATGTAAAAATATGTCTTTGTTGAATAAATAAATAAATAAATAAAAAACGGATTTGCACTGGTGAGAGCATTGACACATCAAGAGAAATGTAACGGATGCTGCGATAATACATAAATATTTATATTCGTGTTGTGCACGTCAACATGTCAACACTTATCTTTCTAAAGTGCCGCATATAAGTGTGCGTACTATACGAGTATAATTCAAAAATCTAGACAGTTGCGTAGTCCATAATGTTAATTCTCTTTGATGATAAACGAAGGGTGCTACTGGCGGAGGCAGTCCTTCCAACCAATCAAAGATTATTGAAGCGTCAAGATCGTTTATTAATTTTTGGTGAGCTTACTAGCTTATGTACCTACACTTAGTTTGTTCAATATTTTTGGAACTTAATATAACCTTAATATAAAATATGAAAGAAAATTAATGGGCACCACCTTTTTTTTCCGTGCGGAAATCCTTATGGATACCCACCCCGCAACTCGTGCAATGTGTAAAGACAGAAATAAATGGCGGGTTGCTTGTTCCTACCTACCCTGGCGGGACAAAGGCGTGAGTATACCCAAGTATACCTATAAGTAAATAAAAAATAAATAGAGAATAGAGGAGGTAGACCCGACACGACGGTATCTCCCGTCCGAAATGAGCTGTCCGACTGGGGTAGTACCTCCGCTCTAAAGAACACCGCGGCCATAATAACCATTGTGTTGTGTTCCCGCCGGTAAGTAGGGTCACTGTACCCATCCTCCCCCACTCCTTCCTAGCCTCCCACCCCTTCCCTTCAAGGTAGACAGCGCGTGTGTGACACCCTTTGTATTGCACACGTCCATAGCCACGGTGACCGCTTTCCATCAGGTGGGCCGTGTGCTTGTCTGCCATCTACGTAGTATAAAAAAAATATTTTACGACATTCTACAGAGCGCTCTACAGACCCTAAGTAAGAATAGTTTAACTGGCTTGTCTTATGGGTTCTAAATTGCGGATAAACATAGTTATCTATATTTTTTTTGGAAATACATAAGTAGTAAGTATGTAAGTAGTACATAACATAACATAAACTCACGCCTATATCCCCGAAGGGGTAGGCAGAGGTGCTAGCACCCACATTTCGCCAGTTTATGTTTAGGTCCCCCAATGTAATAGGTGGCGAGCCTATTGCCATTAACCGGGCACTTATAAACCTGCGATAAATACACACATAACTTCGAAAAGCATCGAAAAGTCATCTGTGTGTGCCATGGTGAACCTGGGATCGAACCCGAGACCTCGTCTCAGCAGTCCATTACCCAGACCACTAGGCTACCGCGGTTATGTATGTATGTAAGTAGTACACACAATGGAAATCAGTATCAAGGCTAATAGGTTAAATCGTCATTTCGTTGATTGGGCTTGTTAATTTTCCTCAAGGTAAAATTGTGAATACGCCAATGGAACCCTGGTTCATACGTCAGGTAATTCAAAGTTATGTAGATACCTACCTAATACTTGTGATAGCGTTAATTCATGTATCTCTAGGGTACTAATATATTGAGGAGGTAGTTTGTTTGGTTGAACGGGCTAGTCACAGAAACTTTGGAGGAGGTGGGACACGACGGTATCTCCCGTCGGAAATGAGCTGTCCGACTGTGGTAGTACCTCCGCCCTACAGAAGACCACGGCCATAATAACCATTGTGTTGTGTTCCCGCTGGTCAGTAGGGTAGCCAGAGCTCACTGTACCCCTCCTCCTCACCCCACCCCTTCCTAATCTCTCCACCCCTTCCTAGCCCACCCCCGTCCCTTCAGGGTAGGCAGCGCGTGTGTGACACCCTTAGTGTTGCACATGTCCATAGACCACGGTGACCGCTTCAAAAAAAAAGGCACAGAATATAAACATATTAATACTACGTAGTTAAGGTAGGACAACGTCTGTGAGTCAACAAGCATTATATAAATTGCCCATGACGACTTGCGTTATAATTACAGGATAACTCCACAAATAAATAAGTGATCACATGGTCTCAGTTTTCCTGAAATAATAATAATTATTATAAATAGTTGTGCACTTAATACAGACAATATAATAGGAATTTGAATTTGAATTTGAAGATTTGATTTGGTAGATTGAATATCATTAGCGGAAATTCGTTTTAATTAAACTAAATTTACCTGAGTCCTGAAACTAACTCACGCGAATACATTTTCATCATTTCATTTCTATGTGATCTTTTCCCCATCCCCCTCCCCTCCCGTCCTCCCTCCATCACCCATTATGAGCATTTATCTCATTGTACATCATCTAGAACAATGCACTACGACAACCGTTAGCCACGAAGCACTTCCCTGAGTACAATTCTCGGAATAAGATATGTTCAAAAGGAGACTGAAATGATTACATATAATCTTGGGCCTAGTTGTAATAAGATGAAAGTAGTGTCAATTAATAGCTTATATATTATCAACCTTTCAATGAAAATTCTGCGGATTTTGTCAATCTGAGAACAGAGATATAAGAGATTGCAGTGCCATACAGCACTATAAATGTATATAATGGTGACCCTCCGGTCCTGAGACCTTAACTTACTATCAGGTTAGGTGAAGGCATGTTGACGTGTCCGAAAGGAAATACCTGTCAGTTGGACTGACTTAGTTAAGTAAGGTAGTTTCTGAAAGAGGTAGGACACGACGGTACCTATCTCCCGTTCGAAATGAGCTGTCCGACTGGGGTAGTACCTCCGCCCTACAGAATGGACTAAAGGAACACCGCGGCACAGAATACCTAATAGTACTACCGCGGCCATAATAACCATCGTGTTGTGTTCCCGCCGGTAAGTAGGGTAGCCAGAGCTCACTGTATCCCTCCTCCCCCACCCCTGCCTAGCCTCCCCGCCCCTTCCCAGCCCTCCCCCCTTTCCTTCAGGGTAGGCAGCGCGTGTGCGACACCCTTAGTGTTGCATACATTCATAGGCAACGGTGACCGCTTCCCATCAGGTGGGCCGTCTGCTTGTCTGCCACCTATGTAGTATATAAAAAAATGAGACTATACCTTTGGCTTACCTTTAGGCGAGGTGAAGTCATTTTAACGTGTCCTATATGTATATAAAAAACAAGCATACATTAAAAAACCCCTACGAATTGAGAACCTCCTCCTTTTTCGGCGTCGGTAAAAAATAGCTGAATCGAGGCCCTGGAGTACTACTAGACATGTTGTTCGCATGTTGTTTGCATGTTGACATGTATTGTTATTCACATTAAATAGTTAATTTTCCTATAAAGGGCTGTGACGTTATGAAGATGAACGGAAAATAATAAAATAATTACGAATGGTGTCAGTTGCCAGTCGTTTCGTTGTAAAGTAAGACATGTCACGTATATTATTGACATTATTATATTTTACTGTGAGTACTTTTTGTAATAAAATGTTTTTTAAGACCTACTGCAGTTTAGTGTGTGTAATAGGGTAGATCAGCGGTGCTATTCTCTAAGGACTGTTGGACAGTGCTATTGCCTTGCGTTCGCACTGCTTAGGTGATAAAGATCGGGGTGCGGGCCGGTACGTCCACGTGGTGCACCTGGGCAACGGAGGCGAGCAGCGCCTCCCACTCGCCACGGGAGACGCTGCTGCCTGCGTTCAATTCAGCCGGAGTGGGAGTGGCCCTCTAGAGGGCTGCTCCGAGGCTCTCCACGTGTCCCTCTGACTAGCAGATGGCACAGTGGGGATCGAGCGGGGGGCGAGCAGATTGTCTGCGCGCCGACGGTTGGGTGACAGGACGGCCGCTTGTCACCCTACACCCCACCGTCGGCGAAGTGGCGAAGTCCCAGGGAACATTAAACTGTCTTGGAATCCGCATCGAAATTAATCAGAAGTAAACTTGAGGATGGGCGAGCGATGGTAGCTGAATGGATAAGGACGCGGCCTCTACACCAGAGATATCGAGTTCGAATCCGGCCGGACAGTACCAATGTGAATTTCACTTTGTAGAATTTATATATGCTAGTCACATGATTTACCATCTGCTGACGGTGAAGAAAAAACATCGTGAGAAAACCCACATATCCTAGAAGAAATTCTAAGGACATGTCCGATCCAGCAACCCGCATTAGGCCAGCGTGTCTGAATTAAGGCCTAAACCCTCTCAGCTCTCTCGTTAGAGGAGAGAATCTCGTCATTATTAAACTTGAAGAGTTAGAAATCTACTTTTACGTTACTTTAGTTGGCAGACAAGCACACGGCCCACCTGGTGGGAAGCGGTCAACGTGGCCTATGGACGTGTGCAGCATCAGGGGCGTAACACTCGCAAAACGGTTTAATAGGTTACGACTATAACCATGGCCATAAACACACATTTTGTGAATGTTTTTTTAATATTTTGGTCTAAATATGCCTCCCACCAAGATTCATCCAGCAAATATGATCAACTTAGTATAAACAGTTGTTTCTATTTATAAATAAACTATTGATCGCATGCAGAGCACTACTGATCCAAATAAATGTAATTAAAATTTATAAAATAGCCAAACTGATTACATTTTCTAATATTAAGCTATATGTAACTTGTTGCGGACCCCACGTGTTTTGTGACGCGTGTGCCAAAACAGATGGTTAACTCAAACTAGTGAGCTTTTCATCCGGTACTAAAATGCGGGAAAAAAATAAAATAAATCAAGTATCTACCTAAATATAGATAGCTATTATACCTACTTACATGTAAATCAATGCAAATAGGATACAAATACTTCCACTATAGTGAATCGACCTCACGACTTGACGTTTTGTAAGTCCCGTTTAATGGTCTATACAGAACTTTTTGCCCTCTGTCTGACTTGACTGTCGAATGTCCTACTGCCTATTGGTACACAATAAACCTATTCTAACATACTTCCTATAGGTAACACGTTCAAATTGAACTCACACATGAAGGGTCCAGTAGTATTATGATACTGAATACTTTTATGTATCACCATAATTGAAACCAGAGTGTGACCCGGTACCTCCACGTGGTGCGGTGCACCCGGGCAGCGAAAACGGTACTTCTTACTACGGTACCTCCCACTCGGAGGCGAAACGCTGCTATCTGCGGAAAATGCCGACCAAGGCGGGGATCCTCTAGAGGGCCACTTCCGTCTCTAGAGGGCCACTCGGAGGCTCTCCACGTATCCCTCTGACTAGCAGAGGACACAGTGAAGAGCAAGACGGTCGCCTGTCACCCTAAACCTCACCGTTGGCAAGGCGGCGCGATGCCCACACCATCCTCGTTACCGAGGGTCGATGGGGCCATGGCCGGGGTCAGCTGAGTGCCTATACTTAGTTGCACAAAATTTTTTGACAGAAGTTGTCACTGAGTTAAGTGAATCGGAGTGTCACGAAGACTAACTTGCTCACCGAAAAATGATTCCAACGTTTGCCACCAGGCAGCGCTAATCCAATCCCATGCGTTTACGCGCTCACTAGCGAGTGTGAAATGGTAAACGCAAAAACTCAGTATACGCACTCTGGAGAACCTATTGGGTAACTTTACACCCCGGTATTTGAGACCAGAGACGTGCGTGTAGTTTTATTCGTTTTGAATCCAATATAACCATGACCGACGGGGTGGTATCCGCGGGGATTTCCGCACGAAAAAAAACATGTTACTCTACTATAAGACAACTCCTGCACATATTATCCTTCTCTGTTTTTCTGACTATAGTAGGTATTTATTAATAGATGTCAACGTTATGTACGAGGAAATAACTAGTCGTGAAAACCAGTTTTCTACGTCACTTCAGTAGTGTTTGGTACTAAAATACCTTTGTTATCATATTATATTGTTAGAAGTCTAATGGAATCCAAGAAAAACAAAATACAACAAGACTCACGCTATGAGCTCATTCTGCGTAAATAGAAATACCAATAATTCAACATAGTTAGTTCAAGTACTTTGAGACAACTGACCTACACTTCCAACTATAAGACAGCCACCATCTTCAGTCAGCCTGTGACCATGGATGCCGAAAAGTAACCTCCGATGGGTTCAATATAGATAATTATAATTATATTCTTACAAAAAAAAACTTCAACGGATCAAATTGAAATGGGACCACTCGGGAAGTGCCAGCTATGAAATAAAAAAGAATCAACAAAATCGGTTCACGCAGTCGAAAGTTAACAAACATTTTAAAAAATATAGTCCAATTGAGAACCGCCTTTTTTGTGGTCGTAGTAATAATATTTTTGATATGCGAACACGCCATAAGTTTCGCCTCATCAGATCTCCCGATAAGGTGGGAATGTTGGTCTCAAATTGACTAAAACCGTACCATCGTGTGAGTTGAATCACTAACTGTCAAAATACATTTAGAATAAAACAGATGATTTTTAGAGTACCTACAGCTAGAGGCAAAAAAATCTTAATCAATTTTCTCTTTAGCCACCTACTAACTATATTTTTTTTTTAAATTACCACAGTACTATTCTCTATATTAATTATTGCAAATTGTTCCAGAATTTCTATACTTCTATAATATGCAACTCAAAATGCAAGGAATATATAATTATTGTGAACGAAGTCTCTTGTACGAATGGTACAACCACTTGGGAGCCTATAAAACTGTAAGATTTTTATTATTAACACCTATCATTAAATTAGTCACGGTTGCAGCCAAAGTATGCACTTCGGAGCCCGAGGTCCACTCTCCTACAATGTATGTGGATTTCGCTTATAATGGCAATAGGCTCGCCACCTATTACATTGGGACCTAAACATAAACTGGCGAAATGTGGATATAGGCGTGAGTTTATGTTATGTTATGTCGCTTATCTTGTTTTTGCAGGAGTAACTACCAACTGGTCCCTAATTCCGGGAGAAATCCTGCGCCAGAGTCTCGTCCCTTAATCACCAGGTGTACCGGTTAGCAATAGCACCTACATAGCGCCGAAGATGTTAGTGGGGTTCCCATATACCCAGCTACCTGTTAAATATAACAATGACTATTAAAAATACATATCGTTAATTCTTCTCATTCCAGGCAAGATGTAGAATGGGATCATGATGACTGCTCAGCTGATTCTTCCGAAATACTATCGTATGATGAAAAATATTCTAATAAAAGTTACATAGTAAAATTTGATTACGACGATTCAGAATCAATATGTATTCCTATACTCAAGTCAGCAAAAGTATTAAATAACATTAAAATACTTGACGATAAAATTATAGACTCTGAAAACAAAAGCACAAGTAAGGAAATAATTAGAACAGATTTTGACGACAAAAAAGACATTGATGTGAAGACAGCGATGTTAGAATGTTTGATAAAAAATTATACATATTCTTGTGACAAGAAAAAAGCAAGTGGAACTATGGAAGTAATTGATATAAACCTAATTTATGCTAATGAATCAAGAGTGATAAGTCTAGATTCCATTGTTAACAAGACAGAAGATTTATTGATGTTTAAAGAATGCTTTGTTACGAAAGATCTTTGCTTGAATAGATATCCTTTATTAAACATTAGTAAATTCGATGAATATATAAAAAATAATCACAGTAATGCAAAAACAATTATTACCTTGATTAGTGATGGAAATGGTACAGTACCCATGGCGTTAAATAGTAACAATTTTACTGGTTGGAATTGTACAAATATTAGTAATAATGTTACAAATATGCTCAATGACCAATTGTCATCGTTAACGTACAGCATATTAACAGAGTACGCTTGTCTAAATGAATCAGATAATCTAAGTAATACAAGTGTTACACCAACATATAATATTAAAATGTATGTACCTATGGATTTTACTGTTATAAATACAAAAATGCCGTACATTAATTGTGAAGAAAATTTTAAAGTTATTAACGATAATGCATTAAGTATGCATTGTAATACTGTGGATATATCTGAGTTGGAATATACTTCTACTTCAACTACTACAGAATTGAATACTAGTAGTTCGACAGAAAAACATTTGTTAGAGCCAGAAATTAATTGCACATTGATTTGGCATTGTAAATTAAGTAATAATAAAATTTCAAAAGAAAAATATTCAGAAGCAATAGAAATAATTAGTAAATATGAAGTGCTAGATTTACAAAATTGCACTGAATACTGTGACAATGTTCATAATGATCTCTACAGCGATAGTAGTAAAGTCGTAATGATTTCAAGGAAAGAGCATGATACTTTTAAAGATTTTGGACCATTAATTAACAGTGAAAACATAATAATGAATTTTATATCAACTCACAGTGATTGCAATGAAAAAAATTCGTTTAATATAACCACACACCGAATCATCAACTTGTGGCCAGATGACAAAGAAAGTAAATTTCTTAACAAGTCGGATTTCACGTTGTTGAATCTTATAATCTTGAATTGTGTTAATAGTTATACAAAAGAACTTCGAAAAACAAATCCTTTAGAATTGGACATAATTTTTAGCAGTCAAAATAACACAAAGATCAATTCCTTTATCACAAATGAATTAAAGAATACTCTAAGCAACTCAACAGAACGAGCCATTTTAAATTGTGTATACTCTGATAAAACGACAAACATGTCAAAATTTAGTAATGAAGTTTATTCAGTTATGGAATGTAAATTTGTAGAGTTAGATAAAATTAAATCTGCTACAAAAGAACCGTACACTGTTAAAGTTAACACGAGTGAAACAACCATTAGTGTAACTTCTGAGAAACCGACAGTAAATGATACTGTTACTACAAGTGAAAAGGATAAAACGATAACTACTGAAGAACCGAAAGTAAATAAATCTACCACACCAGAAGAACCTTCCACTGTAACTGTTAGCACGAGCGAAACTACTATTAAAGTAACTTCTGATAAACCGGAAGAAACTAAGACTGTTGCTACAAGTGAAAAGGGTATTACAATAACTACTGAAGAACCGAAAGTAAATAAATCTACCACACCAGAAGAACCTTCCACTGTAACTGTTAGCACGAGCGAAACTACTATTAAAGTAACTTCTGATAAACCGAAAGTAAATGAGACTGTTACTACCAGTAAAAAGGATATTACGATAACTACTGAAGAACCGAAAGTAAATAAATCAACCACACCAGAAGAACCACCCACTGTTACAATTAGCACGAGCGAAACTACTATTAAAGTAACTTCTGAAAAATCGAAAGAAACCGAGACTGTTACTACAAGTAAAAAGGATATTACGATAACTACTGAAGAACCGAAAGTAAATAAGTCTACAACACTAAAAACTGAAATACCAAATGATATAACAACGGAATCAAATACCAGAGGGGACGAATTGGAATTCAAAAAATATGAAGAAATGTATTATGTCAGCTCGAAAGTGTATATTGTTGCGGTAGTGGCTATTATTGTTGTTATAAGTTCTGTCTTGATTTACGCTCTATGTTTGTTTAGAACAAGACGAAAAGATTATCGTAAGTATAATAGTATGTTGACTTTTATTTTGAATAACTACAACTAATAATATGAAAGGACAGACGTCGAATTTTGTAGGTCTCTGGAGTCACTGCACTTATTGGAAAATGCTTTCAACATTTGAAAGGTACATTATCCCCGACGAACATATTAAGCTTTACTTATATTATGTGTAAATTGAGATGGCTAGAGTTAAAAACCTCATATTAAACAAACCATAAAGTACATGGTTTGTTCGTATTTTATGCCCTGCCACACCCGTTTGTTTCTCAATATAAATAATGTGTTCGCTATTACAGAGGATATAGCCAAAATTGGATCTGCAATCGGATAGTCCAATTTTGCTGCGTAATTTTCTTATAGGGAGACGGGACGGTTGGTTTTAGTATAGTCCAAATATTCTATCACTCAAGTTTTTATTAATTTCAGAAATAGCGAAGACAAGAGATTGGGCTGCAATGGATGATACACAGTTTTGAAATCACCATTTTCGTCATGATGTCAGCGTTGGGTCCCAATTGCATCCGACACCGTAAGCTCGAAGTTCAGGGTCCGTATTCTGGCTTTTACTTCTTCACTTCGCCCGGTTTTCTGTATCCTGGCAGTGAGACCATTGTCATCCTTTAAGACTTCAAGCCAGACTTTCTTGGATCTTCCACTTTTACTGGGACCTGACGGAGATGGCATAGTCAGATATTTGTTACCCACGAAGCCTAGCGGGTAATGCAAAACACGGCTACCGCCCGTCGCGCGCTCGACCAAGCCATCGCCTATGCGGATGGATGTGGAATCAGCTGTAAAGTTCAATGAAAAGTACTCGGTCTTTGCTACATTAGACGCTATTGAAATGAACTACATTTACAATGGAGTAATAAATGTTATCCTTGTGACCTGTAAGTCCATCAACGATGGGATATGGATAGGACCATACAGTGAATAAAAAGCAGTATTATAATTGCAACAATAGTTATTTTATTTTTATGTCAGGGCAAAAAGTAAGCTGTGTCCAATTCTCTGTTGTATTGTAACTAAAAAATGTGGAAAATTTCAGCGAAGAATAATATTATTTAGTATTTTTGAGTAACAAATAAAAATACAAGCACATTTTATGTTCACACTTCTTTGAATGAAATTTTAAGCAATTGCATGCTAACTATTTCCAATGATTTTCTGATCGGAAAAAATGATCATCAAGGACGGGACTTGATCCCGTGACCAGTCCCTTACAGGGGGAATGCTCTGACCAACTGAGCTACACACTTCTTGTCGTAGAACTTTTTTGATATTGCATCCAATGGGTGACGCATGTTTTTTTAGAATACAATAAAAAGACTTCATCACACACTAGTTATAATAGAAACATAAAGTTTTATCAATAATATTGCCCCGCACAAATATATAATCAGCTCCAAGAAACCAGCAAAAGGATCAAGATCAAGAGATGTGAGGCGTGTGTGTGGAAATCTGACAAATAGAACTTCTATGGCTGATTCTGTCATAATGGAATTGGATGAATGTTAGATAAGTATGGCAAAGTATTTGAGAAACAAATACTTAAAATAAAAATCTCCGTACCTTTTTTTTTTTATACTACTTAGGTGGCAGACAAGCACACGGCCCACCTGATGGGAAGCGGTCACCGTGGCCTATGAACGTGTGCAACACTAAGGGTGTCACACAATCGCTGCCTACCCAGAAGGGAAGCGGGGAGGGCTGGGAAAGGGCGGGGAGGCTAGGAAGGGAGGTGGGAAGGGGAGGGGTACAGTGAGCTCTGGCTACCCTACTTACCGGCGGGAACACAACACGATGGTTATTATGGCCGCAATGTTCTGTAGGGCAGAGGTACGACCCCAGTCGGACAGCTCATTTCGGACGGGAGATACCGTCGGGTCCTACCTCCTACAAAATACAAAATACCTCCTACAAAATAGTACCTCTAAAGCAATAAAAACGGTTAAAATATCGGCCTGTCTGTATGTCTGTCCCAACCTTTTTATAAGTTGTAATGCATACTATAGACGAATAATATACATAGACTGACAATCCCTTGGAAAATCCCTTGTTATCATTGGCCTATGTGCACGCTAAATACTGAGGTCTGCAACGCCCTAAGCTGTGTACAATACAAACTTTTAATTTAAAAAAATTCGTATAATCAAAAGATACAGCCGTTCAATACATTTGTCGCAAATTCATGCAAATATAAAAACCATAAAAATCAAAAATTAATTTCCGTTGAGCTAGAATCTTATATTGACAAGAAGTAAAGGGTCTTATAGCCTGGGAAATTTCCAAAATATCTGCAGGCCATCGCTTGGCTTGCAGTCTAACTATGAAAGGACTTCTTAGTTTTAATTAAGTCATCATTCATCATTCTCTGAACCTTTTTCCCAACTCAGTTGGGGTCGGCTTTCCAGTCTAACTGTGATGCGGCTGAACTTCGATATTTTCCGTGGAGCGACTGCCATCTTTAATTAAGTATTGCAAGATAATGCTGCGGCACAACTCACTGGTAAGAGCCTCGTATCCCTGATCACCATTTTTGTGCATTTATGAGGAAAACCTTTAATGGGTTTATTAAAATAAACTTTGACGTAATGTTAGGAAAAATTAATAAGTAATATTATGTTATGATTACCTAACTACTACATATTTATGGTACTATAACAGAATAATTGCCAGTATTTGATGTGATTGTTATAAAGTGAGACATGTCACATATATTTGTGACAATATTATTTTTAACTGTAAGTACTTTTAATAATGGACATTCAGATATTATAATATAAGATCTTACTAGTGGAGTGTGAATACTATCAAGACCTTCGTACGATAACTTGAAGCCAATCTCTCATACAAGCTGGTAGACCTGCTGATGGACGGACGAAGCTCTGGCGCATATTTTTCAAAGCTGTAAAAGCCAAACAAAAAGGATAAAAAGCAGTAAGCGGACCGCAGGCTCCAAGAAGTCCAAGATCATTCTCCATATGCCTCGGATGCTAAGATGATGGTGTTATGCAAAGTGTTGATTTGCTTAAGCTACTTAGGTACACAATTCAAGAATTCATGACAAAAAAACAGTAGGTATATTTTTTTATACTTCGCCAAAAATACCCACAACTTCCAGACGATATTTACCGGCGTCAGCTGATCAAGATGATCGACCGTGAATCACGTGAACGAAGCGAGCGCTGTTTCCTAGCCAAACGAAATAGTTTTAAACGTTCAAGTGTTCATAGTTGATTTCCAGTACTAGAATAGAGGCTAATTGTTTCAGAATTTCTACACTTCAGTTATTTCTGAGTCAAAATGCGGCGAATATACAATCATTATAAAAGAAGTCTCTTGTCCAAGTCAACCCCCTATTTGGGAGCCAATAGAACTGTAAGTTTATATTTTCTTTCGCTCTTATAAATAACAATAATGATAAACATTTCTTTTAATTCTTTTCCTTACAGAAAAAACGTAGAATGGAATCATGATAACTGTTCTGCTGATTCTTCGACAACATTAATATATGATGAAAAATATTCTAAATACAGCTATAACTTAATATTCAATTATGACAGTTCGGAAACTAGGTGTGTCCCTATACTCAAGACAGTCCAACTATTGAAGAAAATTATCAACCTTGGTGATTCTGAACATACAAGCAATACAACATTGTTGTTAGAATGTAAAGTAACAAATTATTCAATGACATCATGTGACAAGAAAGAATCAAATCACACTGTAGATGTAGAAGTTAATAAGCCTGCTTCACTAGAAGAACCGTCAACTGTTACAGTTAGTATGAGTGAAACAACCATTAGAGTAACTTCTGAAAAACTTAAAGAAACTGAGACTGTTACTACAAGTGAAAATGGTATTACAATAACTACTGAAGAACCGAAAATAAATAAGTCTACCACACCAGAAGAACCGTCAGCTGTTACAGTTAGTAAGAGTGAGAAAACCATTAGGGTAACTTCTGAAAAACCGAAAGAAACTGAGACTGTTACTACAAGTGAAAATGGTATTACAATAACTACTGAAGAACCGAAAATAAATAAGTCTACCACACCAGAAGAACCGTCAGCTGTTACAGTTAGTAAGAGTGAGAAAACCATTAGGGTAACTTCTGAAAAACCGAAAGAAACTGAGACTGTTTCTACAAGTGAAAAGGGTATTACGATAACTACCGAAGAACCGAAAGTAAATAAGTCTGCCTCACCAGAAGAACCGTCAACTGCTACAGTTAGTACGAGTGAAACAACCATTAGGGTAACTTCTGAAAAACCGAAAGAAACTGAGACTGTTGCTACAAGTGAAAAGGATACTAAGATAACTACTGAAGAACCGAAAGTGAATAAATCTGCCTCACCAGAAGGACCGTCAGCTGTTACAGTTAGTACGAGTGAGAAAACCATTAGGGTAACTTCTGAAAAACCGAAAGAAACTGAGACTGTTGCTACAAGTGAAAAGGGTATTACGATAACTTCTGAAGAACCTAAAGTAAATAAGTCTACCACACCTGAGGAACCGTCAGCTGTTACAGTTATTACGAGTGAGAAAACCATTAGGGTAACTTCTGAAAAACCGAAAGAAACTGAGACTGTTGCTACAAGTGAAAAGGGTATTACGATAACTTCTGAAGAACCTAAAGTAAATAAGTCTACCACACCTGAGGAACCGTCAGCTGTTACAGTTATTACGAGTGAGAAAACCATTAGGGTAACTTCTGAAAAACCGAACGAAAATGAGACTGTTGCTACAAGTGAAAAGGGTATTACGATAACTACTGAAGAACCTAAAGTAAATAAGTCTACCACACCAGGAGAACCGTCCACGGTTACAGTTATTACGAGTGAAACAACTATTAGGTTAACTTCTGAAAAACCGAAAGAAACTGAGACTGTCACTACAAGTGAAAAGGGTATTACATTAACTACTGAAGAACCGAAAGTAAATAAGTCTGCCTCACCAGAAGAACCGTCATCTGTTACAGTTAGTACGAGTGAAACAACAATTAGGTTAACTTCTGAAAAACCGAAAGAAACTGAGACAGTTGCTACAAGTGAAAAGGGTATTACGATAACTACTGAAAAACCGAAAGTAAATAAATCTGCCTCACCAGAAGGACCGTCTACGGTTACAGTTAGTACGAGTGAAACAACCATTAGGGTAACTTCTGAAAAACCGAAAGAAATTGAGACTGCTACTACAAGTGAAAAGGGTATTACGATAACTACTGAAGAACCGAAAGTAAATAAGACTACCACACCAGAAGAACCGTCAGCTGTTACAGTTAGTACGAGTGAGAAAACCATTAGGGTAACTTCTGAAAAACCGAAAGAAACTGAGACTGTTGCTACAAGTGAAAAGGGTATTACGATAACTACTGAAGAACCTAAAGTAAATAAGTCTACCACACCAGAAGAACCGTCAGCTGTTACAGTTAGTACGAGTAAGAAAACCATTAGGGTAACTTCTGAAAAACCGAAAGAAACTAAGACTGTTGCTACAAGTGAAAAGGGTATTACGATAACTACTGAAGAACCTAAAGTAAATAAGTCTGCCTCACCAGAAGAACCGTCAACTATTACAGTTAGTACGAGTAAAACAACCATTAGGGTAACTTCTGAAAAATCGAAAGAAATTGAGACTGCTACTACAAGTGAAAAGGGTATTACGATAACTACTGAAAAACCGAAAGTAAATAAATCTGCCTCACCAGAAGGACCGTCTACGGTTACAATTAGTACGAGTGAAACAACCATTAGGGTAACTTCTGAAAAACCGAAAGAAATTGAGACTGCTACTACAAGTGAAAAGGGTATTACGATAACTACTGAAGAACCGAAAGTAAATAAGTCTACCACACCAGAGGAACCGTCAGCTGTTACAGTTAGTACGAGTGAGAAAACCATTAGGGTAACTTCTGAAAAACCGAACGAGAATGAGACTGTTGCTACAAGTGAAAAGGGTATTACGATAACTACTGAAGAACCGAAAGTAAATAAGTCTACCACACCAGAAAAACCGTCAGCTGTCACAGTTAGTACGAGTGAGAAAACCATTAGGGTAACTTCTGAAAAACCGAAAGAAACTGAGACTGTTGCTACAAGTGAAAAGGGTATTACGATAACTACTGAAGAACCTAAAGTAAATAAATTTACCACACCAGAAGAACCGTCCACGGTTACAGTTATTACGAGTGAAACAACTATTAGGGTAACTTCTGAAAAACCGAAAGAAACTGAGACTGTTGCTTCAAGTGAAAAGGGTATTACGATAACTACTGAAGAACCTAAAGTAAATAAGTCTACCACACCAGAAGAACCGTCAGCTGTTACAGTTAGTACGAGTGAGAAAACCATTAGGGTAACTTCTAAAAAACCGAAAGAAACTGAGACTGTTGCTACAAGTGAAAAGGGTATTACAATAACTACTGAAGAACCGAAAGTAAATAAGTCTGCCTCACCAGAAGAACCGTCAACTGTTATAGTTAGGACGAGTGAAACAACCATTAGAGTAACTTCTGAAAAACCGAAAGCAACTGAGACTGTTGCTACAAGTGAAAAGGGTACGAAGATAACTACTGAAGAACCGAAAGTGAATAAATCTACCTCACCAGAAGGACCGTCTACGGTTACAGTTAGTACGAGTGAGACAACCATTAGGGTAACTTCTAAAAAACCGAAAGAAACTGAGACTGTTGCTACAAGTGAAAAGGGTATTACAATAACTACTGAAGAACCGAAAGTAAATAAGTCTGCCTCACCAGAAGAACCCTCCACGGTTACAGTTATTACGAGTGAAACAACTATTACGTTAACTTCTGAAAAACCGAAAGAAACTGAGACTGCTGCTACAAGTGAAAAGGGTATTACGATAACTACTGAAGAACCTAAAGTAAATAAGTCTACCACACCAGGAGAACCGTCCACGGTTACAGTTATTACGAGTGAAACAACTATTAGGTTAACTTCTGAAAAACCGAAAGAAACTGAGACTGTCACTACAAGTGAAAAGGGTATTACATTAACTACTGAAGAACCGAAAGTAAATAAGTCTGCCTCACCAGAAGAACCGTCATCTGTTACAGTTAGTACGAGTGAAACAACCATTAGGTTAACTTCTGAAAAACCGAAAGAAACTGAGACTTTTGCTACAAGTGAAAAGGGTATTACGATAACTACTGAAGAACCGAAAGTAAATAAGTCTACCACACCAGAAAGTTTTAAAACAACTTTTATCAACTCAACAAACAGCACTATCCTAAATGGCGTGCCTGCTGATAAAGCTATCTCAAATCAAAACAAAAAAGAACTTGATAACAATACGACTCCTACTTCTTCAAGTGAAGAATATCACACCGAACCAAATATCACGGTGATTAAGCATCCTAATCCTTTTATTGATAATGAAAGCATAATTTTGCATTTTATGTCGAATGAATTTAGTGGTTGTAATGAAACAGGTCCACTTAGAATAATTAGAAGCAGAATTATTGATATTTGGACACGTGTTATCAAACGTATATTACCTAACATGTCTAATTCTACAATATTTAAACTTACGATCTTGAATTGTGTTGAAAAATATACAGGAACTCATCAAATTGCTGATTCCTCGGAATGGGACATAGATTTTAATGCTCAAACCAACACTATTTTAAGTTTAGTTATCACAAATGCCGTAGAAAATACGGCAAAAGTAGACGACGCAACAAAAAGAGTCGTTTTGTATTGCGCGAACTCTGACGAAGCTTTAAACGTATTAAGTCAAAATGGAAATCCTTACCTAACAATGAAATGCAGATTCATGGAAATTGACAAGAAAGCTACTTCTATTGAGCCAAGTTTTGGCAATCATAATGATTTTTTTGATAAAAATGAAAAGAATACTGTGACTATCACACAAAACCCTAAAGAAAATAATCAATATCCATTGAAGCCTGAAGAAAATGAAGTTGTGACAAATGAAACTCTGACGATAGAATCTTATACAGTGCAGAGCAGTCCTAAAGGATATATTGTGGCAATTATTTGTATAATCGTTGTGGCTGCAGTCATAATTTTTGTTTTAATTAGTAGCTGGATGAAGGACCAACAATACCGTAAGTATTTAAATAATACGATATCATTATCCTGCTCCAAGCCAATTCAGTTAGGGTCGGCAATTCAGTCTTTCCATAAAGCGGCTGAAATTCGATGTTTTGCGTCAAGCGACTGCCTTTTGACCTCCACAACCCATTGGCGATATCTAAATTCTGTAGTCAGATCAGTTACCGGGCTTTTTAGGGCTACAACTACCTGTAACGACTGCCATAGATGTTCTTATAGCAACAAGGACTGACGATTTAACTAGCTCTCCGAGGTATAGAGAGGTCTCGATATGTTAAGAATGGTCACTGTTCACCCATCCTAACACTAACGGGCTTGCATTGATTAACTTTGCAATAAGTTACTACTTAGCCACGAGCTCCTCGTTTACTATTCTTTATTCGATCATTCAAGCCTAGTGGTTTGGGTAATGGACTGCTGAGACGAGGTCTCGGATTCGATCCCAGGTTCACCATGACAAGACACACACCAATGACTTTTCGAAGTTATGTGTGTATTTATCGCAGGTTTCTTAGTGCCTCGGAGAGCACGTAAGCCGTCGGTCCCGGTTGCCATGCAAACGTCTATGGCAGTCGTTACGAATAGTTGGAGCCCACAAAAGTCCAACCAGTCTAACTTGGAACTTCGATATCGCCATTGGCCATAATGATCATTGGTTGTGGAGGTCAGGTGGCAGTCTCTCCACGGAAAATATCGAGGTTCAGCCGCATCACAGTTGGACTGGAAAGCCGACCCCAACTGAGTTGGGAAAAAGGTTCAGAGAATGATGATATTCGATCATTCTCCTTCTTAATCCGAGCGCCAATCCCGTTTGTATCCGCTTTATACTTTAGAACTCCGAGCCAACTCTTCTGCTTTTCTGTTTGATTTGGTTTCTTGTGATTTTCCTGGAAATGCTAACCATCTGTCCATGCACGACCCCAAATCGAAATTCTATACAGCATCGTTCGTTAATCAGTGGATATCTTGGGTTCCGTAGATCTTGGTGCACCATGCACTCTATTTAATTTGGTAACTATTATAATATAATAGTAATCAGCTAAGAAATTTTTAAGGTTTATTATATTACTACAAAATGCATTTATATTTCAGAAATCCAGCAATCAAGGCAAGGCAGGCTATCGACTTCAAGAAATTATGCTATAATAGATGAAACAGAATGTTGAATTGAAATTGGATGTACATCACCTATAACGGTGTCATTAAAGTTTAAAATAATGGGGTTGTAAACAAACACTAAGTCGTAATTATTACGGAAAAGTATTTTTTTTCCTTTTAACTACTAAACAGACAATATGGACACATAAAATCTAAACAAAAATAATAAAAACTTCACGCAAATAATAACAGACTATTTTCATACAACAAGTACTTTAAAAATTGGATCTAATCCAGCTCTTAAAATATTTATTAACATAACACAAACGACTAGTATTCTCGTTACACCTGGCTTCACCCAATCCATCGATGTACGACGCGCATGCCCCGTTGAACCTAACCACGATAAAGAGAACTCTTACGTCGAACATAATTACGTTCTTCACACCCTATAAAAGGCCTTGAAGGGCGGGGGAAGGGTTCAAATTACGCTAGCCATCATAACAACTTCAGACAAGTTGGACTTCGGCAAATCTCGGACTCATTCGTGAGTTTCCGTTGTGAGTAAAGCCTCTGTAGTTTTTCAGACGATAGGCAGGGACAGACTTGGAATACAGTTTTTTTTTATTTTGATAAGACTTTTTTACTTACGATAGTCTTACGTTTGACCTTTATCTCACCTAGAACTCAGGAGACTGACTCATGATTTACTTATCACAAAACTTTATTTCTACAAGTCTGCATAGTCTCCCGTAGTCCACATCAGGGGAAGCTCATACAAAATTAAACTGTGCCTAAATGAAAAGTTATTTTTTTACACAGATTACACGAATAGGAGTACCTAATCTTTAAAGGTTCATGTGAATTTATTAAACTTCAATGAAGTGCTTTAATTTATAATGGTTTTGACAGTACCACAAAAATTCAATTAACTATATAAAAACTTACAGGAAAACTCTTTTTATTAAAGAGAATAGAGTGACAATATACACAGATCTTCTAAACAAGTGTTTTTTATGAAAATCTAGGTAAATCGTCTATCATTTAGTGCTATAGATTTACTTAGCCTCTATAATTCAAGCAATATAGAGCAGACATATTCACCATTTGAGTACGTCCCTGCTTTTAGGGGTGCAACGTACGCGCCGGCGCGCCCCGTCGATACGGTGCCACACCGCCGCCGCCCCAGCCCGAGCGGCTGAATGCACGCGTTCCCCGCACAACCTAACTCTACCACACAATAAATTCAAATAAATTCACAAAAAAAATATCACAAACTTAGGATAATCACATAAAACCCCAGACATTTTTTTAAAGTGAGATTACTGTTCGAATTTCAAAAACCTTTATTTTTATAAAGTTATGTTTTTCGTGTGCCAGTGCCACAATAACTGCTGAGTGCTGTGATTTTTGAATTATTTTTTTCTATTCGTGATTCGGTTGGTAGTATTGGTGTAATATGAGAGTTCTCATTCAAATTTGAATGAAGAACACCATAGATAATCGTGTGATGTGACAACCTTCTTGCGTAACATACCGGCGTCGGTAAGTACTGGCCTCTTTTTTTATATTAAAATCATCTCAAATTCATATATTTTGTATGCCATTACTTATATTTTATAGATATTAAGGTTTACAAATAATAATTACTACATAATTACTATTTTATAAAAGCTAACCCTAATTAGTAGAGTCATATAGACTCTCTCTAAACACTAAGAGCGTCTTCATAGGGACCTAGACCAAGTAAACTATACCTACTACTTTATAACGTTTTAATTAATATTTTTAATCCAGTTCAGTTAAACAGTATTTTCATTGATAAAATCCAGCCGTAATGCAACAATACCTGGCTGTTGAATTAGGACAAAAATTATATAATCTGCACATGTCGTAAGCAGCAATAACCATATATCATAATAGCCACACCAATCATCACTTTAATTTTAAAACTTTCAATACCTATTTTATGAGAAAATTAAATGCACACACCAAGTATGTAAGGTACTTTCATGTGGGCAAGCAGGTCGAAATCGACATACTGATCCAAAGGCAGGTCAAAAGCACACCACTTGTCTGCCACCTAAGTAGTATAAAAAAAACACCAGATCCTCCGGCCACAGTTCTATTTGATGAAACACCGTGCGGTTTTAGTCGGTCTCACGAGTGCGTGAGGACAGAAACAGCGCGATGTTGTCTCTGCCTACCCAGTAAGGAAAAAAGCGTGAGTATTTATGTTCGTATATGCTGTGGAAATGAGAAGTCTGAGAAGCATAGCTGGAGTAAAGCTGATGGACCGAGTGAGGAACAGTGTGATAAGGGAACGTTGCGGTATGGTTGAAGATGTAGTGACCAAGATAGAGAAAGGGATGCTTAGATGGTTCGGACCATGTTCGGACATGTAGAGAGGATAGATGAAGGAAGATTGACGAAACAGATATATGAGGCGAGGGTGAATGGGCAACCCGGTAAAGGCCGACCTAGGCGTACATATTCTAATCAGATCCAGTACGTTTTGGAGAAAGGTCCGGTCAGGAGTAAGTACCCGCAACTGGCGTGCGTGTATGAAAACAGTTATGAAAGTTGAAGAAGCGAAAGGAGTATGCCAAGATCGTAGCAAGTGGAAAGATGTTGTCTCTGCCTACCCCAATGGGAAAAAGGCGTAATTTGTTTGTATGTATGTATGTTTATGAATCTTTATAAGTATTCTGTTGTATTATGAGTGCCATACATGCGTATACGGATAATACGCCATAAAATCTCTGTTATGAGTCATAAAGCGACCGCTGTATTCTATATTTCCATATTCACGATCGGAAAACAACATAACATAACTTGGAGTATCAAATCATGTTGAAGTTATCGTTTATATAATTTTATTCGGTTCAAGCGGTTCGGTGCCTCTTTTCTCTGCCGCACCATAAAGACTTGGAACTTTACCAGCGCATGTATTTCCTTCTTCCTATAGTCCCGGGTCCTTTAAGCGGGGCGTGAAAAAGAATTTGGTGAGGCCGTCAAGCTGAGGGCCGCCACTGCAGCACTATAGATGTATGTAGAGGTGACCTCCGGTCCTGAGACTTCACCTTTAACTTACCATCAGGCGAGGTAAAGTCATGTTAACGTTTCTAACGTTAAAAAAACATATCCACCATAGCTATGGAGGAATTCCGTGGAAATGTATTGGTAGCAGCAATCATAGGTGCCAATAAAATATTTGATAATAAAAAAAGGAGCACTGAAAATGCCGGCTGTCATAAAAAAATTATCGTTTGGAAAAGACATTATAACCCAAAGGTTGTGTAGCAAGAATCCCTGTAAGTGATTACTTTATATGGTAAATGAAAAAGTATATTTAATCTATATAATTATGGTCTAAAATATAAATAATACTACAATCCCGGGTTCTTTAAGCGGGGCGTGAAAAGACATCTGTCTAGGCCGTCAAAGTAGGGACCGCCGTTTTGGGACGAATGGTGTCTGGAATGGCGGCCTGTACCCTCTGGCCTTACCCTACCTTCTTACCATCCAGCGGGGTTAAGTCAATTGACGGACTGAATATAAAAAAATGTAGTCTTTTTCTGTAGGACTCAACTAAACCCGCATGTGCACCTTCATTCGTTTTATTCAAAGCGCTAGTAATGTTTATTCGAACAAGTGAAAAAGATTTCAGACAATTTGGACATTTCAAAATGGTATCATTTTTATATAATTCCGAGTAACCCCCTTTCGGGTCCAAGACGAATAGAAAATCAGCTTGTATAACTCATTTATTAGATCTACTAATGAACAGAGATGTCGATCGCTCGCACGAAGTCAATTCTCTCAATGAACTAGTATTTGCATGACCCAGTTGTACATCTACGAAGTTCCATACTTGTGTACAGAATGAAGGGGAGATACAATAATCTAAGTGTAACATCAAACATAACTGAACTTTCGCAAACCATAAACTTTCGCTGTCAAGTTTAACTTGGCATTCGAGTAAATAGTCTGAAATCTCATTATTGAACTTTATCAACGTAGGTAGGTGCTTATTAATATTTTGAATTTTAGTTTGTTATTAGAGTAAAAAGTTAAAATTATATCAGTTTAGACTATTATATTATGCGTAGTAGTCCATAAATGCGACAGCCACAACTCTGTCCGAATCTAGCCATCCTCTTTTCTACTTTGTTTTATATTGGCTTTTACGGGACCGACTCCAGTTTAACACCCACACCCCCCTTCTCTCTCAAAGAGGAACGCTTTCGTCAGGGCTTGTTCAGCAGGTATACCGACTTACAGTTAATATTTGAAGTATATAAACTACTAAATCTATTTTGTCAAAATATGACTCAATCTGATACGAGTGTTTGTTATTCAATCACAGCAGAATGGCTGGATAAAATTTAAAAGATACCCAGTTTTGCCAACTATTTCAGTCCCATTTAGGAATGAGTGAGCCTATAGCCCTAAACCGTACCTTCATATTTAGGTATAATATTAATAGGATTTTTTTCTATTGTAGGACACTAAACTCCTAAACGGCTTAACCGATTTTAATTGCGTATGTGTGATTGAGCAGCTTACTAACTAGTTTAAATTCACAATTGGCCCCGTAGATCCATAGATCCATAGGCCACGGTGAGCACTTTCCTAGGACTTGGGCTTGTCTGCCACCAAAGTAGTATTAAAAAAAATGACACTACGTAAGAGTTCCTAAATTTTTAATGATGATTTGTTTTTTATGAAGACATCATAATATATCATTCTATTCTGTTCAGCCACTTAGTACTTATAAGGTTATATAGAGACGGATATAATTACAGCTCAAACGCAAACCTAACCCTCCTTTTTAGCCAAGTAAAAAAGCACAGTTTCAGTAATTTATACAGCACTAAAACTATCTGTTTACTGAACAAATTGAAAGGAAAAACTGTTACGAAAGTATTAAACACATTCTAGGAGTGTAGTACCAGCTTCTAGTTTTCCAGCTATACGAGTTTGCACAGTACACTGTACACATTTTGACACAGTATATTGCCTTTCCAAGCACAGAACCCTCTCAATTTTACGAGGTGTGGTCAATAAATCAACAGACTTTGTATATATAAGGTAGTAACTTTTGTAGCTGAATTTAGTTGTTTAGAGACTCAATGACGTAACTAAATTCATCCCAGAGCCCTTTTAGGTGGTACACCGATGACCTTTGTGGCGTAACCGGTAGCGGTAGAGCGATAGAGGCTGAGTCATAGGTCGTGAGCTCGATTCCCGCTTAGTGCAAATATTTGTGTGCATGAATATGAATAACTGCATTGGTCTGGGTATTTCTGTGTATTGTATGTAAGTATTTACAAAAAAATATCTAAGTATGTTAGTACATCCGCATTGTAGAACTCATAACACAAGCTTACTTTGGATCTAGATTGTGCTTTTATTTATATAGGACACGTCAAAATGACTTTACCTCGCTTGATGGTAAGCTAATGGTAAAGTCTCAGCACTGAAAATTAATTTATTTATACTGTCATGCAAAATATATAACTTTGTTGGTTACATAAACACACTTTACCTACAAGTTGGTACACATGCTGATTGACAAACTAGGCTCTGGCACAGGCACTCCTCTTAGAGTTGGCAGGTCAGTTAATGGCAGTCGTTTCCATAAAAGTCAAGACAAACCAATAAAAGAAGGACTGGTATTAAGGCTCGGATGAAAAGAGGAATAAACAAGTGCCTTTTTAATAAAAAAAAAAGTTACTGATTTCAACAACATATCAAAGTCAAAGTCAAAGTCAAAAATCATTTATTCTGTATAGACCATTTTAAGCGGCACTTACAAAACGTCAAAATTATAAATATTTAAAACTAGAAGCAAATGGACCACCGCGGCACCGGTTCGAAACGCGGCCCAGACCTGAGAAGACTCCGGCAAGAAACTCAGCGGGCTGTTTTTTTTTTTGGTCTATTTACAACAATTGCCTTAGTCGGTATATCGGTACATTAACGACGGACGTAAAAATGAATGAAACGAATGAAAATGTCTACGAGCCTATAATTTAGGGCATATACATGCGTGATGTTTTGTTATGAAATTGCTTAATACCTAAAAGTACGTTAGCAGTAATCGTGGATGATTTCCTGGCATTCATTGAAAAGTTCCGCTGTCTCAATCAATCAATAAATGATTTTTGATCGGAAAAAATGAACATTCAAGACGGGGCTTGAATAGTTAGCATGACTAATTGCTTTAAAATTTCATTGAATCATTCGATAAATGTTTATCTATCAAAAAAAATAGTAATCCATCTATGTAGGACAAAGTTATGACCGAACATAGGTACATAAAAAAATATAAACATCTGAATTGTGAACCTTCTTCTTTTTCAAAGTCGGTAAAAAAACATTAGCCCTTTCCATCCAAACTGAAAAAAAAAATGTAAAAAAATAAATCTATGTTAGAGCGAGGAGTGCAGTTTATAATTGCTAAAATATTGAATTTGCAATCAAGCGTGGGTACATCCCAGTATAAAGTGAACCACCTCATACCACGAATAATTTGATTTAGTAGCCCGGGGTGTTACAACAAAACTTTGTGTTGGATGGACAACGCTATTATAAGGGAAGTTTTTATAACATTAGTTAGTAAAAACCATAAAACTGAAACAACCCTATTACATATTATATATAGAGATTTATTATTATTATTATTATTATTTACATTCTGATTTAAAGGACACAAAAGTTAATAACATAAACTCACACAGTGATAGAATAAGGCTAAATTCACAAATTAAAATCCGACTAACTAAATTGAGTTGTGAAGTTTGCTACGACTTGCCTACGAGGCCTACGCTGCATTTGACGGCACAAACGTACTTACAAAATTTGGGTTTAGCCTTTTTCTTTATAATATTAGTGTAGTTATACTCGTAGGTATATACCCACGTTTATTTACATTATTTGTATTTTTATAACTTAGAGGCATTTAAAAAAGTAAAAAAATAAAAATAATAAAATAAAATACAACTATTTTTACCCGACTTCGCCAGTGATTGTAATATTTATCGCTCGTATGAATGTAATGTAGGTATGTAGTTTTCTTTATTTTCAGCTAAAACATAATGTTATTTGTTGGAGGTGTCAGAAAAAAATAAACCGTCTGGGTGCTTTTAACGAAACGCTGCAGATATAAATAAAATATTGTATGGTGAAATCAAAATCAAAAGATAGGGATCAAAATTTGACAATAACTTTTGGTCGCGATAACCAACATCCACGCAGGCCAAGCCGCGGGCAACGCCTAGTAAAAAAGATAAAATAAGTGCGCAAGACGAGAATGGCGGGAAATAAAAGCGAACAAAATCCTCCATGAATAAAATTACGGTCAAAAGCCTTTTGTTTTATCTGTGGAGATTTCTGCAAGTAAAACAAAATCACACACAGTATAGGCGGAGATAGATCTCAAAAATCAAAAATCATGAAATTAGGTTCACCCGTTCTTGAGTTAGTGGTATAAAAAAGACCCTGAAAGGTTGCCACCACGGTTACCACACACGTTCGAATATATACTTGTGCAAGTCTCAACTTGCTCAAGACTTGCGCTAGTATACTGAAACGTGTGTGACTGACTTACCGTAGATCGAGTTTTTACAGTAACATCATAATATTCACAACTCCTCAGCCTCCTGAGTGGAAGTGAACGTGGCCGCTGCGCAGGAGGCGTAGGTTCGATCCCCACTCAGTGCAAATATTTGTATGAATGAATATGGGTATTTGCATTGGTATGGTCGTGCCTCTGAGAACACGTTAAGCACGGTCGCGGTTGCCATACAAACATCTAAGGCAGTCGTTACGGGTAGTTGGAGCCCTAAAATGTCTAACAACAACGGCTTCAATGCTTCGATATCGCCTAATGTCATGGTGTGAAGCTCAGATGGCAGTCGCTTCACAGAAAATATCGAGTCCAGCCAAATCCGCAGTTAAGACTAAAGGTAAAGTGGACTCCAGACTTCGTGGTGAAAGCTTTGGATGCGACTAGGATTAACGCTAGGTTGAAGAAGATATAATATACACAACTTTCTAAGTTCATTGAAATGCAGGCTTAGGTAATTCACTGCGAAGGTAGTTAATTCAAAAATGCTTAACATTTGACTGCAGATACGCTGCGCCATTACGACCACCGCCGCACTGCAGTAAATCTTACAAAATTATTTTACCATATGCAATACGCTAGCTAGATTTAATTTTTAGGAAGTTATAATAATATTCTAGGATATATTACACCGCTATATAGACCCAAACTAATATGGGTTCAAGAATGTAGATAATTTGAGGAGCTTCACGATCGACAGGTACTGGTTTCGAACCCTGGCCATTACTGCCTAAAACTGACCTTAGTAATCCGGTTTAGCAGTAGAATAATTTTACCACTGCCACGAGATCGTTTTGTAATTAATTATGTATTAAAAAAACTTTTTTCTAGTAAGTGCATAACTAGACAAATCAAATGAGTCCAAACATGATGTTTTTATCTTCTTTAGTTCAGAAGTTCCTATGACCATTTACCGTCTCCATCTTCAGACCCCAAATAGTATATAGCATAGAGCACACTCTATTCTTTTATCTTGTCTGCTTCTGGAGTTCCTATGGACACCTTCCGACTCGATTATCAGACCGACTTCATAGTACCATATTATCGCATTGTCTTTTTTTTTGTATACCACCATATATATTTTTATACCATATTCACCGAAGATACGCAATATACCAAATTTGAGCCCAATGAAGTGGTTCTTATTGGGCCTTTAAGATTTGACCCATACTAAAAACAAGCAACCTTAAAAAAATATAGGCCGGCAATCCAAAATTTATCAACAATTTATGTCCATAATTGCTTCAAGCATAAAGTAACACGTCCCAACAAAAACCGTGCTGATCGTCAATCAACGTCAGCTGTTATTGCTAGCATTCCTGAACAGGCCAGACGCGCTCGAGAGCACAATACATCAAGTTATGTGCTAGTGCTTGCGTGTATATTGTGTTAAACATCCATCACGGCGCCCGCACCGTGATTATGCGATTTCCTTCACCTGGTTCACAAATTGAACATGGAATTTTGAAGTTATGTATAAGATCTTACATAGCTATTTGAGCTGCCCACAATTGTTGGGTATGATTAATTTTCGAGTACCGGCCAGATACCCTCGCCACTATATAACTCCCTTCTACCCACCTTTGAGAAGAACAGTCTATGGAGCAATTTCGCCGATCTCAAGGTTCTCAAGGTCAGCAAATAAAGTCAGTGCTATTGTAGATATCCATGCAAACTCGCTTTTTAGGTTCCAGTCTACACTGTTAGAATTTAATAAGAACAAAAATCAGTGAATATTGAGTGTTGTTTTTGCAATAGGGTTCTAAATTGATTTCGTGTGCCTAGTTTTATATAACATGCTGTATTTACCTGTAATTATTTGTTACACTTTGTTCAAAACTCATTGAATGTAATATGTGCCTGTAACCGTGTAAACAAATGTTGGTAAATCATAATAAATAAATAAATAAAAAGTTGTTTACATGAATACCTAATACTATAAAATCTACTCGATAGAATCCTAATCGAAGGACCGATGGCCGTTGGAGCAAACGAGTCCCAGATTGGAGACCGCGAACAGGCAAACGGAAAGTAGGACGCTGCACGATGGACGGTCGACCTGGGCCTCGATTCTGCTAAAGACAAACCACTGATTTACCACTGACACTCCAAAAACTGCCATTTAATTGTAGACTTTATTGTTATCATTTTAAAGTCTAAAGTCAAATGATATTTTGTAGAGCGAATGAAAAAGTTAAATGAATTCTTTTCATTTGATTTTAGACTTTAACAGTATAAAGGTAAAGTCTACAATTAAATAGCATTTTTAGAGTGTCAGTTGTATTACAGTGGTTTGTCTTTAGCAGAATCGAGGCCCTGAAAAGGGTAGCTGGGATAGACTGGATGCGCAAGGTTCGGGTGTTATGACGTACATTGAGAGAGGCCTATGTCCATCCTATGTCCAACAGTGGACTGCAATAGGCTAATTTAATTGATTGAATCCTTAATATTATGAAATAGCCGATGCTTGCAGCTTCGTCCGCGTGAATGTCGGTTATTACTACTTTTAGTAATATCTCCAGTTCTACTCAACCAATTACAATCAAACATACGGGATGAAAAGGCATCAAAATCCGTCAAAATCCGTTAAGTAGTTTTTGCATCCAGCGCGAAGAAACAGATAAGAATTTCAAAAGAAATATTTTTGTGTCCGAAATCATTCATAACTCAAGTTACTTTTTTAAATACTCCTATGTTGTACGGATAAAGCTCTCTTACAATTTTATGACAGTACTAGCGACCCGGGACCCCGGGTGTAAATTCTAGTTTACCAATAAAATATGTAGCCTATGACACTCACGAATGACGTGGCTTTCTATTGGTGAAACAAATTTTAAAATCGGTTCCCGAGATTACCCCTTACAAATCAACAAATATACAAACACACAAACTTTACCTCTTTATAATATTAGTATAGATAGAAGATGTTTCTCTGTCATACTCGACCAACGGTTAGCTTGGAGTGAGCCAGTTGACGAATGAGTTCATTTCAATCCATTATGTGATATAGAATACACTTATAGTAAGTGTAATCTATATCACGAAATTTTACACTCGCCCTACAGAAAGGAATTACTAACCACATTTTCACTTAACCGATTAACCGATCTTTGCAAATCTGACACTGACCTTCAAATGACTTAGCATGACATGCGTGAATTTCTACCAAAGGTCAAGTATGATCGACAAAATGTCTAAGTTTATGTATTTCCTACATAATGGACCTCCATTATGAACGAGTTTTTCCAGACATGGTGTTACTTTTTTGAAATATCGATTTTCTACTACGTTTAAAATTTGGTAGATTTTTTGTTGTCATTTGGAACTTATTTACCGTATAAGATTTATACTTCAGTAGGCAGTATCTCCTTTTTAACTTTTATTATACCACTTAGGTGGTAAACAAGCACACAGTTCACATGAAGGGAAGCGGTTACCATTGCTTGCATTTTCGTTGCAACATCACTTGCCTGATCTTGCAACAACACTCGCGCTACCGTTCTTGAAGAACCCTATACTGTAGTCGCTTGGGAAAACCACAGCAGTGCGATCATTCTACAGCTTCAGTGTGTGCCGAATGAAGTTTCTTACATACCTCACTGTACGCAATGTTGCCCTCTAACAAGAGTCGTAGGTATTTAAGACAACATTTTAACACTAGTATTCCCTATTAAACCTTGAAACTGTCCAACCGTGACCACGAGCGATCGATCCAAACGTGTATAAACAGCAAAGAATAATTCAAGCTGAATTCTTGAATCATTTCCTACAAACATTAATCACGGACTAGCGATAAAAGAGCCAGGGTTTTACCTCAAGGTACCACGTCAAGGTGCTGACACGCCTACCAATAAATATATTGATCGGCTAGGTTTTTGGCGATCGGAGCTCGTATTGTAAGACTTCGCTTTGAAGGAACACTGCAATTTTTTTTTATAATACGCATAAGTTTGAATAGTGTCGTAACCGTCGATGATATGGATTGAAATCAACTCATGGCTCACAGCCCATGTGAACCAACCGTTGGTCAAGAAAAACAGAAACATGTACAGTAGTTATATTTCGGGTATCTATTCAAACAAAAATAATTTTATGCAAACTTGTAGCGCAAATTATTAAGTGGTTTAGACATGAAAGCGAACAGATAGACAGAGAGAATTTCTTTCACATTTATAATATTAGTATGGATTAATTGCAGGGTTAGGGCAGCTAAAAGTGAATAAAAAATATATCATCCACTATTTTTTGATAAACGCCATCTTGAAAATATTACAATAACGATTATACTTTAAGAGTATTTATCAGTATTTTTGTATTATCATCAAAATGCAAAGTGCACAACAGTAGTTATAATAATTTAGCTTGTTAGATTTAAACAAACTATAAGTTTGTTATATAGAATATTCTTTTTCTGGTTCACCACAAAAAAATATTTTACAAAAGTATCTAGATATTAAGTAAAAAGGGTGGGCTTATCGCTAAGAGTAAATTTCTACCAGGCAACTACCAGTCGACTATATAAAAAGTTAAATAAAAGCTTGTTACAAACAAATCTAAATGAAAAATGACATATAATCCAGTCTTCTAATCCAGTCCGCGATGTAACTTAGTTGAACGAGAGCGGAGTCTGAGCTAGCGCGCTAATTGGAGTGAATCTTGAAGAAAACGCTCCCTTTCAACACCCACTGGGCCAGCCTATTGAGAATATAAAATGTTCGGGGTTGTATATGTAATGACGGGACCACACTTCGCTATTCGTTATTCGCTATATATATATAATATATACTTATATCGAACCGAACCTAGGAACCGCGGTAGCCTAGTGGTCTGGGTAATGGACTGCTGAGACGAGGCCTCGGGTTCGATCCCAGGTTCACCATGGCAAACACCAATGACTTTTCGATGCTTTTCGAAGTTATGTGTATTTATCGCAGGTTTATAAGTGCGCGGTTAATGGCAATAGGTTCGCCACCTATTACATTGGGACCTAAACATAAATTGGCGAAATGTGGGTGCTAGCACCTCTGCCTACCCCTTCGGGGATATAGGCGTGGGTTTATGTTATATATCGAACCGAATGAAACCGCACACCGCCTCGGGTCTTAATTACCGGGGTGTAAGGATACCCAGTGGGCATTTCCCTCGCACCTACGCCGCATCTGAGCTTTGGTATTCCTTCCTTTCTTAAACATAGGCACCGCCGATGGCCGACGGGGATGTGTCCGTGGGGATTTCCACACAAAGAATAAAAAGTGGGGATTCAGGCGGCAAAAATATGTGTTTAGGAATATCTAGGTCCTCTGAATGATTTTAAATGCCCAGTAGGTACATTAATAAAGAAATCAATGAATAAATTACTTCAGTTTCAAATAAAGGGTTTTCTGGATGGCTGTAGATGTAAATTGAGTTAATCTATCGGTTTATTTGATTAACTAATTACAATTTAGAGCGTGTTGTGCGTCGAACCGAATTTGACAAGAGAAAATATTGACTATTATGTAACTTCCGTAGCGGTTTTAATCAAGAATAATGGCGTTCGATGAGGAATCTTCACCCTGTAACGTTGTTAACAGTTTTGTTTAAATTAGTGCAAAATCAGTCAACGCAATCGTTATTTTATACTACTTAGGTGGCAGACAAGCACACAACCTACCTGATGGGAAGCGGTCGCCGTGGTTTATGGGCGTACAATATGGAGTTATTCAAGAAGGGCTTTAGAAGGTTTTACAGGGTCGGCATCGTGAGTGTGATGCCCCTGGTGTTGCACATGTCCATAGGCCACGGGGACCGCTTCCCATCAAGTGGGCCTTGTGGCTGTCTGCCACCTAAGTTGTATGAAAAAAATTATTAGCACAGAACCTTCTTTTTCTGTAATAAAAGTAGCCTAAGTTGCATCTTATAATAATGTATCAACTATCTGCAATGAACAACCCGTCAAACTTCGACCTCTTTCTATTTGCACCTACTTATCACTGTGTCGGAATTAACAGTAATAATTCAATTTCTTTCTTTTTTCTTTCTTTCTAAAAGCTCCCAGTGTGAACACAAAACCTACAAAACTATGTTTTACACAAATATCGCGTGACCCATGCATGTTTTAGGTAGCTTTTAATCGAACAAGATTATAATTGTTATAGCCCTCGTTTATTACAAAATGTATAGATAACGCTTGTACTAGGTATTACTAATCATTATTGTTTAATTAAATTTAATTTATTCCTAAAATTAACGTTTAAAACTAAATTATATACGTGCCAACCATAGACTTAGGAAAAGTATGGACGGAGTGCCTAGAGTAACTAGTCTGTGTCAAAAAATGGCGGGCATCAATCATTGTGTGAGTAAATTGTAGGGATGCGAGGTTTTACCTAAATTTCCCCATTTTTTATTATTTTAGTTGAGGAATAGGGAGAATTATTTGGTAACTTTTAAAATATATAAATGAACAATCATTAAAGGTGATTCGTGCATTATTATTAAAAATATTATTTTGTCATAAATTAATGAAAATAATATTTTAGTTATTTTTTACATTATTTTTTTCATTATACCTATATAAAAAAAAACTTACATGGATGGTAACCGTGGGGAATATTCACACGATTAAACTAGGTACCTAATTAACAAAAAAAGTTAAAAAATTCATATTAGTTACAATTTGTATTTTTGCGATTCCTAATCCCATGTATTTATAAAAAAGAAGTTAAATCACTACGGTTATCACTACTAATAAATAGTTTATGCTATTTCATCATAAAGTCACAATTTACAGATTTCCCCAAAATATGGGGAAATTTGCACACTTTTATGTTGGGATCACTGGTTTTGTACCGAACAATTGAATTTTGTTTTGAAATATTGAATGAACGTTTATGTATAATTATTAGATAAACATTAAGTGATTGAAATATTGATTAACCTGTGAAATGTGATCCCTGGATTTATTTTCTTCCTGTCACTTCGGTTTTTACACCATTTCACTGCACAAGACATGTTGTATTTGATTTTTTTTTCTTCCCGCTTAAACTGACAGATCGACCGATTCGGCCGACGTTTGCCGCGAAGTGGCTGACTATGATGTGAGAGTGTGCGTGGCGACTGTATACGTATACGAAAGTTGGCTGACTATGCAGCGTCACTTTTTTGTTCCCATGGCTCCGTCCATAGTTATTCCTAGGTCCATGGTGCCAACATAATTATTTTTCTTCTTTTGAGTTATGATTCAAAACAATTGTACCATAGACTACTCTAATGAATCCAACTCTTAATTTTTAAATAGTGTGCCAAATTTTTTTTACGATCATTAAAAAGTATAATTCAATGAGACAGCAGTTAAAAACAGTAATAAACAGGAATTACTTTCGAAATTGGAACTAGAATCAGAAAACTTGGGCAGCGAGGGAATTTTTTCGATTTTTTAAATGATTAACACAAAAACAATGATCCCATAAACTCTCCAGTTAAAAAAGAGCGTCTAATGGAAACGTAAAAATGAATTAACCATTATTCTTTGTTTATTTACTCTGTCAACACTTGTAAATAAATAATAAAAAGTGTCGGCCTGTCGGCCATCTTGCTACAAGACCCATTTTATTGAGCTTAGCTTAACTGCCTGTATAATGGGTTTATTACTCTGTTATTGAAATATACCGAGTTTGTATACGATTTATGGACATTACGAAATATTAATTAATATATAATCTTCGTGTAGACTACGAGATTTTATGATTAAACCTAGTGGTATGACATGTCGCTAAACTCTTGAAGTACTGAGATTAGTCATAATTTTTGAGATAGAATTGACATGTGTGAAGTTTAGAGGACTTCAATAAAATTTTGAAGCAATTAATAGCGCTTTAGTTACCGCAATTAAAGCGCTGCAGATAGGTACGTTAGTTTGTAACCAAAATTCCTCTCCGTAGGTCAAAATCTATTTTAAGTCACATTTAGACTGCCAATTGGCCATAATGAGAGACACATTTTATGGAATGTTTGAGAACTAAGTTGATTAGTGAATCTCAATGCGATAAACTACATATATTGATGTTTTCGAGCTAAGTTAATCAGTAAATTATAACGTGTTAAGCTACATATTTTATGAAGGAATTTTAAACGTAATTTCATCTGTAAAAATTACAATGCATTAAACTACATATTTTATAAAGGGATTTTTATCTATTTGCATTGGTTTGGGTGTTTCTATGTATAATAAGTATGTATTTACAAAAAAAAGTATATAAGTAGGTATGTTTATCAGCATTCTAGAACACATAACACAAGCTAGTTAAACTATGCTTACTTTGGGTCTAGGGAGCGCTGTGTAGAATTATCGTAGATTATTTATTTATTTATTTATTATTCATTATTTATAACTAAGTTAATCTGCAAGTTACAATGCATTAAGGTGCATATTTTATGAAAGCGTTTAAAACTAAGATGATTTGCAAATTAAAAATTTTGTGAAGGGTTTTTATAATTCAGTTGATCTGCAAATTCCAATGTGTTAAGCTACTCGGGTTCGATCCCAGGTTCACCATGGCACACACCAATGACTTTTAGATGCTTTTCGAAGTTATATGTGTATTTATCGCAGGTTATATAAGTGTTAAGTAAGGTAAGTTATATAAGTGACCGGTTAATGGCAATATAGGCTCGCCACCTATTGCATTGGGACCTAAACATAAACTGGCGAAATGTGGGTGCTAGTACCTCTGCCTACCCCTTCGGGGATATAGGCGTGAGTTTATGTTAACATAAAAATGTTATGTTAAGCTACTTATTTTATAGAGAAATTTCATGAAAGTTTTATAGCTAAATTTGTTCTGTAGATTGAATGTGTTACACCTTTGTCGATGATTGTACGTTCTTATTTAATTTCCTGCTGCAAGAGACGCCTCCAGACAATACAATCACTGGCTGTCGACACGTGAATACACTGCTTTCAACCCCACAATGTCGTTCACATACCTATGTCACGTATACCTACATTATAAATAAAGTATTGGCATTCACTCCGCTGGGGTGTCTTATTATTAAAGAGAGTGCGATACCAAATCTTCATCATTCTCTGGACGTTTTTCCCAACTCAGTTGGGGTCCGCTTTCCAGTCTAACTGTGATGCGGCTGAACTTCGAAATTTTCCGTGGAGCGACTGCCATCTGACCTCCACAACCATTGGTCATTTGGCGATATCGAAGTTCCAAGTTAGACTGGTTAGACTTTTGTGGGCTCCAATTACCCGTAACGACTGCCATACAACCGTGACCGACGGCTTAACGTGCTCTCCGAGGCACTAATAAACCTGCGATAAATACACACATAACTTCGAAGAGCATCGAAAAGTCATTGGTGTGTGCCATGGTGAACCTGGGATCGACCCCGAGACCTCGTCTCAGCAGTCCATTACCCAAATCACTAGGCTACCGCGGTTTGTGATACCGAATTTTATAAATGTGAAAGTTTGTAAACATGTTTAAATGTTTGAATGTTTGGTAGGCAATCACGCTCAAATGGCTGAACAAGTCTAGCTGTCATTTAATAAAGGGATAGATTATAGTCTGGAATACATAGGCTACTTAATATGCCTGGAATAAGTTACGAATTATCCATGGTTTACGGAATCCCATACAAGCGAAGCCGGTCAAAAAGTGAAATATAATTTTTTTTTGAAGTACGAAGAGGCCGTCAAGTTTGGTGCCACCACTGTAGCTCTATCGGTGTATGTAGTGGTGACCTCCGGTCCTGAGACTTTACCCTTAGCTTACCATCAGGCGAGGTGAAGTCATGTTGACGTGTCCAATATACAGGGTGAATTTTTCAAAAGGGATTGGATGGCCAAATCCTAAACTATAAGGAATAGCGAAAAATGGTCAAAGGAGTCACGAGCCCGATTTTGATGAAACTTAAAACCTCATCATTAGATTTTTGAAAAACCAATAAACCTAGCTGAGAATCGTACCCGTTGATTTTGAAAAAAAAAAAACATCCTTTATTATTACACCATACGATAGTTTCGCTGTTAAGGAACAAATTCTGCGAAGTAATGATATACGGCAAATTTAAGGAAACTTTGGAATTTAATAAAATTCATGTTTCATGTACCTATTTGTTTCGTTCGAAATTCCTGAAAAGATCGTAGGTAACTATTCCGTGTTTTAAATTATACTCAGAATGATTATAATGATTGATGTTTTTTTTAAACAGCATGGAGCTCCAGCCCATAATAGACCTAATAGAGATTTTTATTCAGCACTTTGACGATCATTTTATCGCAAGACATGGTCCTGTGCTTTGGCCAGCGAGATCCTTAGATCTTACTCCCTTACATTACTTTCTCTGGGGGTATGTCAAAAACGAAATTTACAAAAGACAACATAGATACAGTTGATGACTTGAAACGTTCTTTGGAGAATATTCTAAATGGAATCAATAACATTCTAATTTTGAATGCAGTACGATCCTTGAGGTCTCAAATCCAGCTATGTATTGAAAACATTGGCCTAAATTTTGAACAATGAATCAGTAAATGTAAGAAAAATAAAACGTATTTTGTTAAAGATGAGCTCTTTCCTTTAGTTTGCCGTATGTCATTACTTCCCAGAATAAGATCCTTAATAGCAACACTATCGTATGGTGTAATAATATAGGGTGTGTTTTTTTTTTCAAAATCAATCAATCAGGTTCGATTCCTAGCTAGGATTATTAGTTTTTCAAAAATCTAATGATGAGGTTTTAAGTTTCATCAAAATCGGGCTCGTGACTCCTTTGAGCATTTTTCGCTATTCCTTATAGTTTCGGATTTGGCCATGCAAGCCCTTTTGAAAAATTCACCCTGTATATAAAAAAAACATTACACTCGTTTCTTCGGCAGTCGGGTAAAAACATCACCCTCTTTTCTTCGGCAATCGGGTAAAAACAGTCTAATAGTCTACATAGAAGCTATTGTAACACAAGTAAATAAAAAATTAAATAGAAAATTCCTTGAGACAGATAACATGTCAACCTGTTGAATGTAGATTTTCTATTATACAATTGTCACGGTAGCAACAAATCGGTACAATGCTCAGGGGCCTTAATCCGAAAAACGAAAATATTCGTATCCGTTGACGTTTTGACCATTTAGCTACCCCGAAAGTGTTTCGTTTCTGATTTCGGATCCGTCTTCGATCGTTTGACATTGAGGTTGTCGATCGTTATCAGTACACCTCCTACTCCCAAAATACATTTGACGTTTTCGCTGTCGTTGTTTGACAAATGGTCCGTTTTCGTTCGATCCGAAACGTTCATGTTCGATTTTCAGAGTAAGGCCCCTGATGCGTGTTAAACGCGAATATATCACGTTTATAATAACGATAAACGAATAACACAGCCGTTATTAAACGGTTAACCAACGCGTTATTTACAGCTGAAGTTAATTCACTTACATGTTTCATTAATTTTATTGTACATGGCATTTTGTGATTAACTTGATATGTTATTCTGAAGTTTAGCTGTTGACCCAATTTTGTTTCAACATGAATAATCTTAATATTAACATTCTATTAGCACAGCGGCGCTATCTACACTCATAGTAAGCATAGCTTAACTAGTGTTCATTATATATGGGTTCTAGAATGTGGTGCAGGCTTTTCCCTCGAATTTTAGGTCAGACGCAGTCGCTTTCATAAAAACCGAATGAGTGAAAGGCCTCTGTCTACCCTACTTACCGCTGGCAACACAACACGATGGCTATTATGGCCGCGGTCTTCTGTAGGGCGGTGATATTGCTCAGTTCGGACAGGGGATACCGTCGTCCGTCTTGACCTACCTCCATTAACCAATGTGGATCAGCAATATAGGTACTGACTATTATAATAAAATGACTGCTTCTGTAGCGTAGCGTTACGGTAGTGCATTCGACTGCTACGACAGGGGCGCGGGTTTGATCTCTGCTCAGTGCAAATATTTTTATGCATGAATATGTCTATTTGCATTGGTCTGGGTGTTTCTATGTATAATATGTAGGTATTTACAAAAAAAAGGTATATAAGTATGTTTATCCGCATTCTAGAACCCATAAGACAAGCTAGTTAAACTATGCTTAGTTTGGGTCTAGAGAGCGCTGTGTAGAATGTTGTAGAATATTTATTATTTATTTATTTATTTATCATTTATTTCAAGCAAACACACTCATATATCATTAGTACATAATTATAAACATATGTCATCCACATATCATCCACATTATATTGCATACTAGTTTATGATATGCTGAACCGTTGTAGACTTAATTTAAAACATAGGTATAGAATTTTGATTAAAGTTGTGATACATTTTTGCACATGAGGGAGTTTAGATTGCTACTAGCAAATACAAGGATACACTGAGCTGTCCTTATGCAAGGCACATCGCAATTTGTATTCCTTTTATTATGGAACTAGTGAATGCCATTTTAATGCCATTTTTAGTATGAATTTCAATCTTGAAAGTCTCTTCCTGAAGAGATATTATATACTACTAGCTGACCCGGCAAACGTTGTTTTGCCATATAAATAATTAATGGCTATTAAAAAATAAGGGTTGATCGTAGAAGGGTGAAAATTGAGGATTGTATGTATTTTTGTATGTTGTATCATAAAAAAATAGAAATTAAAAATTTTGTCTAAAAAATAAAAAAAAAAATTAGGGGTGGACTACCCCTAACATTTAGGGGGAAGAAAAATAGATGTTGGCCGATTCTCATAGATACCGGATAAGCACAAAAAATTTCATCAAAATCGGTCAAGCCGTTTCGGAGGAGTATAGCAACGAAAACTGTGACACGAGAATTTTATATATTAGATCGATAATCTCTTTATTGTACACCAAACATTTTGACAGTATAATAAGTAAGTAATACGTATCTTTGCCAGATTTGTTGAAATATATGATTACTGCTTTGCTCTCCTCTGTAGTAGCGTGATGATATAAAACCTATAAACCTTCCCTGATACATGTACTATGCACTAACACAAAAAGAAATATTTTTCATTTCGCATCAGTAGTTCCTGAGATCAGCGCGTTCAGCCAAACAAACAAACAGATAAACTGTTCGGCTTTACTGTATACATTGCTCTTTACTTCTGATTAAATTCAATGCAATCATTGATGATGAGGAAATTAAGTTAGCCCGTACTCCACTTTCCGATTAAATTCAATGCAATCATTGATGATAAGGAAATTAAGTTAGCCCGTACTCAAAGCCCTAATCATAAACTTACAAATTCAAATTGGTAAAAGTCAACACTGAGTGAACTCACACCAGTCCCTTTCCTAGGGGGAATACTACGATTGAAATTTATAGGAAAACTTAGCAAAGTAATTGCTTCAAAATTTAATTCATGAACTTCAGTTATGTTAATTATTCTTTCAAGTACAAATAACTTTGCTGTTATGTTCTTGGGCTTATTAAAAAAAATTATAAGTCTCCAACTGTCGTCTGACTTTCCAACCCAGATAGGATAGAGGAGGTAGAACACGACGGTATTTCCCGTCCGTAATGAGCTGTCCGACTGGGGTAGTACCTCCGTAGTTCTTTACCAGCTCACGTATTTCCTTCCTCCTACAGTCCCGGGTCCACTTGATGAGGCCGTCCAGTAGGGCCACCATTGTGGCGCTGTAGGTGTATGTAATGGGGACCCCTTTCCTGAGACTTTAGCTTTAGCTTAACATCAGGCGAGGTGACCGATATAAAAAAAAAACACGCTTAAATGGCTGAACGGATCTGGCTGAAATTTGGTACAGCGATAGAATAGTCTGGAATAACGGATAGGCTACTTTTATCCCTGGAATAGGTTTTAATGTGTAGCGGGAAAGGGATAAGATCCCAACACGGATATTAGATGCAGTTTCAGGGCAGTAGATAATATATTTATTTGTAGACAATAGTTTTCATACCAACAAGATTCAAAGGTACTTCTCCGTCATTCCGTGGAGATTATGATAGCGGCGAGCACAAGAGGGCGCCACTTGAGAGCGTTTCCATCTTACTTCTGAGCGCTCCATTCACACTTCACTTTGAGAAGAACCACTTCAACTTCAACGACTGAATTATACATTTCTTTAACAATGTTTTTCATACGTAATAGTTTGTTTGTTTGTCCGATTGATCGAACTACTGCAACTGAGGAGTTGCCTCCATCTTTCAAACAGACAAAAAGACAGACAAATTCCAAATTTCTTTTTTGTTATATGTATTGGTGGAACCACAATTCGCTGTTCGCTATTCGCCTTATTATACATATTGTTTTCGAGGAAATTGATGACTAAACTCTTCACAATTCGTCATAGAAGAGTGACTAAGGCGAATATTCGTGCGAATAAAGCAAATATACACGAATATAAGCCCTCCCCACTTCGATTTATTCACGTGAATAAAGGCATCCTAAGGATTTTTCTTTGTTCTGTGATAAAGGCGAATAGCGACTAGCGAAATGTGTTCTACCATAATTATAGTAAATATGCTCATATGCCTTGAATTAAAAAACAGGCACTTCAATTTTATTTTAACATTGATGAATAGTTATAGAAGGTTAGTAGAAATAAATAAAATATGAATAGAGAGATTCGATTTGACGATGTAATAAAGGTATTTATTGGTAGTTGATAACTCCAGTTATAGTACATAAAAGAAAGGACTATTGATTGGAGCCAATTAGGGGCCGGACTGGGGCCGACTGTCAACACGAATTGAATAATACACAGTTATAGACAATGATAGTTCTGTCATTTACCAATTTACTTCAACGCTTTCGTTTGATTTAGTAATAGGCACTGTTATGTAAATTTAACTAAAGCTATACAAATTTTTGTGGTTATATCATTATTATATTATATACCCGCTCAGTGCAAATATTTTTATGCATGAATATGGGTATTTGCATTGGTCTGGTCGTGCCTCGGAGAGCACGTTGAGCCGTCGATCCCAGTTGCCATATGACGATGATATACACTGTAAAGGCCGGAAGGTGATGATTGTACCAGTATGACGACTCTTGAGGAGTTTAATTACGTAATGATTAAAAGGATATAGGTGGTCATTGCGTTGGGCGTCCCCCCCCCCCCCCCACACCTTTGCCGGGGCAAGATTCCACCCCCGAGAGGGCCATCTTGAAACCGGAGACTGCCCTGGGTTGCTAACACCATGACGTCTAAAGACCCAAGATTGCGTGCAGTTTTAGTCGGTTAAAGTTCGATACAGGGTGGTATCCGTGGGGATTTCTGTCACCAATACTACCAATACTACGACAATCTTTATCCTTTTCGACATTACGTATCTACTTAGGCAAGTATCAATAGACCTGACGACACTCACCTCTGAGATATGTCTCAAGCTCTCAAGTGTGCACCTGAGATACTCTACACCAATGACGCAATTCGCAGAGCATCTCAAGTGCACGCTTGATACAAGAATCATCTCTGGTACAAATGACCTGGGCCCGTAGCCAAGTGGCAAAAGTCTAAATCGCTATCGAATAGAATAGAGCCGCCGATGAGCTTGGATGTGATTGGTCGACCTAATCGTTTCTATTCCGTAGCGATTTACGCTGTGACACTTGTCTATGGGGCCAGGAATTACCATCTCCCAGTCTAATAGGTCGTACTTTTCGAGTTATTCTGATATGAGTGTTCTGTGTTCTCCGGCAGCGCATCCAGGTGTGTGCGCGGTGATGTCGCTATGGAGGTGGTGGTCCCGCTGGCGGTGGTGTTGCTAGCCGTGAGCGCGGCGCCCAACGCGACGCGACGCCGCCCCGACGACCTGGCCGAGGAGCCGGTACTCCCTGACGACGATGACGAGATCAACCATCGCCTCGACTACTATGACGAAGAGAAGATTAATATATCAGGTCAGTTTTTTTTTTTTTATTGAGGCGCACAAATTTAGATTGTATTTGTGGTATTTGGGAATTCACCATGGGTGTAAGTGGCTACCAACGTGAAAGCCGCACGAAAAATCGGGATTAGGGAAATTTCTATTGAGTCACCTCACATCACGGCGTTTTTTCGAATGAAAAAAAGGGTGACACTCCCCACTTCCCATGAGTAAACACTCCCAAAAAAGGAAAACAAACGATACTCGTGAAGATAAAAATAATTGGCTATTTTTTTTCAATCGGTTTACTTTTAATAATTCTAATAAAAAAATATACCTATACTCACTTAAAAAAATTAAGCCGACCGAAATAAGAAAAAAAGTAAATTTTTTTCATAATTAATTCATCATCATCACTACATAGTATAAAACAAAGTCGCCTTTTCTGTCCCTATATCCCTATGTGCGCTTAAATCTTTAAAACTACGCAACGGATTTTGATGCGGTTTTTTCCAATAGATAGAGTGATTCAAGAGGAAGGTTTATATGTATAATACATGCATCATATACTAAGGCAACATTGCTAATTTTAGAGGTTTCTAACGTGATGTCGTAAATTAACCTATTTTTTTGGGCTTATTTAGCAATTTAGCAAAAACGCTGCCTAAACCCTACGAGTTAGATCAAATTAATGTACTACAGTATTGTACACCATAAAAAGGTCTACAAAAAAGTCCGCGATGGTATATGTTTATCTTTTAGGGATAACCCACATTAACCATTTTTATTGTTTACTTTTTACGTGAAAAAATGGCTTATTTACGAAGCTATTTTAAGCAATACGGCATTAATCCTTATCGAATTAAGTACCTTAAATACAGTGTGCAATTGATATAGATCAATATGGTTCCTTACAGCATGTAAATTAAACAAATATTTTCGGAGATATTACAAATTTAAAATTTGCGTTTGCGGCGGGCGGTACCGGTCGGACGGGGCAGTGCGGGGGGCATAGGCATATATATTTTATGCCCGTGCAAAGTCGGAGCGGGCCGCTATGTTTTTATATACAACGTTCATAGTTTTTCTGTAGTGTATTTAATTTAGTATCAGCATTGCACCCGTGCGAAGCCGGGGCGGGTCGCTAGTAATTATATATTTCGTAGATCACAGGTTAGTTATAATGGTCTAAAGATTATGTTAAGTGCGCTATGTCCTACCACAAGTGGTGTACAAATTAACCTATGTCATCAAGTAATTTCTTCAGAAGGTACATACATCGACTATCTTCGTTTTCAGGAGCGTTTCCCTAACACCCGGTATACCAACTAATTTGATTTTCACTCAGAATCAAAACTTAAAATGTACCATAAATTGTTGTGACTTCATTTCCCTGAACAAGATTCAGTCCAAAGACCAAACGGCAATTAAAGTCTTAGTTAAACGGTCTCCTGCTGTGCCTGAAACACTTAGCACGTGTAATTAAAACATCAGTTTCAGAGCGAATTGAGCTACCATTAAGGTCACGAGTTGTACCAAATAGTTCGATATTGCAAATAAATATTATTGGGACCTTTGAATCGACAGACTAATTATTTTAATCCGACTAATTATCTGAATAATATTAGTTACGAGCTGATGCTCGAGGCTCCGTCCGTGCAGAGGTCGGTTATGGTTTTTGGTCATATCTCCGGTTCTACTTAACCAAATGCAATTATGGCAGTTTTGAAATCTGACCTAGATTTTTCTAATAAAATAAAATCTCAGTTCAGTAGTTTTTGCTTCCATCGCGAACGAGACATGAAAAAAAATATATATTTGCTTTTTTGTTTATCTATAGAGATCACCATTTCAGGATCGTCAGCAACCGGTATGGTGACGAAAAAAAAGTAATGATAGCAAAAATAGAAAAATATAAGTACCTACACAATTTTACAATTACTTCGGTGTACTTACTCACGAGTACAACGAATTAGACATGTGAAACACAAACATACCTACACTTTGCTAGTCTGATCTTGATTAAGCTACATGAACCTAGTTGCATCTCGGTAATTTGTGCTTTCCACTTTGAAGAAAGACCCAATCTTCCCCCTTCTATCTATAGCACAATTACAATCGCAAAGAAAGTTGTCGACCCTCGTCGCAACTTGAAAATCTTTGCACGAAGCCTTCTTTAATTAAGTTGAATTTTTTCGTTTTGCCGCAGTACAGTCAACATCTCAAACCCGCGTTGAGTTTTTCGTGTATAAAGAATATAAAACCAACCAATCAATTTGCATAATACACGTGGAAAATGGGCAAAATATTCAAAACATCGTAATGATAAGGCTTGGCCCAGACATTCGAATTTCACAACTTACATACCATTTAGTCTGCCTTCGACATAAAATTTCGATATACGAACATGTATGAAGAATAATACTAATTATATAATATCCAGTTATTAGTAGACAATTTAAATTACTCCTGCACGTTCAGGTATTGAAATTGTACTTTTATTTGCCGTGTTTGTACTTTTTTCTCACTTTGCTCAAATTCCAATGTAATTTTCAGAGCGACAAGAGTTAATTACATAGGCCAAGTTCTTACTCAAATCCTTCTGTATCTTCTCAAATTTAAGATCAATAACCGATAGGTTCTAAGTTCTTCTTGGTATTGTTTAACCTTCTTTAATCATCATCACTCCAGCGCAGGGTCTCTCTCCTACACTTTTTCTTCTTACGTGATTTATCTTACCTTTAGGGAAGCTACTACTTGCTAACCTTAAATTTAATCTAACCTCACTAATTCTCGAACAGGCTCTCCGGATTGAGAAGACATTAGTTATTCGCTTAAAAGCCAAAACAAACCAAAGAATAAAAGGCGTAATAGAAGAGCAGTTCGAACTTTAAATACGACTGGGATTGACATTTAGATATAGAAAAGTAACTGCTACAAAATTGATTCGTTATTGGAACAAGGACAGCAGAAGTTTTTACGAGTCTTTGAGCCCCAAGTCTTGAACATGTCTGAGGCCGGTCACATAAAATTTTGGGCGCTCGGTGCAGCGGCGCTTGAAACATTATGCAACGTGTTGGCGTAGTGCCAGCGCCTGACAAACACCCTCCCAATAACAAATGTATAATGAAATAGCTGAATACGTGCAACTTTATTTAGATTGATTGTTTTTCCAATACGTTTTGCGTATAAAAGTAAAGTAAAATACAATAAAAATAGGTAGGAACAGAATAAAAAAAGGCGGACGAAAGGTTTTCGGATATCTCTCATCCGAAGCGTGCTCTTTGGTACCTAAGGTCCACCCTCCGATTCCTCCGTGATTTAGTTGACCTTGACTTTTTTTTATTCAAGTAATAGGCTTACGTTTGAGTGGTCAAACGTAAGCCTAGCCTATAGTGGGATAGTGATATCTAAGGAACCTATTCATTCAAAACACAGACTCAGGCAGGGAATTCCACTCCTCAGCTGTACGCATGATGAATGTATCAGCAAACCGTTTCGTGCATGAGTGGAATATCGACCATAAAGCGCTGTCGCGTCGCTGTTCGTCTGGTCGTCCGTTGATGGAAAAGACTTGGAGGTATCAGGTTGCGCAATTTCAGAGCGCACTCTCCTTTTTTTTTACGGAACTTTTACGGGATTACCCGTCTCCCACCAACTGATTCCTCCAAGAAGAAAGCACCAAAGCCTCGTCATTGAACCTGCATAGCCGCTTTTGGCCGCGTAAATCTTGGTGGGGTCCCATACAACCCATAATTTTGCCTAACACCCTATACCTAATAAAATCATGTTTCATTAATGTATTGTGAAAAAATCACAGTACATTTTTACAGTGGCAAATAATATTATATTTGCCACAAATCCGGCGGATTTTAACAAATAGGTTTCTGTATCGGACAGGGTGACATCGCATATGTCAGTAGCGGACATTTGCCGAATGAAACTGTGTTGGCGACGCATGACAAATAATGCTATATGTCAGTTGAGTGATATTGACTGTTTATTACATACCTAATTGAATTTGTTACATGACCAGCCAGGAGCGCCAAAGAGTTCAAATTGGGTTTTATACACCCTTTAGCAGTTAACCGTCTGTCAATCAGCAGTATGTGTTCATCGTTCTGATTGATATACGAGGCTCTGGGTTATTCTTTCTAATTGGCATTATGGCAGTCAGATGGCAGACGCTCTCGTAAAAGCCATAAAATCAATCTTTGGAATGCAAACTTTGGATGTAATGGATTGTGACTTGGATGACGATGGCACAACTGAGGGCCGCCACTGTAGCACTACCGGTGTATGTGGTGGTGACCCCAGTCCTGAGACTTTACCTTTAGCTTACCATCAGGCGAGGTAAAGTCATTTTGACGTGTCCTATATAAAAAAAAAACAAGTTGGGTTTATGCCCTGGCTCTTTGGGCATTAATCGATAATTTATTAAAACCGCCAGATTAATGTATCAATTAATGCAAATGGGCATAACTTAAAGCTACAGAACATGAGCATATTTCATCCAAGAGCTGGTCTAGATCTGGAATAGCACTTAGACTTTTATCCCGGCAATACGTTCCTATCGGTTGCGGGAACAGGGTCAGTATTTATAACACGCTGACGAAAAGTAACAGCAAAAAAAATAAAGAACGTAAAAAGGAACCAACAATATCCTTTTGTAATTCTTTCTAGAAATAACAAAAAAACTCTTGGTTACATTTTAATATTTGATACTTCGATCGATTCTGCTCCAACCAGTGATTAAATCCTGACCACGTTCCGACATTCGACCGACTCGACATTTTAATCTGTAACAAGTCTGTGATCGCCACGAATCAATCATGTTTGGGAAATATTCCAAATATTAAGTCCTCTTTTGGTTTCGTTCGCGATATTTAGAAAATCTTTTCCTCGATATTAAAATTCATGGTTGACGTGACGGCTAGGGAAGCGACGACCCAGTATATTTTACGGCCAATAGCTAACCAGATAAGCTATCAAAGCGACCCGAATAGAAATAGTACGTGCTTTGACGAAACGTATGTGGCAACTTTGGAGAAATCCTTCGTCCGCACTGAGGCCTCAGGCAAATTGGATGTTTCGTAAAGTTTTGATATATTGCTCTATCTGTATAAAGTCGAACGAAAATCTTGGTTGTGTTTTATCCATTATTTTTTTCGAATGCCTTTCACGGTTACTTTTTTTTATACTACGTAAGTGGCAGACAAGCATACGACCCACCTGATGGGAAGCGGTCACCGTGGCCTATGGACATGTGCAACACTAAGGGTGTCACACACGCGCTGCCTACCCTGAAGGGAAGGGTTGAAGGGTTACAACCAAAACCTATACTTTCCTATAACTACTTCCAGAGGTCCACTCTACCACTCTTACTTTTCATGATTTGGTTAATTTTGGTCTTTAGGGGAAGGTGATCCGACCTCCCAACCCCGAGAGAAAAGCCTGCACTTAGGTACTCGCAACGTAAAATTAGTTTTATTTTTAATATTGGTCACGTCAATATGACTTCACCTCATCTGATGGTGGCCTTAAGCTATAATTATTATTATTATATAAAAATAATTATTATTATTATTAACGCCCTCATCAAATATTTTTTCACGCCCCGCTTAAAGGACCCGGGACTGTAAAAGGAAGGAACACATGCGCATAAAGAATTCCAAGTTAACGAAATCCCCCGATAGTGCTTAAATAAAAGTTGGCGAACAACTTACAGAACACTTTTCTTTAGCTAGAAGCCGAAAAGTAAATAAGTAGGTACTTTCGAAACTATTAATAGCCATAGCCTCGAAATAGCGCCAATTTTTTTAATAACGTGCCTTCGGCGCCAATTTTCCGCGAACAGTTTTCCAACTCGCTAAAATTCATGGCAAAATTGCAACAGCCGATCAACCACAGCTGCACGCACGTCATGAAGCTGCCTAGCTTAAAAACTGGGTCAGCCATTCTATATTCATGATTTTCATAATTTAATACTATTCGCACATACCAATTACACACATGATGCAAAATTAACAAATGATGTTTTAATAAGAATTTTTTTAAATAAGAAAACAAATTATGTTCATTGTCAACAGCCTTCCGCAGACATAATTACTGATATTCCTCGAAGGGGTAGGCAGAGGTGCTAGCACCCACATTTCGCCAGTTTATGTTTAGGTCCCAATGTAGTAGGTGGCGAGCCTATTGCCGTCAACCGGGCACTTATAAACCTGCGATAAATACACACATAACTTCGAAAAGCATCGAAAAGTAATTGGTATTTGCCATAGTGAACCTGGGATCGAACCCGAGACCTCGTCTCAGCAGTCCATTACCCATACCACTAGGCCACCGCGGCTTTAATTACTGACTGAGTAGATATTGTATTCACTGGGAATTTGTAAACACAAAAATTCAATTGGTTAGGGTAGGAGAAAGTGGTTGACGTCGTGAAGGATGACATGCATGCCAAAGGTCTCACTACCATGGATGCTCGAGATCGTGCAAAGTGGAGAAGCAAAAGCAGGATAGCGAACTTTTTTTATGGCGAAGTCTAACCGACTAAAACCGCATGCCGAAAACGAACCACGGTCTACAAGGTATACCTAGTCCGCGAACGACATCACGCTAAGATTTGACTTTGAAAGCTTAGAATAATCAAAGAACTTGTATTTTTTTTAATTTTAAGGTAAGTTAACCTCTGACGTCACGAATCAAAGATTTAAGTCCACTTTTTTCCATCCTCCTACAGTCCCGGATCCCTTAAGCGGGGCGTGAAAAATCATCTGATGATAATCGATGATTATGGCACTATCGGTATATGTAATGGGAACCCCCTTCCTGAGATTTTATCTTTAGCTTACCATCAAGCGAGGTGAAGACATATCGACGTGACCATTATAAAAAAATCCTTCCTTTCTTAAAATTTATAGTTTAAGTAACGGATAGGGAAGCGGTATAGAAATATTTTACGACCAATAGCTAACCAGATAACAACTTAACTATGTAAACTTTGTCTTAAGGGACTTGGATACAATTATTATGGAGTTCCAACTGTCTTCCAACTTAGACCACGAGTGTAAGCGAATATGTCTGTCAAGCATCAGTTTTAACTTGTCAGCCCGCAGGTGACATGGGTTTTGGAGAAACACCTCCAAAGAACCCAATCCATCCCTTCGACCGCTGTGGCTGACACGGTCCGTACGCTACAATTTTTTTGTTGTGATAACAATAAACAAATAAGTAAACTATGTTTTCGGTTAATTTATTTATTTTTATTTATTTATTATTTATTTTAGTTGTTGCCCGCGATTACGCCCACATACACACATTCCTCACATTTTAAACACCACTTCTTTTGTACACAACAGTTTTTACATGATGTAGACCTACCATGTACCGCGGTAGCCTAGTGTCTGGGTAATGAACTACTGAGACGAGGTCTCGGGTTCGATCCTAGGTTCACCATGGCACACACCAACGACTTTTCGATGCTTTTCGAAGTTATGTGTGTATTTATCGCAGGTTTACAAGTGCCCGGTTAATGGCAATATGTTCGCCACCTATTACATTGGGACCTAAACATAAACTGGCGAAATGTGGGTGCTAGCACCTCTGCCTACCAAAAGCTCAAAAGTAGCTAAACAGTATACATAGTCAATAAAACATGATCTAAATGAGATATTATACCATTTGTCTGAGAGCACGTGTAGCCCAGTAGAGTGTAAATAACAATACATGCTAGGGTGCCTTTTCTCAAAGATTTTCCTTCATAAATCACGGAAATACAGCTGAAATGGCAATTCACGAGCAAATACCTATTTTCCTCATAACAATTTCTTCTTGGCAAAGAAGATAATAATATAACATACGTAATAACATTATATTTCTTGGTACGTAAAAGAAAAATCTAATCATATTTCACATTTTATGATAAGATACACACATAATTATTCGATTAAAGAAAAAAAATAGGAAATCGGAAAAACGAAACCGATGTTTCAATCATTTTTGATTAAACATAGTACAATTGACCAACTGCCGAAATTATTTAGTTCGTAAACTAAGACTTTTAAGGGTTTTGTTGGTAATAACATTCCCTCAAGAAAAGGATCGTCACTGGTCCCATCCCTTGATGAAATTTAGGTTCTCTGCTGTGGTTTTCCCTAGCGTCTACAATATGGCGTTCTTCAAGAAGGGCATTAGAAGGTTTTTACAGGGTCGGCGGCGCGAGTGTGACGCCTTTGGTGTTGCACACGTCCATAGGTCACGGTGATCGCTTCTCATCAGGTGGGCCGTGCGCTTGTCTGCCACCTATGTGGTATAAAAAAAATCAACAGAAGTAACTGCGGAATGACGTCTGATGGACAAAATGCTGACGTAAGCTTTCATCTCTGAATTGAGAACTCAGACGGCAGCCGCTCCCAATAAACGGTATAAGCCAAATCAGGGAAATGAGAAAATTGACCTCAGACTGCGAGGTGAAATATAATTCACGTCTCCGGTTATCGCATTATTTCAGAACCAGTTTTTTTATACTACTTAGGTGGCAGACAAGCACACGGCATACCTGATGAGACGTGTGCAACATCAGGGGCGTCACACTCGCGCTGCCGACCCTGAAGGGGGGAAGGTTGGGAGGATTGGGGGGAGGGGGGATTGTGAGCTCTGGCTACCGTACTTACCGGCGGGAACACAACACGATGGTTATTATGGCGGCGGTTTTCTGTAGGGCGGAGGTACTACCCTAAACGGACTGTTCAGATCAGACGAGAGATACCGTCGTGTCCCACCTCCATTATTTTATCCATTCTGTTAACGAACAACTAGTTAATCTCCATATAATCATGTCAAACTTTAGTTCAAAGGGCGAGGTCGTCAAAGGTCTTAATTGCAAGCTCGAAGGTGGGAGATGTATGATCGTCGGGCTCGTTAAAAGACAATTAGCAATTTACATGAATAGACATTTTGTTGTAGAAGCAGTGAGCGAAGGTTTTGAAGGATCGCTTCAAGATATTTCTATGGACGGGATGTTGTTCATAGCAGGGCCGGATTTAGAAGGCTGGAGACCTTGGGGCAACAATAGAATGGAGTTATTTTACTAATCAAATGAACAATATTTTTCAATAAATAATTTATTGCGAAAGAACTTCTATTTTTTTTATTATTCAGACCGTCAATTGACTTTACCCCGCTGGATGGTAAGAAGCTAGGGTAAAGTCCAAAAGGTGCGGGCCGCCATTCTAGACACCATTCGTCCCAAAACAGCGGTCCCTACCTAGACATTTTTTAATTCTATTGGTACCTATGTATTTTAAAAAATATGAAAAATTTTCAATAAATAAGTCTCTATTGTGGGGCCCTTTTTGTGAGACCCCAGGGCTGCAGCCCCAGAAGCCATCCCCTAAATCCGGCCCTGGTTCACAGTCTTATCAATGAGAATTATTATGGAGTAATAACTAAGTTAATACATTGTACTTAAACTTTCGAAAATCACTCGTATTCTGTCTACAGAAGAGTGAAATTAGTTAGAAATATCAACGAACTGAAATTTATGTATGAAAAAAAGTAAATATTCTACGACATTTTACACATTACTATCTAAAGGCAAAGTAAACATAGTTTAACATAACATAACATAACATAAACTCACGCCTATATCCCCGAAGGGGTAGGCAGAGGTGCTAGCACCCACATTTCGCCAGTTTATGTTTAGGTCCCAATGTAATAGGTGGCGAGCCTATTGCCATACATACGATTATACATACACCATGCTTATATTTATGCATACAAATATTTGCAATGAGCGGGAATCGAACCCGGGACCTTTGACTTAGCTCTCAGTACCCTCTATCGCCTTATTTATTCGCTGCGATAATAGAGGTGTGCTGGGAAGGCCGAGGAGCTAGGGGAGTACGTAATGTAAGTGTGTATTTGTATTGAAACGGGCGCGTGTGCCTCGTTCACATACATTTCTAAGCAGTATTATTCCCTTGTGCTTGTGCTACACAAATGTCTTTGAATCAGAAAATCTGAGCATACATACATACATACGTACAAATATAAAATACAAATCACGCCTTTTTTATACTACGTAGGTGACAGACAAGCACACGGCCCACCTGATCGGAAGCGGTTACCGTGGCCTATGGACTTGTGCAACACTAAGGGTGTCACACACGTGCTACCTACCCTGAAGGAAAGGGGGAAGGCTAGGAAGGGGTGGAGGAAGGAGGGGTACAGTGAGCTCTGGCTACTCTACTTACCGCCGGGAATACAACACGATGGTTATTATGGCCGCGGTGTTCTGTAGGGCGGAGGCACTACCCCAGTCGGCTAGCTCATTTCAGACAGGAGATACCGTCGTGTCCTACCTCCTCCCAAATTATTCCCTTGTGCTGCCCTCTACACAAATGTTTTTGAATCAGAAAATCTGAGTATACATACATACATACATACATATCTATATACAAATCACGCCTTTTCCCATTGGGGTAGGCACAGACAACATCACACGCCTTTCGCTTCTTCAACTTTGCCAAATTTAATTGGGCAATCAAATTGTGTTGTGTGCAAGCCCCATTACGTTTCTCCTCCCGTATTTCTATTTTTCTTTCATCCACAAAATAAACCTAAACACACAATAACGAAGCAAACATACAATTTAAACTCATCATGTTTGCTGTTTGCTACCCTTCTCATTACGACTTTTGAACCAGTTTTCTCCTAAGGGTCAGCTTTTTATAATAACTGGAAAGTAATTTGGTTGGCTTTTAATCTAGCGATGAGACCCCTAGCTTGCTAAGCTCTCAGAAACGAATGAAAATACTGCGGCATTTAGGTTAGGTAACAGACTGTTGGAATTTTCGCGAAGTTCGCGCAGAAAATTAAGCGAAAAACGACTTTACGTCAGAATTATTTTGTTAACGGAGCCTTCTGAGATCCTTCTATATCTTTTGAAAAGAAATATCTAGTGTTTATAAGTTATTGGTGGCTTATAACGCTTGAAAGACATTATACTTAACGTGTTTTTGCTTTGATAACTCCTACCAATTTTCTCGTTATAAATAGTCAACGATCTACGACTATTATTAAGTTCTTAATGTAGTAAATGACTTGAGGATCACCTTAACCTGACGGTTGTCGCAGTACTTGTGGGACCAGTGGGTATTGACATAGTCTAAACCAATATCTGTGCTTTGTCACGCAGTGCTACGACGACAATCACCTCTTCTTACATGAGGCCGTCAAGTTGAGGGCCACCATTATGTCACTGTCGGTATATGCAATGGGGACCCCCTTCCTGGGCCCGTAGACAAGTGTCAAAAGTCTAAATCGCTAAGGAAACGAGTAGATTAGGTCGAAGAGCTTGGGTTCTAGTCCTTTCGTTAGCGATTTACGCTGTGCCACTTGTCTATGGGGGCAGGAATGACGATACACGGGCAATCCCCGGGCTCCAAAGTCACTACTCGCTAAACACTGTGCTCGTGAGTGCAATGTCCATTAATGACATAATTCACCCGACCAACTAGCATCTGACCTATAACTTTTATGGAATTAAAAAGAAAGGAATCCAAGTTTTATAACCAAAATGGAAATAAAACTTGGATTCCTTTCTTTTAGATTTAAAGCGATAAACTAAATTACGGTTAACAAGATAACAACCCTAATCTATGAGTCATAAAAAGAACGAGGGGTCGTTTTCTACATTACAATAAATGGTGCCGTAAAACCAATTTTGGCATGCACCACGACAAAACAGATGGAGGAATTGACGCTAAATAAATAATTTCAATGTCTGCCATCTTTAGACTTCTTTATTATGATAGTCGCCATTTGGCACGTAGGATCTGGATGGCAGCCAACTCTCCAGCCAGATGTTCTAGCAATTCTGAAGGCTTAAATTCAGTTTGAGTCAGTTTTAAACAAATTTACTGTTATTACTGCATTTTTATGTTAAACGTGTCGTGGATATTGGGCTGTGAACGACGTCGTAAAGCCCAGAACCGGTTTTGATACTGAAAAGTAGGGCGGGGAGAATTCTACGTAATGGCAATTAAATTCGATGTTGACTGTGAGTTTTGAAAGGCTTAGCTCTCCGACGATCTGAAGTTAATTTGGCTCGGTTCAGAGTATTTGTTTTATTTACATTTTATCGGAATTCCATTAGGCTTAAAATAAATTATTCAAAATGTTTTAAAATTAGACACGGCATTATTATCTATCTATTTTGGGATGGCACTCGAAATGTATTTTGGAATCGAATTTTTAGACTTAATCTTAGTTAAGTCCTTCAGATGGTATCAAACAGAATTTAGCCATTGATATTGATAAATTAAACATACACATGACATGCGACTTTCATATGATGATCTAAATATGATTTGAAAATAAAAGAGCCTTTACTTATACCCTCGTCCGCGTAGTGTAGCTCTTGGAATCTCTATCTAGAGTTACGTCGATCAACGAAATGAGTTATTTGGCTCATGTATTCAATGACTTATGCTACTAGACTGTCTGTATGAAACAAAAATATTGTCATGTTTTGCACTTTTGCCTAAAGGAAACAGCAACCATCGTTCTCTTAAAGAAAGACTTTAAACTGTGATAAGTTTCAATCCGGGATAAAGCCAATTTGTAAAGTTTCGAATCCAATGAACCCTTTTCTCTCACGCGTATTTAAATTCGCATTATCACACCTGGTTTAGGAAATTGTGTTCACAATTTCCAATTTCCTAAACTCTCAAATTTCTAGAGTTTACATTAATAATAATAAATAAATAAATATTCTACGACATTCTACACAGCGCTCTCTGGACCCAAACTAAGCATAGTTTAACTAGCTTGTAGTATTTAATAACAAGGCGATTATCGCGTTTCTACATACGATATCGTAATGTTTACTTGACTATGTTTTTTTCTTGCTAACGGTATTTGAGGCAAGAAACTTATGTAAATGGTGGAAATTAAGGAAACAGGAGCTTCGGCCCCGAGGCCTCCACAAGGAAGGGGCCGCCACAATTTGATTCTTTTGAGATAAGAACGAAAACAAAAAATACATCCTTCGAATATTTGCTTTAGGAGGTTTTATAAAATGATAAGTTGAAATACCTACTTCGATCGCAAAAAAAAAAAAGAATATACAAAAAGGTTCGCAAAAATAAATAGATCTTGTAAACCTTTTGCTCAATTTTTTTCGACGAAAACAATTTCTTTTTGATTCCAATAATGTTATTTGGTTGTTTGTTTTGAAAGCTCTAAAAATAAATTCTAATTACTATCCCAGGGCGCTCCCTCAAATCGTAAACAAGTAACATTATTGTTTACCATTGACAGGTGCTCCAATTTTTGTGTATTGTGTAAAACCATCAATTCATGTCAATCGTGAATTCCGCTACTAATAATTAATGTTGTACCTAAACGTTAATGTTCAATTATAGCCACCAGGGAGCTGATCAAATGATTGGTTCATTGAATTTGTTTACATAAATGAACAATGTGTATGTGTTTACAAAAAAATGTAAGTACCTATAAGTATGTTTATCCGCATTCTAGGCCTTACTCTTGATTAATTAATCATTTAATTTTGAAGTCACTTCAATTAAAACTGTTGACGACAATATTTATTGTCATGTGTGTAAGTAAACACTTAAAAGCTTTTAAAAACCGCTCAACGCCTACAGACGCGCCAGCAAAAAAGGTTTTACTTCAAATCATTTGCCGAATTTAGAACCAGACATAAATAATTTATTATTATATTTTATTCGTAGGTTGAACAGTAAGTACCGTTCTATTATCCTATTCCAAAGCATTTTCATTACTGGTATCATTCACTTACAGTTCCATAATAGCAAAGACGTCAATAATAAAAAACCTACATGAGCATAAAATTCACTTTGTTATCTAGGTATATGAGCGCTAAAGTTGAAGGCCTGACGCATGCGACATCGGACGTTCAAGGGAATATTTCTGTTTCAAATTAACCGAAATATGTTTTATGAACTATTTTCCTTTGAAGGTTCGATGTCGCTTATAACGTTTAGGATGCGAACCATCGATATGTAAATACTCTGAAAGAAGTAATTTATACTCAGACGTCGTCTCGCGTTTTATTCCTTTTCATCGTTGACGATTCGTTCAGAGATTTTTCACGTTTTCATTATTTACGTATACCGACGTTTACCAAGATTTAGATACGAATTGGAGTCGGATTTTCATTTGTAAGGAATTTATTAATCCATCAATCAGCAGTTCTATGTTATTTTATGTTTGTACCTAACTAAACATAACATAAAATAACATTATATATCAGCTGAATAGGTTTTGGCTGGCCAAGGTCTTTCCTGTCGAGGTTCAGTCAGACGGCAGTCGCTTTCGTAATCATAACAGTCATAAAAAATCTAATTGTGGCAGAAGTATGAGTGCAGACCTTATGTGGATATAACCGGGATTGAAGCTTGTATAAAAAAGTATTTAAACAAAATATTTAAGCGGGGCGTGAAAAATTTGCGCGCGTATTTGATGAGGCCGTCAAGCTGAGGGCCGCCACTGTAGCACTATCGGTGTATGTAGTGTTGACCCCGAACCTGAGACTTAAGCTTTAGCTCACCATTAGGCGAGGTGAAGTCATTTCGAAGTGTCCTATATGAAAAAAAATAGTGAGCTACGAACACACCGAGTCCCAAAGAAAGTTAAACTGTATTGGAACCTTCATCTAAGTAGGTAATCAGAAGTAAATTAATCATAATCATAAACTCACGCCTATATCCCCGAAGGGGTAGGCAGAGGTGCTAGCACCCACATTTCGCCAGTTTATGTTTAGGTCCCAATGTAATAGGTGGCGAGCCTATTGCCATTAACCGGGCACTTATAAACCTGCGATGTATGTGCGATAAAAGAAGTAAATTAAAGGAGTTAGAAATATAATACATCCACTTTTCTTTTTTCTTTTTTTTTTTTTTATTCAGGATAGGCTTACGTTTGACCACTATCTCACCTGATGGTAAGTGACGATGCGGTCTACGATGAATCACGCTTGCCTAGAAGGAACCTATTCACTCGTGACTTGAATATTCCCAGGTTATAGCCTTCCGGAAACACAGACTCGGGCAGGGAATTCCACTCCTTAGCTGTACGCATGATGAATGTATCCGCAAAGCGTTTCGTGCGTATGAGTGGAATATCGACCATAAAGCGGTGCCGCGTCACTGTTCGTCTGGTCGTTCGTTGATGGAAAGAGCTTGGGGGTATCAGGTTGTGCAATTCCAGAGCGCACTCTCCGAAATGTATCCGATAGAACACCGATAAACCAGCAACTTTGCGTCGATGGGTAAGGCTCTGAAGCCTTTTTTCGACTAGTGCATCGTCGTTGATGAGCCTCTTGGCTCGTCTTTCAATCGTTTCCAGCGCGTCAAGGTGGTATTTAGCTGAGCCATCACACAGATACGAACAGTACTCCATACAGGATCGAACCTGCGCTTGGTACAAATTAAGCAATTGCTCCGGTGTGAAGTACTGTCGTACCTTAGACAGGATGCCCAGCTTCTTTGCGGCCAGCTGAGCTTTAGTAAACAAGATCTCCTTGGTAAACGAGAGACAAATAGGCAAATAAGTTTTAAAAGAGATAAAGCACCACGTACACAAATATGTGACGCCCTCAACAGTATTTTATAAAACATTTCAGTACTTATGTTACATGCTAACCTCGCAGTTTTATCTTTTAAACTATGCGCAACTCCAAATTCCAAATACGTACCTCCACATCATCCTCTGACACGACAAAGTCGACCTACCTGCCCCACTTTTAAAATTAATAACATTGTTCAAATGTACCTACTTCCTAAACTCGTAACTTTGAAACTTTAGGGCGGCAGCACACATTGGGCCAAGGTGGCGCCAACGGAATCATGTTGGGCCAACATTTAGTAGATCTACATATATCGTGACATATATACTTTTATTATGTGTTATTATTTGGCGACCAATGCTGGTCAAATCCGGCCAGCCAACCAATAAATGTAGGTACCTATAATTTTTAATCGGCAAATTCAAATAACGAACGTGCCTTAAACCCATAACCCATAAGTCCTTTTAAGGGCAATATTTTGACCAACTGACCACTCTGACACGTCCTGAAAAGCTGAAATTGGGAATACAGAAACATTTTAAATGATTCATTATTTCCATTACATTTTTTTATCAAAGCGCTAATCAGAATGACCTATACGTCAATGAAACCTTTGGAATGTAATATTTTGCCACTAGCAGTTTGACCCAGGATGGCATTCGGGGGCAAGTGCATAGTCGGGCAGGGGGGATTGTGGTCGCAGCACTATAGGACCGGTGGGTGTCACGCGGTGCTGCGACAACAATCCTCTGTTGATGAGGCTGTCAAGCTGAGTGCCACCATTGTTAACATGGTACGTGTATATAATGGCGACCCTCTTCCCTGAGACTTTTCCTTCAGCTTACCATCAGGCGAGGTGAAATCAAATCGACGTGGCCTATATATTTAAAAAAAAATGTACACACGCCTGCGGTGTCAGGTACATTAGCTTCAATTCTTATAACATACCTTCTTTATTTCAAGAATATCATGCATTCTTCAGTTTGGAAGTGAAAATGTTACTCCTATATTGCAAAATTCTCATCTCCGTGACTCCGAGCTAAATTAGGTGACAGTGGAAACATTGAAGTTTAAATTCTCACCCATGAACCTAAAAAATCTTCAGACGGAAAGCGATAAAAACGAGGCGGTGCATGGTGTCACAAAAATGACGGAGGGTTTTTTTTATACCACTTAGGTGGCAGACAAGCTAACGGCCCACCTGATGTGCATGATGTAATGAAGCGGGTAACCATGTGTGAGTGAATTTTTGATTTCAATGTAATAACCAATTTTTTTATATCGGTCACGTCAATATGACTTCACCTCGCCTGATGGTAAGCTGAAGGTAAAGTCTCTGGAATGGGAGTCACCATTGCAAACACCGATAGTGCCACAATGGTGACTATCAGCTTGACGGCTTCATCAAATGCCTTTTCACGTCCCGCTTATTGATTCAAATGTGATTCCTGGATATCTATGCTTGCTGTCACTACAGTTTTTACACCATTTCAATTGACTGAATCAAATAACATTTGCCGCGTAGACTGACTAGAAGTGTGTGAGCAAGCCTGAAAGTAGCATGCAATCTTTTTTTAATTTTTATTTATTCATTCAGAAACAGACGGTCATACTTATGAGCACTAAATATAAAAGTAAACCTTAAATTATAGACATACAATTTCCTTAATTTATATATAACTTGACGTTTATACATAACAGACTTGTACGTATCCGAATGTAGGCCTTCCAAAATATCGTCAGGTGTATTGTTCAACGCGTTTCTTCCGTAAGTTTTTAGGTCCATCTTCTCAGCTTGCAAAAGTAGGTCCTCATTACAAAAGGTGCGACGTGATGTGAGGCCGTTTTGTTTTCTGGAGCTGAAAAAGGCTTGATGAAGAAAACATTCGTTTGTTTGTAGACATACGTGTAAGTCTTTTGTTTTTCATTTCAAAGATTTTGTGCGCGAGGTATTGTGCAGTTCTAGAAGGTATAGTAAACAAGTTTTCATTTAACTTGCTCTGTTGTAAGTTTTATATAGAAAAAAGAAAATCAAGGATGTCAAAAATACTAAAGATGATTTATTGGCAACCCTACTAAGTGGGCGAATACCCTTCTAACCTAATAGATCCGTATCGGGGCGCGAAATCGCCAGTTATTTTTTCGCAAACTTAATTTAACGGCTATAAACCGTTCCAATCCAAGTAAATTGTCGGGCAAAACGACTAAGGAAAAGTATTAATTATTCATTTACTAGCGCATGTGTTTCCTTCCTCCTGCAGTCCCGGGTCCTTTAAGCGGGGCATGAAAAAGCATTTGATGAGGCCGTCAAGCTGAGGGCCGCCACTACAGCACTATTAGGTGTATGTGTAGGAGCTTAATATCAGGCGAGGTGAAGTCATCTTGACGTGGCTAACAAAAAAATTAACACCAACCCCGGTTACATCCAAATTTGTACCTTGGAGTCTGGAGTCTGCTCTCGTACTCCTTCTCTTCATGTGACTTTTATGGATCCGACTACGGTCTGATCTCCCAACCCCGAAAGGAAAGCTTGCGCCAAAACTTCATTCGTCAGTAGTAGGTCTACTGGTTCGCAGATTAAGCTGACCTGGTCGCTTAAGATCTTGTCTCCCATAAACTAGAGGCGTGATGGCCCTCTAGAAAGCTGCTCGGTAGCTCACGCGTGTCCCTCTGACTAGCAAAGGGCACATCAGGCGGCGGGTGGACCACGAAAACAAAAAAGGTCGTATACACTCAATAATTACTGACAGAAATAACAAAATTTTAATGTTAACACTCCTCTACGTATCCCCATGGGGTCCAGTTGAAGAAATATCGATGGTTAAAAAGTTTCAGTTAACAGGAAAATCACTGCGCTATGAAGTGTTTAGATGTTGTTTAGAACCATTTTTCTTTGAAGACACTATGTCACTTACCCCCTTTTGCCTTTTTACTGATGTGTATGTATATGTAAGAGTTCACTGTCGTCACAGAATACATAATAATACTACGCTGTAGACGCCTCACGGAATTTCATTTCGTTACCTGCCACTTTCAGTAAGCAAACTCTTTGCAAATTCATTTTTATATGTACAGCGTATCACCTGCGTCCGTCTGACAAGTAAAGTAAATGTGTAAACATTTCATCAGCTTATATTTGCATTATTTGCTTTAATGTACACGGCAGGTGGCGGCACCAAAGGTAGCTTAACGAGACGGTCGTGCCTGTGAGAAGAAATATTAAAATACTGGGCGAGTAGACACTTAATTTAGGCGCTGCGCAAACGTAGACACTTTTGTTGCCGACACGGCACACCGCCACAGGATACCGTAGTTGCTGTGTCCCGTATCGACAATCGGACACAGTTGCCGGTTCCCTGTCACCGACACGGCACACCACAACAAACTGTAGCTGTAGTTGCTGTATCTGCTTGTTTTCCGTAGTCTCATGATGGACGTTTGTGAATGTTGCTTGTGTCTTCAACTGACGACTTTTAGTTTCCAGTTACCGACACCGAACACTTTTTGATCGTCCTGAATATAGTGTTAAGTGGAAGCAACTGGACTCACGTATGCGCAGGGAGTTGAATGATTTCATACTTGTTCTATAGAATTCAAATATTCATCGGTAGCTTGTGTCGGACACAAGAAACAAAAGTGTATACGTTTGCGCAGCGCCTTACGTAGGATACAACAAACAAACAGACGACTATAGTTGAGTCAGTGTCAAAAGTAGATGATCATTTTCAGATTTTGCAAAAATATTTTTTAGTGCAAAGCGATTTTAGTGGTACCTAAATCATGTGATTACAACATATAAATTCCACAAAGTGAAATTCACATTGGTACTGTTCGGCCGGAAATGAACTCGGTACCTCTGAGACGAGGCCTTACCATGCATCGCCAAAATAGGTATATCCGTTTATAATAGTTTTATGTTGATACACAAGAAACTACCCCAATCTAACCATTTGATTAGAGTGGATATGACTTCTCGTAACGCGAGTATAATGGGTCATTGACCTCTTAAAAGGACGTTAACATGAAAGAGATAGTCCATGTTGTATAGCATATTTTCATTATTCGTCGGGGAGCCGTCTCGGGGAGCGTAATAAAGGAGAATTTATTAACTTTGTGTAACCAGGTCATATACAATTTAATAGCTAAATATTCTGTTACATTATACTTATGTTATAAACTAGCTGATGCACGCAGCTCCGCCTGCGTGTATGTTATAAGGCCTTGTGGTCATATCTCCGGTTCTACTTCACCAATTGCAATTGACACACAGCGGATTATAAGTGTGACTAAGACCTTTCTAATGAAAAAAAAACCGTATCAAAGTCTATTCAGTAGCTTTTGCGTCGCGAGGAATGCAAAAATGACACAATAGACAAGAATTTCAAAAAAAAATATTTTAGTGTTCAGAATCGATAATAAATATAACAATTTTTAATAATAAAATAAAATATAATTTTTTTTATCGTGCGGAAATCCCCAGGGATACCATCCCCGTCGGCTATCGGGGTGGTTATGTCGGAATCGAACCGACTAAAACCTCACACCGCTCCGTCTGGGGTCTTCATTATAGGGGTTTAAGGTTACCCAGTAGGCATATCCCGCGCACCCCAGCTGACCCCGGGCCATCTACCATTTTAAGATGTACCTACAGACACAGCTACGTTACAATTTCATAAAAGCATAGACTACATTGTGACGTATACCCTTTATCCTCGTCACGCCACCAACTTGTTCCACCAGTGGCACGAAAAGGAATTGTCAATACGTTTCGGCTACATTTCACTAGCCTCAAATAACCACGGTACTCAAATCGACTAATATAACCTGCTAATATCACTGAACGGGCCGTAATAGGTACAATAGCAGTCACTAGAGAATCGTACCTAATACCGGTCTTGTCCTTGTCGTTAATTGCTTTCGGGAAAGGGTGGGCATTTCGCAGAAAACCTTTCAATTCGTCCAAAGTAAGCAATTCTTGTCTTGCAGAAAATTAATCCAGGTATTATTAACCTTTTCAGTGAATTTTACTTACTTTTATTAATATTTTAATATTTACATAAAACCTCATCATCATCTTATCGCTGATTGCATTCAAGAATTTCACCTCGGTACCGGAGTAAACCACTTTATTTCCTTCTTTAATCGGGCTTGTCTTTGCTTTTACGGGAGCAACTGTCGTTTTACCTACTCACTCAGTGCGAAGAGGAAACCCTACGTCAGAGCTTCATCTAATAATACAGATAAGCAGTTAACAAACTTTGGCCCGGAAGGTACCTATTGATTTTTCCCAAAAATGGGAACATTTTGACCCCGTAGATCTTGGTAAGTTAGTATACCCATATACCTTTTATTTCGTGCGGAATCCCCACGGATACCACCCCCGCAGGCCATTATCTCGGACTTAAACCGACTAAAACCACACGCCATCTCGGGTCTTACACGTCAGCGTGTAAGGTAGTTCCCTCGCACCCTGGCGAGCCCATACACCCAAAGGTAGGTATATTATTGGTGTACATTAAGTCTAGCAATAAAAATCGAACTAAATACGTACTATCTGTACCTACTTCAACTAAAGTCCCTATAAAATAATTAAGTTTCAATAGCAACAAAATAAAGCGCCCGCGGTAAACAAGATATCATTCTGTCATACCAAATAAGACCTATCTGTGTTTGAATTGAGGCGATTACAAACATGTCCAAAAAAAGGCCCGCCACAAAACCACAACGCAGTAAAACGTTCTATCTTAATTGGCCACTGAGTACGCGGTTTCGTGAAACCGCCTTTGTAACAAAAATGGAACGCCTGCGAGAAATGTTATAGCTATCTCGCAGTTACGAGGAACATTGCTTTTTTTCTTTTGTAGGGCGCGGTTGAATGTCGGCGGCTACGATTTAATTGTATCTTGTGAATGGCTACAGGCTATTTTATTCTTTCAACTTATCTGAAGTTAGTTATGTGTTAATAATATTATCAATCATTTTTTGAATAATTATACGATTTAGTTAAGTAGGAATTTCAAAACCAAGATCATTTCTGAGCCCCCTCCCGGTTTGCAGCCTAAGATGGCAATTTGGAGCCCGTAGTCCGCTCTTCTCTTATCCATGATTTGATTCGTCTTGGCTTTTACGGGAGGGACTGCTGTCTGACCACACAAGACACCCAGCTACCTTTTACAGGTGGTTAGTCCATCTGGCTGAGGGGTAAATGCTCCCGTGACATCTAATTATAGTTATATAAATGCGGCACATAAATGAGCTTAACTTCTGAATATTATTGTTCTGTGGTTCAGCACCATCTGCGACAGGCGACCTTGCTACGCTCGCCCGCCGCACAGCCTTGCCCCATCACTATAGTTAGCCTGCCTATTTACGGCAGTTGTACTTAATTGTAGACTGCTTAACCACCAGATGGGCTCATTTATACTAGCTCTTAAATTGCGTTGTTTGTGTGTCATTTGTAAAGGATAAATCTTGCAAGCTGAATTAGAACTTCACTGTCAAATAAGCATTCCCGTTTGCATCTGAGTCTTTCACCCGATCCATCTACACCTTTTGGTTCGTATATAGCTTTTATGGGAGCGACTGCTGTTTCACCTTCCAGCCCTGAGAGGGAAGCTAGCGCCATAGCCTTGTTTGTCAATCAGCAAGTGTACTGGATTGACCTCGAAGACTTTGGTGAAGCAATATTATAAAATTAACCGTCTACCAACAAATATCCTAAAACAATCAACAAATTAATCTTCTGTTATTTTTAATTTGATATTGTTTACTTTTTTTTTAATATTTACAATATTGTGCGAAATTAAATCATAAATAACTTTCTGTTTCTAATCTTGTTGTCTGTTATTTGGTAAAGAATTCTTATGTTTGCCCTAGATTTAGATTAAAAATATAAAGTAAAGCAATTTGCCCCAAGCACTAAATTGTTCACCTGAGTTAGTTGTTACAACTAACCTTCAGGCTAAATTGTTCATGAAAATATACCGTTTTCTAACATTTAATTTGTATCCAAACTTTACGTAACAACACTGTTAGCTACAGTTTCGTACAAGTTAAACAAAATAAGGCTATACGCAGACTGTCCTCTGCGAGCTGAGAGGTCTGATAGAAGCTCCCGTAAGATGCGAAAATGTTGAAAGTAGGAGTGGTATGTAGTTAGCGAGTCGAACTCGCCCATGAAGGGTTCCGTAGTAGTAAGTAACAATATACGAGCCCATATAGGCTTGTGATAGCTAAACAAGCTAATATATAGTACAAGTTTCACAAGAAATATTTAAACCAAAATATTGTCAATTAATTGCGGTTTATGACGTATTAAAAAAAAACTACTAAGTAGATCTGGTTCAAACCAATTTTCGCTGGTAGTTAGCATGGCAATGTACCTACATTATATATTTTGTTTTGATTTATCATTCTCTTATTTTAGAAGTTAGAGGGGGGAGGGGACACACATTTTTCCACTTTAGAAGTGTCTCTCGCGCAAACTGTTCTGTTTAGAAAAAAAAGATATTAAAAACCTCAATAGCATTTTTGAAGACCTATCTATAGATACCCCACACGTATGGGTTTGATGAAAAAATAAAAAAAAGTTTCAGTTCTTAGTATGGGGACCCCCAAATTTTTTTGCTTTTTTTTCTAATTTTGTGTGAAATTCTTAATGCGGTTCACAGAATACATCTACTTAACAAGTTTCAACAGCATAGGCCTTATAGTTTCAGAGAAAAGTGGCTGTGGCATACGGACGGACAGACAGACAGACATGACGAATCTGTAAGGGTTCCGTTTTTTGCCATTTGGCTACGGAACCCTAAAAATCATAATAAAATTTCAGTTTAGTTAGGCAATATCTAATTTCATACTTAATGTATATTTTTTTCGATAAAAACTGAGACATCAAGACACAAGAGCAATCCCACTTTTACACCCTAGATTACCCCTGCGACAGGTGTGTGAGTAGTCTCTTACACGTACTAAATCGGTAACAAAGTGACAGGCAAGGGATTAAGCCCACATTTAGCCTTCTGCGCAATATTGGGTGAGCTTATTGTATGTACAGACCTGCCGCATCGCGTCCTACGGCCTACTGTGTCATTAAATAAGCGAAGATTTACTTATTGCGCTTTACATTTTGATTAATAGGTTGTTATTATCGAATTCACATCTATATTATACGAATCTATACTTCTTCAACCTAGCGTTAATCCCAGTCGCATCCAAAGCTTTCACCTCGGAGACTGGGGTCCGCTTTACCAGTCATAACTGCGGATTTGGCTGGACCTCGATATTTTCCGTGAAGCGACTGCCATCTGACCTTCACAACCCAATGGTGAAATTAGGCGATATCGAAGCATTGCAACTAGACCGTTGTTGTTGGACTTTTTAGGGCTCCAACTACCCGTAAGGACTGCCATAGGTGTTTGTATGGCAACCGGGACCGACGGCTTAACGCGCTCTCCGAGGTACGATCAGGACCAATGCAAATACCCATATTCTCCCATATACGAATCTATACTAAAGAAATAAAATGGAAGTGACTGTTTGTAATACAATAACTTAGCGCTTATTCATATGAACGTCACAAAAACATAACATCAATATATCCGTATACACATCGACATAACTTCGAGAACGGAACGGCCCGTTTATTTTTATATTTCTCGTTCCGTTGAATATGCCCGATATTGAGGTACTTTCCGCCACAATGCAGTATTGAACGACGTACCGCAACGGAACGAGGTTTTACCACCAGGTCATTGGGTTTAAGTGGATTGATGACGTAACATTAACTTGAGGTAACTACCCTCATAATGGCCCACATAAGTGGTGGATGCTACCAAAACGCGCTAGTTTAACGGCTATTAGCTCGCATGCCTTTATTTTAAGACGCTTTTATTAACTATCAGTTATAGCCCGCGGCTCCGCTCGTGACCCACGGAAACCTGTTCCTGGGATAAAAAGTAGCCTATATATGTTATTCCAGAATAATAATCTATCTCTGTACCAAATTTCAGCCAGATCCATTCAGCCGTTTTTGCGTGAAAGAGTAACAAACATACATCCAGACATACATACATTCTTACAAACTTTAGCTTATAGCTTATTCCTTAGTCTGAGAGCTTTATGTACAAAGGCAAACTTAACTCAATATTGAGTTTTCACCCAGCAAACCTTTGGGGGTACATAAAAAAGATCTAGGTACAAATCCATGCGCAAATACCTACTACCCTACCTACGCACCTTGGAAAGTGGAATTCTTTACCAGCGCATGTTGTGTTTCCTTCCTCCTATAGTCCCGGGGCCTTTAAGCGGGGCGTGAAAAAGCATTTGATGAGGCCGTCAAGGTGAAGGCCGCCACTGTAGCACTACCGGTGTATGTAGTGGTGACCCCAGTCCTGAGACTTTACCTTTAGCTTACCATCAGGCGAGATAAAGTCATTTTGACGTGTCCTATATAAAAAAATACTACTATTTGACATTTAGTACTCGCAATCCGAAGTATTTTCCTACAAATGGGTGGTCGAAACGTTAAAAAAATAAAAGATCCCGGGTTCTTTAAGCGGGGCGTGAAAAGGCATCTGTCTAGGCCGTCAAGGTAGGGGCCGCCATTTTGGGACGAATGGTGTCTGGAATGGCGGCCCGTACCCTCTGGACTTTGCCCTTGCTTCTTACCATCCAGCGGGGCTAAGTCAATAGACGGACTGAATATAAAAAAAAAAAAAAAAAGAACACACGGAGAAGTGCCGAGGCCGCTGTGTCCTCAATCGAACGCCGAGCGAAGTTCCGTTGGAGTCTACTTCCGCTGCTCCCACGCCACTTCCGCAAAACTTGTACTACAGAAGCCACTGTTGGAAAAAAAATGACGCACATAAAGTTACCTATCAATAAATAAAATGTAGACAGTTTTCTTTTTTTTGACGGCCTCTGTGGCGTAGCGGTATTCGACTGCTACGTCTGCTACGACAGGAGGCGATTTGATTCCTGCTCAATGCAAATATTTGTAGGTATGCATAAATATATCTATTAAATAATTGATTTATTGTGTCAGCATGGATAGTAGGAGGTCAGGAGGAGGTAGAATACGACGGTATCTCCCGTCTGAACTGAGCTGTCCGACTGAGGTAGTACCTCTACCCCCTTTTGGACCCTTGACACCACCGTCTTGCACCACCGGTGGTGTAAAAGGTATTTTTTAATACCCATTACACTACCGACGAAATTAGTGCTGTGCCAACATAAAATTTAGCCTATTTTTTGTAAATAACTACGTACGTTAAGAACAAAATTTAATATACAATCAGTACATACAACTTAACAATAATCTCGTGTGGACTCTTTAGTAGTGTAATGGGTATTAAAAAATACCTTTTACACCACCAGTGCTGCTGCAGCTTTTTGGTAGTGTAATGGGTATTAAAAATACCCTTAACACCACCGGCGCGGTGGTGCAAGACGGTGGTGTCAAGGGTCCAAAGGCCTCTACCCTACAGAAAAAAAAAACAGATTGCTAAGTTGCAGAAGAAACACAAGAAAAAAGTTAACACGCCTTGATTTATTGAATGACCTTTAGTCAATATAAAAATACATGTCTGCTACATGTATTTTTATATTGACTAAAGGTATAGCATTATAAATATCACATGCTCATCATATTTTCGGTAGAATGAACGCTTGTACGATACCGCCCACCACATCCTATACAATACAAGTATTGTGGCTGTGTTATCTACTGCGATTGTACAGTTAACTCTATAAAAGTTAACTTATGTAGGTACGTCTACAACTTGCCTTAGAGATATTTGCATTGAATCCTCTAAAATGAGTGACGGCATCAGAGAACTAAAGAGAAATAATAAGTCGGTTGTCTTCTGTCGGTTGTATCTGACATACACAAAAAAAAAGACCACCCTTAACGTACCAGGCTGCCAGAATTACCTACACTAATCTTTACATTGGATCCTCTAAAATGACGTCAGTCACCAAAGAACTATAGAGAAATAATAACAGTTGTCCTATTTAAAAACTTAGTATCTGACATACACAAAAAAAACAAAAATGTTTCATTTTTCAACCTTCTAGACCACCCTTAGCGTAGCAGAAGGTTACATAGTTTATGACCTCTTCAAGGATTTAAGAGCCATATAACCATTAATTCTCCATGACAAAAGTGTCTAAGAATTGTTATTTGTAAAAAAAAATTCAAAATCTCAATAAACTTTATGAGGGAATAGCACTTACCCGGTCAACCCAGCCCAGTTAAGCTAAGCACCACGACCTTTTAGGCCCATCCAATTAATCTCAAATTTTCTTAAAAATTACAGCCTTGTGAAAAAGTAAACAACTTCTTAAAAGCAAATAGGTACCTTTTGCCGTGGGCTCATTAAAAAGTTTATATAAAACAAAATTAAAATGATTGTCGTCCGTAACATGAGTTTCTTTACAAACTTTTGACAACAGTATCGAGTGGGTTTGGTTAATGAGGGAACTTCAGCATCTATCAATAGATACCTAATGAACCTAAAAATGTAAATGAGTGCTTTTATTATTTACCGTCCTAGTCTGAGTTACCGTCCTATCCCCGGGCAGTCCCCGCGAGGAAGTCGGTGTGAGCGTTTTAACTAAGAGGTATACATACATTATGCTCACGCCTTTTCCCCCCGGGGAAGGCAGAGACAACAGACCGCCATCTGCCTCTGTCCTGACATACTTCACGCGTTTCCTTTACACTGTCATTGAGCCTTTCATGCAAGCCCGCCGTTTCGAGTCCTTTTGACATGCCTTTTTGTAATAACTCTTTAATTTGGTCAGTGTATACTCTGCGAGGTCGACCCCGGTTTTCTTGGCAACTCACATGTGTCTTACATATACTTACTAGGAGTCTCTGCTATTCTTTATTCAGTCGAGTTGTCAACATCTGTGGTTGTCAACAACCTGAATGTTGTATCAAAATCAAACTCAGTAGGTATGGTTGATTTTTCAAGCAGTTCGTTAACTGTATCAACTATATACATATATATATACATACATATATATACATATTTTAGGTAATCTATGCTTTTATCGGTGGATGAATTTAATAGCGTAATTAATCAGTTTGAACTTGTCGATGATTGAGAAGACAAACATGCTAAGTGCAAAAAATTTCACATTCAAATCTGAATTCTATATAGATGGTCTAAAAGATAAATAATTATACTAAGTGCAAAGGTTTGCACTTAACTTGTTTGTCTTCTAAGAATGAAAATACGCACATTACACGCGTCCGATGTGGTATCGATCAACAAATAGGTTTGATGGGCTTCACGATTGTCTTTAAACTGAACTATTATGACCCTTTACTGGGGTCAGTGCGCATTTAACAGCCCAACCCAATAAAACTATCGGCATATAAAAGTCTGTCATCAATATGGGTTTTAGAGACCCAATTTATTTGAGTGTAGTGAATGATGGTACCTACTTATAATCACAGACTTTTCATCCCTAAACTATAAACCGCGAAGAAAGCCTCAAGAGGCACTTACTGTAAGATATAAACCAGTAAGTAGATACATTATGTTTTAAAAGCACTTTGGTAGTCCTTTACTCTTAGTTCTGCGGGTACCTTTGTATCTATTTTAATCTAAGTTTGACCTAAAACAAAACACCGTTTAAATTGGTTTTAAAGTCAGCATAGTAACATTTAGAGATTTTAGTAAAAAAATGCACAATAGAATCGACACCATTGTAAAGCTAATTCTGAGTGCGACTGTACCTACAATACAAACTCGTAGAATACCTTTTGTCAAATATAGGTCGTATGTCCACATTTCATTTCGTTCTGAATTCATTCACAATTTACTTACAATCTTGTTTCAAAATATACTTCCAACCTACTCCAACTTCTAATCAATCATGTATTGTTTTAATATTAACACAAGTGGTAGCCCAAAGTGCAAACATACATTACAACAGAGTGTAATGAAATTTTGTTAGCTTACTGATAATAAACCTTAAGTGTATGGGCATAGAGCCCACTAAGGTTTTCAATTCAAGAAATTTAAGCCTAACCTGCAAACCGGTATTTATTTCGTGCGGTAATCCCCATGGATACCACTCCCGTTATCAATCGGGGGTGGTTATATGGGACGAGGACCTATTAAAACCGCACGCCATCTCAGTCTCCCAGCTGACCCAGGGCCATCTCCGGCCCCTAAACACGTCGATAACCGTAATATAAACTTCAAATTATCGTTATTGAACTATTTTTCTCTCTATTTTCAGAGAAGGGCATGTACCTGGGGTCGCCATGTGAGTTCACGTGTAACCCGAAACTGCTCCACGTGTACTGCGACCCCACGAGCGCGTCTTGTCAGTGTGACCCCAAGCACCCCGTCGCGCTGGGCGTGGCCAAAGGATGCGCTAAAGGTAACTATTAGCTTAGACCACCAGGGCCTCGATTCTGCTAAAGGCAAACCACTGACACTCTAAAAATGCTATTTAATTGTAGACTTTGCCATTATACAGTTAAAGTCTAAAATCAAATGAAAAGAATTCATTTAACTTTTTCATTCGCTCTACAAAATATCATTTGACTTTAGACTTTAACCTGATAACAATAAAGTCTACATTTAAATAGCATTTTTTAGAGTGTCAGTGGTATTTCAGTGGTTTGTCTTTAGCAGAATCAGGCCCCAGCAGCTTAACGTGCTCTCCTAGTACGGAGTGGTCTCAACTCTAGGAGGTTGCGGTTTCTTGTCACAAAACTGTATCATACCTAATACCTACCTACATACTTGTACGAAAATACATTGACATTATTCCATTGTTGAACTATCAAACGACCTTGCGAAGTGAAACCATAAAACAGGTGTGAAACTAAATCGTTCAACGTTCACGATTATTTGTTCAACCCTGTTCTCAATTTCTCAAGGACTGTTTCATCCCTAAATGGTCGCTAGTTACCTAATTATGTAATACCATCAATTTTGTAACACATGTTTATACAAAAAATAAATGAATCTTGAATCTTGAATCTTGAATCTTGAATCTTGAATCTTGAATCTTGAATCTTGAATCTTGAATCTTGAATCTTGAATTAATTCAACAAAATTAAGTATTTTTGTTTTCTTGTTTAATAGCTAGCTAATAGTTAAACCTTCATAATTTTCAGCAAAGAAACTTGGAGAGCAGTGCTTCTATCGGCAAACGTGCCAGGCGTTCGACTCTCACGCTTCGTGCGTCCAGGTCAACCATAACGCGTACTGCCAGTGTGACCCTGGCTACCACAGCACCAGCCACAGCAGGCCCACGCAAAGGGTTTTCTGCACTGAAGGTAACCTCCTCTTCTTTCTAGCCTTTTTCCCAACTCAGATCGGGTTGGCTTTCAATCTGAAAACAAAAACGCCGAACACTGATGTCTCGTGAAGCGACTGTTATCTGACCTCCACAATCCACAGGCGATATCGAAGTTAGACCAAGGTAGTCGTGCTATCTTGCTAGGTTGTTTTGTGTGCGTAAACTTTCTCCCGCTTTACCTCACTGGAGCTAATGATGTTGTGGATATTTCGAAAACGAACAGACCGAAGACACAGCCCGTTAGTTAGTTATACTTTATGCAATTGATGGATTAAAATGTGGTAAGTAACACGTTTTATATTCATCGGTGAAATCCAATAGCATAAACGGTGCAGTCCATTAAACCCGAACAAATAAACGAAAGACAACACACTGTAGGTACCTATACCCTACGTCAATTTCCCACGTGGGTAGGCAGAAACTATAGAATACCGTTTTGTAACGCTGTCCCTACATAATGATATCCATTACCTCCCTTAGAAGATCCCTCAACCGTTTCACGAATTACCTTTTATTCCTTTCACTGCGCTCCCCGGCGTTGTTGCCGAGAAAGTTTTGTCCGTAAACATTCTTCTAAGGAAGTTTCTATGGTATATTCTTGTGTTGTGCTGTGTTTATATGTCATAGAAAGTCATCAACCATACTTACACATAATCTTACAGTAATTAATCTACGAAATTATTAGAATTCTGACAGTTACAGAAGATAAGATAACAAATAGAAGAACTAGCGTGCTAGAAATGCTAAAGTAGTTTATAATAGCGAGAAGCTGCATGTGTTCGAGTAAAAGTAAACCTTATTTTTATTGTCTAAAAGATTTGGTGTTGCTGACGGCTGACATGCCGACGCTGCTGGGCGTAGCGTCGGGTATCTTCGTGTTGGCGGGACTGCTGTGCATGGTGCTGCATCTGTACACCAAAGCCCGTTATCACCCTACGCATCTAGCTGACGCACGACTTACTCCGCCCTGCTTATATTCGCTCAATGACACGGGTATGAAATGTTTGGGTACAAGTATAACACCTTGTGGCACGCCTTATGGAAGTATTATACAGATATACTTAACACATTATTTTTGCAAAAAATCTTACAAATTAATTACAGTTAATAATCTTCAGTGTGAATATCTAGTCAGGAAATAGTGAGCCGATGGTTTTTGTTGCCAAAATTTATGGTCAACACATTCAAAAGCCTTACATAAATCGACGAGTATGGATGATAATTATAGTTCTTTAAGATTAACTTAATAAGACTTTTAACGAAAATCCCAATGTTCCATAAGTTTCGCAAGTGATATTTGAACATCAGGTGGCACGCTCAGTGGGACTCGAGCTTCTTCCCGCGCGTCGTCCCGCAGCGGCTGCACGAGCGGTACCCTAGAGCTGGAGAGCGGTGGCGTGAGTGGCTCCGGCGGCTCCCGGCGAGCGTCCCGTCGCGGGGTGCCAGTGTCAGCGTCGCGCGCAGGTGCGGCGCGCACGGCGGCCATCTTGCTCATCTCGCGCCACCTGCACGTGCGGGCCGGACGGGGCGACGAGCGGGGCGGCGGGGTGGGGGCACGGGGGTCCTTGCGACGGGACGGCGGCGCGCACCCGCCTAAGTGCGCCGCCAAAGGTGATCCGGATAATGTATGCAGCGCGGCCCCATCATCTGCACGTCTCGGTGTCTGGGCGGCGAGCACCCCGGCCGCGCCGACCGAATGCTGACACGAACTTTGCTCCACCACTATGGACATTTCCTCAAAATGCATTTAGAATATGGGTTACCTTTTATGCCACTTCCTTTTGGAAATCGAATCTAGAAGTTACCCAACTTTTTTTTCTGCGTGGTCACACTTATAATTAGGTAAAAAGATCATTTGGAAAAAGCTACTAAAAGTCTTAACGAGAGACGATCTTAACTCTCCAGTAAACCCATATAACCTTCTTTTTTCAAATGTCAAGGAGGAAGAAGCTATAGCAATTATGTGCAATTATTAAAAAATCATTTATAAGCAAAGTGTGGTTAGCATTCGGGAGGTGTCGGTGGAAGCATGAGACGTGTCCCGCCCGTGTCCGTTAGATGTTGCGTCTCGGTGTTAGCGACCACGGACTGACTCCAGTCTGCGACTGAGCGGCCATCATACTACCTCCTTCCACCAAATATGCTGAAATTCTTAGTTCCAAAAACTGTACAGAAGATTTCTAAGATAAAAAATCTCAGGAGATTTTTCTTCAGTTGCAACTGAATTGTTTATTTCAACACAATTTTAATTATTTACAAATATAGGTACATAACTTCCCTAAAACATACATAACATAAACTCACGCCTATATCCCCGAAGGGGTAGGTAGAGGTGCTAGCACCCACATTTCGCCAGTTTATGTTTAGGTCCCAATGTAATAGGTGGCGAGCCTATTGCCATTAACCGGGCACTTATAAACCTGCGATAAACTGAATCATATTTTAACAAACGACTACATAAATAAGGAAAATCGCTTAGTTTCTGCATCAACACAAACTGTTGATGCACCAATTTATTTACACACCTAAGTACTCGTATGTACGAAATATTGTTTATTGTACAGTCAAGAAAAATTATTCATTTACTGTTGTCTGATCAAATTTGTAGCAAATCTCTTTGTTCATACAATTTTACCTAATCCTATCATAGTTCAATCAACAAGCCAAATGCTACGGTTCCACTTACTACCGGACAGACATCTGAACAGCTTCATCGTACCTAAACTCTTCTCAGCATATTTGGTGTCTTACTTGACTGACGTAAGTACAGCTTATTGTGGAGCTTTACTTGTGGTTGACTGGGCTTGTGGCGCAAAGTCGCAGGATGAAGTGTTTGGCGGCGCGAGCAAGATGGCCATGGTCCTACTCTATCTATCTATTTCCCACACGCCTTGTTTGTATGAGCTAACGAAACTGAAGATCCAAAAGTGGATTTGAAGACTGCCAAAATTCTGTATGTATTTCTAACTAGCTTTAAACTTTACCAGCAGCGCTGCATGGAAGTTGATCGCTTCAACACTTCTAGTCACCAGACTTTTGACGATATCAATTATCATTATTTTCTATCGAAAGGCTTGCATACGGTGTATTTTTGCGATAAAGCATAAAGCAACTAATTATTCAACCTAATCGATTGAAGTATTTATCAACGAAAAATCAGTCGATTGGAATATAAACTAATTCTACATCTCACATCATAGTTTGCAAAAAGCCATCGTGTGCCATATCTAAGAAGATACAAAAATTAATAACAACAATTTTCTATTTCTAATCAGCAATCAGCCTCAATTTAAATTATATCATGAATATACACATGAACACGCTTAATTCCAAACCTATTAAAGACTTAGTTTAAATTCTTATTGCGATTAACAAACATGTAGTGCTGTTCGCAAGCACATTCGGAGAAAAGCGAAGGCTTCAGTTTCATGGCCCAGCACTGCTTCGAGCTTCTACCTGTACATATCACTGGCTGTGCATGTAAGCGTTCGCTTTCTGTCACCATAATGGTATTTGGAGCCTGTGTATCTTTGTACAGTATCGATAACAACCCCTGAAGCATTGTCCGGTTTTATAATCTCATTGGTAACATTCAAATCCTTATTGAAAGTCTGGAGATCTCATATTCATATATTTGGATTAAAATTTATCGATATTGACATCTGAAAGTTAAATTTCTGAAGTTACTCTTCAAAGTATTCATTTCGTTCGTTACATTAAGATCTTTGTTATATCTATTAGTTTCGGATACTTATAAACATGTTGTCGATCCAACATCAAAGTATAACTGTTCCGTTATCATCACATTGTGACTAACAAAATTCCATTTTTTGAAGAAAATTTTCACTCACACTACACATCTGTAACATTCCGTATATTGATTGCTGTTTCGCTTTGCTATATTTGTTTGTACACATACATGTCGTTAAATCAATGTAAATAGAAAGGTATAATTATTTAGTTATAATTATTATGTATTACAAGAGAACTTATTATTACAAGCACAAGCTTAAATGATTTTAGAGCATAATATATCTGTCGCAGGCAAATAGTATAATTCCAACGTTTCCATTTTTGTTAGATTATTTTTGTGATGCTGCGCAACGAATTAGGAGTGCGGAGCTACCTCAAAATAATTATTTTATAGATGCAGTTGATTTTTGAATGAATAAAACTCTACAGGAGGTCTCCAAGAATCAGGATACCTTAGCAGTCTTCCATTAATGAGAACTAAAATATTTCAATTTAGCGTAACATTTTGTAGGTGGTATTTAAATTGAGTGAAATGTTGTAGCATACTACAGACATGGCAATACTTATACATTCTGCCTTTGATTACATACCGGCGAGTGTTTTTACACTGACGACAGTAAAGACATCGTATGTAAACGACGGGAATCATACAAAACGCCTGCGACATTTCTTTTGACTAAAATATAAAATTATCAAAATCGCTTTTTACAACACCCAAAAGTAATGAAAATACGTATCCGGTATAATGCCTGAACCACTAAACCACGACACAATTTTTATCCTAAACAGCTTGTCTAGTATGCATAGAAGTCAATGACTCGTATCCTTCTTCTATATTGTATGAAGACATCTAATACTGTTCCTCATGCGCAGGTTCGCGACGTCCAAGTCTAAGTTCAGTGCAAAGCAGTTCATCATCCATCAGGAGCTACAGCGCCAAGAGGTGGGAGAGAGAAAGGGAACAGAAGGAGAGAAGACAGATGAGTATGCGTCTCGCCCAGCTCCATGACAAGATGGCGGCGGGCCGCGAGATGCCGAAGCATGCTCCAACACCCTCGCCTCGCTCACCGAACAACTCCACAGATGGACTGCTACCGTCTGTATGTGAAATTAGAGAAGTATGATCATTCCTCTTGTCCTTAATAGTGGAGACTAGAAAGGTTAGACGTAGTGGTCGATTTCACGCATAAATAACGCATCTTATTTAAGTATTCTGTGTATCAGTCTAAACAAAAACTTTGTATCAAATATCCTAGTACCTATAGTGTTAGGCGACAAGTCGTTAATGAAGATACAATGCTCCTTATTCTATTGGCAATAATAATGAGGATAAAGGATGATGAAAATAATGAGAGCCCAGGTTACGATGGGACCACATAATAAAAAATTGTTAGCCACAGAGCACAACTCAATTGAATTACAAATGACACTGTCTAACACTTGTGCCCATTGTAATATATTACCAAAAAAACTAACTGGAGTGGAGGCTAATGGAAAAAAAAATATTTCCAAAAAACAATTTAACATTTTGAAAGAGTTTTCAGTTGGCCCCACACTAGGAAAGCCTGTCCTGTGGGTACCGGGACGTTTGCCTTATTCAGTTTCCAGGGCTCGGTCATCAAGACAAGTTTAATGTACCTAAACACATTTACAAAAAATAGAAAAAGGAGGAAATAGGGCCTGAAAACAGAAGGCCTGCTTGAAACAGCTTGACCTCAAAATCTGTCATATCAAATAGTGCAAAGTCGTTGCAAAGTAGACTCAAATGTACTACACTTTTCTTATAAAGGACACGTCTATATGACATCACTCCGCGATGTCTAGGAACTGTAAGTTAAGTATAGAATGAAGGCCGTCATTATAGATACCAACCAAGAATAATAATACAATGGTGGTCTCTAATGTAACTACCGATTAATTGGAAGAGCTCATCGCAATAGTTGAACCTTTTTTTTCCCGTGCGGAAATCCTCATGGATACCCACCCCGCGGCCAGCGGGGCAGGTTATGTCGGACTCTTACCGACTAAAACCGCACGCCGTCTAGGGTCTTCTGATGCCAGGGTATAAGGTGGCCCAAAGAGCATTTCCCTCGCACCCCGGCTAGCGAGTATTCCTATGAGCTTTTCCAACTAGTCACCCTTTGCTATACAGAACAACACGTGCAAGGCTCAGATATCACCCTCATACCGTGCAAAATATTGCATCAAGAACCAAGCAGTTCAATGCTTCTTTTCTTTGCTGCACCATAAAGACTTGGAATTGTTGTCTGTGAAATTTTGGAATTAAATTGTGGATGTATTTCCATCCTCCTGCAGTCGAGCGGTTCAAGCGGGGCGTGAAAAAACATTTGATGGGCGTCAAGCTAAGTACCGCCATCGGAGCAATATCGGTGTGTGTAATGGTGACTCCTATTTCTGAGACTTTAACTTACCATCAGGCGAGGTGAAGTCATATTGAAGTCCATAGGCCACGGTGACCGCTTCCCATCAGGTGGGCCGTGTGCTTGTCTGCCACCTACGTACCTAGTATAAAAAAAGTGACCAATATAAGAAAAATACTTAAAAATTGTTATCAGTATAAAATCTATTCGTGAGATCGGCCATTACAAATTTATTATCATTAACAATACGACCTGACATCACATCGTAAAAGGTAGCTCCTTGAGAACCAGTACAACATCACATTTTTGTACCTACACAAGGCTCGTGTCACCATGTCCCTTAAAACAACGTATGACCATTTATAACTTGAAACCTTATTGTATGTATCTCAGTGATCCTTTAAAGTTGTGAGAACGGATATAAAAACAGTACCTAGTAGCAATTTCCGCTAGTCTGTACAGTAAAAACTTATTCCATAACGACCATAACATTACGTCATCTTAAAGCTAATTGCGAGTGAATGATAAGTTGTAATATTGCTTCCTTATTCCTTTATTTAAAGACTAATGACTCGCCCGGGTTTCACACGATTATTCATTTAGGATTTATCTAGCTCTCTTCCCCGTGATACCACTAAATGACACCCGTAGTTTTGTTAGGTAGAAGCATCTCTAAGACCTTCAGTAGAAAAAAGTATCTAGAAATGATAGTGAAAACTGTATCTAAATTCGCTTGGCTACTTGCTAACTTTTAAGGGACGAAACAGATAGACCCCTACCTAACTAAAAGTGGTTTCTTTTTATTATAGGCACTGTGTGTCTAATGATATTAAAACATGTATTAGTTTACATACAAAATAATATCTACATTCCACATCAGTTATGTAGGTTACATATATAAAACTTAGGTCATTTTTAAATCATTGCAGATTAATTTTGAATTTGAAATCCTAATTAAATCTTTCACACGTAAAAGACAGATTGTAACACTTGCAGCAACTTCTAGAGGCGATTGCAATAATGATTCATGTCTAATAATGTTGATGATAATTAACTTCCTCATCCTTGCCTTAAGTTGGCATAATAAACAGACGATAACAAGCGAAGTAAATATTATGCGCCTGAGTTTATGGAGCTACTCCAAGTGATAGCATAAAATTACGAATAAAACTGATTAATCACAAGCATCCGAAGAAATGAGTTCGATGCAAATAATAATATCACAAAATTCAGACGAAAAAAAAAGTAGGTATAGACAAAGTTTTCCATACTTTGAAGCCCACATATAAAGAGGATTCGGTAACGGACGCTCGGTTCGGTAGTCTTTGGGTAGTCTGCCGAGAGCTTGAGACAGCGTGTAACAACTATTAGGTAATCGGTATTGTGACGTAGTTTTGACTTACGCACACGAAGCCGTTCACAACAGCTTCGTCTGGGCATCGTCTATACTCTTTTATTGGTCTGAGTCACCAAATAAATAGCGCAAGAATCCGGTAATAGTGTCATTGCAATGTGTACCACAGTTACATTCACGTAAACTTTTGACTACATCGTGTAGTCACTAAACTAGAATGTTCTAAAGGGTTCATAGATTTCAAGGGGTTCATAGATTATGGTATAGTGATCGGCTGTCGTTTTTTTTAGTCAGCAGCACGCATGCTTGCATAGGTTGTATAGTAGGTGCTGATAGAGAGCCTTCCCATGAAGAAAAAAGATTACAAAGGTATATAGTCCTAAAGTAATCTAAATGAATCAATTTCAAAATGGGGTTTGAGCATAATTATTATATTATAAATCCTTTGAGATTTTAACCAATCAGATACACACGTAAGCACACAATAACATTAATACGAAGATATTACGCACACCCAACAATAGAAATTACAATTTCCAAAAAACAGATAATAAATTCCAATTATGGTCTATTCCAGTTGATGGCGAACAACGAGTCGCAGTTACAAGGAGTGGACGGACCCTGTTCCTCCTCCTCGCTTTACTGACATACACCTCACAACAAGACGACGCGGCACTCCCTGGACTCCCTGTCGTCTGACGGCTCCCCGGCCATCGCCTGGATGTAGACCGTCGATCCTTCTAGAATCATTACGAGACTACACACGGACTAATGTGAATCCCTGGTTTAAGCAATGACTTCCATGAATACAAACTGTTTGGAACAAAGGCTGTTCTACCCAATGGAGAACAATTATTTGCCCGTATGTGAGTAAGTGCAAGTAAGAGTGGTGTAAAGGTAGTGTAAAGTAAAGTGTTAATAAAAGGGTTACCACACGATACAATTTCAATAATTGATCTGATCGGGCAATTAAATTTCAATTTCATTACCCGATCAGATTGACCAATAAACATGTAAAATCGCCGAAAAATGGTAGATTGTCCATTTTCTATGAAACGTTTTAATTTATACCTACCTATACAAGTTTAGTTTTATTTTTGTTGCCGCTGCTGAACTGTGTGTAGATGTCTTTTAGCAAGAAATGAAAAATATGGGCAGATTTTGACTCCCTAATACAAGGCTTGCACGGTGACTATCTCAATAAATTGGTCAACTAACCTCAACATCGCCGAATTGACACAATCGAATCGTGCGATGCCGAACAACCGACTGATTTGATTGTTGAATCTTGTCAAATTGGACGCAATGCCATGTCCATTTTGTGGATTGTCAAATCGTATCGTGTGGATGCCCTTTTAGCTAATGAATTTTGAGACCTATTTGCATGGACATAGCGCGCCTTTTTGTAATGTCATTGGTTGTTAAATATTGTCAGTCTAGTATATGTATCGTATTATGTATAGTGTACATGGAAGTAATTGCATTGCAGGGTGATTTAGATGACCTTTCATGCATCTTCATAGTTTTATTAGCAGTGTTTGATAAAAACTCTGTGTCATGTCCAGGGAAGACACCTACATTATCTATTATGTCTTGCATTTTAGACCCGATCTCTTCAAAGTAATTTAGAAGCATCTTTAGTAATAAAAAATTGAGCTTCCAACTGCTTCGTATCTCATTGTAATCTACATTCAAATTTAGAAGATGTGAGACCATCATTTTCATTACTGAATCATCGGTATCATCACATTAGTCCGTGTCACCAAGTTCGCTCAAAGAACCTAAGTCCCTACTTATTTATTTATTAGTCTAGGTATGTGAGACTGAAAGGAGATACGGGGTACTCCGGTCGTGGTGTGGTGTCTCGTAGAACATTCTAGAGCAGTGACTGACAAACATTTAGTGAATAACCATCGAAATATCGCCGATGTAAATAAGGACTAGTGAATGGACTTTTCGCGTTTACGGTGACTCGTGAAAATTCCAAGATCCCACTTGTTGTTGATATTGTAAGTACCGCTTATGCTTTTAGTTAGATCCTCAGTGCTTCGGGTTTTGTTTATAAGTTGTCGAAAACTAGTTTCGTTGGATTTTAATGGAAAATTGTCAGTTGTTCTTAATAGTCTCAAATTGTGATGAATTTAAATATCCTCAGCAACATAGTTGGTTTAAAAAGAAAATAATGTTGATAGGATGGCTGTGTGCTAGTATGAAGAAATTGTTTAGATTTTATTGAAGCATACATGAAATGGGACGTTTTAAATGTAATGTTTATAGTTTATTTGATAAGAACGATTTACCATTACCATTGGATCTCGATAGTCTAGACGTAATCGTACTTCAAGAAATTGTTAAAAGACTTAGGGCTGATACACATGAAAACGGCGCGTAGCTGCATGCCATTGCAATGCAAATGTGTAGTTTGTATTTGATGCATGTCGACTTGGCATTTAGTGAATATTTTCCCCATTCTCTTGTCTACAATGAATTAGTTGTATTGTAAAAAGATGTCTGATCTATTATTATAATCTCGTACAGTTAAGTTTCATAGGTCTGTACCAATAACGTAACGTAATTTCTTAATAACACGTTGTTGAGGTGATTAATAAACCATTATAGAAAAGAATACAAAGCAGGGTATTTACGAAAGGCGATTACGCCGTCTTTGAGTTCCGTATCGTCTCTATGTGTGTCAGTTCTAAGGGCCTTGGATAGTTTTTAATATTTATTTTCACCCGCGGCGAGATTAAAAATAAATATTGATATGTTGACATTATGCCCAGACTTTGAAACCTCTGAGTAAACATATAAGACTAGATATCCTATAGTGTTGTAAAAACCTTATCGTAAGTTGTTATGTTATATGTAAGATTCATTTGTATCATTTAATTGTAATTTAGATACAATTACGTAATAAGGTGACGTTCGAAATAAAAATATAGTATTTTGTTATTTGTTAATAATTATTAATTTTACTATTAATTTCGATAATAATAACGACAAGGATACAGCGGCCGTAATATTTTTAAACATTTACAATTCGTGTATTTTATTATACTGTTGTACCTGATTATTGATTTTGCTTAATTTTTGACATCATACATTTTGTTTATTTATAATGAAAAACTATATAGGCTTACAAACATGTATGTCATGCGAAAAAATGTAAAACACAGGTACTTTTAAAATCAACTGAACAGATAAAAATATGGGTATATTAAAAATAGGGGTTCGATAAAGCAGCTAATTTTAAAAGTGTATTCCGTGTTATAAATTAAAATGAAACATGTACATTATAAGTAGTTAGAATTGGAGTGATTGCGAAGTGGCTCCGGCCAGGCCTTATAGTTCAGGAAACTGGAGTTGGAAGTGTGCTGATCATAGTAACAAAACATTTTGTACTCGTAATGTAAATATAGTTTGGAAAATAGAGCATTTAGTGTTCGCTTGCTGGGGTTCGAGGTCTTACAATGTCTGCATTTGATACTGGACATGGATCTACAATCAATCGTAGATAGATTACGTTACGTAAAACCCTTTATAGTAATCCAATCTCGGTTGGATTGCGTTCAGGGGTCAGAAAGTGCATAGCCGGGAAGGTGGGATTGTGATCGCAGCACTAGTGGGACCGGTTGGTGTCACGCGGTGCTTTGACGATAATCCTCTTTTGTAGGTCTAAAATCTATATATTTGAATTTGTTTCACTAAAATTTTGTTGGTCGATTCTACCGTACTAGCTTTGGTCATTTGTCCCTACAAATTTGGTGCTATTTCTATAGCTGTAATAATGCTTGTCGTACTCTCACTATCATGACCGCCGCGATTTGTGATTCTTCTGTGAGGGTGGACCACAGAACATTAAAAGATAGTAGAAGTAGTATCTAAGTGATAATACAAAGAAATCGTTATCACCTAAAAACACACTCACACAGATTTATAATACAACTCATTGGATGCATATATTGTACCATAAAATATAGGAAAAGTATAAATTACACAGTTTATTTTACTAAAACAAATTTATATTTTACTGAAACAAACTTATTTTTGATAAGTATTACCCATGTATATAATATACTAGCTGTTGCCCGCGGCTCCACCCGCGTGGATGTCGAAATCCATTCCAAAAACTATCCTATCTCTCAAGTTGGATCGAACTGCACATGGTGAGCGAATTTTATTATAATCGGTTAAGTGGTTTAGGAGTCCATTGAGGACAAACATTGTGACACGAGATTTATATATATTAAGAAGATGAACCACTGCAAGTGAGCGATTGCTTCAGTTAAGTGTACCTATCTACATTTAACTTTTTGGCGACGCATCCCCGCCCTCTTGCTACTTCTACTTGTAGATGTTTTTTGTTCTGTGGGGTGGGTTTACACTTGTAGTTCAACTTGTCAGCCAGTGATGAAACCACATGCACTTCTCGTACACTAAACTACTAGAAACTGCTATAAATAACTGCTACAGTAGGTAGTCAGCATTTACAGCCCGTCAGGTCATCTAATCAGCGTTGTGAAACCGGGGTGCAGGGTTTGTTTAATATTCAAAGAGCGTGGGCTGAGGTATGCATATGTCAGGGCCGGCAGTCGCGACATGTACCGTTGACTTAGCTACAGAAATCCCGAGATAAGAAATCGACAAAATTCGGTTGCAGTAACGATGTTTGCGACAAACGGTAGTCTCTACATTTGGAGTGGTTAGCAATATGGAGATACCGATAAATCGTTACGTTAGCATTGGAAAGTCGTTAACTTGGAAAGTAGAGACTGCCAAATAGTCGTTGCGATAAATGTCGAGACAGTTGGCTCAGGCAACTGCTTGACCACATTATAAAATTTCACAGCGCTGCCGACCACCCGAAGCCATCGTGACTGCTCGAGTAGTTCCTTGTGTGTAGAACCATGTAGTTTGCTATGCAGTCGCAGCTTAAAGAATTCAATATAGATCACTTCAAGCTGCCGTATACCCAGCCTAAGTGCTTACCTGTATCTGCATAATTCTTGTCTAACCATAAAGCAAATGCAGACATTGTAAGATTGAATCAAAATAATGAATTCAATGAAATTATGTAATCGTGATAATAAATTGTAGGTTACAAAGGTACTCCATTGTTTTTTAATAGCACAAAGTGAAACGCGACTCAAACGGATTTGACGTCGGATAATGTTGTGTTATCGCTGTTTGCATTGCCAAAATAAAATGTCAACCGAAACACCCTCTTTTATTAACGTTAGCAAACATCCCATCCACAACCGCATCAGCCCCAGTTGCATCCAAAGCCCTCACATTTAGGCACGGGTACGTATCTTGTCTTCAAAGGCTTGACTGTCGTGTGAACCGGTGACCCTGAAAAAAAAGCTGGTTCCTTAAGCGGGGCGTGAAAAGGCATCTGTCTAGGCTGTCTGTATCCGCTTGATTTTCCCCTAGCTTCTTACCATCCAACGAGGTAAAGTCGACTGACGGACTAAATATTATGCATGTACTTATTACCAAAATTTGAATCGATATCAGTCGAATATGGCATATCGATTAAAATTTTGGTATGACCATCATATTTATCATTATGCGATCGCATAGTCGCTCTATCTAGTTCCTCCTACGTGAATATTCATGGGTATGCAGCACACGTTAGCAGGTGGGGCATAGTCTGTGGAGCTGTAGAGTAACTCCACATGCACACCGTAGGTCCGAGAAATCTCACAATGTACTATGATAAATTGATAAGTAAACTGCCTGCTCTTATCTATAGATTGTTAGCGCCTGTCTGAACAAATAGACCATTCTGCGATAAGATACCTACTATAATACGATAAGTGCTAAATATTACATATAATATGAATGTAGAAGTATGTAAGTACTTATATTTATGTAGACTGAAGATGGATGCCTCGGTAGTTGGGTTTAGCTACGTTTGCTATAAAAATAAACCATTTTCTAAGTAAATCGGTGAAAGAGTTAAAGGGATGGAGGGAAGATTGAGAAAGAATGAATGTATAAAATATGCCCTTTTTTACGTGTGTTGCTGGGGAACTCACCTGGTACGCCCTAGATAGGATTTCCGTCAAGCCTTGGCCCGCCTTGACAACGTGTTGTGGGACAACCTCGGATAATATCTACGTTTTTGTGTGCCGTTGCGAATGACAGCTAAATTGAAGTGGAATAACCAAAATATGTAAGCGACCAAATTGTACAATTTTCTACAGTTGGTATGAAGGTACAAATTCGTTTCCGTACAGCGGGTTTTCTCATAATCAGTGATAATTACCTATACAAACTTACTGGTTGCATGACCATAAAGGTAAATTTGTTCTCAGATTTCCTGGGAATCTCAAGCCCGTAATAAGGTAATCTATTCTAATCGACACTAGGTATAGGTAGGCACCTAACTATAAAATCGTGGTAAAATAGCCGGAACTGACGTACAATAAAGGTACGGTCCGACTTGGCAGCATCCGACCAACTACCTATGTCCGTCCTGAATGGCTACCTACTACTGACTATCGGTAAGTCGTTAGTGGTCAAAACCTATGGTCAAAACGTTCGCAGACCTTTCGGATTGGTCGGTTTTCGATGTAAGCAGTTGGTCGGATTCTACTATAATACAGACAGAACAGAGCAACCTTTGCTCACGTGTTTCCTTCCTCCTACAGTCCCGGGTCCTTTAAGCGGGGCGTGAAAAAGCATTTGATGAGGCCGTCAAGTTGAGGGCCGCCATTATGGTACTGTCGATGTATATAATGGGGACCCCCTTCCTGACACTTTACCTTTAGCTTACCATCAGGCGAGGTGAAATCATATTGACGTAACCGATATATTAAAAAAAAGTTTGGTTGTTTTTCTGTCTTGGTATACTTAGTACCTATGTGAATATAATAATGTATGGTAGGTACCTACGTTACCCGTGGTTGTGGGAGCCATCGAACTTTGGCCGTAGTGTTCGACCAAACTTCGATTTCGAGTTCGAATGAAAATATCGACGATCGTCTACCCCTTCAATATAAGATCATTGTCCTAGCCTACTTATTAATAGTTATATACCTATAGTTATCTGCTCAGAATCATAATATATCTTGGCTCCAGTTTAGAAACACTGTTTGTATTTGTTAAAAATACATTACGGTCATTTATTTATAGGCAGTCTGAAACTGTGCTCAGAATCGTTCTAAATATAATCATATCCAGTGGTTTGTGTTTCAATATTACTCTCGGAAACGACTACACGACGGAAAAGGCTGGGCACAAACTGGCCGTGTGCTTGTCTGCCACCTAAGTAGTATAAAAAAAAATAGGCAAAGTAAACTTCCCCATATTTCTTACTTTACCAATAGGCTTCGTACCGAATATGCTCCATTCAATAGGTTTTTCACCTCATGAGGAGAAGTACTAGCACTTCTTCAATAATAGTGCATCCCCTGGAAATGGTGACCACTACCTTTTGTATTCCCTCTCAGCTTACCATCAGGCGAGGTGCAGTCAATCCAACAGACTAAATATAAAAAAATGAAGACTAAAGAATAGAGAAACGACTATGACCTCCAGAATCCAAGATCCACTAGATTGTACGCCTGCATGATAAATGATGAGCTAATTCGAGCGGCGATGTTATCGCTGGCCATTGGCACAGCAATCCACTTTGGTTCATTCAAATATTCATAAAATACACGTAAATAAGGACGTTGCCGTTGACGCTGAGAGAGTTGTTAAACAAACATTAAAATCTATTAAATATACGAGTAGTTTTATTTTTATGTGTGATATTTACGTAAACTACCGATCCAACGATTATAATTTAGGGTGAAGTATGTGTTACTAGTTACTAGTCTACGCAATTTTCTTCAGTTTCCTTTTCGTAAGCCTTACTTACAACATATTAGGATCAGAGAGGGATAAATTGTGAGGAATAAAATGGCTAAGGTCTCAGCAGTCTTAGGTCCTTCTCGCTCCTTCTCGCACTTACCGGAGTGACTGCCGTCTGGCATCACTACCCAGAGAGAAAAGCCTGCAGCGGAGCCTCGTCATTTAATAGGCAGGTGTATCCTAACAGCTGGCAGATAAGGTTGAATCAAGCCCGGAAGATGTTAATAGGATGTAAGGTCATGACTCAACATAACCTGATGACTCAGTTAGCGCCCAATCGAGGAACACGGATGTGACGTATACTGCCAAGGTCAACCAGTTGCACCGTGACAGTGACTTGAGGAGCTTCCCGAAACTTCGCGATACTTTCTTCGTTCACGTCACCGCCGCAGACTCAACATAATCTGATGACTCAGTTAGCGCCCAAGTCGATATCGAGGAACCCGGATGTGACGTTGAAATGTTGGGGTTTGATAGCGAATGACAGGAAACAACCTTTTCGGAAGATGGTGATATTCACTGTCTAACTTATTATAAAAGTACAAGCCAGGTAAAAACATATACTTTACTTAGTCAGCACTTACTTATATAAAGAACCGTACCTACTTAATGACGCCGGTTGTTGCTAAGGTGTGTACACACTTCAACGTATATACTGCCAAGCTCAACCAGTTGTACCGTGGCAGCGGTGGCAGTGACTTGAGGTGCTTCCCGAAACTGCGCTATACTTTCTTCATCGCGTCATCGCCGGCCGGAGCGATGACGCGACGCGACGGCGACGACGACGATACGAGTACATTCACACTGATGCTGTGCTTAGATTCATGAGTCATCCTTATCATCACAGCGTTAGACCGTTGCCCCCAAAACTTGCCATTTAGAATCCACTCTTCTATTCTTTCCCTTTATTTGATTTATCTTGGCTCTTGCATGAGAGACTGCAGTCTGACCTCTAAAGTCTGTGCTGGAGCTTCGTCCGTCAATCAGAAGGTTGCTTGGGCTTCAAAGATATTTGTAGGGCGTAAAGATACACTGGTGTACTATACAGTATACAGTAATTAGCATGTTCTCTCACACAGCCATCAAGCTGTGTTGTAAGGAGCTCCGCTCTTCGACTTGACGTCAGTACCTATGTGACTTGAGTCGAACTTTACCGATTGATAGTCAACATAAAAAAGCTGAATGATCTTAACACAAGTTTAAGAGAGCAGTGTGGAGAGTCCGTAGATCGAAGAGAGACGCAATGCGGCGAAAGTTTCGTCATCTATATTGTAGGCTGTCTTGCAGTGGCGTAACAATAGGGTGGCAGGGGTGGCAGAATGCCACGGGCCCCCGACCCAAGGGGGCCCCGGCCCAAGAGGCTGCGAGCGCAAAAATATTTTTTAGCATTGTACCTCAGTATTTTATTTTATTTGAAAAGTATATTTTTATAAGTTCTGGGCCTAGATTGTGCTAAAGGCAAACCACTGATGTGCCACTGATACAATTCAATTGTAGACTTTACCGTTATACATTTAAAGTCTAAAATCAAATGAAAAGTTCATTAAACTTTTCGATTCGCTCTACAAAATATTATTTAAGTAATTTTAAACTTTAACTTGTTAACAATAAAGCCCAAAATTAAATGGCATTTTTGTAGTGTCGGTAGTATGACAGTAGCTTGTTTTAACAGAATCGAGGCCCTGTTTAAATCTAAAGTGAGACAACTAAAGACCATAAAATTTCAAGTTAATGGTTAAGCATTTCTACCAACCTCAACAAAAAGATGTTGATTCATTTTTAGAGATGTACATTTGTACCTACATATTACCAGTGACAAGTAATTTTACTTATGACCGTCAAAAACCGTCAATCAAAATACCTGTAAATAGCACATTTCTATTCATTTTAGAACGCATCCATAGGTTTCTACAAATATTTTGTCGCAGTACGTTGCCGTTGGTAGCGCAGGCGAGCTAGTAAACACTATGTTAGGGGAATCTCGGGCATGGAGTGGAAGGACCGACTTGGAGTGGAAGGATCGACTTGGGCAACCAAGCGCGGGGCACGCCGTTATAGCGGCGGTAAGACCCGTCATGGAGGACTGGCTGGAGAGGCCTCACGGGTGCCTCTCGTACCGGCTGACGCAGGTCATCTCTGGTAAGGGGTGCTTCGGGGATCACTTGTGTCTGATTCGGAAGAAGTCAACGCCCGAGTGCCATCACTGCGATGCGGGCGAGGACTCAGGGCTGCACACGCTGGCCGAGTGCTTGGCGTGAGAGGTGCCGAGACAGGCCCTTCTGGCAGCGCTCGGGGTGGGAGTCCTCACACTGCCGGTGCTGATCGCAGCGATGGTGCCGAGTGCGGACGCGTGGTCGGCCGCCGCCTCCTTCTGCGAGCAAGTGATGCTCGAGGCGGCGGAAAAGGTTCGGGAGAGGCTGCACAGAGCTCTCCCAGACGGTGGCGGGCGTGAACGCCGAAGGCGTCGGAGGTCTAACGACCTCCGCCCTCCATGAGCGCTGGCCTAGGGGTGATGGGTGGAGCCACCTGTCACCCTAGCAGAAGCAGGCCGAGGCGGCGGCGCGCGCCCCCCCCTATTTCGGGGGCTTGACGGGAACCACGTAGTTCTCAAACCCGAGGGGGCCATCTCGAATCCGGAGGCGCACTGCATAATTTTATGAGCAGTCAGAACAGAAAATGTCTAAAGAGGCACGACTTTCTGTACATAGAGGAGTTCTCGTTCCCACATCGATGCATGGGTATGTATGGTAGTGAATGTTGAAAGTAGATTGAATGCTGTAGAAATGAGAAGTTTAAGAAGCATAGCTGGAGTAAAACTGATGGACCGAGTGAGGAACAGTGTGATAAGGGAACTTTGTGGTATGGTTGAAGATGTCGTGACTAAGATAGAGAAAGGGATGCTTAGATGGTTCGGACATGTAGAGAGGATATGGATGAAAGAAGATTGACAAAACAGACAGCTATATGAGGTGAGGGTGAATTGGCCGCCCGGTAAAGGCCGACCTAGGCGTACATATTTTAATCAGATCCAAGACGTTTTGGAGAAAGGCCTAGGCCAAGAGTAGGTACCCGCAACCGGCGTGCGTGTATGAAAAAAAAATGAAAGTTGAAGAAGCGAAAGGGGTATGCTAAGATCGTAGCAAGTGGAAAAATGTTGCCTCTGCCTACCCCAATGGGAAACAGGCGTGATTTGTATGTATGTATGTATGTAAAAAAGGGCTCTAAGTACTGACTGCGTATTCTTTGTGTAATTATTTTGACATTGGTTTTGGTTACGCTGAAAATCTCGAAGTTTATTAAAATTAAACTGAATACAACGTGACGATTTTTACTGATAGGGCCCCATCAACAGAATTTGCCACGGGCCCCAGATAGTATAGTTACGCCACTGCTGTCTTGCAAGGCGCAGTCGCGGCAATCTTGGAAAAAACATTACGTTGGTTGCTTTAATTGTTTTAGTAACAAGTTAGTGACTAACATTTATATGGGATGTTAGAGGTCAGATGACAGTCGCTACAAGGAAAATATAAAAGTACTACTACATACTTCGTAATGGAAGACGTTTGTCAAGGAAGAAACCACGGTTTAAGTAGGTACCTACACCTTTCGCCCCTACTAGAAATATGGTTCCTAACCAAATAAAAGAATCCTGGATTAACTAAAGCGAGTGACGATATTCATTTATTTACACAATATCTACTAGCCGTGTAAACTGCAAAGATCCTTGTGATCATTATATTATTTACTAAGCAAGTATTACGTTACATCACGTAACCGAAGCCATAACAACAGAACTAATGACTTCTGTTATGTAGGTATACTAGGTAAGTACCTACCTACTAGACAAACTGTTACGATTGTGAAACATGAAGTTTCAATTCTTTCCAAATAGTGATCGCAGTGTTACCTTACGGTTGCATCTCAATCCCAAGCATGTATACAATTTGGAGCCCATGATATTTTCTCCCACTCTCTTCATTTGACTACTTTTGACTTTTGCGAAAACAACTGCCCTTTGACCTCCTAACCCCGAGAGGAAAGAATACGCCAGAACTCCGTCCATTAATCTGTAAATAAGTGTAGGTAACGAATTGCAGGGGAGGTTGACGGGTCCCGCGTAATTTCCCACTTTCTTGACATACAAAATCCATATATAGCCAGTTAGGTATGGCGATTTAAGTCTTAAAAAGACACCTGTGATGTATCTAGAATCATAACACCTGTCTGTTCGATCAATAGATAATAACGGTGCGAGGCCGACAGTAGGTAGGTACCTAGCACCTACCTTCATACAATGACCTAGATTACTTACTCATACAAAATTTCTACGATTCCTTTCCTTTTCAGAGACATTTATTATGCTGTCATTGAACTGAGATATATTATACCTACCTACCTACCTGCCTACTTATGGGAATAGACGATTTTATGATGCATGGTACCATGAGGGTACCAACTATTAGGTAATCTGTGACATAGATCCATCACATAAAAGATTAGTGGAATTACTCGTATTCCCCAGTTGTGATTTACGCCGAATAATAATACCTCCTAAGTAGCACTTTAAATAAAACGCTGTTCTTTTGGTATTCTCGGTCTTATCCTCTTCATACAATACCATGAAGCTATAGCTTCATGTACAATACCTATCATCATAATATCCTACCTACAAATGGTAACTGAACGGTGATAAGATAAAATGGTAAGTAGGAAACTAAACATAGGTACCTACGACAAATTTAATGAATACTTATAGGTAGGTAGGTACTCCGACCTCCAGAACATCAGACTTGACCCGTGTAGGTACGTTATCGTTATCGATCGACATGCGGCCGGCGCATGCTAGTTGTAGCTTAAAATAGCTTACCTACATAATTATTCTATTTAGCTTGAAACTGATGGCGCGACCGGCTGACATCGACAGCTATACAGCTGTACCTACTCGAGACCCCGGGAGTCATTATATTTGTTCATCCTGGTGTACCTATTAGGTACCTATATATGTATAGGAGATGGTAGTGGGAATGAGGGTGGGATTAGTCCGGGTAGTCCCGATAAAAAAGGCAGAATTTGTACCTTTTGTGTTTTGTTTTAGTAACTGCGCCTCTGCCGAGGCTTTCAGGAACATTATACAGCGTGATTGTATTTATAAACAAATCGATACCTAGGTACTTACGTCACCTACTACCTACTTAATCAAGATATCACTACATACCACCTGACTGCTGCTACGCTACGATACGGTCACTTCATTAGGTACCTCGCACCTCTAATCAGCAATGTTTTCCCAGATAAGAAATGTATCTTACAATTTCCTTATCATAATAGAGACAATACAAACTTAGAACCTCCTCCTTTATGAAATCAGATAAAAATAGGTAGGTAGGTACCTACATACCTACATAATAATGTATGAATCATAAACATCGATGTGACTTACTTTGACTTTGACATCATTTCGTGACGTACCTACCTAGTTCCCACATCCAAATCCAGTAAATGGACCTATAGTTGTCACAAAATAAAAGGCCCACTTTGACAGTTCGTGCCCATGAAGTTCTTAATTTTTTATCAATTGAAATGTTCTAAAGGTAATTACATTTTTCATTGACAGGTACCGCCCACTCGGCTAAGTGCTGTGCAGAACGAATTTTTCATGTAGTCCACAGACTATTAATAATCAGTTTTAAGGAAAGAAAATATCGAGTGAGATATTTTTTTTCAAGCCCGACGCGCACTTTTATTTTTATTTATTTTAATACTTCTATTTAGATTCTGAAGACTGATTTAATTATTCTATACTTAATTATGTTTTGTGATTGATTGAATGTTATTGTAAAAAAAATATTAAATATAAGTAAATTGACCTTTAATAACATTGTATTGTTTTAAAACACCTACAAAATCAAACGTTAAGCTAATTTTTCTAATCAGAACTTTAATCCAATGCAGTTTACATACATATTCAAAACGAATAAATCCCCATGCAAACTGGATTCGATTCATCGTGAGTATCGAATACCGAATCGTATAGGTACATAACTAGTTACGCCACGAGGATAAACGTCAAAACGGGCCTTTTATTTTGTGTTGAGTTTACCTACCTAACTTTTGAGGCCAAGTCAACCTCGCCTGCTATCAGTGTAAGGTGTGAGTGTGACTACGGTTCAGTTAGGATTATGCTAAGGGCCCTTTTCCTGTCATGCGTGTTTTCGTCCGCACGCGGATCTGGTCCGCATGCGGGTGATAGCACGCTACTGGTCACACGCACAGGACAAAGATTTCATTTTTGCAGCAGTGTTGTGCGTGTCGCCAGCACAGACTGGTCGCCAGTAGTAAACTCGTGCCAAAGATGAATAAAAAAGTAATTACCGCATTCTGTTTGTCCCACAATGCGGGGCGAAAGTGCACTTCAAAAATTACTGTGTCAATTTTCATTTTTGTTTAGAATTGCATGCGTACTATGACCATGCGTGCGATCCGCGTCACACTAAAAACAACACTGAGAGTAGAAGGACGCCACCCGCATCCGGGTAGAACGCGCGCGGGTTGCGCGCCCGCTGCCGATCCGCATATCGCTCGCGTGCCACCCGCATGATAGGAAAAACATGTATGAAATGATAGGTTGCGGGCAGCACGCATGCGGACCAGATCCGCGTGCGGACGAAAACACGCATGACAGGAAAAGGGCCCTAAACAGCGAATAGGGCTCTGGGTGTTGGGAGGTCATCAGACGGCAGTCGCTCAGTCTCTTGAGTCAAATCATATGCATACACGTCCATACAAATCACGCCTTATTCCCATTGGAGTAGGCAGGCATCTTTCCACTTGCTACGATCTTGGCATACGTCTCGTTTCTTCAACTTTCATAAACCAACATAAGTACCCAGGTAGGTACCTAGCATGTATCTAAATCAGACATTCGCCAGCCTATCCCTCTAGTCGGGTCATAAAAAAAGGGTTTTTCCATGTAAAACAAAATAAAATGCAGAAATGAGTTCAATCATTTATAGTGAGATACTGATAACTTAATACCGGAATGTGTTTAATCGACCTCCTCGATGGTAGGTCCCGCGCCGCCACCGGGAGCCGCGCCTCCGGCACCTGGTGCGCCACCGGGGAAACCGGGCATGCCTCCGGGCATACCTCCTGGCATGCCACCGGCACCCTGGTACATCTTCGTGATGATGGGGTTGCAGATACCCTCAAGCTCCTTCTGCTTGTGCTCATACTCCTCCTTGTCAGCCAGCTGGTTGGAGTCTAGCCACTTGATGGTATCATTGCATTTATCAAGAATGATCTGCTTGTCGGAGTCGGTGATCTTGTCCTTGAGCTTCTCATCTTCCATGGTGGACTTCATGTTGAAGCAGTACGACTCCAGGGCGTTCTTAACCTGGATGGTCTCCTTCTGCTTCTCATCCTCATTTCTATACTTCTCAGCTTCGTTAACCATGCGTTCGATCTCCTCCTTTGAGAGACGGCCCTTGTCGTTGGTGATGGTGATCTTGTTCTCCTTGTTGGTAGACTTTTCTACCGCAGACACGTTCAAGATACCGTTGGCGTCGATATCGAAGGTGACCTCGATCTGGGGTACACCACGGGGCGCAGGTGGGATGCCAGTCAGCTCGAATTTTCCGAGCAAGTTGTTGTCCTTTGTCATGGCACGCTCTCCCTCGAATACCTGGATGAGTACACCGGGTTGGTTGTCGGAGTAGGTGGTGAAGGTTTGAGTTTGCTTGGTGGGAATTGTGGTGTTACGTTTGATCAAAGTGGTCATGACACCGCCAGCGGTCTCGATACCGAGCGACAGCGGGGTCACGTCGAGTAGCAACAAGTCCTGTACTTCTTCGGACTTGTCTCCGTGCAGAATAGCGGCCTGGACGGCGGCACCATATGCTACGGCCTCGTCGGGGTTGATGGATTTGTTTAGCTCCTTGCCGTTAAAGAAGTCTTGAAGGAGCTTCTGCACCTTGGGGATACGAGTGGAACCACCCACAAGGACAATGTCGTGGATTTGAGATTTGTCCATCTTAGCGTCGCGAAGTGACTTCTCGACGGGCTCCATGGTGGACCTGAACAGATCGGCGTTCAGTTCCTCGAAACGAGCCCTGGTGATTGAGGTGTAGAAATCGATACCCTCAAATAGGGAGTCGATTTCAATACTGGCTTGAGTGGAAGAAGAGAGAGTTCTCTTCGCCCTTTCACAGGCAGTGCGCAGTCTTCTGAGTGCCCTTTTGTTGGTGGCCAAGTCCTTCTTATATTTCCTCTTGAATTCCTGGACAAAGTGATTAACCATACGGTTGTCGAAGTCCTCTCCTCCCAAGTGCGTGTCACCGGCGGTGGATTTTACTTCGAAGATACCATCTTCGATGGTCAAAATGGACACATCGAAAGTACCACCACCGAGATCGAAAATCAATACGTTACGTTCTCCGGTCCCCTTTTTGTCAAGACCGTATGCAATCGCAGCAGCAGTTGGTTCGTTGATGATTCGGAGAACGTTTAAGCCAGAGATGGTACCCGCATCTTTTGTGGCTTGTCTCTGTGAGTCGTTAAAGTACGCTGGAACCGTGATTACTGCATTCTGCACCGTTTTACCGAGATAAGCCTCGGCCGTTTCCTTCATTTTTGTGAGCACCATGGAACTGACTTCCTCGGGGAAGAAAGTTTTGTCCTCTCCCTTGTAAGCGACCTTAATCTTTGGTTTACCTCCATCACTGACAACCTCGAAAGGCCAGTGCTTCATGTCGGCTTGTACTGTGTCATCTTCGAATTTACGCCCGATAAGACGTTTGGCATCTGTAACAATGAAAACTAAAGTTAGAACTTGTTCTTATAAGTACCATCTAACGAACGTATTTTGATTGCCTCAGAATACTTTTATCATTCACAATGTTCAGAGACTCTAGTCTAGTATATTAGGTATCATCATGAAAAATCAAGTTATTTTGCCAAGTATCAAAACTGTTCGATTTGTGCTTTACAAAAGTTTACATGTCTAGATTCACGAGAATTCTGATTTATTGACTAATCAAAAAATAATTACGTCGTATCCACTATTCATTATCACCTAAATCGGTAATGTGAGTTAGTAAAGTTTTTAAAGCCGGTTAGCTGGTTTACTCATAATACCTACAAGGCAAACAAGCCTATCCATTACTCACTGAATCTAAGGAAATGTACCTACTACGTCATTGTTATTGAAATATTAGGACAGTCCCATAGCATAGTAGGTAACAACAAACTGAATCATTGTCATCATGATTACACCTACAGTTTTCCATCAAATTATAATCAAGATTTTGCTGCTGTGTAGGTATAATTTACATATCTACACAGCTGTTGCTGTTATTCCCAATTTGTACGTATATTTATAACATACTATGCTAGTACACAAGTCAGGAACTATCGACTATCGAGACTTATAAAACATAGGCGTATGTTACTTATTCGTATCTATGGATAGGTGATTAATCAGAATGCAGAAACAATGGAAAGACAATAGTTGCGTCATTCTTATCTGTGATTACTCATGTTCCAAAACATAAGAAATGTCTTCCTAGAAGGGTGAATTTGTCTGCCATTATTAGGGGAAATGGATGAGAGGCACACACACGAAGGTTAGATTACCCGCCCGGTTACCGGCGTCCTCGTTGGAAATAATACCTAATTGCCTGGACACTACATTTTGGTCATTAGTGATATAATAGATGCAAAAGCAACTAGTCTGTAGGTATCTGTTACGCTTTCACGCCTAAACCCCTGAACCGATTTTAATAAAATTTGGTACAGAGATAAACAACACTGGAAAAGGACAGTGACAATTTTATTCAGTTATTCTAACATGCATGAGGAGCCGTACTCGAGGTCGCGTCCACTCATCAATTTATTGAATGATTCTGCGAACTATTAGGTGAATTAAAACTAGAAAATGTTTAATGTACCTAACCACGAATATCATTCCTTCACTGCATCAGCACTCAGCAGCGTTGGCCCGCCCTATGCGTTTGCGTAAAAAGGTAAATAACCTTTAACGTCTCGCATCGAGCGCTGTCCTATTTCATAAAATAGGACACCGCGTCATTAATCGTTCAAATAGGTAGTAAGTATACTAGCCAACCGTGTAGTAAAGATAAGCTATCATGTGGAGAATGTACAATGACGCCGGCATTTTAAAATGTCTCATGCTGTAAGTGGTCTTAAATTCTTGAAACGGTTAGGTATTGTTATATACAAATTGCACAGCCTTGATACTTGACCGCCTTTACAGATATCTTCCTGACCTAGATTGACAGTAGGTACATACCGAAGATTGTGTTGTTAGGGTTCATCGCCACCTGGTTCTTGGCGGCATCACCGATGAGGCGCTCGGTGTCTGTGAAGGCGACATATGAAGGCGTGGTCCTGTTGCCCTGGTCATTGGCGATGATCTCCACTTTACCATGTTGAAATACTCCCACGCAAGAGTATGTGGTACCCAAATCAATACCTACAGCGGGTGCTTTGGCCATCTGCAACAATAATAAAATACAATTTAATAACATACGCAAGTATTAGTTGTGAATATGCCGGGTTTTATAAACGTTTTACCTATACTTTGTATTGAAAATGTAAATCAAAGGTCATGAGCGGCCATTTTGGTAGCGATTATAACGGGACGCAGGCCGCCTGCCGCTTCCCACGTGGGGAACACACCTGGTTTTAGTTAATAGTTAACTCGATAACAAGAACAGCACGCATGAAATATTTCATGAATGGTTCCTGCTCAGATACCTACTATCAAAGTAAAATTAATCGGTATGTATCCGCCATTGTTAGGAAAATCGATACGGTCGACATGCAACGGAAATTTCTCGAACGCAATTGCGGAAACTATGATTTATATCACAAGTAAGTACATAACGCTGAATCCATTGAATATCCTATAGAAACCCACATGTGCTTTTGAGAACTGATGCACGTGCATGACGCCCAGCCCAGTGCATCAGACAAAAGAAAAAGCGTGCATACTAACCTTGACTGTTTTGAACCCGTTAAAATGATATTAATTGAATCACAATTTAAACACATCAACAATAATCCAAATTTAGCAACGTCAAAAGGTTTATCTTGGAAAATTATTTCCGGCGTAGTCTCATGCCGCACCAAATTTAGACGAATTCAAAGATAAATTAAGGTAATACAACAAATTTATAACACGAAATATAAAAATAGAAAGAAAATTTGACTTACTTTGTTATCTTATTTGTAAAACTATCTCAGTCGTTGACTTGTTCAGTCGTAGAGCAAAAACTCAGCAAAGGTGCGCGATTGACGGCTTCTTTTCACGAAATAAACTGGCGTTGGAATTTCACCAAAGAGTTTATATGCGGGGAGCATGCGTCAACCGACGTCACTCGGAGGTTCTGGAATCTTCTTAGAAATTGACCAATGGGATGGGCTCCCTCGTAGCGTGCTGTCTTTTCATTGGTTAGAAAATCCGCATAATTTTTAGGGGGAGTTTTGCTTGAATCGGCTTGAATACACAATAGAGTAAGAGTAGTGATGTTCTCAAGCAGTCGCGTAGCCAGGATATTTATCGATGACATTTTGACAAATTGCATTAAATGCAAATGCAGCCTTGCGGACAAATAAGGGTGAAACGATTTTATGAAAGTCCGTTATATAGAAAGTGCTTTAATATATTTTAAAGTAAGAAGCATGAAATTCAATATTAAAAGCCCGGTGGGTGTGGGTGCAATCGGTTTATAGGATTTATTTAAGAATTTATGCCCGGGCGAAGCCGGGTCACGGGCCGCTAGTATTTTATATATTATATTTATTACATTGTATTTCGAATTCGAATAAATGTGATTGTATTGTGTTTTTTTTTCATAGGACACGTCAAAATGACTCCACCCCGCCTGATGATAAGCGAAAGGCAAAGTCTCAACTTTGTGTTTTTGTGTTTGTGTTGCCAATTGTAAATATAATTGTATAGAATAGGAGGCCCAAAATAAAACGTCTCCTTTATGAATCATACGATAAAATATTTAATCGTTAACGATTTCATATATTTTTCTTATTCAATAATATTTTTAAATTTATCCCGGTGAATAATCGATATTAACCATAAAAAATACATAAGCTCATATTTACATTACATCATTATATAATTAAATATAACAGTAAGTTTAAACCGCAACACGCCAGGTGCATGAGCGTGGCACTATTGTCACATTCATATACTAGCCTGATAACGATGTCCAAGAAATCGCAAGAACTATTCCACTAAGATATAGTTGCTTACCAAAACATATATATATTTTACCTTAAAATATTACAAGAGTATAACTGCACTCCTTATTTCACTGACAATGAAGTTAAACGACGTTATTATAAGGTAAAAATACAATGTGGTGAAATTCCAACGCTAGTTTATTTTGTGAAAAGAAGCCATCAATCTCGCACCTTCGCTGAGTTGTTGTTCTACGACTGATATCCCATTGGTCGATATCTAAGAAGATTTCAGGAACTCAGAGTGACGTCAGTTGACGCATGCTCCCCGCATAATAAACTCTTTGGTGAAATTCCACCACTATGCTGAGTTTTTTTTGTTTTTGTTTTTGATTTTATTCAAGATAGGCTTACGTTTGACCACTACCTCACCTGATGGTAAGTGACGATGTGGTCTATGATAAATCACGATTGCCTAGAAGGGTCCTATTCACTCGTGACTTGAATATTCCCAAGTCAACGACTTGGAGCAAAGCGAAGCATTTTCACAACAAATCAATTCAATTTCATTGACAATATAGAGGAATTAGCTCATTGCAGTACCAGCTAGACTACTTCTACTCTCTCTAGCCATTAGTTGGAAGTAGCATTGCTTTCCTTATAAGAAAAAAGTTCATTATGCATTTTCCATAAATTAAAATGATATTATAAAACTAGATATTTGCATGCCACCGACTGTATCAACTAATCATGATAATGATATTGCTCAAATTTAAAGATCCAATGATGAACCGTTTGTTGATGTTAGAATGTTCTAAAATTTAAATATTTGAAATTATCGATAGGCCTGAACTTCACATCACTATGCCATAGAAGCTTACTATTGAATGTTACCAGCAGTTAAAAATTCTATCGATTTATGTTAGCTCTCTGCTTTTTTGTAATGACTGGCTTAAAATTAAATATTAATTTGATTTTTTATTTGTGTTTATGGGGTGAATTGAATCGATACAAATATTTTAATTTTTATTTATTTGGTTCAAGATTAATAAAATTACTTTACAGGCCTGAACAACTGAATACTATATATAGGGTTAGTAATATTATTTTGTATGCAACACTTTCAGTTATTGTTTTACGAAATTCAATATTCGATGCTGCAAAACTAGAACGAGAGTTTAGGTCTGAGCACTCTCAAAATAGTGTTACAGTAAAACAAAACATATATCCTTACGGAATAAGGTTTATTTTACAAAGAAAACTGTAATAGTGGCAAAACGAGCCGAGAGAGATAGCCAGTACCGATGCCCTTTGTCCCTTTTTTACTACAACCAGTCGAAAGAAATATTATTATGAATAAAATTTTGAATTAATATTAAATTGAGCTTTAAATTAGCTATAAAAAGTATTTTATTGTGAAGTTATATTGCCTTATAGGACCAAAAATAATAAAAGATGATGAAAATAAAATTCTTGGCAGAAGTTTTTATTATCAACTGGTATCTCAGACAAGTGTCATGCACGCTGTCGTTGACGTCGTTGTTTTGTTTGGTCCGTTTGGTTTGGTTGTTGTCGTTTGTCGTTGTGTTGTTGAACTTAGCGTTGGGTAATCGTGTATTATTGTTAAACTATTGACTACAACTGCAATTTTTAACCGTGAAAATGGTGAAAAGCTGTTGTATAAAGGCTTGTAAAAGCGAATCATATAGTGGTTGCGGCATATCATTTCACAGGTAAGCATTTCGTAAACATTTTGTTTATTTACGTTAGGTCTTGTGACCATGATTCACATCCAAATTGAGGAGGAATTTTTCGACACCTTAACTTTTATTTTCATACTCCTTTTAATGTGAATAATTTATTTTATTATTACCTATGCAATGATATTATATATGTAAAAAGAGGCAGATATGTCATTAGAGCGCGCCTGGTGAAGACGCGAAAAAGTCCCAATTGGGACATTTTGTCTTTAGTACATGTCTTGCAAACGCCAAGTTGACACGCGTGTAATTTTGTAAAGCGCTTATTAAAATTGCAATAGACAGTTGGATCAGATTTGAGAAGTCAGTTACTATGAACATAACGTATCTTGTGTAAAAAATCATTGTACCTATGCTTATGTATATCTAGGTACCTATATAATTTATTCTACATTTATTTTCTTTCTAAACTATATTTTCGGTTATCCTTTCCTTTTTTCCCGTCGATTTATGGGCTGGGAGTGGGGTGGGGGGGAGAAGGGGGGGGGGGGTGTAGACCCTGTGACGGAAAAAGAGTGGAAGCCCCCTCTTTTTGAGATACGATTTTTTTAATATTCTAACCTAAATTTCGCAAAAAATAAGATTTCTTGGTGTTTTGAACGATTTAGGGGTGGGAGTGGGGGGAGGGGGTGTAGAACCCCCTCTCTGTGAAGGAAAAAGCGCGGACGTCTTTTTTCCTTTACAGGGGGGGGTCTACAAACTCCCCCCAACCCACCCCACCCACTCCCAGCTCATAAATCGACGACAAACAAAGGAAAGGAAAGCCGTTTTTTCTTTTGCTCTCTTAAAATTATTTTTTAAAATAAGTAACAAACATTATTATGTATTCAAACAAACTGTAGGTACCTGACCTTACATTCATTAGAATATAATTTATGTTACAGCTTTCCAACAAAGCAAGATATGAAGCAAAGATGGTTGGAAGTTTTACCTGTACCCATAAACATCACCAAAAATTCTGTTGTGTGCAGTCTTCATTTTAAACCTGAAGACTTCAACGAAGCCAACTCACGGAAAATGCTTAAGTTTAATGCAGTACCATCTGTTTTTCCACCGGTAAGCGTATTATAATAATTATGATTAAAATATTTTTACTCACACAATTATGATCTACGAATATGTGAAGCTGTAGGATGCAAATGATGCAAATGAAATTGAAATTACATCATTTTTCAACTTATTAATTACAAGTGCTAGCAAGTATGCCAATGTGACCATTAAATTAACAGTGGGAGCCATCTGGTTGAAGATAGGCTCTGCTACTACTATTATGATGAATATAGGTCGGAATTAGGTATCTTAGGTATATCTTTTTCTTGTGATTTGTTTATAATTTTATATTTTGGTAGGTGAAAATAATAATAAGAATTAGGTGTAATTTTTTACCTTATTAACTTTTCCCTGGCACTAGGGAACAATAAGTATGCAAATTACTACTTTTGTATTTTTTTCCAGCTAAAGAATAAACAAAATACTATACTAAGTGACATCAGAATCAACCTTCCTTGTGAATCAAGTGTTGATTTAACCAATATAGAATCATCTGCATCAAGCCCTTCCACGAGCACCTCGGTAACTTCAATTGAACCACCACTGAAAAATTTTTGCTCAGATGTGAAGGAAGTTGCTGTACAGACAGATACATACAGACATAGCAGTCCCGCAGAAGATATTTTGAGGCGTAAAGTGAAAATATTATTTAATAGACTGCGTAGACGCGATATTAAATTAAAGAAGTTACAGTCAATTTTAGCAATAATAAAAAAGAAAAATAAGAATTACGGTGAAGTTGAACATTTAATAAAAAACAATTTTGTAAATATACATAGCCATTTGAACACTGATAAAAGTAAGACAGGAGTGAGATATTCAGGCGATGTTAAACAGTTCGCTTTATCAATTTACATAGATTCACCTAAAGCATATCTTTTGCTAAGGAACCATATAGCGTTACCACATCCTGCAACTTTACGCAAACTATTAGCCACTAATAACAGACTGTAATGTTGGGTTGGGTTTATGACGGAAGTGTTTGCCTATTTAAAATCTTCTGTGTCCGAAAATAATTTACAAGATGTATGTAGCTCTCATATTTGATGCTATGTCAATTAAATCAGAATAAGTTTATGATAAAAATAATGAGGTACGTTGATTTTGCAGGCATTGTACCATACGATGCCGAACGTTTAGCTACGGAAATTCTTGTCTTCCAAATTGTATCATTTAAAAAGAAATTTAAATGCCCCATCGCCTGTTTCCTTATTGATAAAATTTCAGCAACAATACAAGCGTAATTGTTAAATACAGCAATTCGCATGCTGTTTGATGTCGGTATCACTGTTCGAAGTTTAACTTGCGACGGCACTGCAGTTAACTTATCAATATAGATATAGGTATATGAATTTAGGATGCAATTTTGATTTCCCAAACATGATAACAAACTTTAAGCACCCAAATAATATTAACAAAATACACTGCACTTATAACCCAGCTCACATGCTAAAATTGTGCAGAAAAGTTTTTGCAGAAACCCACATGACTTCCGCAAAAGGTAATATAGAATTTAAGTTTGTCAAAGAATTGCATTTACTGCAGGAAGAAGAGGGTTTAAGACTTGCAAATAAGTTAAATGCTTGTCACGTTAATTTTTTTGGAAAAAAATGAATGTGAAGTTAGCAGCGCAAACATTAAGTGCGTCAGTGGCTGACGCAATTGATTTTTTGAGAGCTAGTGGCAATGAAAAGTCTCATAATAGAAGCTACTACGGAATATTCTGTAGTAGCTTCACTATCATGAATTTTTTTAAGTTGTTAGATAAGATTTTTGATATCTTAAATGCTAAATCACCTTTAGGTGTAGGTTTTAAAGCCACATTGCGACTAGCTAAGAAAGATTGGATGAGCATACCTATTAAGAAGATCATAATATTATCTTGCTACAATATTGTCTTTGCTTATAAATGTAATAATTATAATTTTCAGTAAAAGTCATTTCAATTAATTTATCATGCTTTTTACTAGTTTTATCATGCTCAAAGACAATGCCAAACTTCGTGACTAGTCCCACAATGTTCCTATGCATAATGAAATACATGGTCACCCTATTAGAAGAGAACAACAGCATTTGTTCTATGCATCTCACTCGGCTCGTTTTTTTAGTCTAGTGCTCAGTGCTCCTGTTCCTGTTAGTTTAAATAAGTATGTACCACAGATTAGAAGATATGTACTACGGTATGTACCTACGCATAAATAGGTATTCTTTATACCGTATTGTAATGTATAAAATATTGATTTATTAAACAAACATAGTACATGGTACTTAACAAATAGAAATAAAAATTCTACAGAATAAAATAAAGGAATAAAAAAAAATTACGAAGATCAACTAATTAACCCCCCTCTCACCGTATCCGGCGCAAAGGTGGTCATTACGCTTGCCGCATGGCCCCGTTAATTGCTAAATACTTCCATGAAGTTCTATGACGAACCATGACTCACACAATTCTCTGTTAAAATTACAGCGACAGTGTTCGAGTTCTATTAGTTATTCTGTGGGCTGTGACGTTAGCGCCAGTTGCATTCAAAAGTTAGTTATTGCGGAAGCGACAATGAGCCCAGCCTTGCGAAGAAAGCCCTCTCGATATTAAAAATTCCAAATTCAAAGTTTTTAAACCTTGAATATAAAAAAACATTAATAATTATGTTACATGCACATTTTTTAAATGCAAGGCAATGCAAGGGTTAAGCTTATGCAGTCCCAGTAATTTTGGCGGGAGAGATATCCATGATGCTAATTTTAGTCAATGACCTCTGTGATTACAACTATACCTATAGACTGGCTGTACGAAACCAAAAATTAGGCTTAGAAGCTTCGAAACTGTGATACAATTTTTGTTCTAGAACATAACATAAACTCAAGCCTGTATCCCCGAAGGGGTAGGCAGAGGTGCTAGCACCAACATTTCGCCAGTTTATGTTTTTAGGTCCCAATGTAATAGGTGGCGAGCCTATTGCCATTAACCGGGCACTTATAAACCTGCGATAAATACACACATAACTTCGAAAAGTCATTGGTGTGTGCCATGGTGAACCTGGGATCTAACCCGAGACCTCGTCTCGGCAGTCCATTAGTCCCAGACCACTAGGCTACCGCGGTTCTAGACAGTTTGTTTAGTACGTGTATAAGATGTAGGCATATATTAGGCATAGATGTAAGTACTTATCATAAACAACTGAGTGGTAAGAAATGAAACACAAAATATAAAACATTCAACATTTTTAATAAAACAGTCCATAAAGTGATAAATAAAACAATCCTTATGTATACCATACCAGAGTTAATAGGGCGTATAACATACACCCTCATACACCCTATTAACGGTATGTTCAATTTTGACACATTCGTGAAACGTAAATTACTAAATAATAAAGACCCAAACTACGCAGAGCTCGTATTATGGGCTAAAGAAACTAGTAGCTAATAATATAGTTTTACTTAAATATATATTTTAGTACATACATACATGTATACATATTTAATAAAGCAATTATATATATGTATACATATAGATTATACTCAGATCAATGCAAATTGACATGGATACATACAAAATGTGCACAGAGCGGGCATCAAATCCTCACAGATACAGTCGTCATGAAATGCAAAATTGTACAAATTGTCAGAACACATTTTCGCCAATACCACATATAAAATATGTTTATAGCTATTACGCTAAATTACAAGGATCCACACTTAAAATTCTACATCACAAATAGGTGTAACCAGAGCGGGTTCTTGGGGTTCGGGTATTGTGCGTGCATGCGGACGTCTATTTCGTGCAAATAATGTTGTGCGAATTTCGTGCAAATAATACATACAATGTGTCAGAAACGGCGTCTACATGCATTTGTAATTTTATACACATTTTTGTTGTTTTCCTTATCCTAAACCCCCGCCCCCCTTTTCTCCGCTGGCTAAGCTCATGTCATAATACTATCAGTTAGATACAAACATGCAAAAACAATAATTACAAGTTTCCTGACCTTTTACACCGATTTGTACAGGAAAATAAGAACTGTACACAGCACAAAAATCTTTAAAAAAAGATGGCGAAGATACAAAAATGCATACACATTTAGGCAGTGACGTCTACCGCGAAAAAACAACCATGATATTTATTCCTTTATTTTTCACGGCACATAGTAAATCTAAATAGCAAAATTTGTAATTTGCAAGTTAAGCTATCTGATCTTGTTACAATACCCACATATAATTTGAAATGCTGATGTGATATAAAACACACAATTTGGGTACATTTCTGTAGTTGAAATAATGAAATTATACAACATTAAAAAACAGTAGAAGTAGTATCTAAGTAATAATACAAAGAAATCGTCGCCAAAAATTCACTCGCACAGACTTCTAATAATCTTTATTGCTCTATAGTTGACATAGAATATTTTACTAAGCTTATTAAATAAAGATCAGTAAAATAGCGTCAGTCCTTTATATCGTTTTTATTTATTTTTAATCAATTCAATCGCTAATAGTGAATTAGACACTACTCAAGTATGACGTCATAACTACATAGTTTCATACATACATTTTAATAGTCATAAATACATAGTTTTATACATACATTTCAATTCTCCTATTGTATTTTTAGTGGTATATACTCATCAGCAAATTATATATTGTTATATTAATAAGACATATTGTCAATAAAATTAGTTTTTTTGTCAAAAAGGTAACTTCACGCTACGACTAATAGGGACTAAACAAGTAAAGACAACAATTAAGGCCTAAAAAAAGCTGAACAGAGTCCTAAAATGCTGTACGCCGCCTCGTACATGCGTGCGGGCGCCCTGGTGGCCTACTATAATCTCTTGAAGCAATATTATTTTAATATTACTTAACGTTCATAGTGTGAATCGGACTCGGTCCATCGTCATCCGTCAATATTATTAGTATTGTTTCATGTGAATCTAACAAATAAGAAGCATTAAATGTACCTACCCACCATAGAACATAAAATTCAGAGATACTATTTGACCACATAACATTAATATCCGTCGACGCCGATGGTCTGATTCACACTATGAAAGTCACAAAGTAAGGTTGAAATAATATTGCTAGAGATAGTGGTAGCCCCCCTGCTCGTGTAAATTTTGCACGAATTTAGTTCACATTATTTGCACGAAATACGCTCAACATTATTTGCACGAAACAGCCACCTGCATGAGTTAGCACGAGTTAGTGGACGATCTAAGTTAGTAACACAATAAATAATCAATACTATTAGTTCTCTCTTCCTGATCTCCCCACGTACCCTGACTAGAGCTAATCTAAGATCTAAGAAGTGTTTTAGTATCATGAGATCCTGAAGTAAGTCTGGTACGCGAGACCCAGGGAGGTGGTCAGGAACCAGGCGAAGGAACTCCACCAGGTCGCGAAACCGAAGACACCTTTGTATACGTCTACTGTGAATACCTGTGGAAAAAACAAGATTGAAGTTATTTGTTGATATATGGATTGAGTCGTGTGGTTGCTACTTCGGAGGTGGTAGGTTCGATTCCCGGTTCGAGCAAATAATATGTCTGTTCTATCTGTAGGTGTATGGGGCTGATCTCATCTGTCGGTACATTTTATTGTCCTCTCGGCATCAACTCATGGCTTTTATGGGAGAGACTGGCTCTTAATTAAATATAGCCTCATCTGGCCGTATCAATCAGTAGGTGTATTGAAGTTGGTTTGGACCCCAAAAATCTTGTGGAAAAAAAGGCCGAAATCTAAATGAAACAGATGTCTGCTTATCACTATTTCTAAATTATGGGGTTAGTATATACAGAAAAAAAATAACTAAAAAAAATACAGACTAAAATTTATCTAAAATTTCAATTAAAAAACAATGATTTCTATAATTTTATCTACATATTTAACTCATAAACGATGACGAATCGATTTTTCAACATTCGTCGAAGAAATTATGATATGTTTACGAATATGATTAACAGCGATGACTAAACAATATTTTGCTTTACGCAATTTAGAGTTACATTATGTGATATGTGTGAAATAAGATATAAATAATAAATACAAATTCTACAACATCCTACACAGCGTTAGTTTAACTAGCTTGTGTTATGGGTTCTAGAATGCGGATAAACATAGTTATATACTTTTTTGTAAATAATATACATATTAGACGTCAGCTTTTTTTTGTTTCCGGAAAGCTATAACCTGAGAGTATTTAAGTCACGAGTGAATTGGTTCCTTCTAGGCAAGCGTGATTCATCGTAGACCACATCGTCACTTACCATCTCGAAATAACATTTTGTAAGTGCCGCTTAAAATGGTCTATAGAGAATAAATGATTTTTGACTTTGACTTTTGACTTTGACATCAAGTGGGAATGAGGTCAAACGTAAGTCTATCATGAATAAAAAAAAATAAAAAAATTATGCCCGCGACTCCTTCTGCCTGGACGTCGATTTACGCGATTTAATAACAAAAAACCGTATCAAAATCCGTTCAGTAGTATACAGTTGGTTACAGTACGAACAGGTAGGTTACAGAACGTAAAACTACTGCTAGTATAACTAGTAGTCTTTTTAAAACCATCAAATCAAAGTTGGCTACAATATGGGGTTCTTCAAGAAGTGCATTAAAAGGTTTTTGCAGGGTCGGCAGTGCGAGTGTGACGCCCCTGGTGTTGCACGCGTCCATAGGCCATGGTAACCGCTTTCCATCAGGTGGGGCGTGTGCTTGTCTGCCACCTAAGTGGTATAAGAAAAATTCAAACCAAAAACACTCACCATTTTCAGATTCTCCCATGCCATCTGGAACTGCTCTATTCCATCGCCCTCCACGCCGGGACTGGAGGCCTGGGGCTCCTCCGCTGCGGAGCACGTGTCCTGTGACTCGTACAAGAGTCCCGTCCACGTGTACCCACCCAGGGTTTTGTACATCAATGTCAAGTAGAAAGTCATGATTATTGGACATACGTATTGGAGCGCCACTACGCATAGATAGTAGAATACGGAGGCTATCTGAAAAAAAAAAAGAAAATGATTTTATGAGGCACTTAGATCCCACTGCAAAATCATGCATGCATCGAATATTTGCTAAAAACCAAATTTTACGCATATTTATGATTAGGAGAACATATTATTTACTAGGTTGCCTATCAAAATGTGGCCGCTAATATTGTTTAAGTCAATTATTGCTAATTCATTTTTCGGAAAAAAAAATTCTTCACATGGTTTTTAAATAAAATATCATCCACGTCACGGCAATACACTAAGGACTCTGAAAAATCACGGTTGCCGTTGCGCACTTCGGCTTCGCCGTGCCTCTTCGCAGCCAGGTGTAAACAGGTACGGAGTAGGCAGAGATCATCTGCTAAATTACCTTCTTCTGGAGATCAATGTTGGTGATTCTGCCGGCCTCCTTCTTTTGAACGTCAAGGCGGCGCTGTGCCATGTCGAGGTAGGCCTGCAGCTGACGCGGCATCAGCGCCACTCGCACTAGAGCTGTTCCTGCCACCAGTACTATACGGAGAGTGTCGTACGCCTCGGAGGACATGCTAAGAAGGAGACCATATATTATTATATTATTCGGTATTTATTCATCAACAACTTTCATATTGTGTTTGAAATAAAATAATAAATTTTTTAACACAATTTACAATTTAAAATAATTTAGTAAAACACACAATTACAATAAATATGTTTGTGTCAAACTTTTTTTCTGTAGCCGTGGCTAGCGTTTGTAGATGCTTAAGCGGGCATCTACCAATACCACATTGAGTAGGTGCTAGTAATAATGCATTTCACATAAAAACAACCAGTCAAGTGCGAGTCAGACTGGATAGAGAGATGAACTTGGCTACCTATACCTACAGATCGACCGATGGCGCGGAGCGAGTGCCAAAGTGGTCCCCAGCAAAAGCGCTACTGCACTAAGAACCAACAGTTAGAAAAAAGGTCAAATCAGCTCACAGTGGATTCTCCATCCCGCTGAACACCCTCACGGTGAGGTAGTGCCTGGTGATGGGCCGGACCCATAGCAATACCAGCACGAACGGCATCGCGAAGTTCAAGTTCAGCAACAGAGGAATCACTTTGTTGTCTCCATAGTATCTGCAAATTTCAACAAATGTTACAAAATTGGTCAATGCAAAAATTTACTTGATATGAGGGTGTAGTCCAATATGTATATATCTATAAAACTACTGAACGAACTAAATTTAAACAGACTAGACGTAGGTCTCATCCAAACCATCCTATCCAAACCTAAGTCGGAAGAGGCTAAGAGGTTAAGTCGTCTGGTTGTGGTGGTTCAGCAGTGAGCCACCTCATCCAGATCTCTTTGATGCGGTATTTGTGAAAAGGTATGATGGGGTTGGCATATCCAACTGGATAAAAACCCCTAACTTAAATAAAGATTAAAAAAAAAAAAATCTATAAAATTGAAAAGGATTGTGTCTGTACATTGGAGATTAAAAAAAAAAATACCCTGGGTTATGTTATGACCGATTTTTAACACAACAATTTTGTTTTTTTGGAATGCCTGTCTCTTTGTTCGTGATGGACGCAACACTATTGAACTGGTTTTGATGCGTTTTTTTAATTAGAAAGGTTAAGGAAAATCTTCCATATATGTTTGATTGCAGTAGAACCACACCATTAATACCGACGATCACGTGGGTGTCATGTGGAAGTGAGAGTGACTGCTAAGGTGATACAACATACCTGAGTGAATCCCAATGCATCCTTGCAACTCTAAGACCGGGGAAAGTGAACAAAGTGCCGATAATGGCTGCCCACACAGCGAAGAAGAATTTCAGTATCAATTTTGAAGCTGGACCACTGGAAACACAAAATAGATCTATCAGTCAATTAGACCACACTACAATTTTTTTTTCTTTATTCATAATAGGCTTACATTTGAACTCTATCTCACCTTATGGTAAGTGATGATGTGGTCTACGATGAATGACGTTTGCCTAAAAGGAACAAATTTTTTTATACCACTTAGGTGGCAAACACGGTCCACCCGATAGGAAGCGGTCACCGTGGCCTATGGACGTGCGCAACACCAGCGGTGCCACACTCGTGCTGCCGACCTGGGGGGAGGGAGGGAGGGCCTAACCTCCCTGTACTACTACGGGACTAGTCTACCATGGTAGTAGATTCATGCATTTAATTTAGCCTTTCTAGTTTGTTTCAGTATACTCACACAGATGACAATCCTTGATTTTCCAGAAACTTCGAAGCATTTTCATGAAAGCTGTCGTAAGCAGGGTCCACTCCTACCTCCAGGTTGGACTCGTCGACAATCAGCACCATCATAGCTATCAACAGGAACACGCAGAAAGCGACTATACATGTTGATCTCTCACCAATAGATTCCTCACTTGTAAAGTACTGTTTAGTCAAACTCAGGAGAATTTTACTGAGTTTTTGTTAAGGAGAATATTCTGGTATCAACTTGTATTCTAGCATAATTATTTTACAATTGAATTCATTTATTCCTTCACAATATTATATTGTGTCGATATTTCACTTAAACCTAGCTTACCAGATACCAAAGACACTAAGTTGCCAGAAAACTTGGTATTTTCTCTCTACTTTAATCTTCTCTACTTATATTTTCTTCTAAGTCAATTTAACCATTTATACTTGTTCTTTACCGTTCATAGCCACATAGCATGCTGTTCATCATCCAATTGGCTTGATGAAGCTATCAGAATTAGATATCAATTAAATAGTTCTGTTAAGTTATATGCCGCGGTAGCCTAGTGGTTTGGGTAATGGACTGCTGAGACGAGGTCTCGGGTTCGATCCCAGGATCACCATGGCACACACCAATGACTTTTCGATGCTTTTCGAAGTTATGTGTGTATTTATCGCAGGTTAATTAGTGCCTCGGAGAGCACGTTAAGCCGTCAGTCTCGGTTGCCATACAAACATCTATGGCAGTCGTTACGGGTAGTTGGAGACCACAAAAGTCCAACCAGTCTAACTCAGAACTTCGATATCGCCATTGGTCATAATGACCGTTGGTTGTGGAGGTCAGATGGCAGTTGCTCCAGGGAAAATATCGAAGTTCAGCCGCATCACAGTTAGACTGGGAGGCCGACCTCAACTGAGTTGTGAAAAAGGTTCAGAGAATGATGATGATGATGAGTTCTGTTAAGTTCAATCACATCAATTCTACTTGATCACAGCTTCTAGTCTAGTTTCACAATACACGGCATATTGCATGACCACCTTTTCGTTGAGAATTCTTCATTTATGCTCAATAGAGTATTGATTAAGCACACTGCTGAGTTTTACTCTGAACCGTCAAGCTCTTACTAAGTTATGGAGTAACAAAAATTTATATTTTTAATGTTAGTTGGCTTATAAAAGGATACAATGAGAATAATATGACAAGGAGACACCACACCATGCTCAGGTTGAACTCATCTTTCAGTGGAAATACTGATGTATACACCTGGAAATAAAAAAACATGATGTAAAACATGTGAAGTTTTTTATACTTTGATCAGAAGGTTATTATCTCCTCTGGGGATGCCGGTGGTCAGATGAACGATCTGTGATGTATGAAGGGTAACTTCCTGCATTTCCCCAATTCTCTCCTAGGGAGACCAGTTTATGGTATTAACTTTTAGTGCTACTGTCCAATCACAAACATGAGGAATTGATCTGCCAGTAGGGAATACAATCTCAACCTGGCGAGATTGACATTGCGTCGAACAATAATTGAGGCATAAAAGTATATTGAAACAATAAATTATGTAACTTGAAGAAGAGAAAGGAGTATGCCAAGATTGTAGCAAGTGGAAATAATTATGTTGTCTCTGCCTACCTCAATTGGAAATAAGTGTTACTTGTATTTATCTATGTTATAACTGATGATTAAAAAATTGAAAATTCTCATAGGGTAGTATGTTAGTGTGTATACCTTTTGGCTTGAAGGGTTTTGGCGAGAAGTAACTGTTTGCGGTGGTGTTTTGTTTACGGACTGTATACATAGTTAAGTAGTGTGTAAAATATTGTATTCGTGAAAACTTGTAAATGGCCTTCAGCTACCTATATATAATTTATTAATATAAACTGTTTTAGCCGTAAGTTTCCCAAATAAAAAAAAAAAAAAAAAATAAAAAAAAAAACAAATGCTTCAGTAATGATTAAGGTAAGTTATATTATCAAGAGAAACAGTAAGAGATTGGATCAAGAGCTGTAAAGTGCAAGCTTTGGATGCAACTGAGCTGTGATTATGATAAAGTAATACTCACTTCAGACATAATATACACAATCAATGTATATAAAGAAAAGTCCACAATCCACACATACTCAGTATAAAATCTCAAATGCACCACATCTATTGCTGTGACCGGCGCTGTCTCCAACTGTATATCCAGACTGCGAGGAATGTGGAACGTCTCTGGTTTACCATTTGATTCATGTTTCCCTCCTTTCTTATTCTTTGATGTATCCTTTGGCACTCCTCCCAATGCCTTCAACTCACTATTAGTAGGGTACAAATATCTATACAACCCTTGGGAACATAGTAACCATCTTGCAAACGAGTAACTTCCTAATTTCTGTATAACTGATACCATTATCAATGTTATAACTAGCTGAGCGCCAAGGAGAGCCTGAAATATAAATAGTATGTTGTGACTGATACTCGATACTGCATCTATCTTTAGACTAATAAATCATGTTTACAGACCATTATGTCTAAATTTTTATACACATTTATGTCTATGCATAGTCTAAATTTAATAAATTATTTTTGTTCCTAGCCAAATCTACTATAACCTCAATTCATTACTCCCTCCCACACAATATTATACGGAAAAGTTAAGATGAATAACAAATGGAGATAAAACATGCGCTCATAGTATGAGAAAAAAAGAAAGTGATAGCCTACAGCTGCCAGACTGCCAGCTGCCATTAGTGTCAAAAGTAAAAGTAGACTTTTAGCTTAGTCGTATTATACATGTTTTCAAATATAGCTTCAGTCAGATTAAGTGTGATCCATCCATTAAAAATTCTTTACTAAACCATGACTTTCAATTTGTTTAGTTAAATTTTTGATAAATTCTTAACTTTTATAAGAATTAAAACACTAGTAGGAGTACATACTAATAATAACCAAATAATATTTATTTAATTTTTTTTTTTGAAATCATATCATACTTAGCAAATGCACTATCTTCTTTAATCAATAGAAGGAAAGAGATAGAAACTTTTTCGATTGAAAAAAATAACTGTGCTACCACGGTACAAATTTTTCCCCCTTATCTGGGAAAATCGATTAATAATTGAATTCTTAATTAGAAAAAGAAATAGAAAGCGAGCACAAGTAGAAAAAAAGAGCTGATACCTCAGCACTCTTGCAAACGAGCGGCATAGTGAAGCTAACGAGTTAGGAAGTGTTGCACAGATTTGTCTGTATCAGGAACTTTATGTAAGCACCCAGCAGGCCAACTCATTAGAACAGCTGTCGAAGAAGACTAATCCACTAATAGTATAAGATCCCGTTAAGAACGACCTTCACCGAGATGCTTATTTAATGAAACATATTTTATATTTAATTTAATATGTCAATAAATATAATCCATATGGGTTGCCTAGCAAATTTCAGTCCAGAGTATGTTTAATTAATAATTTAAAAAAAATATTTTTTTAAACATTTCACCGGTATGATTATTAGATAAATTCTATACCAATCGAAAGTATGAAGCCCATAGAATACACAAACGTTAGGTTGCCTATTCTTTTCCGGTCACAACTATCGGGTTGCCAGGTATAAACAGGTAAATCTGTACTAGCATTTTGCAACGTTCTGTTTATTGGATGAAATTTAAATGAAATTAAAGATTATTTTATTCTGAACACGGTGGTGTAGGGTTGCCTGCGAAAAATACGTCCAGAATTGCGGTTGTCGAATTTTAAAAAGTTAAATATTGCTCCGAGTGAATGTGTGCGACTGAGAGGTCCCAACCAACCATCCCATGCGATAGAAGAGGACACAGCATAGCGGCTGTTTAAAGTCCGGCCATTTATTATATATATATATATATATATATGATATATAATATATATATACATATATTATATATCATATATCATATATATATATATATATATATATATATATATATATATATATGATATATATATATATATATATGATATATATATATATGTATATATATTAATATACAGGATGAATTTTTCAAAAAGGGCTTGGATGGCCAAATCCGAAACTATAAGGAATAGCGAAAAATGCTCAAAGGAGTCACGAGCCCGATTTTGATGATACTTAAAACCTCATCATTAGATTTTTGAAAAACCAATAATCCAAGCCAGGAATCGAACCTGTTGATTTTGAAAAAAAAAACACACCCTATATTATTACCCCATGCGATAGTGTTGCTAGTAAGGATCTTATTCTGGGAAGTAATGACATAACGCAAACTAAAGGAAAGAGCTCATCTTTAACAAAATACATTTTATTTTTCTTACATTAACTGATTAATTGTTCAAAATGAATAGCCACTTAGCCATTGTTTTCAATACATAATCGTACTGCATTCAATATTAAAATGTAATTGATTCCGTTTAGAATATTCTCCAAAGAACGTTAAGTTTCAAGTCATCAACTGTATCTCATTATGTGTCTTTGTAAATTTCGTTTTTGACATACCCCCAGAGAAAGTAATCTAAGGGATTAAGATCCAGAGATCTCGCTGGCCAAGGCACAGGACCATGCCTTACAATAAAATTGTCGTCAAACTGCTGAATCAAAATCTCTTTTAGGGCTATTATGGGCTGGAGCTCCATCTTGTTTAAAAAAAAACATCAATCATTATAATCATTCTGAGTATAATTTAAAACACGGAATAGTTACGATCGTTTCTGGGATTTTGAACGAAACAAATAGGTACATGAAACATGAATTTTATTAAATTCCAAATTTTCCTTAAATTTGCCGTATATCATTACTTCGCAGAATTTGTTCCTTAACAGCGACACTATCGCATGGTGTAATAATAAAGGGTGTGTTTTTTTTTTTCAAAATCAACAGGTTCGATTCCTGGCTAGGATTATTGGTTTTTCAAAAATCTAATGATGAGGTATTAAGTTTCATCAAAATCGGGCTCGTGACTCCTTTGACCATTTTTCGCTATTCCTTATAGTTTCGGATTTGGCCATCCAATCCCTTTTGAAAAATTCACCCTGTATATATAATAGTATTATATATGTATCACTATAACCTTCTTTTTTACTAAAGATGTATATATACTTTAGTGTCACATAAAAAATATACACATAAATAATTAATTGATAAAAAAAAAAAAAAATTCTCTATTTTAATAATAAACTACTCCAAAATGATGCATAGTCTATCGCTATCCTTTTCTTTTCCAAGCCCAAATAGCATGCACACTCTCTTTCTTTAAATGGCCGGACTTTAAACAGCCGCTATGCTGTGTCCTCTTCTATCGCATGGGATGGTTGGTTGGGACCTCTCAGTCGCACACATTCACTCGGAGCAATATTTAACTTTTTAAAATTCGACAACCGCAATTCTGGACTTATTTTTCACAGGCAACCCTACACCACCGTGTTCAGAATAAAATAATCTTTAATTTCATTTAAATTTCATCCAATAAACAGAACGTTGCAAAATGCTAGTACAGATTTACCTGTTTATACCTGGCAACCCGATAGTTGTGACCGGAAAAGAATAGGCAACCTAACGTTTGTGTATTCTATGGGCTTCATACTTTCGATTGGTATAGAATTTATCTAATAATCATACCGGTGAAATGTTTAAAAAAATATATTTTTTTAATTATTAATTAAACATACTCTGGACTGAAATTTGCTAGGCAACCCATATGGATTATATTTATTGACATATTAAATTAAATATAAAATATGTTTCATTAAATAAGCATCTCGGTGAAGGTCGTTCTTAACGGGATCTTAGACTATAATCCATCAATGGAATGGAACCAAGTGGCATTCAGTTCCGACTCACTGAAACTACTCATCACTGGCACTCGGGCACTGGCTAGAGTGGCTAGCTCGACCAGAGAACAAAGCAAAGACAGCTGAACTATTAAAATATTTAACGCGGGCAAAGCCGCGGACGGTCGCTAGTATTTATTTAAAACAAAATCAGGTTGGGAGTAAATATTTTTTTACTGGTATCCCAAAGCACAACCGTGCCGCGTTGCGCACTGGTGAGGGTGACTAATGTTCACAGTGGAGAGATAAATTCATATCGATTAAATTGTCGGTTGATGTAATTTGGGTTCGTCGCCGCTATAGTCTGCCCGCAGACTAGCGACGAAAGTTTATTCTTAGTTTTAAATTAATATTTAGTTGTGTAGTGCTGATAACCGTGCAAAATGGGGTCGTTGTTCCGGAGTGAGGAGATGACATTATGTCAACTTTTCCTGCAGAGTGAAGCTGCGTATGCTTGCGTGTCTGAACTGGGGGAGTTAGGACTGGTTCAGTTCCGCGATGTGAGTATTTTCTAACCAATGTAAAACGCCCCTTTTTTGCTCGCTTTGTGGAAGTGCATCTAGTAGAAAGTCCTATATAGTTAACGAGTCCTTTGTGATACGAAATCAGTGACCTCGATTCCCTTTGACTACATTTTTCTTGCCCTGAAATTATGATACGTTCGTAATCAATCAACATGATATGAACGCTGTTTTGTGTGATTTTGGATGAAGACTGACAGTGTTATAAACATCTTAAAATTATGTATTCAACTCCTATATCGTAAATTTCGATACAGTTGTCATTATTTGGTGGGTTTACTATTGTTCAGTACTACAAATAATGACATCATAGAGTACAACTTATGCCCTTGTCTTGTTGTTGTGGATTTAGTATATTTTATGCAGATATCAGTTCTGCTTATATATATTTATTTACTAACCGTATAGTAGATATTTGTGCCATCACTTATGAATACCTGGTATTTCTGTGCAGTGCAGTAAGTCTAAGCAGTGCTTAGCCCCCTTACTCACTAGCGGTTAACTGCAGGGGTGGCTAACCAAATTTCCAGTTTAATATGCAACTGCTTGTGTTTATACACACTTACTACACAAGTAGTTGCATATTAAACTGGACATGCAGTTAACCACACGGTTGGCCGACCCCGCTGTTAACCGCTAGTGCGTAAGAGGGCTTAGATTTGGGTCCTGGCCTAGATCCCAGGGTAGGCTAAGTATTGTGGAATCTATTTGTCTGAATCAGACTCTTTGTCTGACTGACAAAATGTTAGGGACTGGATAGGTACTTTAAAGAATTAAATTAATCCAAAACTAGATACTGATATCCCCATTAATCGCTCCAGCCAAGCTAGTATTGTAATAGTCAGGGCTCAAACCTGGGACCTCTCGATTGTAAGGCATTAAGCTACACCATTCTCCCCCTGTAGGACTAAAGACAGGTAGATTTTTGGCTTGAGTCATACTAAACAACACTTATATTACAAAACACATATACATATATTCATAAAGTGATTAGTTATTCAATTAAACATATTATTATAATAGGGTGTCAAAGTCCAATATTCATTTGATAATACTTGAATAAGAAGAACTTCTTACTGAATCAAATCTCTTTGTTCACTAAGTGAAAGGCTAATGCTTACTTTCATTTGTAACAAAAAAGTGAAGGAATTATAAATAACTACATACTTGAATGTTGTTAAAAAAAACAATAATGCAGAGCAAAAAAATATATTGTAGTCATGTTGTATAATATAGTAGATGTTCTGCTCTTTTCTTCTGCTCTTAACAAATGTCTAACATAAAATCATATTCAAATGGAAACAAAAAGGGAAAATGATTCCAATATATCCCAAACCTTGCATAAATGGCTTTTTTTAATGGTTTGAGAACAAAGATACTTAATAACTAAATGTTACGAAGTCGGTAATGTCCTTGTCATTGACACAGGATGTTACATTTTATATAAAAAATGTCCGAGATAAAAACATTACAAACAGGTTTTGAACTGGTAAAGTGTACATACATTATAAATAAATAAATTATCATTTAATGACCATACCATCATCATGTGACGACCAGTATGGTGTGACAGTGGAGCGTTTGATTGCTATGTCTGAGGTTTTGATTCGAGGGTTAGATTCCCGATCAGTGCAAATATTTAAAAGAACACAACCCACACGCAAAAACCGCGCCAGGACGTGGAGTTGCTGATAACAGCCCGAGAAACCATACCATACTATACAAACGTGCATCCACCTCCTAACCTACTGCCTTTATCGAAAGTTTGAAAGTAGACTAGGTGGTCCAACTTTTTAGTGCTTCAATTATATACATGAAATATGGGATTGTAATTACCGCGGGTGTAGTAATAATAAAATAAATAAATGTTTATTTCAGACATTCGTCAATTGTTGTCAGTAACAATGAATTTTAACCTAGTGTTAGCACTGCTAACATAATTTTCAGGATATAAATAAATTCTGAACTACCAACTTCAGAACTAAAAAAGAATGATTTTAAAATCACATGATTGATAAAAAAAATGTGATTGTTATTAGTTTTTGATTGATGTATCTAATTACAACATAATTATTGATAGGACAGAATTAAAGTCAAGCGATATCTACCATAACATGATTAATGATTGTCACTATCAATAATCATTATCATACATACCTATGTGGATTTGTTGCCATCGCCACGTTCATGAATGGCAATGTTTTGATGTACATTATAGGTTTTGTAAGCAATTGCATAATTGCATGGATACATCATCATCATTCTCTGAACCTTTTTCCTGACTCAATTGGGGTCAGCTTTCCAGTCTAACTGTGATTACATGGATACATAATAATTCTTAAAAAAAAAAACGAATTCAACGGACTACGGGAAGCACCTATCAAATAAAAATTGATCATCAAAATCGGTTCACCCAGTCGAAATTCCTGAGGTAACAAAAAAAAACAGTCGAATCGAGAACCTCCTCCTTTTTTTAAATCGGTTAAAACAAGGCTTTTTAGACACATCATCATCCACCTGCCCTTGTCCCAATTATTTGCGGTCGGCACAACATGTCATTCTCCTCCATACATTCCTGTCAGATGTCATGTCCTCTCCTTAGTCACTCCCTTTCCATATCGTCCTTCACGCGTTCCATCCATCTTTTCTTAGGCCTACTTCTGCCCCTGAAGTCCCCTACATTCATACTTTGAACCTTTTTAACAACATTACTTTTATCTCTTTTAACATGACCATGCCACAACAGTCGCTCGCTTCTCAATTTTAGACATATCATAGGTTGAAAATTATAGTTACGGACTTGTTGACTTGTTTTCGTAAGTTTTCCTTTGACAAGTAGATGATGATAATATGGACAGGGGTGTATTGTATAGGGACCAACACCTTTAGGATCCCATTTAACTTCATCTGCTAATCCACTCGCTATATAACGGATGAGGCTCCCACTCCCAACCTCAAGAGAAAAGCCTGTACTAGGTAGGACCTCGTCCTAATTACATAGCAGGTTTATCAACTTACAGGCGAGCTTGACTTAGGCACAGAGAGATACATAATATATCCAAAACTGCACGAAAAAGTATCCAAATCTTTAGTTTAGTTGTTTCCGCGTGATTGAGTAACAAACACCCGAACAATGTATAAATAAGTAGGTCCGTGATTAGTTACACACATAGACAGGTACTTACTGTATATGTGTCGCGTGACGTGGGTGCGCAGACGCAGGCAGTTGTCTTGCGCGGTTTATCAAAACACTACCGTTTGTTTTTGCATTTCTAATAATGAAAGCAAATACTGACTCCATCAGCAGCTGATGCGTTAATATTCTTGGAGTTGAATATTTATAAGAAACTAGATGAATCATTTCTATTGTATTTTTAACTAGATGTGCTCGACGGATTCACTTCTCCGTTATATTCGGGCGACCGTCCACCGCGCGTCATCGCTTCCCCCCTTTCTTTTTTTTACTCATTGCTCGGCTTCTAAGGTTCATATCGTGATGTTATAACCTTCCCCGAGAACTAGGCTATCGAATGCAAGAATATTTATTGGAATCTCATTAGCAGTTGCAGAGATTAGCGCTTTCAAACAAACAAAACGATGCAACTTTATTATTGTAGAATATTATTAGTATACATTTATTGTTATTGTGGTTAATTATGTTTATGTATTGGCTAAGTAATGTACAAAGAAAAAAGATAAGTACCTACTTTATTTTGAAAGAAATAGGTTAACCTGTTATGTATGCAGAAACGATGCACGTGATCGCTTTTGTTGATTTTGAAATATCGATGTGCAGCGACTTTCAAATGATCTTTTTAATCATTGCAAGTAACGTTTTGTTGGTCGTACGGTCGTTAGTGCAATTTTTTGTGATAGACCTGAGTTTGAACGTCATTAGGGTCTATTTTTGTCAGTAATCTTACCTTCAAGACATGTACCAATTCTTGAACTACTGTATGTAGTGCCCAGCATGGGAATAGAAGAGCCCACTACGAGTCCTTTCCAGGGGGAATGCTCTGACGAACTGAGATACCTGGACCCCTCGACCCCGATACGATCCCATCAGGTGGCCACCGTGGCCTATTGACGTGTGCAACATCAGGGGGTATCACACTCGCGCTGCCGACCACCCTGGTGGGTGGGGGGATTGGTGAGATGGTGGTTTGGAAAAGCCGATACCGAATCGGCTTCAAAGAGCAAACTTTGGCGGCAACTAAGAAATCTGCAATACTAGTAAGTGTAATACCTCGTTAATTAAAGGAAAAGAGAAATAATTATTAATATTCGTTCCTTTTATATACAAATACGTATGGGGTGAACGAACTACGTCATGCCATGTAATGATTACACTTTGTCATACCCTCCGCGGATGACACTCGTAAAAGTACCTACCTAGATGACGCACAGAGACGAAAACGGGTAAACCCCTTACAATGGCGTTAGAATTATTAATTCAATTTTGTTGGCAGCATATTTTATCTGTACTATTATAGGTAATTAGCATTGTAAAAAAGTTGTGCATACACATTGAAGGTTAAAAAAATCACGGATTATGTTATAAACGATTCTAAATTTAAAAAATGTTTTTTTAAAATTCTTGTGTCTGTTTTTCGCGATGCAAAACTACTGAACGGATTTTGATGCAACTTTTTTCCGTAAAAGCGGATTTCACCAATAATAATAAAAGCGATAAGTTGAACTTGACCTCAATTTATACATTATCAAATGGTGAATATTCTGAACCTAGTTTTATGACAATTTGATCATGTTGAATTTATCAATGTAGGACACAAATCAGTCGACCCAGTACTACTATGAAGGTATTATTTTATCGTGGGCGATAGATAATCATTATCAATCGTTATTAAAAAAAAAAGATATAACAAGTAATAAGCTAGATATTAACCAAATGATATTGTTTATAAGTAGGTACATTATATACCATGGCCGAGGGGGCCATCTGGAAACCGAAGATGGCGTAGGGTCAGTCGGGGTGCGAGGGAAATGCCTTATGGGTCATCTTACACCGCACGGTTGTCCACCACATCCATTCTTATTTTTCGTAAAAAGTAGCCTAATGTTAATCCAGTACATAAGCTACCAGGCCAGTAGCTAGCTACTAGATCCAGAGATTACCCCCGACATACAACTTGATAAACTTACAACCTCACGAACTTCACCTCTTCATAATATTTGTAAGCTGCGTGCTCACCAAATTTCACACAAATCGTTGTACCGTTATGTTCCTATTTTTCTATTTTTGGCATAGCAATAACAGAATTAGCATATATTTCTCATTTGCATAATGCTCAAAGTTAAGGAAACAAAATAAATAAATGTTGACATTTTGATAAACACAAACTTCCATTTACTAACAGATTGAATCAGACGTTGTACGATGGAAAACCCACCACTCACTCTAGTAAAGTAAATACCATGGTAACTACTCACCCTACGTTTTTCTACCTCCATAGTAAAGTAACGACTCACCCTATCTTTGTCTGCCTCCATAGTAAAGTTACCAAGAATAAACCCTCTTTGTAACAGAAACCTGGTTAAAAAGGTAAATGTTGAAGTAAAAATCTTGGCGTTCATACATGTTACTGATTATAAGAAGTATTAGGCAAGAAAGGGTGTTTGGGTCAGGCATAAGCCAAGCTTACCTGCCAGCTGTACCATGTGCCTGCTGATTGACGGACGGGGCTCCTGCCCAGGCTTTCCTCTTGCGTTTGGCAGAGAGCAGTCGTGCCCAAAAAAGTCGTAATAAACCTAAACTAAAAGAGGGAGACTCCTCCTGGACAGTGGGCTCCGAGGTGAAAGCTTCGGATGCAACTGAGAACAACTAAGAAGATGATGATGATGTTAACTAGACTCTTGAGTCACTTCAACTAATTAAATGCGTCGTTATAGTCACGCGTCGCAGATTTTGCAGCGATTTCTTTGGTCAAGGGGGCACAAGACACTGGAGACTCCAAACCTATAATAAGCATATGTATAATCTTTTGGCAAACTTACATTTTCTAACATCGAACTTTCTTCCAACAGTTGAACCCTGACGTGAACGCGTTCCAGCGCAAGTTCGTCAATGAAGTCCGCCGTTGCGATGAAATGGAGCGCAAACTCCGTTACCTTGAGAAGGAAATCCGACGCGATGGGATCCCTATGCTCGAGATTCCTGGTGAATGCCCGGAAGCACCGCAACCCAGGGAGATGATAGATCTTGAGGTTAGAACCCTTAGCCGATCCACATTGTACAGTTGCTGCATTTTTACTGTTTAGCCTCTAGCTGTACCATGTATCATTGTCTCATTGCTCTGGTAAATGAGAAATCCAATTTCGGGCTTTAGGGATTTGAAGATGCAGATTTAATCTACCAATTAGGTGTACCTACATCAGAATCATCCTTTATTTTACCTGATTACCCTCAAGTAAATCTCTGACTCGCAATAGTCAATTTACCAAAATAACTCACGGCACTATGCAGAATTGAACTTATTTGGCCATTGCTGATAGTTATGAAAACGGGGCCTTAGAAATCTCTCTCTAACTCATCACAAACTCCATGTTTGATTGGTAATTGGATTTCTCCTTTGCAGCAAGTAATTGCCGATTTTGTCAGCAGATATTATGTCAGTTGATTGTTTTCCCATAGGCTACATTTGAAAAGCTCGAGAATGAACTTCGCGAAGTGAATCAGAACGCTGAAGCTCTGAAGAGAAACTATCTTGAGCTCACCGAACTCAAGCACATTCTTAGAAAAACACAAGTTTTCTTTGACGAGGTATGTTTTTTGTCTGACCTTTACCATTCATGTTACGAAACTACAATCACCAACCAATACTATTGCATTCAATTACAGAAATTAGTAACACGAACCGACCTGCTAACTTAACCAGATGTTGCCATGTCCTATAAAATACTTACAATATATCATCCAAGATACCCATCACAAGGCATCATCGACGAACATTTTTGATATGTCAATGATTAGTACGTTTTGCGCGATGACGTCAAACGTCATCATATATTGTCTTGTTGACTGTGATTAGATGCAAGTATCTGAATGAAATCTTGTCAATAGATTCGACTTTAATCGATTGGACAGAGTTGAGTCTCATAAAAAAGTAAATGACGTGGGTAAGAATCTGATTGAAAACTGCTGTTGTAGAAAAAAAAATAGCTCCACGACTAATGATTCAATCGTCTTTATTTATCCATCACATTATTTATTACTTTAACTTTATTTTTAATCAATGTTTCATTCAGTATTATTTTATTATATTTTAATATTTTAAAGCACTATAACAACAGTATCAAGTACTAATTTTATGTTCCACACTTTCCAATTCTATGAACAATGTTAACATATATCTCAAGGAAGGTCGTGGGTTCTAAGTTTTTACTTTATCGAGTTATTTATATCTATATAGCAACGTGGGCTTCAAAAGAACAGATTATAAATTTTAACAGTTTAGGTTATATTGTTTAAAATAATGACGCCGTGTTGTCAATGTCACATTTTTGTACGTCCATTGTCGTCAGTTGATTGATCGCACGCATACATTATGCTGTCTGCGCTGTTCAGCGCATGTACACGACACATGAATAATTTCCAATCTGAAAATTCAATTTGTAACGTGGTACTATCACTGTAATGTTTCATGGTAACAAATCAAATCCTTCACGGTCGTACCAAATGTGACATTGAATTTGGCGCGTGTCTGACCTTGATGCCATGTTGGCATGTGTGTGCACAAGATGGCGGATCCGTCGCGCGAGGAGGAACAGGTGACCCTACTTGGGGAGGAGGGACTCATGGCGGGCGGGCAAGCTCTCAAGCTTGGGTATGCTCAGATTGATTATGACGCGCTCGTTGAACCGTTTTGATTTCCATTTAGGTGAATGGAAATCAAAGCACACACATGAGCGTTATTAATTTTTACAGCGCTTGTACTGTGACGCTGATTCTGGAGTCTACCGATCACCACTCAGGCAAGCATTGGAGTCGGCCGGTTTATAGTATATCATCAACATAACACCTCTCTTTGACTCTTTTGTGTGATGGAATGATAGCTTAGTTGTAGTACCGCCGCAGCCGGCTCATACCGACACACTCCTAATAAAGCTTCATGGATTAGACCGAGTCCCTTACCGAGAGTGCTAACCAATTGCTGCCTGAGTGAGTTTTTTTTTGTAATTTTTATTTTGAACTAACAACGTTTCGACATGATTTATTTTTGAAGTCCATCTGTGAAAATTTGCAGCTGTAGGAGTCGAGGAGGTTTACTAAATAGTTTATTTACTTTGTCATTAAGTCATCCACGCTTTGTGTATTTGTCATTATTATGCATGCCGTTATGATTTTTATATGTTCATGTTATATGTAGTACACGACCAGACAAGAGTTTATAGAGATATTTTAGTATATTATAAACGACACTGTAATTTGAACACAATAGGAAGTAGACACCAACTAACAATGCATTGAAGCTTTATAGAATTTGTTTGTAGCTACGTATTGATGAGCACAAGCGCGTAGTGAGGCGACTTGCAGTGAGACGGTGGCGCTACTTTTTTTACTACAACAGGCAAGCAAACAGTGTCGTCTGGTGTATCTGTCGTATGCGTGTATATCGCGTTTGTGTCGTCATATGGGCAATGTTTGTCTACATGTTTATGTTTGTCCTCCGTGTAGCACGAGGGTGGTGCCAATACCACTGAGTCGATGACGCGCGCCCTCATATCCGACGACCCGAACAGACATATCGGCCACGTCCAACTAGGGTATGTATGCGTGTGTACATACGCACTGGAGTGACACTGACTACCACCCGATACGTTACCGCAGCTGGACTGTTCATCTCCAACAGTTCAGCTCATATTATTACCACTAGTTCAATTGGTTGCTCGTCTTGGTATACTATGTCTAGCTTCTCTAAATTGTATGTTTTTCGTGAAAGAAGCTGCAAAGAACTAACTCTATTACGCGTTGGTAAAGTAACAACTCCGATTAATGAAACAGCGGCGCAATGAACGTAAGACGATGCAATCAATCACACTGTTTACATAAGCCTGACAGTTTTATTATTTGATGAATATTCTTGTTAATATTTACACAGTCAACAAACTGATCTCAGCCCGTTCGCGCCTTAAATGTGGCTTATGTGAACATCAAAGAACTAATTTTGCACAATGGTATACACCCAAAATTTTCCTGTAAAGATTTTTTAGTAATATCAAAGTTAGAACACAAGCAATATCTGGTGACTTGAATGATAAACGTAAAATATCAATTGCATGGATACAGTGTTGATAATGCACTAGTCCCTAGAGTGATAATTATATAAAACTACTGAACTAATTTGAAAAAGACTCCTGAATCGGGACTATCGATTATAATCCCTAACTTGTACAGCATCGCTAAACACTTATGCTTGATTTATTCCCTAGTTTGCGGGATAAACAAGAGTCCCTGGAATTCCTGCCTTGGTTAGTAGTGTGTATAATGTATTTTATATTGTAGATGGGATAGACGGTAGTGGTTGGGTATCTGTATATAAATGTATGGTTGGCGACGGAATGGCAACTTGAACGACAATATTGAAAACTTGACTTGATTCAATTTTGTCTTCACCACTTGCATTGAAATGAACATCTTGTTCAATATTAACACCTTCACATGCTTACTAACACTCACTTTAATATCACAGTATTGTATACTCAAACAAACATTCAACTTCATGTGCGAAATCAAGGTTATTTGGACTTCAAGAATAGATAATGGAATTAGGTGCGAAACATGTAAATGCTGAACGCGACACTTCGTCATTAAACTTTTCCTATTTATTAAATGCTATCTGCCAAAAAACGTTATAATTATCTTCAAATTCAAAGATATTTGTTTGAATATATGATAAATAATATCTTGAATGTATTTTCCTTGTTCTCTGTTCAAACAGTTGGGGGCACAGGTATGCTCCTTGTGGCACACCATTCAAAAATTATACCGAATAATATAAATAGGAAAAGTTTTGATGACGAAGATATCTTCCAAATTAGAGAATCCTAACAGCGTCTTGGTACGAGTGTCTTAGATATTAATTTTTATGTTTTGTGTAATGTTTATAGATTAGTTTCGGACTCGTGTTATTCAACTTAAACCGGTTCAGGTTTAACGGCGGCTTGTTACTCTAGTTGCGGATAAAGCTTTATTAACTTTAAATTTGTAACTAATGCAGTACTCCAATATGTGTGTCTTGCGTCGCCACTATACCTTATTGTAATTGAGGTGAGGCCAGAAGCCGCCAATCAATGTATGCGCCAATATCCAATTAAAATGTATGTTCAATCTTACGGTGGTTTTGTAAAATGTGTGTAACATGTATAGTATAATGGACATTCAGGTTCAGAACCAACCTTGAGTCGTCCGAACATAGATGTGATAAATTTGCCTAGCCTTTTTCAAGATTCATTGTGTAACACAATGCTGGCTATCTACAACACAATATGGCTCTATCAGGTATCAATGACGTCATTGAGGTTGTTTCAAAGTGACTTTTGTAATGTTATAAATAGCAAAATAATATACTTTTATACTGTTAAACGCTTATTGAAAATCAAGTTTCTATTTTTAATGACATTGCGTGATTAATAAAAATATTACATAAGGCCTGACGCCGGCATCCACTATTAATAAAGTGTCATGGTCGGTGATCTAAAGAATCGCAAAATTTATTGAACGCTCTTTCAGAATCACAAAATTAATTGGGCAGTTGTTTTCCATCACAATGCATGTTGAAAGACGTTTTAGTTCCTTGACAACTTAACAGAACTTATTAGTATCGTGAAAGATGATCACATATCACGTTATTACCCACCTGATGTTCTTCAAACAAAGACATATACATATTATGTCGTATTTTCTCTTATCCTTTTGCGTCAATATCTAGTGTAGCTATTATCTTCACTCTTAATAGTGCATCGAGTTCTCGGAATGAGGAAATTGTAGCTAAAATACGACGATCATGCAAAATGTGAAAGCTTCTAATAAGATGTTTCAATCTGTTTTTGTTATTGTTATGCAAACATTTCTTAGAATGCTAGATAGTCCTACAAATAATAACAATACTTTCAGCTTCAAATTCTGAGATAATGATAAGATTGTATCCGTCCGAGAGCAACGTTCGCAGTAACTGTAATCTACGTTTTATACGTAGTAAATCTATTCGTCAGATTTGCTACGTCTCAAGGTTTTTTGTTGATAAAAACTATACATTAATTAAATGAGATTAGATCATTAGATTTGAGTCTATCCATACTTGAGTGTTTCAGTAGTATCTCTAGGCTTAAGAAGGCTTTCGTTAATAATAACAATGGCTTACAGTTTCTTTTTATTTTCGAATCACGCTTCAAGTTATCTTAATACCTTATGATTTATGAACCAAGAGATAAATGTCATAGTTATTTTTAGCAAACATTCATAAGATTCAGTGTTTGGAAAAATCACAATTGTGTAAATAATTCTGAAAGTAGTTTCAAAATTTATGGGTTTCACAATACCTTGTTATATTCTTAAACTTGATCAAAATGGGAGCTTAGATAATGTTTGGGATATATAGTTAGTTATGCTTTTCCTGTACTTATGATTGTAAATAAAACAAAGATTTTATTAACCTGATCGATTTCATGACTATAGTCGATTTTTTTTATCTCTCAATGTGATGCTATCAAAGATGGTTACTTTATCATTAAGTACTTCAATTTAAATGTTAATTTAATATGTCTGCTATAATAATGCTCGTCAAGTCTAAGAAACAAAGGCTTTAAATGTAGACCAGACCTAACGGTGCTTTCTCGTCTTTTATGAATGTTTAACCAAATTACATTCATTTGAGTTGGTCGTTTACATAATACATTCAGCACGCCAATCTATGTTGAGTCCAGAGGAGAATTATATGAATGGTTTTTAACCGCACAATTCAAGGAAATCCCTTTGTTACACGTTTCATTAGTTGTTTCATTGTCTGAATGAGTAATTCAATTCTGGTTGATGTAGTAGCAGCGGACTTAGGTATTGAGTTTGGTAGTGTCTATAACTTTTATGGATTGTATAAACCAAAAATGTTAGTAAGTACCTATTCTTTTTTGATAGCAACGTTTGTCTTCATAACATTTCGGATGTTTAGTGCTTGACTTTAGCCAAGCTGTAAAAACATAACCGTTGCTAGTTGCGTGTCTATTTTGCAGCAATAACGGTATTGCAAATTGATGGTTGAGACGGTTTAACTTTTAACAGTCCTAGATGTATAATCACCTTAAGTATAACTATTATGGTACCTATTGCAGAACTTTTGCACATGCAGCAATAAATTGGTCTTTGTTTCTTTCAACTGCATTTGTACCTACCTGTCTTTATTCTTCGTTGTCACTCGCTGTCAACTCATTTTTCCCTTGTTTCTAGAGTATGGTCGTGACTGTAGAGTCTGTATTGATAAATCTAAGATTGCGTTTAAATAGTTTTCCAAATTTGAAATACACAAAGATTTTGTTTTGAAACTAATTTCATTTTGTGACTTTATTCTCCGTTTTGTTATGCGAGTACTTACAGTTTTGTAAGTGTTACATATGATTATGACGGTGGTATGTACCGTTACATACTGTCGCGAACATCGACCTACACAGACTCGTGACAGACTTATTACCGGTGATGTGAAAAATATCAATGACTGTACCAAGTTCAGGGTTAAAGAGACGCTAATCTTGTTTTTGGTGTTTAGAAAGTCATCCACTGACTGTTTTGGTTCGTTGATCTTGATTTATTAGAACTGGTTTAACGATAGCCTCGTCTTTGAAGAATATCAAGGTTTAGATTGATTTAATGATTTTAGAATTTAGTGTTGGACTTGGAAGTCTGGTTTGTGTAAATTGCTGCAACGAGACATAAAATTTACCTTTATTTAGAGTTTAATTGATATGGCGGTTATCGTTGCCAAAAACATGTACTCGTATGTTACGTATTGCTTGGCAATGTGATTTAGTACTCTAATGCCGGTAACTCAACTCGTTCTTAAAATGTATTTTGACAAATTTCTGCAGGTCTTGTGAGGAATGAATGAACTCTTCATTATTGCAGTTTCGGCACTTATTACTTTGGAATTTCCATGTAAGACTCGATCTGCAGTTGTCTGGATATCCACACAAGTTCCAAGTATTATGATAATGCATTCAAACGATACCATGTCCTGTGGTCGTAGGTCTTGTCTTGTAATGTGCACTGATAACGCTTGTCTACTTATTTTTGGTTACTAGTATAGTGCTTCAACTTTCCCATTTCATCCAGATAGTGTCTTGAGTGCAGAAATACACTCTATCTACATTGCTTTCCTATCTTATAAAAACTACGATGAAAGAAAACTAGGTCAACATGAATTCTAGAGCAACGGACGTGAAAGTGTCAATCAAATTGAAATGGTATATCTCTAAACAATGTGTTATAACATCTTTTCCTTCCTTCCAGTAATTTTTATCATTAAACAAATAGAGCATTACTGATAACCTCGATACGTTGGCGAATAGTTATGCAATAATGTCGTAATTTGTGACTGGAGATCACAGAACAAACTAGGGAGATTTAGACACGATAGATTTGTCACCCTGTGTTACGACAATGGGTTGTGGAGGTCAGATGGCAGTTGCTTACTGGAAAATATCGAAGTTCGACTTCTTCTTGGTAAACTGTGAGAAGGCTCGGAAGATGACAGAGATGAAACTTGTAAAATACTTCGACATCTTATTTGTCTTGTCTCGATGTTGCCATCGTGGTGTAGTAATTGGTTTCACGGCGCTACCGCTACTTATGGGGAGGGCCTGAGCATAGGTATCGCTCTTCGAGAAGGCTTACTACATCTCTGACTACAAGTGATATTCAAAGAGATCGAGATTAGACAAAAGTGGAGTTTTGGAATGAGACATAAAGTAGTGGGCAAATTTACGATCCATTTTGAAATTGCAGAACGGTGCCAAGAGTGAAGAAAACAAAAACACATTAAAAACATTTTAAATTAAATAGCTAGATATTAATTGGCTGTTAATATGATTTAATTTCTATCATAAGTACCAGGAACTCCGAAACCACTCTTGAGATTAGCACATGGCTTTCTTAGCAATCAAGCCGGTTAATTAAATTTCATAACAGGTTATAGGAAAAAGGACAAGTCGGTTCCAATTGCCTTTCATGATCGAAAGGCTTACCATGAGCTCTTAATAGAAATTCAAATGCGATGCAGTTTAATTCAGAGAGAGAGAGAGAGAGATGGCGATATACACAGTGCATTACTTCATCTCTCTCCCTGAGTTGAAGTGCATCGAATTTAAATTGCTATTAAGAGCTCGTGGTAAAGCCCCCGAATTGTTCCGGTCGTCTTGGGTTCGATAGCTGACACATATTAACCCTGCACTTGTTTTGAATAGAAAAAAAGAGTGTGAGACTTCCTCAATTGATTGTGGTAACGATTTTTTGTGTTATTAAAATCAGTTTTTCTTTCACGATAACGTTATTCCTTATCGGTTGCGATACAAGATAACGAATCGAGGATGAGTGGTGTATCTGCTTCCTTAATAATAACTTGACAATGGGTTTCCGCAAGTGACGCTTGATTCAATAAGTTAGACACAGTTGATTATACAACGCCGTACTTCAGCCATATTGTAAGTAGTAGCCATAGTTCTTTACAAAACCTTGGGAGCTTCATAACATCTGGTTAAGATTGAACGTAAACCTCAATTACGGTAGGTAGTGTATGTAAATATAGTTAAATTATAAAGATCATGAGTTGTTATAAATTTTGATTATAATGTTTTATGGTGTAATTTGGATAACACGAGTATTTCAGGAGCTTGGATACATTGATGTGGGTAAGTTTACAGTTCATTGGTTCTTATGAATGTACAAAATATTATGTACATTTATAATTGATTATAATGAGATGCAATTGAAATCGGTTTCACGTAAACGGTGTTAGTATGCTGAAATGAAAATATCTTGAATAAAAATCATCGTTTAGTGCAGATATGAGACTATTTTAGTGAAGGAAATCGGGTGGATTTCCTTCCTTTTATCATAACATGCCCTTACATTGATATTATCTCATTGTTCTCATTTTAAATTATCTATAAACTTTTATGGGAATGAACTGCGTTTAGTTACCAGCAATATAATCAACCGTAATGGCAGCATGTAGTGCATATGCGGTTTATATATTTTTATGGTAATAGACGTTTATGAAAAACAATAACTAACATTCATAGGAAGAATGCAGATTGCAACCACAACAACAACGTATATTGAAAAAAAAAAAACATGAAAATCATGGCAATATTAATTTGATCTCTAGTTAATCACGGCAATCATGAACTTAACCTGGTCACGGAAATCATTAAAATTTCTCATTTGATCAAGATCATGAGCACGAAAATCAACATTTCATTTTTAAAATTCGATAATGTGATTTCACAAATTTATTTGCAATATTTAGGTATGTTATTATTTGTGTTCTTTCTTTTATCATAGCACTCAATGAACAATATTCTTGTCCTCTCCCTTCCTTTACACTTCCTCAACATATTGCACGTGACACCGTTTCCGCGGTAATAGTTTTCTTACAAAGGTCGTTTCTATCAAAAAGAATGTGTAAATCTTTAAAGTAACAAGCTCATACATTCCAAACTACAGACAGACTCCAGAACTATAAATTACATCGTTTACGTACACAGACGGACAGACGTCTTGGTATTTCGCCAAGATGACGGGCGCCTCGACTCTTACATCATAAATGTACGCGGAAACTGGTACAAAATAAAATGTACCTTCTATTTTTGTCGTAAAGACTATTTTTCTTTACCTTGAAACGTCTGACTGGTAAATGAAACACTACATACACATAAATTCTAAACAATAGCTCCTAGATTGATAGTCTCGATAGTCTATGAAGGTAAAACCGACCTAAACCCATTCTTATTTAGGTTCAATTTCGATTGATTTAGTTTTATATTTTCCTTTAAAATATGACATTCATCTCACGTGATGTTGCGCTCATTAATAATTAGGTAGCTTTTGCTCCCAGCTTCGCACGCTGAAAATACTGATCTGTTTCCACGATACAGGACAGGAATCTTTACCCAGGTTATAAAGCCTATTTATCTTAAAAAATGTAGACTGGTTTTAGATTTGTTGCGCCGTTTCTTCTCCACTAGCACCTAGGAAGCGGTGGTAAACTTAGTATTAAGTAGTTTTTGACGTCAAAAAGATGTAATTACGTTACACTATTTTGAGAAATAAAGAAATTGAAATTGAAAATAAATAGATGCCGAGGTAGGCCTAATAAAGATGGATGGAATAGGTACGTGAAAAAGGATATGAAAAGGAAGGGTGCGACTCAGGAGATGGCATCTGACAGAAATGTATGGAGGAGAATGACATGTTGCGCCGACCACAGATAATTGGAACAAGTGCAGGGCGATGATGATAAAGCCTATATCTTAATTCCAGACTAATCTATCTCTGTGCTCATTTCATCCAACTTCGTATAGCCGTTTTTGCGTGAAAGAGTAACAAACCTCCATACATCCATCCTCGCAATCTTTTGCGTTCATAATTTTATTATTAGTAGGACGTGTAGGTACTCGTATATGAATGTAATTATAGTAGTCATTACCATTCTGTAATCATGGTTTTTTGAGAATATTTTACCTTATAAAGTCACAAATGACATTCATGCGTCCATACTGGTTTTACAATCATCTGAGATGATTCAATTTGTTCCATACGAACGAATAAAATAGAGATGTCTGTTTCTAATATCAAAAAATTGGTTTTAAATCAATGCAAATAAGTATATTTAATAACAAAAAATCAATATTAGACAATTTTTGTCTGTTTCAATGAGGTAAGCTCTGGAATGGCTGGGACGATTTGGTCAAGACTTGCCCTGGCAGATGGGTATATTATAAGGTGTAATATGGACTAGGGTTCCACGCAAAAAAATAAAACCGTTTTTTTCTACTTTAATTTTGAAAAAAGAATTAGGGTTCCACGTTTTTCTTCATATTACGTAGGTGACAAACGACTTAAAAATCCAAATCCGAACGCGGGTGAAATCGCGGGTACAGCTAGTAAAAATATAATTAAATGGACGTGTAATTTTCAACATTGAAATAATTACAATGCAATTACAATTCCATTGTTTGTGCAATTTTAACGACATAATATATAATTAAGATTTATAATTATAGGCTGGGCGGCATTCTCTAGGACAGAGGAAAAAGTTGTTTGTCTCTATCTATCCTACTAATATAATAATTTTATGCGTATTGATGTATAATAATTTATGTTCCTGCTACTTTTTCAAGCAAATTTAGCACAGAGATAGATAAAGTGAGAATCACGGTCTGGAATAACACATTCCATCCCTTTCCATTCCGGGAATGGAGTGAAGCCGCAGGCCTAATATTATAAATGCAAAATTTGTGAGCATTGTTGTTTGTTAGTGCTACTAGTGCGAAACGGCTGAACGGATAAAGTTTGATAGATAGCCGTCTGGAATAACACATAGTCTACTTCACTATAATTTCATTCCAATCCGATTCCGGAATAGGTTCTTGTGTGTAGCGGGAACGGTATCAGATTGAAATCAGATCGGAAAACTTCGAATATCTTTTGACATTTGTGAGATCGAGATGAGAGATCGGAACTGTATTTTGAACATATTACGAGAATTGACCCTCTGTACATTGCGTACACTAACTTGTCAAAATTATCACCAACATAGCGATACCGAATAGGTTTTCACACGACTTGTGTGGAGGGAACACAGTGCCATACATGACTATGCGAAACTGTGTTAATGATACGTTTTAATGCACAATAGAATTGGTGAGGCCCTGAGTTACATGTCCTTACTATGTCTCAGGCCCGTATTAATACGAGTAGATGACACTTACCTCTGAGATATGTCCCAAGTGTGCATTTGAGATGTTCTACGCATTGCGCCATCGGCGTAAAGCAAAAAAAAATCAAAGTTGAGTACTTAATAAGTTATTAAAACAAGCGAATTGACATCATTTGCTAATAGGATATTTTATCTCCATAACCATTAACAATAATTAGAAGTCCATAAACGGTTATTTCTATAGCTTAACAGCATTTAACGGACTATTTGTAGCAGTTTACCTCATTTTTCATTGTTGAGGGGTAATAAAAGTTGTACAGCTCATTTCCATGGCACGTAACATAAGGACCATAACTGCAGACACGCTGCTGATAATCACGGAAAAATAATTAAACGTTCAAGGTATTTACTGGCGGTATACCTGGCTAGCTGAATGGATAAGGACACGGCCTCTTCTCAGAGATATCGAGTTCGAATCCGGCCAGACAGTACCAATGTGAATTTCACTTTGTGGAATTTATATGTGCTAATCACATGATTTACCATTTGATGACGGTGAGGGAAAAAAATAGTGAGGAAACCCACATATCCTAGAAGAAATTTTAAGGACATGTCCGATCCACCAACCCACATTAGGCCAGCGGGTGTGGATTAAGGTCTAAACTCTCTCATTTCTCTCGTCAGAGGAGAGGAGACCCATGCCCAGCAGTGGGACTTAAATGGGTTGGTATCACACCTGGCCAATGCTGTTGAATATTGATTTAGGTAATCAATATTCAGCATCAGGATGGCAATATTAAAAATCACTTCGATATAATAACAGTTAAAGCTCAACTGTACAAGTATAAACTGTCTAGAGAGGGACCCTGATAATATTATTACTGTTCCTGTAGCCAATTATCGCCTTCGACGAAAATATCAGTAAAAATTGAATTTATCTTCACACTAAATTACCGGTCCAATATTTTTTTTAAATAATTACTATAAGGTTTAGGATCACTTACCTGAGTATAAAAATACAAAAGTTGACAAACAGAAAACGCCCATCTATATCATTATAACCTGGGAGTCTTCAAGACTAGAGTGAATAGGTTGCTTCTAGGCAAGCGTGCTCCATCGTCGACCACATCGTCACTTACCAACAGCTGAGATAGTAGCCAGACATAATATAAAAAGTACAACAGATACAGATAAAAAAATAAAACAAAAAAAAAAGATCGTAACATCGCATTCATGTCTCTCCACATTCAACTTTGTACGCAAAGGTCAAAGAACTTTGATCTAATCTAAAGGCACCTTTAATCTTTTTTATTGTACGCTGACATACTACGTTGTACGCCCTTGCCGATAGCCTTAAATAAATATAAGTAAATACAAAGACGTTGTCGTTAGCTTATAATTACATACTTCGAGGAAAATGCTGCTAAGTAGTTTTACAGCTAATGATTATTTCTTATCGTAATTATAACAATGGTAGCTGTAATACATTTATAGGAATATAGGAGATAATGCGGGTTATGTGAAGAATATGTTATAGGATTTTACTCTTCTATTTTCATGAGATTTTACTCTTCTATGTAAGTCATGACTAGAGCCCTAACCTAATTTCAGAATTTAAGTTTTTTGTCGAAATTGCGTTAGTGTGTACGCATCCTTAGGGCTATAGCGCCCGCATCTAAAAATAACGATGAGATGACGAGAAGTGTATCATACGTAACAGAACACACAGATGTACGTACATGAGTATTTAAAAATAGAATATTTTATATACCATAATAATTATACTCATTACTAAAACCACAGCTAAAATTCTCTACCTATAGGCATATTCCCCAAGAGATATCCTCTTGCCACCCGCGTTCTGACAACTTTTTTGGTCCCTCGTTATTATATGACTTTATTGTTGAGATAATTCGTTAGCATTTGGGTAAATAGTGCACAGAGATGTACTTATGTAATGTAGACAACAATTTCGACAGTTTCAAATTGATCCAGGTAGCTCAGTTCATAGATTATTTCCTATTGAAATAGACAGTCATAGCTTTAAGTCTTATCCTGTATGTTAATTTTTTATTGCCTTTTAAATTTTACTAAGATAAAATTAGTGAAATAATATCTGCGTGTAAGTAAAAAATTAAGGTTATGCAATATGAGAATTGTAAATAAAAAAAATCTATCTAAGGTTTTTCGATAAAATTTTCTTATAGACACGTGCATCCTTTTTTTCAATTTGCATCTCATTAAAAAAAGCAAAGAATTAAAATGTTTATATTGGTAAGATACTACATCAATGCCGATCCTATGCAGTTTGTAAGTAATTCAAGTTAGTTTTTATTGTTTAAACCTATTTCATTGTTTTAAGAAAATATTTTTGTGACCAGTATTGTCAATACAATACCTACCTTTTTTTTGTGCGGAAATCTTTTTTTTCGTGCGGAAAAATGTTGTATTCTTATTTACTTAGTAGTTTTATTTTTTTGAAATTTTTGGAATTTCTGAATACCTACATAATTAGAAGGATTATACTACATGAATGTATTTAATTGGAATAATATTTCTTTCAAACTTGTATATTTGGATACAAACAAAATATTCATATAATATTTCATGGATGAAAAAATATTTTCTTAAATCAAGAAATTTTTATAATGTACCTACCTATATGTATTCGCTTATTTAATAAGATTTTTTTTATATTATGTTATTTACAAACTGTCTTTTGATTTTTTTTTTAAATTAGAATAGTAGAATTTTTTGTCAAAATTCATCAAAATTCCTCAACATTTTTGGTCTGTTGTATATTTGGATGTAATTTTCCATTTGACACGCCCATTTTATTTACCTATACATATAAATGGCGAGAGAAGTTTATTTAGTAATTTATAAATTTATATTTAATTGTTTCACCAATTAAATGTACGGTAAATATTAATTATACACAAATGCATATTTTATAATGACGTCACAATGTTTTGATAGACCTACACTAAAATATATTTAGGAACGGTAATGATGTCATCATTATTATTTTTTTTTTTTTCATTTCGTAAACATATTAATTACATTTTTAAATATATTATATATATAAAAAAATTACATTTAAAAATATAAAAAATAGTATTATTATTATTATTATTCATAATCTCATAAAAACTACTTATAAAAAACAGCGCAAACACCGTGATAATATCAACATTTATCGGCCTTTTGATCGCAAGAAAACTATTCAATAACATTTCAGATGTTAACAGATATCAATTTACACGACTTTTTAGGTGTTAAAAAGAAATTAGACGATGTGATCATGGCGCCAAGACCTCAATTTCTAACGCTAATAAACCTGAATCACGTTTGTTTTGTTCCAGAAAAATCTGTATTGAGATCATACCACTTGAAACTGATTCGTTCTTAATAAATAGCTTGTCAATAGATTACAAGCAATTGATAGCACACATCACAACTTTATCGTACATTCAATGGAGTTTTTACAATTCATACATCATTATCATGTCCGATACGAGAACTTCTCACGTCAATTATTCGATATATACTTGAGGACATATTTACGAATCTGTTCAAATGGTACATGACGTAAAGTCATACAAAATATCGCAGATATTGGTCGGAATATAATGCAGGAAAGGCCTTTGAAACTCGTTAATATGAGAGCTTCCTATTAAGTGGGCCGTGTGCTAGTCTGCCACCTAAGTTAAATGGAAAACAGATTCTTCTTTTTCATTCGTCTCTTTTATTCCTTGGCCTTTAGGTTCCTATTGCTCTCTCTCTGCAGCCAACTAAAACAGCTGTTCAATGCAAGCAATACCGTTCCAATCCCTAAAGTTTCATAACCACGACTTTCTTCGACACCTAGCGTGCCTCTTCCCCTCTACTTTGCCCATCATAATGAGCCGAAACACGTAAATGAGATACTCCACTTAACGTGAGTGGTCCGAGTGGTAGTTCAACATCTAAAATGATTGGACTAAGTCTCCAGATCATAACAATTGGACCCCTTGCTCTGCACCGGCATGATAATAATTCAGGAATGAATATAATTCGTAAATGTGTCCTCAATCAAGCTAACCAAATGTCAACTATATGTCTTAGATCGAAAGTTCATTATTGAATAGCAGTCGTAGTGGTTTTTACATAGCATGTAAGGCGCTGGCTGCTGTTAACGTGGACTATTGCTAATGTCTGTTTGTGTTTAGTTTCGTGGCCGGAGTGATCCTTCGTGAGAGGATCCCTGCTTTTGAGCGTATGTTATGGCGCGCCTGCAGGGGCAATGTGTTCCTTCGTCAGGCAGAGATCGACACACCTTTAGAAGATCCATCTTCAGTAAGTATTTCATTCTTCTTTCGGGTCAATGAATCACTTCTTTATTTAAATAATTGGGGCGTAAAATTCGGCCATCACGATCTGTCGTAGCTTTGTTGAGATGGTCTGTATTGCAAGGGGTACGGCATAAAGGATACCAAATGTAGTATGTACCTATCTATATGTATATGTTATATAGTACACAGCATCTAACTTGGCAAGATTCTGGAGTAGCGTGGGCCCCACTACTCCAGAACCTTGCCAAGTTAGATGCCGTACTTTATTCTTGTTTATATGCGACGCATTTTACCACATTCAAATATAGTGTACGGCATCTAACTTGGCAAGGTTTTGGATTAGTGGGGCCCACACGACTCCAAAATCTTGCCAAGTTAAATGCCGTAAACTATAGTAAACTTGTGCTTGTAGCGATAATTACAAGTTGTATTACATTTCATTGTGTACTTTTAGAATCCTTAATGTACGTGATGATGTGCAACTTTGAGTGTTTAGAAAAACTTACTCATAAAAATATACCAATATTGTTGCTATCGAAGGCAACAATATTAATCGCTTCGCGGGATTAAGCCATTCAATAAAGATAAAAACATGGAAGTGTGTAATACTCGTAGTAAACGGTAAATTCCATTTATGACGTAAAGATCGAATGTTATTATTGATAGAACGACGACCATAAAATATTCTATAGTCAAGAATGATACGTTATAATAATCATAAGGAGCCTCTCAGCTCACCTAAGGAGGCTCGGGATTAGTGGGAAGTCAGTGGCTCTTGCTCGACAATACCTGGAAGAAGCCCTCTGCCAATCGTCCTAGTGTACTGGCCGGCTGTTCCATACCTCGCCAGGGTTATGCCCTTACGGGGACACCGTGGTTCCCAAACCCAAGGGGGCATTCTAATCCGGAGATGGCCCGGGTCAGGCCGGGTGCGAGGGAAATCCTCTATGGGCCACCTTACACCCTGGCTTCAGGAGACCCTAGATGGCGTGCGGTTTTAGTCGGTAAGAGTACGACATAACCTGCCCCGCTGGCCGCGTGGGGGTATCCATGAGGATTTCCGCATGGAAGAAAAAAAAAGGTTATTCCTTTACTCTGCAAGAGGCGTGATATAGCTCCATCTATAATAATCATATTTATATCAGGGCAGCGCTTTCTAGACGCTAAAAGATCGAGGACGCACGGAATAAAATTTATGTACTTTTACCTGCTACGAAGTTCTAAGAAAGACCAAGAAATCATAACTTAAGGAATTGACGTCATCGCAAAATATTTAGCAGTCACAGATAAGGAAAACCAGACAATAAATATTAAAATGTTTTGCTTATTTTATGCATGAAGGCAATCCCAGTTGCAAAAATTTGTAGCACATTTTTTTAAAACTTTAACAACCTTTGGAGTTGTTTTTGAAGGTATCAAATGAAATGAAAAGTGAAAAATGTACTATTTCCTTTTTAAATATGGAACTGAATCCTATCCACCAACCCGCATTAGGCCAGCGTGTGTGGATTAAGGTCTTAACCCTCTCAGCTCTCTCGTTAGAGGAGAGGAGACTCGCGCCCTGCAGTGGGATATAAATGGGTTGTTATCATATTATCACTTAATTTTTTAACTTAACTTGAACTTTGTACTTTATGAACTTCTTAACGTCGCCGCTTTAAAACATTTCCTAAACCAATTTCCCTTTTTTTTTTGCAGTCGGACCAGGTGTACAAGTCTGTCTTCATCATCTTCTTCCAAGGAGACCAGCTAAAGACCCGCGTCAAGAAGATCTGCGAAGGGTTCCGCGCGACGCTGTACCCTTGCCCTGAAGCCCCCGCCGACAGGAGGGAAATGGCTATGGGTGTTATGACAAGAATCGAAGATTTGAACACGGTAAGATTTATACCTATCAGTTTAATGATTAGTCTGATTACTGATAAGTTCTCTCTTGCTTGGTCATCATCTACTTGCCCTTTTTTTTCATCGTGCGAAAATCCCCATGGATTGGTATCCATGGGGATTTTCGCACGATGGATTCGTATCCATGGGGATTTCCGCACGATGGTGGGGGTGGTCCCCCGTCGGCCATCGGGGGTGGTTATGTCGGGATCGAACCGACTAAAACCGCACGCCGTCTCGGGTCTAATTACCGGGGTGTAAGGTTACCCAATAGGCATATCCCAAGAGGGCCGCCACTGTAGCGCTAACGGTGTATTTAGTGGTAACCCCCGGTCCTGAGATTTCACTTTAGCTGTGAAGTCATGTGGCCGGGTCCTATAAAAAAAAACAGACTACACAGAAACAATACATTTATTCATAGACAAGCGTTTTCTGATCGAAAGAGGTTATAACTCAGCCTTCTATGCAAACATGCTACACCTCTATAATCAATACCCGTAATCATTGTCCCCTATTGCAGCCATTTGCATATAATTTATCTGCAACGCATAGCAACGTGGCTAACCTTCATCCTTGGCTATTGTTGTACTGCACCGGTCATTACGGCGCGTAGTGTTGTTTTATGACTCTGACACACTAAGGTATAATGGTCGACCTGTTTAGATAATGATTTTTAGATAATATTTTGTTTCACTAGCCTCTATAACCCTGAAAAGGTAGAGCTGTGTCAACTTTTTTTTTATATCGGTCACGTCAATATGACTTCATCTCGCCTGATGGTAAGTTAAAGGTAAAGTCTCAGGAAGGGGGTCCCTATTACATACACGATAACTATTTCGTAATAAATAGTTATCGTCGTAATATGTATAATACATCATTAAACAAATTATTGAATACATAGGGCGATTCTTGTCCCAGCCCTCTTCGGGGGGTCGTGGGAGCCATCTTAAAACCGTAGATGGCCCGGGGTCAGCGGGGTGCGAGTGATATGCCTATTGGGTAACCTTACACCACGGTAATTAACCCGAGACGGGGCGGCGTGCGGTTTTAGTCGGTTCGATCCCGACATAACCTCCCCCGATGGCCGACGGGGGTGGTATCCATGGGGATTTCTGCACGATAAAAAAGAAAAAGGGTGACAGGCGGCTTCACCTGTCACCGCCTTAGGTCGTTATGCGACTTCTATCATCTTTGTATAACCACATTGTATCTTACTAAGATACGATGTGAGTATACAAAGATGTAGTTACACCTTATCACTACCTCATTAAAATGCAGTTTAAAACGGCGAGATAATAGATACAATTTAACAACATAATTATGGCTCTTTTAAAGCTACTCAAATGATGATGATGTATGATATCAGACAACGGCTCATCAAAGAGCCGCCTCGTTGGGCAGTTACGTTTATTGCGTGGTGCTTAGCCGAATGATCTGCTGTGCGAAATCATTTGATGGCTAAACAAGACATTACGCTAATTCGCCTATGAAATCATAATTATCGCGTTGTTATTGTAATGCTTGAATATGATTAGGGTTGTCGCGTGAAATTTTTTACACTAAAATTACTTCATGTGGCCTAAGTGTTGTTGTTCAAAATTAATATAAACTTTGGAACGGTTATGTGTGTAAAATGCTTATATGCGTGTCAGTTCATAATTTTTTTTGTAGGTATATAGAGCAAAACAAAATTCATAGATATTTTATACTTGAAATATATATAATGAAATATATATAATGAGTGGCCGTATCGTAAATGACTAGCGTAATTATCTTCGTAGTTAGACTGAAAAACCGACCCCATTTGAATTGGGGAAAAGGTTCGGAGGATGAGATGACTATGAATATTATAATTAACATTAAAATCGTACAATCTCGTTTGCTATCTGAAAATAACAATAGAGCTAATAAGGGATTTGAGAATAATTCTCAAATCCCAAATTAGCTCTCAAGTGAGTGACAACCCTATGTGTGTCAACAACTTGTATGGTGACAGGCGTCGATGGAAATTGCAATGTTGTTTATTACTAGCTATGTACACCTTGTTACAAGAGCTTAAATCGTGTCACACTTTATTAGGCATTGTGTCAATACCAGGAACGCATGGAATGTAAACATACGCCTGGTATTCAGGTACTCGAATGAAAGCCAACAGTGATCAATCGATTAGCCTATTAACATTCCACTGCTTGACATAACCATGCAACAGTATATGGTCTTCTGCCTTCCGCATCCAGTCTATCCTAGCTAGCGTTTTCAGGTCGACGGAGTAGGTGTATGAAGGTCCCATAAGACCAACGGGATACGGGAATAAAATAGTAGTATAACCCATACTATTAGGAGGAAAGGGAGTAAGCAGACCCTGGGCTCTGAAGTGAAAACCTCGGATGCAACTGAAAATTTATGCAACTGGCAATTTTTGTTATATGTATAGGACACGTCAAAATGACTTCACCTCGCCTGATGGTAACCAAAAGGTTAAGTCACAGGACTGGGGTCACCACTACATACACTGGTAGTGCTACAGTGGCGGCCCTCAGCTTGACGGCCTCATCAGATGCTTTTTCACGCCGCGCCTAAAGGACCCGGGACTGTATGAGGAAGGAAACACATGTTTCTATCTATACATTATTGCAAATATAATAAAAGTACGGGCTATAGCTACCACGGGAACGAAGCAGGTCATGGGGGGGAGCTAGTATTATCTATACTACAGGATAGGGGTCAGTTAATAAGAATCTGGTTCATCATGAAACAAATGAATGCTTTTATTCCTTTTCCTCCTAATTTACATAAATAAACAGAGCTACACTTTACTTACACGCTCAACAACAATTCCATGAGGGCTTTCTTTAAATATCATATTCAATTACATTGAGTATAAATTATTTATATAAATTGGTAAATATTATAATCATATTAGGTATTTTCCTCAAAGACGTCCTGAAAAACAATGAATCGGCGACAATGTCAACTATGTTTTTTAAGTAGGTATTTAAAAATAAAACCATCGATCACATGCAACAGTTAATATCAAAGAGTATTTATATATTTACTGAAGCTTACTCGATACAAGCTAACACTAGTAATATCATTTTTTTTACTATGTTAACAAGTAGAACTGCTATTTGCCCCCAGGTGTTAGGCCAGACCCAGGACCACCGTCACCGCGTGCTGGTGGCCGCCGCCAAGAACATCAAGAACTGGTTCGTGAAGGTGCGCAAGATCAAGGCCATCTACCACACGCTCAACCTGTTCAACCTGGATGTCACGCAGAAGTGTCTCATAGCCGAGTGCTGGGTGCCCGCCCTGGATATGGAAACCATCCAGCTGGCGTTGAGGAGGGGGACAGTGAGTTCTTTTTCTTATTATTTTAGGAGCTAGTCTAGGCTAGCAGCAAACTTTTTTTTATACCTACTACTTAGGTGGCAGACAAGGACACGGCCCACGTGACGGAAAGTGGTCACCGTGGCCTATGGACGTGTGCAACATCAGGTGCATGACACTCGCGCTGCCGACCCTGGAGGGGGGAGAGTTGGAGATAGGGATTGAGGGATGAGGGGGGGGGGGTTGTGAGCTCTGGCTACTATCTACTTCCGAATCTCAAGGCAAGGTGGGCGTCAAGATCAATATTTCATGACTTTCTATACAGCGCTCTCTAGACCCAAGGTAATCATAGTTTAACTAGCTAGTGTTATGGGTTCTAATGATTAACATGCTTATTTATACTTTTTTTAAATAAGTACATACATAGAATCACTCAGACCAATGCAAATAGACATATACATGCATACAAATATTTGCATTGAGCCGGAGTTGAACCCACGTTCTCCTGTCGTAGCAGTCAAATTCAATACCACTACGCCACAAAAGCTTTTTTATTCAATTCATGGGGTTCGAACTCGCAATCTCTGAGCAACAAATCGACGTTGTCACCACTGCACTACCACGTCCTAATTAGTCATATTTCCTCCATATACTAGGAGCGGAGTGGGAGCTCCGTGCCGCCCATCCTGAACCGTATGGAGACGCTGGAGGACCCGCCGTCGTACAACCGCACCAACAAGTTCACGTCCGCCTTCCAGAACCTCATCTACGCGTACGGAGTGGCTACCTACCGAGAAGTTAACCCTGGTATGTTACTCATGACCACAAGCACACAGCCCACCTGATGGGGAGCGGTCACCGTGGCCAATTTGTTATATACTACGTAGGTGGCAGACAAGCACACGGCTCACCTGATGGGAAGCGGTCACCGTGGCCTATGGACGTGTGTAACACCAGGGGCGTCACACTTACGCTGTCTGTAAAAATCCTCTAATGTCCTTCTTGAAGAACCCTAAAATTAAAAAAAACATGTATGGTGCGGATGATATATCTCTGAAATAGTTTCAAGTGCCGCCTGTAGCTCAGTGGTCAGCTTTACGATTGAGATTTCTCGGGTTCGAATCTTGGCCAATACCGAAATGAAACCACTCTCAACATAAGAAATTCGGCTAAGCTTAAGCGGTTAACAGGAATACTATTTGGTTAATAATATTCTTATATTAATATAATGTAAACAATAAAAGAGTTATTCTAAAGACAATAATATATTTGAGAACGTCTTAAAGTTAAGTATAGTTTGAGCATTGAAGTATAATGTGTTGTGTTCCGCAGCGCCGTACACGATCATCACGTTCCCGTTCTTGTTCGCGGTGATGTTCGGTGACCTGGGCCACGGCGCGCTCATGGCCGCCTTCGGCTTCTGGATGTGCTACAAGGAGAAGCCGCTGCAAGCCAAGAAGATCGACTCCGAGGTCAGTATCCTATTATAACAGGTGTATGGGACCCAACCTTCAAGCCGGTACACCTGCAAGCCGGTACGCCTGCAAGCCCTTACACCTGCCAACCAGTACACTTGCAAGCCCTTATACCTGTCAACCGGTACACTTGCAAGCCGGTACACCTGCCAGTAAGCCGGTACACCTGCAAGCCGGTATACCTGCCAACTGGTACCCTTGCGAGCCAGTACATCTGTAAGCTCCAGTACACCTGCCAGTCGGTATACTTGCAAGCCGGTACACCTGCAACCCGGTATACCTGGCAACTGGTACACTTGCAAGCCAGTACAACTGCAAGCCGGTACACCTGCAAACCGGTACAACTACAAGCCGGTATACTTGCAAGCCGATACATCTGCCAACTGGTACACCTGCCAACTGGTTCACTTGCAAGCCGGTATAACTGCAAGTCGATATATCTGCCAACCGTTACACTTACAAGCCGGTACACCTGCTAGTCGCTATACTTGCAAACCGGTACACGTGCCGAATAACTCAGGCTGTTCCTAAACAAAATCCCCCCCTCAACAGATCTGGAACATATTCTTCGGCGGGCGCTACATCATCCTGCTCATGGGACTGTTCTCCATGTACACGGGGCTGATCTACAACGATATCTTCTCCAAGTCGCTGAACATCTTCGGTTCCGCCTGGAGGAACAACTATAACGAGTCGACCCTGACTTCCAATAAGCTGCTCCAGCTGAACCCCGACTCCTGGGACTATCTGCAGACGCCGTATCCCTTCGGTATTGATCCTGTATGGCAGGTAAGACTGAAATTTTTTTTGGAAGACTTAGAATTTTTATAAAGATGTTAAAAATAGGCCACAGTAACCGCTTTGCATCAGGTGGGTAGTGTGCTTGTCTGCCACCTAAGTGGTATACAAATTTTTTTGTTTAAAAATGTTATTCATAAAATTGAGCATAATATCTCAATGTATCTCAGTTCACGTTGCGTATACGCAAGTATAGTGCTTATTACAATTAATTTAAATATCGGATACTCAACAAGACACACAAACATCCCGACAACTATTGCAATAGTAATTTAAATTTTGTTAAAGATATTAAAAACGGCCACACCTGTAAAAATTATAAATTTTGACTTCATTTGACTGTTAATTTTTAGACTTATTTTGTGAACTAGTGAAAAAAATCAGATCGCCAATATTTATTTTTAGAATGCATACCTATTTTCTGAAAAAAAAAAACTAAAATAATAATCTGACGAACATGTCATCATCCCTATTCAAATTTTCAAATCCCTACTTAATTTATATTAACTTGTTCCTACAAAGAAATCTCTTGCCCCCAGCTTGCGGAAGCCAACAAGATTATCTTCATGAATGCCTTCAAGATGAAGATATCCATCATCATTGGTGTATTCCACATGTTGTTTGGTGTCTGCCTGTCCCTGTGGAACCACATGTAAGTACATTACATATGAAATAGTTTTTTTACCTGTAAATAACTATAATTACACTGTCTATTGTATTTTATAGTCTGTCCAGTGAAAATTTACATTTGAACTTTGATTACCAATCGCTTTTCCATTTCTCAATCACTTTCTCTATTACCAATCGCTTCTTAAACTCTTAATCACTCCTAGACGTCTAAAAGTTATACATAATTCTGCTGTTATTTTTACTTTAGAATTATCAATATTTTAACCAACTTAAAGAAGAGAGGTTTCCGAATTTCAATCGCTAAAGAATGATAATTTGACTTGTAGGTGTGTTTATTTAAACTCGTTCTACTTCAATCGTATAATTGTGCTCCTACCTACAATAGGTAATACGATGTATTTCGTGTTCTCACTATCAATATCAGATCAATATCACTTTAAATTTAGTATATCGGTTCAATTAATTACAATCTACCGCGGCTGATATTGAACAGTTATCAAATTCCTGAATCACCAATGGTGTACAATTTTATCAAATTTCACTGTATAGATTATAATATAAACTATTTAGGGCGCGTTTTGACTATGTCGTGGCCGGTAATTTATCATGAACGACTATCGTTTCCAGCTGTTCCCATAATATTGACTTTGTCGTCATCTTGATCGATTATCCTATCGTATCTTCCTTTGAATCGTGATACAATTTTATTGTATGACAAACCACGTGACGATACTTTTGTCGTGGCCTCAGCAGACTTGTTTTAAGACTATCGTTCTTATTACATTGACGTTGTACCATCCTATTATGAGCTTCAATTAGATTCACAAGCGGCGACGCTTTTCAGCATCCGCTGCCTTACGCGGGTCATGCACTGCATACTATTACGTGCTAATTGTATTTGTTTTTCACGATATTTGCATCATATTATTTGTGCATGCGTGTACACGCATAAGGCAGCGTACGACCTTAAACTGCAAGACTATCTCGACAAAGTGGGAACGCGCCCTTAGCTAGGATATAAAACCCTGTAATGGAAGAAAGGGACTACGCTTCACAAGGCTTCGGCTTCATAAGTCTATTTCTATCCGGGCACGTTACAGGGAAAGCTGTGTAGTATGTCTCTCACTGTAACGTTCCTGGACAGAGTTAGATATGTACCCGTCTGGTCGTCGATACACGGACTGGCCCGGGAAGGTACCACCTAATAAATATATAGGCACCCTGCTTCGTCGCGTAGTGAGGCCTGAACTAGATGTGCTATAAAGAAGCATGGTTGTCTTGTACTGTTTAGAATTTTAATAACTCGTAAACCAAAATGTTGGTATAGTTTTTGAGATGTAGGCCGTTATGAAAAAAATAATTATTCACACTCGGAAGTGTCTATATGTAATAAAGTTACAGAAAAGACGTTTTAACCAGCATTGATCGGTGAAAATGTACATTTAAAATTTGATTTCCAATCACTTTTTCAATGCCCAATCACTTTTTCAATGCCCAATCGCTTCTTAAATTCCCACTCACTCCTAGACGTCTAATAGTTATTCAAAAATACAATTATTCCAAAATGTTACTGTTAATTTTACTTTAGAGTTGTCGGTGAATATTTTACTCAACCAAAAAGAGATCTTCAATAAGTTGCGAACATGAGGAATTCCGCCATCTTTAGTCCACCTACTCTCATGTAAAAATATAAATATTTTCTTGGACTCCGCTCTCCCATTTCTCATGTAAGGTAGTACGAAGAATTTGTCATAAACAGGGGATGTTTATGACAAATTATAAGTATTAGTACAACTTCTTTGGACACTTACGTAATTATGATTAACTCTTTCAGGGTAATAATAGAGTTTTATTAACACCCAGGCATGAGTATAAAAATATAGTCTGCGAACATAAACTAGTCGTTTTGTGACCGTAAAGATGCTTTGAAATGAAATTGAAAGAATGTTCAAAATATTTAAAAAAAATATAATATAACTATTTTATTGTAGTTGCTACATTGCAATTAATAGGGTATGCAAAATGCTTTAGGCTTTCATGTTAGTTTGTAGCATGGACTGTTCACGTTAAGTATTATTTTGGCTAAAATTAATAAGTTAATCTGTCTATCGTTTCAAGAGTGAAGTGTAAATGACGTTACGCTACACAAGTGTGTAAAGTGATATTACGCTAAATCATTGTAATTTCGAAAGTGACGTTACACTAAAAAAAATAACTTTAAAGTGACGCTTCACTGATTAATATAATGTAAATGACTAAGTACTCTATGCAATTGTAACTTGAATGTGACGTTACACTTAAAAATGATAACTTGAAAGTGACCTTACACTAAAAAATGATAACTCGGAAGTGACGTTACACTGATAAATATTTGTCTGGAAGTGACTTACCCTATTTTTTCTTTCATAAAGTGACATTACATTGAAAAGTTGTAACTTAAAGGGAAGTTACAAAACAAATCGTAACGTAACGAAACAAAAATCGTTTTTCTACTTACGATAGATAGATAGATTTATTAATTCTAGTCACAAATCAAGAATATCAGACTAAGAGGCATGTATCGTTTCAGCTACTTCAAGCGCCGCATCAACATCTACGTGGAGTTCATTCCTCAGATCATGTTCCTGACCCTGCTGTTCTTCTACATGGTACTGCTTATGTTCATCAAGTGGACCAGCTATGGACCCGACCCAGCCTCGAACTTCAACACTAGCGATCCAGGTAAGACTCGCTAATAAGTAGATATTTCATATATCAGAAAGTTTTGTGAAGATGTTTGTTTGTTACTCAATCACGCTCAAACGGATGAACGGATCTGGCTGAAATATGGTATAGGGATAGGTTATACTTTTCATCCTTGGAATAGGTTCGTGGGGGTTGCAGAAACGAGATCAGGATTCCACTATTTTAATAAATTTATTATTAATATTAAATTGCGTTAAGCAGACTGAGGCGCGGGCCGGTCAATATGACCGGGAAGCATTCTTATTATTACTATCATAAGATCGCATTTAGCCCGTGTATGTCTGAGAAACGACATGTGCTATTAACAAATGCAACCTTATAATCATACAAATAAGAATGCGTTGCAGTCTTTTTGAACTCCCCGCCCCGCCGTCGGCTTATCGCCTAACAGCATTTTGTGGTATAACATATTTGTGACGTGTTATGTTTGTGAAACAGAGGTGGTAAAGACCAGCGCGTACTGCGCGCCGTCAATCTTGATCACGTTCATCAACATGATGCTGTTCAAGCATGACGAGAACACTCGGCCCGTCTGCGATGACGTCATGTTCGCAGGACAGATGACCATACAGAAGGTATGTACCTCACATATATATATTAGATTCGATCCCCGCTCAGTGCATATATTTGTATGCATGAATATGGGTATTTGCATTGGTCTGGTCGTGCCTCGGAGAGCACGTTAAGCCGTCGGTCCCGGTTGCCATACAAACATCTATGGCAGGACCGATCTTAGTTCAATTTTCATCAAAATCGGTCTCGATATTCTTAGCATTTTTCGTTATTCCTTATTGTTTCGGATATGGCCACTCACACTCAGTTAGTTGAAATATTCACCCTGTATATCACCATACAGAAGGTTTACGTACTTCACACTAATATATGATTTTATGGAAGGTACCTCATACATACATATAGATAATATATTATTATTTTGTTTAGATATTCGTGATCGTAGCCCTCATGTGCGTACCCGTCATGTTGTTCGGCAAACCTTACTTCATCATGAAGGAGCAGAAACTGAGGGCTGTAAGTATAATTTACTTTTTAATTTATTATTGATAACGTCCTTCAAAAAAGTGCTTAAATTATTCATAGTGCTACATCGAAATGCGTTGTGAATTTTTAATGTCATGTGATTCATCATTTAATAATTGTCGTCTTCCACATAAAACATGTTTTCGTCTATTTTCAAAATTAACTTATTAATAATGTTCTTTTTATGCCATCTCGTGGATAGCTCGCGGTAAGCATTTATGCCTCAAATAATTATAATGTGTGCATTTCGAAAATGAGCGTATAATATAACATTGTTACCTTTTCAAACAGCGTCAGGGACATCAACCCGTTGAAGGTACGGCGGAGAATGGCTCAGCTGGAGGTGCGGTTGCGCCTGCGCACGGTCATGCTGACGAAGAAATCACTGAAGTATTCATTCATCAGGTACAGTGATCAATATAATATATTATTAGATGTTGTTCTTTAGAGCTGCTGTAGTAGGAGGTTTTTAAAATGTATGGTAACAAGCGATTTGGATCACTGACATTTAACTGTTTATAAACATCTTATATTGCTTTAGAAGATATAAGGATGTTTTATATCTGTACTATAGACTGACAGAAGTATGGGTCCCAAATGTGACCTCTGGGGTATGCCGTTAGTACAGTATCGTTTACAGGCGTATTGACTTTTATTTCTAAGCGTTGTGTGATCTATTCATGGGGTAGGATATACATCTACTAAGTAATGACTCACAGAAACTAAAATTGTGGCAACTTGTTTAGAAATTCTGAGGTCAACAATATAAAAAGCCTTTGTGAAATCGATAATATCTGTAGACGAGTTTTTGTTAGATATGGTTAGTATGCTGTTGCGAGTATAGTATATTGTGTTGCGCAGGGCATCCACACGATCGAGTACGTGCTGGGCAGCGTGTCGCACACGGCGTCGTACCTGCGCCTGTGGGCGCTGTCGCTGGCGCACGCGCAGCTCGCCGAGGTGGCGTGGGGCATGCTGCTCAGGAAAGGTAAGCACATAGCTCTAGCTCTGCTCGAGCTCCACCGGCTGTGATTTAATATGCTTAAGGTTTTAAGTTTGAAAAAAGTACCTTTAAAGTACCTTTATTTGTAAAGAAAAGTTTCGAATACTGGGTGAACCATTTGAAATTCGGTACACTATCACTCACGCTCTCAACAAATAGCATTTTGTTAGCGTTTTTACGCTGTAAAGGTCCCCTTTTTGGTGCTAGTAAGGTGAAAAATATATTGTATTGTCACGCCGATGCCTCGCGCTTAAATATTTTCGACTATCTGGATCTATAGCCAACATGTTCCGTCCCTCAGGTCTGCAGAGCCCGGGCTACGAGGGCGGCATAATGCTGTACATAGTGTTCGCGGGCTGGGCGGCCATCTCCGTGTCCATTCTCGTGCTCATGGAGGGGCTCTCCGCCTTCCTTCACACGCTGCGTCTGCACTGGTGAGCTACCGCTTTCAATTTTTTAAATTTTACTGTAGACCGTATTTATTTGAGATAACTAAAGTAGATATACGTGTGGTCGCGTCTACTTCCGAATCCTACTTTAATTCGTCATGAAAGCTTTGCTCATATTGAGATGGCTTAGAGGTTCTTTCCAACGGTTATAAGAGACTTCCCGCTCAATATCGAAGATATTGCGGACGAATGGAAATAGTGATAGTGTTATAAAGGATACCATAGGAAAATCAAAATTCACGGTATACCTTATACCACTATCACTATTTCAATTTACTAATTGCATCTGTTTCTTTCATAATCAGATAGAAAAGGACAGATGATTTTATTTAAGTTAAGACCTGTCAAATTAAGACAGCGCCTTTTTGGTGCGTAGTAAGTTAAGTTGCATGTTCGTAGATGTCGACTAAAATTGAAGGGTACCGTCAAGGCGCCGACTTAATTTGACTGGTGTTCACTAACATAAATCATCTGTCCTTTTCTATCTGATAACGAAAGAAACAGATGCAATCAGAACATTTTAGAGAATTTTAAGTTTAGAGATGTAACAACAGAATTAGCAGCATTGAGTGGGAAGTCTCTAATAACCTTTTTCCATCTAATACATAATTATCTGATAATGCACTGCAAGGAATAGAAAAACTAAACAGTGTATACACCTCCCTAGGGTGGAGTTCCAGAGCAAGTTCTACGCAGGCGAGGGCTACCTGTTCCAGCCCTTCTCCTTCGAGATCATCCTCGACTCGGCGGGACAGGCCGAGGAGTAAACTAATCACAACCAATATTATGTACTATTTCATCACTTGCTACTTCGATTATTCTGTACCAATTTTTGGTACATGTACCAGATTTTAAAATCATATACCAAAAAATATGGATGTACGTGTAGTCGCGTCTACATTGTATATTCCGAATCATACTTACAGCAGTGTTAGATATACCAATTTTTGGTATGTGTACCAATTTTGACACTAATACCAAAAGACCGCTAGTTGTGTCTACATTGATCAAATCTTGCTTACTGTGACTAGCGGTGATGGTATATCTACCAATACCAGTTGGTACCTTTAATATTTTTTACGTAGTCAGGTCAAATATTATTGGTTAAGTAAAATATGATAATGTTTTAAAATAAATGCAACAAATTTCAACAAGGATTTTTTAAATTTGACTACAAAGTTCAACATTATTAGAAAACTACCACTAAATTCTTAATTGGAAACGTTAACAATAATAAATTAAATGAAAAATAAAAGCAATGTAATGATTACAAGAACAATTTTCATTTATTACATAAAAATGTAAACATGAATATTTTTTTAAACTATGATATAGTGATGTGATGAAATAGTATGATATTTGGAATAAGTAATCATGTACCCTATTAACTGTTAGATTGTTTGACAATTTTAGGACTTTTGCTGTTCAATGTTATTCCATTGTTATAAATATAATCAGTGTATGTAGTTAACTAAACATACCAGTGGCGTTTAGAAACAATCTGCAGTCTCGAACAGAGCAGTTCGAAAAATATGTTCGTACAATAAATGTTTGTACGTGCAAAAAATGGTTGTACGTGCAAAAAATGTTAAAAGTACATATTATACGTATGTATATACATACGTACAAATCACGCCTTTTTCATATTGGGGTGGGCAGAGATAACATCTTTCCACTTGGTACGATTTTGGCATACGTTTCTCGCTTCTTCAACTTTCATGCATGTTTTTAAAAGAAAAAAATCCTATACTTAACCTCAAAATATATCACTGTTTTTTCGTGTTCCTGGAATGTGATATATTATGAAAATGGAACGCAATTACGGAAATTATTCGATATTTTATTAGAACATGCTCTTTTTGAGGTTTCATTCGAAACGTTGAATGATGAACAACACCCTTCTTTCTTCCATTCTCTAAATAATTTTATTTCGATGATTGATAATTTTCGATTTCGAACTTCCGACATGAACAACATGAATCGTGTTTGAGACCCTTCGCCACTGGTATTCTAAATGTAATAATTTAAAAATATATATTTCGTACAACTTAGGGTACAAGTTACATAAATCATTTTCCTTTTGTATTTTCATAGTTAAAAACATTTTTTTTATTTAATCCCATGTTTTGTAAGTTATAAATGTGTGAACGACTATAACCCAAATAAGAATAAATAATTGTACTTAAAAATATCGTAATTATTTCATATTTCAGTAGATTTTCTCTCTATCGACAGTTTAACAAGTTACCAATTCTCAATAAAATATATTCGTACACAAGTTTTTTTATTTATTATTATACATCGGTGTTGCATATCTGTATAATATCTATGTAAAATTTACATGCAGTGTATACCGATATCGCTTGTATAATATGTATAATTATTAATTATTATACATCGGTGTTGCATATCTGTGTAATATCTATGTAAAGTATACATGCAGTGTAGAATATCTGACATCGCTTGTATAATATGTATAATGTGTATTTTTAGGTGGCATATGTCCGACGCTCTCTGTATACTGAATGTCATTCCAGTTGTAGTTCAATGTATCGACTAGTAGTGCTCCCGGCGAGTGTCCGTAGCGTAGGTTTATGGTGATGATTAAATATACTTTAGTTGCGTTCAATTATTTGTTTTATTTTACACCGTACCTAATGATATTACACTAAACTAGCGGACCGACAGACGTTGTCAGATAAATAACCGACTGCAGCGCCATCTGCCGGGTTGATTTGTGAATCTAAACCATCCGGGGCGCCACCCAAACACACAAAAAAAACCGTTCAAATCGGTCCTGCCGTTTAGGAGTTCAGTAACATACACACGTACAGTAACATTATAAATGTCTAACTAGCGGACCTGACAGACGTCCTGGATACCGACAGCAGCGCCATCTGCCGGGCTGATTTGTGAATCTAAACCATCCACCAAAACGCATACAAAAAAATCATTCAAATCATTCCTGCCGTTTAGGAGTTTAGAACATCACACGTACAGTAAAATTATATAAATTAAAATAATCGTTTATTTGCCTAAAAAATCAATATACGTTCTCTTAAATTCTAGTGTAGGTTATTTACTAAGACAATAAAGGAAGAAAAAACTATTAACCCCACACTAGGTCTAGCTCGTGGGGTTTTTGTGTGAGTATTCCCAACTAAAATTTACCCTTTAATGAATATGTGTGTCCAGATAAACTGTGTGTCTGGGTAAGCTGTGATAGTGTCTATATAAAAATTATAGTTATTAGATCATAATACTAGTCGTATTCAGCGCCGATGGTGATGCTGATGTCGCCAGGCAGTACGTTCGTTTTGTGGTACCAGCGGTTCGTATCCACTACCACTGAAAGAGAACAGTAATCTGTAATTCAGAAGTGATAAGCAGTGAATAGGTTGTTACTATAAATACTCGCCCCTTACTATGCTATACTCGGCGATAAGCCGACTGCGGGGCGGGGCGGTCAAAATGACCGCGAAGCATTCTTATTTGTACGATTATAAGGTTGCATTTGTTCGCGCAATAGCTCATGTCGCTTGTCAGACATACGCGGTCTAAATGCGATCTTATGATAGTAATAATAAGAGTACGTCGAGGTTATTTTGACCGGCCCGCGCCTCCGTCTGCTTAACGCCTAAATGTTGATAAGAGTTTATGTAGGTCGTCATCATCGTCATTCCAGTTGCATCCAAAGCTTCACCTTGGAGTCAGCATTCCTACGCACTCCTGATGTGACTTATTTGACTTTTACCGGAGCGACTGCTGTCTGACTTCACAACCCCGAGCGGAAACCCCGCGCTAGAGAGTTGTCCATCAACCAGCAAGGTTACTGGCTTGGCTTGTACGCGAGGTTGGCTGAGTCCCGAAAATCTTGGTAGGGCCCTCTACACAGTGCTTATGGAAGGTTAATTTCAATTCAATTTCAATTTCTTTGTTTTTCAAAATAGTGCAACGTAATTACAGCGCAACAAACTCCACTGCTGCATTTTCAGACGTCAGCTTACATAGATATCTTAAGACTGAATATGGACGAATGTACATTTTTGTCTCGTGTCAATATAAATAAAGGTATATAAAAAAAAAGATATAATAAATTTTAACCCAAGTTAAACAATAAAATAATTGAAATTTCAAAATATAGTAGTGTCAAAATATAGTAAAAAAAGGTCGCGTGCCTACCACAATATCATTATATTGTAGTAGGCAAATGCCACAACTACAGCATTCTGTAGTTGTAGCACTTTAGCATTCTAGGAGGGGCCTGCACCATGCTCAAGCCAGACATTTTTGTCTTCAAGGTAATCGACTGTCCTATAGTATGCTTTTTTACATAAGGTGGCCTTAAGAAATGTTTTAAATTTATTGTCAGGCATACCAAGGACCGATTCAGGCAATTTATTGTAAAAGCGTATACCTTCCCCCCTAAAAGAATCACTAACTTTGCTAAGCCGATAACAAGGAAGGTTACGCAAGCGAAACCTCGAATCATTGCTAGTGTAAATGTAGATACTATACTAACGGATCTCTCCAGGTGCCACTGTGAAGGTGATCCATCGGCATTTGTAGAGGCACTCCGGCGGCGGCGCCAGTTGCCACTGCTTGTGGCCACGCACCTGCGCTTGCCACGACATATGCTTCACTGAGTCCACCTGAATACCCGTTAAAATAGTTTAATTTCCATTATCACAATATCATTCAATTTATTTTTATTCCATAATTCCACTTCAGTTTGGCGATTTTTGATCCTACGTTTGTAATGGCGTTTTTTGAGCGTAGCTAAAGTTTGGTACTCTGTCCGTCCTTTTGACTCCCAGAATGCTACGCTTTAATGCTCTTTGTTTTCAGCCTGGACTGTGCCTCGGTTGGAGACCATGTCTGCGTACCTACCATGAGTTAAGACGGTAAGCTACCTTCACTCTGAAAATCAGAAGATGGGAGTCGGAAGCCAATGGAAAGATTTGAGGAAGGCCTTTACCCAGCAGTGGGACAAAATTGGCTAAATAAAAAAAATACCGAATCTGCTTCGCATTCGATACTCACATGCATGTGCGCACCCTGGCCGGGTCCTCCCATAAAGATCCAGTCAACCATATCACTTTCAGCCGTCTTGGGCAGGAAATACGGTCGGTTATAATAAGACCTTAGCAGTCTCGTCTCCTCATCGTAGCAGGTGCTCCACCCCACGTACCATGGTTTCCCAGACAGGTTGGCTCTCGCTTCAGCCATGTTAAACACCTCGTCCAACGAATTCAGTCCAGATTTGTACGAGAAATAGAAACAATCGTTGATCTGTTTCCCCATTTTGCCTCTGTTGTAAAATTTGGCAAAGAATTTGAAGTCGAATTCCTGTAGAAAAATTACTATGATTATCAATATAATTAGGTGGGATGCATTTTAACGTGCGGAAATCCTCATGGATTCCCGCGGCCAACGGGGCAGGTTATGTCGGACTCTTACCGACTAAAACCGCACGCCGTCTAAGGTCATCTGGCGCCGGGGTGTAAGTGGCCTACCTCCCGCCCCCCTTCTGGGGTTTGAGTTGGCCATTTCGAAAATGACCCAAGGTCAGATGATTTAGAACGGCAATTCTTGTGGGTGTATGTGAGTAAAAGTAACAACATAAATTTCACCATTCCGTCATCTACCTTTTGTCATGGAGGCCCTACCTTGTTAAGCTACCTAGCTTATCTCATCATGAAAGGAGTGGCAATAGATACCACATTAGGTACAGTTACAAGTGGTACCTAGGTAGATCAAAGATAGAATATATAACAAAGAACTTGTCATTATAGTGCACTAACCTTCAGAGCCTGCCAGTCAACAGTGGCATCAGTAACAATCACTGGGGTGGTACTATATGCGTATTTCTCGAACTCTTCAGCAGTGGTGTTCGCCAGACGGATGGCCTCGGTCACTCCTACGCACATCGAGCAGTCCTCTGGTGGACGGAACGCTGACTTCGAAAACGATGGCAGCTGCAGGAGACAGTTCTGCGCAAAGGACAAGATTTTGTAGATAAATTCTATGATAATTATGATAAAAACATGCAACCCTGCGGCAGTCTTTCGGTTACTTTGGAGATCAGGTCAAATTATCATCTTAGCGTAGTTCCAGGTTGCATCCGAGGCTTCGTGAGCTCGAGGTTTGGTGTCTGGTTTCTCCTGCTTTAGATTTGCCTTATACAGCTTTGATCGGCGCGACTACCTTCTGACCTCCTAATATCGAGAAGAAAGCTTACGCGTCAGAGCATCGTCCGTCAATCGGCAGCCGGCAGGTGTGCCAACTTGCAGGTGGGGTTAAGTTAATCAGGCACCTAGGCTCTTGGCAACCATAGTTACAGAAACAATATACCTAAGTATCTGGAGTAGGTTTTTTTTAATTGGTTTAAATTTATAAAAAATAACAATAACTTTACCGATTTTCCAAGAAACTCGTTGGATAGCCACCGAGCACTGAATATAGAAATTAAAATAATGATAAATGTGAATAAAACATAGAATAAACATTTTCCATTCACAAAGCCGTTACTGCCGTCCTTTCGCACATCGAGTCGGGCAATATACGAGTTGCTTAATTTTAAACTGTCAATTTTGTTCATAATTTTATTCAATTTCATTTCAGCAGTTTTGTAATTTTTCACGCAAGTTTTCGGTCGCGGCGACTGACTCATTGTGACGTGTTACGTGTTTCACACTAAAATGAACGGGGTCACTTTGCTTCCACGGTTTTTATAGGTTCCGGATTAGTTGGAGCTGAAATAACGTATTTCAGATTTATATAGAGTTGTTCTTTTCAGACAGAAATATATGGATACAATTTGTTCCTACTTCTAGGTATTCTTATAGAGATTCAAGCCCTATAGGTAGGTACAGTGCAAGAGACCACCAAGACTTTTGGGACCAATCCGAACTCACCTAAAAACCGGTGCTCCGTGCTGGAGCAAATTTTACTTCCGGGGTTTGGGGTCAAACAGCAGTCAATCCCACAAAAGCAAATGTAGCATAGCAGACCCCGGGCTTCAAAGTGCAAGATTTGGTTGTAACCGGAACCAACGCCACTAACGACCGACCGACGTCTTGAAAACTTAGAGGCTTTTTTATGCCACTTAGGTGGCAGATAAGCATACGGCCCAACGGGAACCGTTTACTGGACCTCTGGACGTCTGGACATATGCGACACCAGGTGCTTAAGATATGGACCTTTTTGATTGTGAAGTTCAAAAACTAGCATTACCTCCAAGAACATTAGAAATTGCCTTGTGTCCTTGATTACCTCACAGATACCTACCTGCCTACAATATGGAGTCAAACCATGTATATGTCGCAAGCACAGCTCTAGTTGTGTTCCTGAAAAGTGGTGTAAATAATGCGTAGCGGGTGCAATAGGTATGAAATTGAAATTCATTATCTCGCGCGACACACAACTGTGTCCTCTTGTTACGCGCTCCGCCCCGACCGCCCCGACCGCCCCTCGCGCTTCACACTTCACTGTTACGCTGAAAAGCTATCAATTCAACCATTTTCTAACTATTAGCAACAGTCGGATAGGTACATTTTTATTACGGATGCGTATCTCACTGATTATTCAATCTGACGAATTTTTAAATGATAGGTTACCTACACTTTAATACTGCATGTATGTAAATATTGCATGTTTATATTTTTTTATTTAATCTATTTTATAATGGACGCAACCGAGATAGCCAATGGAATGATGATGATGCTGTGGGAAAGAAAATAGGTGCGGAACCGTTCTTTGCATTGTATGAGGATCAGCCAGGCAACAGAAATTATGTCCTGTCCAGTATATTTGCTCGCCTAGGCGGAAGGTGTCTTCACACGTCGCACCAATCAATTACAGAGTGTCATAGAATATTTATCAGTTCCTGCATCAAGCAGCGTGATATCATCAGCATAAATGAGCAACCATGGAGACTCTGCTAATGTGAATCTATGATTTGATTTGGTATCTGGTACCTATTAGGTATACCTACGCATGGTATACGCCATTACTTATACCTACTCTGTAGGTTACGCTAAAAGGAAAGTTTTGCACTACGTTATTTTGTTTAAGTATACCTCATAGGTGGCAGACAAGCACACGGCCCACGTGAAGGGAAGCGGTCACCGTGGCCTTTATTTTTTCCGTGCGGAAATCCTCATGGATACCCTCCCTTTTTTTTTCCGTGCGGAAATCCTCATGGATACCCAACCCGCGGCCAGCGGGGCAGGTTATGTCGGACTCTTACCGACTACAACCGCACGCCGTCTAGGGTCTTCTGACGCCAGAGTGTAAGGTGGTCCAAAGAGCATTTCCCTCGCACCCCGGCTTGACCCGGGCCATCTCCGGATTCGGTCACCGTGGCCTATGGACGTGTGCAACACCAAAGGCGTGCGCGACACACTCGCACTTTATTAAATAGGTACCTAAGTACCTAGGTATTAAATTTGAATTTTTAGTGCCTACATATTTAATGCGACTATAACTTATGGAGTCAGTTTTAATTTTTATTAACGACAATTAGGTTCTGTATATAAATAATTAAGTTTTTACCGGTTTTTACCTTGCCTATTTTATAGGTTGGTTAATGTAATAGGTTCATGGGTTGGTTATGTTCCTTTTTGCCTTTTGCTCGAGCTGACTTGTCATTTTCTGACAAGTTTGACATGTTGATAACAACATTCAACTGTCATGCTGAAAAGTGAAAACAACGAGACAAAATCGGCCGACATAACGAAAATTTATTTAAATTAATTTATTAAAGATTATTAAACGATGGCCGCAATATTAGGAGGGGGCCTTGGAGGCTTGTCCGCCGGATACTACTTACTAAAAAATAATTTGGTTAACCAAAATAATCTGAAACTATTTCTTTTAGAAGCTACGAATTACTGCGGTGGTTGGATCAAATCTATAAAGACAAAAGATTATATTTTCGAACAAGGGCCACGGACTATCAGGCCTAAGGGTATCACAGGACTTAACACGCTTAATATGATTCAAGATTTAGGTCTAAGTGAACATGTTTCACCGATAAAAGCGGACCATCCCGCAGCGAAGAACAGGATGATTTATGTAAACCAACACTTGCACGTATTACCGTCAAGTGTGCTAAGCGTCTTAAAGACAAATGAACCTTTCTCTAAGCCTTTAATTTATGCTCTTTTCAACGATATTAAGTCTCCCCACAAAACCTTATCAGATGATTCAATCTACAATTTTGTTGAACGTAGATTTGGTAAAGAGATAGCAGATTATGCTATATCGCCCATGATTTGTGGTATTTGCGCAGGTGATGCTAAAGAAATATCTGTAAAATTTCTCATGAAGACACTGTTTGAGTGGGAACAGAACCATGGTGGGGTTGTGAAAGGTTTGATGAAATCCATGTTTGATTCTAAAATAGATGAAAACTTGGAATTAAGTGCTCTAGCTATGAGAGCTCAGGAAGAAAAATGGAATGTTTATACAATCAAAGGTGGACTTGAGACATTCCCTACTTCCTTACATGACTATTTAGTTGAAAACCAAGTTAATATTAATAAGGAATATAAGATTGACGAGATAGAATTTATAGATTCTGGTACAGTGCAGTTAAAAAGTGCTGATGGCAAAGAAGTGACTGCTAGCCATGTATATTCCTCAATACCAGCTTATGCTCTCGCAGACCTCATTAGCAAGCAGCATCCAGAGTTAGCACAGGAGTTAAAAGGGATTCCATTTGTGACTGTAGGAATCGTCAACTTATATTTTGATTCGTCAAAAGAACTTATTCAACCAGCGTTTGGTTTTCTAGTACCACCTATTGAGAATTCTCCTATCCTTGGAGTAGTTTTTGATTCTTGCTGTATGCCAGATCAGAAGGGGACAGTTCTCACCGCTATGCTTGGTGGGAGATGGTTCGAGGAGAAGTTTGGGACTAATGTTACGAAGGAGGATCTGTTGAAGATAGCTATGAAAGAAATAGTACGGATATTGAATATAACGGAAGAACCGACAGCACATAATGTGAACATCTTGCATCAGTGTATACCACAGTATTTAGTCGGTCATTATGAGAGGATTGGCAAAATTAGAGAGTATATTCAAGTGAATAATCTGCCGATATCTCTGATCGGTAGCAGTTATGACGGTGTAGGTATAAATGACGTTATATATTCAGCTAAGACACAAGTTACGGGGCAGACTTATTGTAAGAGTGAAGTCAATTGAGTTTGTTATAATGTTGTTATGTTATGAACTTTTTGTTTGAATGTTTGTTAAGGGTTATAAATGGCATAATTATATTTTCTTGTTAATATATTTTTATTAAACTTTTTGAGGTGTTTCCTTTTATCTGTATAATAATATTATAATGTTGTGGTCTTCAAGGTACAGTCAGCACCAAAGGTTTGTTAACAAATTCTAATTTATTGATCACCTTAGCTCTAAGACATTTAATATTATTTAGTTATATTAAACAAGACATATATAAAACACAAGCTTTGTCCTCTGGAGATTATAAAACTACAATAAGTTAATGACTGACCTATGTATTCTAATGTAAAAAGGATTTGTAAATATTTTGTGTTAATCGACTTTAGTCGCTGTCTGTACCTATACAAGTCTGTAGTATCTTACCTTTTGGGTTTGTTAGTTAAGTATATGGAAACCATCTTTCCTTCTTTGTCTGAGCATCTCTGTCAATCAGCATGTGGCTTTGACCCCCAGCCTATTGGAGCCCCCATACACCCCTGTAGAAAAGTCGTGATACCTCTTCTCTTTGTGGAACAGACTACACTACAGAGATAAAAGCGGTTATTTGTTGTTTTTCCTCATATTGCTCCGGCGTAGCAGAGGGTACAGTGAAGAAAAAAATTCCCTTTCAAGATTCCGAGGATGTTCTGGGTGTTCTTTCGGAGTGGTTAATCATGCTCTACCACTCATTCATTTTTAGAAAGACATTTTGTTTATATTGGAAACGTCAACACGACTTCACCGCGCCTTGCAGTCTCAGGATCGGGGGTCACCCCTACATACCGATAGTGCTACAGTGGTGGCCCTCAGCTTGACCGGCGTTTATGAGCTTTGATGGTAACATTTAAAAATAAAACAATGTCCTATGTTCAAAATATTTTATTTCAGCTAATTTTAACAAAGTTATAATACTTGCAATAGATTATAAAATGTGCAAACCTGCAAGCGACTGTTACTTACGCAAAATTATTATGTTGAGAACTTAGCTTAATTATCTTAAAACTATAGTAAAATAAATAAGTATTTTTTTAACTAAACCGTCCCACACAGGACTTGGAATTTTTTTAATAATTTCATTTTGTTACAAAAAGCGTTTAGGCACAATCTGATTATTTTATATAGCTGCTTCTCTCACAATATTCGATATAGATTATAATGAGTAAATTATTTTTAAAACCTAGGTTCTCACTCAAAGCAAGCACAATACAACAGTAAATACACTGGTTTTACCATGAGCTCTTAATAGCAATTGAAATGCGATGCAGTTCAACTCGGGGAGAAAGATGGCGCTATATACGATACATAGCTCCATCTCTCTCCCTATTAAGAGCTTATGATAAGGCCCCAGCATGTGCGAGCGAGATAAAAGTATATATTCTGTCATACAACGCGGTACACTTTTGACATAGCGATTCTTTTGAGATAAATAAATAATCTTTATCTATTAAAATGAGGCAGTAATGCCGGCGGTAAGTAAGGTAGCCAGAGCTCATTCCTTCTCCCCCCCCACTCCTTCCTAGCCCCCTTCCCCCTATCAGGGTCAGCGGCGCGAGTGTGATGCCCCTTGTATTGCACACGTCCATAGGTCACAGTGATAGCTTTCCATCAGGTGGGCCGTGTGCTTGTCTGCCGGCTAAATGAAATGCCTCATTTTAATAAAGAACATTGAAGTACAATAAATTAAGATTTGGTATATCATGTGAGTTAGATGAGAGTTAGTATACTTGATACTAGAAGCTCTTTCCTATATTTATATAAAGCCAAAGAGTATTCATAACTCTTCCTATAGGCTTACCTTTACAAAATTATTATCTAATATCGCTTATAAAATTATAACCGACGTTCTTCTGTTTTCGTAACCGTTCTAATTCTGTGGTTACGAAATCTAAACAAAAGTTAGGTAACCAATGTATTCCCATCTCTTTATATCGAAAGTAAGACAAAGATGGAAAACGTTTTCTGTTCAACTTGTTTGGTAACTTACCTTAATATTCAACATTCGTCACTGCCCTGCCTATTTGTATATTATAATATACACAGTGATCTTGCTTGAATAAACTACAAACAAAATTGAGCTTTATACAGTTGATAAACAGCTTGTTTTTCTAAATGATTTTTAATGTTATGTTTTCGCGTGCAACGATTTTAGCATTCGTGAGGATTTTAATTTTTTTTAAATACTCGTAAGAGTATATTGCAACCGCCCGGTTTTGAGACAAAATTCTTTATTGGTTTTTACTACTAAGGTAGCAAAGAATCCGAACATGGTTCATTTGCCCCGTTGCCTATAAGGGATACTGGGATTAAAGATACAGGATTCTTCCTGTCTCTGTGATTGTAAAGGTTTGATGACCATCACCTCGCCTGATGGTAAGCTAAAGCTAAAGTCTCAGGAATAGGGGTTCACACTACATACACCGATAGTGTTACAATAGTGGCCCTCAGCTTGACGGCCTCATCAAATGCTTTTTCACACCCCGCTTAAAGGACCCGGGACTATAGGAGGAAGGAAACACTATAAGAAGTTTGGTTGGTCTGTTCGTGGAAATTAGTTGGTGCTAACAGTTCCAAGGTCGAGGAGTACGGTGGTGTACAGAGTGTGGTCGCGGTGTGGGGCCTGACTGGCGGCGGGTGGTACGGTGTTCCGGTACGAGTACTGCAGGGTGAAGGCCGCGCGTGCTGGGGCTCCACCCTCCACTTCGGGGCCAGTTACGACTTCTAAGCGGAGCGCCAGCTTGTTGGATTTGCGCCACATGATGATACTGGAAGTAAATTGTTAGTTTAAAAATATTTTTTCAGAACAAGTTTTCTATTAATTGCATAACCAGACAGACAGACTTATACAGACTAACAAATAATCTTATACTCCATTTGGTTACGTACCTACTTAACTAAAATCTTTGGCGACTTTTTATAAAAACAAATAAACTAGGCTAACTAAGTGACTAACAAGTGTTTTAATTTCGGTTTTTTGTCTTCAAAATGAGTTTTGAGTTTATCAAAAACATTAATAAACTGTAGTATTCTCTGTCTACCATAAACTGAGTTTTTAAATGGGACAGATTAAATAGATACATCAAGATTGTTTACGTTTAGTTAAGCACCTAACCGAATGGAGTATAGATACATTTTTTTTTGTAAATTAATATATAATCAAAAGCAGAAAATCCAGACCAATGCAATTATACATATTAGCACTGAACGGGAATCGAACCCGCGACTGACTTAGCTGTCGGATGCTCTACCGCTACGTCACCGGGCAGACACAAAATAAACACAATCCGCGATGTACTCACTCGTTGGTGTCGTGTTGTGCGTCATCGTCGTACTCCGCGGCGTCATCTCGCTGAGCCAACGTCAGAGCTACGCCGGGTGACGTCACGCGTGACGTCACCGTGTACTGGGGTTCACGCTCGATCGCCTTGTACGACGACGGCTCCTAAAGGAAACATACATTTAGGACAACTGACAATAGCGGTGGTAGGCTTATAAAATGTTGACGACCCTTTCACCATCTTAAAAAGAAATAATCCAAGTATTTATTGAGGACATTAATCCTTTCCTAATCCCCCCAACCTCCCAATACGCTCCAGAGTCGGTACCGCGAGTGTAACACCTCTTTTTTTCCGTGCAAAAATCCTCATGGATACCCTCCCCCGCGGCCAGTGGGGCAGGTTATGTCGGGCTCTTACTGACTTAAAACACACGCCGTCTAGGATCTTGACCGTGACCATCTCCGGATTCGAGATGGCCCCCTCGGGTTTGGGAACCACGGTGTTCCCGACATGCCCTCGGAAAGGGGGGGGGGGGGGGGGAGCCGCCGCCTCGGCCTGCTTTGCTAGGGTCACAGGCGGCTCCATTAGTCACTAGACTAATGGCTAATTCTGGACTCTTGGTTAGAAATAATGACTTTAAAAAATCTATTGACGTAGTTTTCATCAAAATCTGATCCGAGACTCCTGAGAGTATTTTTACTATTTCTTAGTTTTGGATTAGACCACCCACGCTACCTTGAAAGATTTACACTGTATAGGAATAGTAGTAAAAAATGTACTGCCCTTTTTATTTTTTTTTATCATATTTTTGTAATAGCGTACAATAAACAATACAATAAATAAATAAATAAATTTCTCACCTTATCCAAATTTAACGACTTCTCCAGAGACTTCTCAATGCTCTTGGGTTCCTCCCTCTCCTCAGGCGGGGGCACCTCCTCGGGCTGCAGCAGTCGCAGCTGCATCTCGTGGCCGGTGGGGTTGGTCAGCTTCAGCAGCAGGGCGGACTTCTGGCCCGGCTTCACTGGCTCGTGGGATATGATCTTCACTTCAGGGACGTGGTAACTGGATGGAGAGTTTTATCATAAAGTAGGTACCGGTATAGAATCTCATTTCTTTTTATAATCGATAGGCCCCCGTTTCACCACTATCTCATCTGTTGGTAAGTGATGATGTGGTCGATGATGGAGCATGCTTGCCTAAAAGTAAGATATTCATTAGACTTGAAAACTCGGCAGCGCGAGTGTAATATCCTTTTTTTTCCGTGCGGAAATCCTCATGGATACCTTACCCCCGCGCGGCCAGCGGGGCAGGTTATGTCGGACTCTGACTAACTAAAACCGCACGCCGTCTAGAGTCTTCTGTAAGATGTAAGGTGGCCCATAGAGCATTTCCCTCGGTGTTGCATACGTTCATAGGCCACAGTGACCGCTTCCCATCAGGTGTGCCGTGTGCTTGTCTGGAAACTACTTACTAGGCGAGCAGCTCGATCTTGAACTTGATGGAGCCGGGGTTGTACTCGGGCTTGGTGAGGTTGTGGTCGCAGGCCCGGCAGCGCTGGCTGCGCTTGACGCTGAGCAGCTTGGCCAGCGGGTGCAGGCGCGACACGTGCGCCGGCTGCCACTCCGGAGCCGCCAGGCGCTGCGCCATGCTCGTCACTGGAAGCAGCGAAGCGCTGTGAGCCACTGGCGGGGTTCAGCGCTCTACACAACTAACCCTCCAACAATCAGGTGGCTATAGCTCACGGCATCTAACTTGGCAAGATTTTGAAGTAGTGTGGGCCTCACTACTCTGTTGTACACTATACTTGTTTGTGGCAAAATGCGCCGCATATAAACAAGTATAGTGTGCGGCATCTAACTTGGCAAGGTTTTGGAGTAGTGAGGCCCACACTACTCCAAAATCTTGTCAAGTTAGATGCCGTGAACTATACAGAAGTTTGTACCTCTAGCTAAATTATTCCAAAATGAAGCCATCGGCCTTGCTCAGCTCGTTGAACTAGTGGCTTTGGTGTGTAGACAATCTTTACGTCTATCCTAAAGTTATAAAAATACTGCAACTATTTATTGACGAGTCTGTTATGATAATAGTGAGTGCTCACACTGCCAGAAATATCACTTCTTACAGTAGGGAAAAATGTGGGAGTATCTATAGCGATCTCATTAAACATCCGAGGTAGATGATAGATGCTCTATTATTGCACACACTATCAAGGATACAAACAAAGCGTAAACATGAAAAAAAAAATTGTACAAAGGGTGGTCTTATCACTGTCTGCGATTTCTTCCAGAGTGAGGTGAGGTAACGTCAAGCGGGGTGAATAGGAATGAGGGGGTGAATAGGGATAAAATGGTCATTAGAATTTGTTAAATAATTTCTTTTAGAAATTTTCAAGTATTTATCCGGATATTTGAAGATTCTCTTCATCGTGACGTGGAAGTGGTTTATAGTTTCGAATAGAAGATAATAACTGCAAAATTTAACTGACCATTTTGTTCCTATTCACCCCTTGGTCCCTATTCACCCCATTTGACTATACTTTAGCATCTCTACAACCATTTGTGCTGTGAAACGGCTCATGTACTTCGACGATACTAACTTTGATTCAAGTTGACCTCCTTAGTATAGAAGTCTTCAGGCAAGTCCTCCACCTCCTCGCTCGCCTGGCTCGGTACAAAGTTGGCAATAGCTGAGGATGAACTGTCGCTCGTTGGCAACCCGGCTATGTTGCGAGCCATTGCACCTGTTAGACCTGTCTTGTCCTAGAAACGAAAAAATATGTTGTTAATATTAGTATGGGTGACCATTTGACACATTGAGCTTCCGTGCATCCTGGAGTGGCTTTAAACTGTTTAAACCATCCGGTTGTCATATGAACATATTTGGTATTCGTTATGAGTAGTTGGAGCGGTAAGATATCCTGAAGAACTTCGGTTGACTGCCTGTTGACAGTTGCTTCCTTTATGCACATTGGTTAGCGTCTCATCTACTGGTTAACATACAGACCCAGGTCCCTTAAACCAGGCCGTGAAAAAGCATTTGATGAGGCTGTCAAGTTGAGGGCCACCATTGTGGCACTGCCGGTGTATGTAATGGGGACCCCCTTCCTGAGACTTTACCTTTAGCTTACCATCAGGCGAGATGAAATCATATTGACGTGCCCGATATAAAAAAAAAGTGGTTAACGTCTGCAATGATTACTGACGACTTTGTTCCTCGGTTATCCCGACTCCCTCGACAGAACACTATACAGATTTAATCAATCCGATTCGGGATAATACACATAAACAAAGCCACTGACAGAAGCACTAGGATACGTACGGTGAGAGTGATGTATTTCCCTCTGATAGTGAACTTCTTCCTCTCCCGCTCAATCTTCTCCTGCTTCTCTTGGAGCGCTATCGCCTTGTAATAGTCTAGCAGCTGGTTGACACGAGCCGCGTAAGGGTTGGTGCGCTCTGGCCAGCCACCTGACGCTGTAAATTGATTTTCTTTGATTGTTCAATTTTTTTGAAAATTTGTTAGTTCAAAAATAAAATTGTTATTAAGTACATATATTAGTAGGAATCACACACACACACACACGCACATGCAATTTTTTTTAATATCACTTAGGTGGCAGATAAGCATACAGCCCATCTGATGGGAAGCGGTCACCGTGGCCTATGGACGCGTGCAACACCAGGGGGCATCACACTCGCGCTGCCGACCCCGCAAAAACCTTCTAATGCCCTTCTTGAAGAACCCCATATTGTAGTCGCTAGGATCTTATGGATAGCAGTTGTTGATACTGATAAGGCAAATGGGAAATGTACCTCTAAGTTCCACTTTGTTTATAAAATCGCACTCCATCTCGAGTCATCAAATGCTGGGGAGTAAACTGGCCCATAACACATTTCCCTCCCACCCCAGAGTACTGCTCATATCCCTATTTATACTTCCCTCCTTTCCTTTCCACTGATATATTCTCCATGAAATTTTGAAGATGCCACAGTGTAAGCGACACCTTTGGTGTTGCCAGCATTCATAGGCCATTTGTTATCAAAATGTTGATGAAAAACTGTGATATATCCTAAATACTATATTAGTTGTCATTGCCATGCAAAGCTGGAGAACCACTCTCTGCCTAATGGAATGGCCCCCAGGTATCTTGGGCGGGTTATCCATCTGGCTACCGAGGTCCCCGTTTGAAATAATAATATTAGTTATCATTACTTTACTAACCTACAGGCTGATCCGGAATCCCTACATCTCTAGAAGTCCACCGACAGTTGAAACACGACAAGTAATACATTTTCTTCGGTTGCTTGCTTTCCACTTTTGCGTCCCCACCAGCTGGATCCTGTACCACCTGTCTTGGTTGTGCCATGGTGGCCCGTGTGGAAAGGGTGTGGAAACAGCTAGGACAGTCGAAGCAACTGCTGCAACGGTTCTTTTTGAGACGTGCCTCTGACGATGGCATGTTCTCAAGGCAGTTGGCACAATAGTGTGAGTCCACCTATAAGACAATACGCTTGTGGTTAATTTATTGGGATTAATTCGTTAGTATATCTGTTGAAAACCATAAAGGTTAGTATGGTTATAATAATATTTAACTTTTGTGCCAAAAACCATTAAAACAATTGTAAATATAAGCTGGATTGAACAAATTTAAAAATAGAACAAAGGAAATAAAGATTGATTTGATTTGATTTAGGAGCTCAGAGCTTCTAAGTATCATAGCTTTTAAGTATTGTAGTAATGTATAATTTTCTTTATTCAACAAATTTAATATTGTTGACTGTTGACATTGTAAGGATCTACCACCAAAACACTTGGTGCTGCAGGTGCATAAATGTTACCATTTCTCAATAATGGAATATCAAGTTCATTTTATTCAGGCACTTGATAATTTATCCTCATTATGGATGAAAATAGAACAGATGAGACTTTGTCTAAAAATATATGGGCATCCAGATCTAAAATTAAGAAAAATATAAGTAACATGAATAGGTACACTAATAATACTGACTAACAGTGGAATGAATGAAATATTATTACATTTATTACTGTAATTTCAACATTTGAAAGTATTCTAACAGCAACAAACAGTTAACTCAAGCGCAAATGTACCTAAATATGAACACCTACACACTTCCTTTTGCCATTCTCTTGGACATAAACACATATTTTACACTAAAACTAAGTGTTCTAATCAAGTTATCCTAATTTGTATACAATAATAAGCAGCAAAATGAGAAACTTCCAGTATATTCTCTCTTCAAAAACATACAATGAGGTCATTTAATGTTAAATCATCAACCGAAATGTATTCGTTTCGAAATTAACTTACATTTTAATAGGAAAGGTGTGTCAAGTTCAAGAATTTGTTAAATTTTAATTAGAGTTCTTACAATATAACACTTATATCACTTTGATTAATGATAGGGCGGATGTTGAAAAAAGAAATTATATAAAAATTAACAATTTTATTACATATTTATGCAGCAAAACGTATGAAAAGTGGGTTACCTCATGACAAATGCAGAAACCACAACGTATTTTTAAACAATGCCGGCAGAAATAGAGATTTGTGATGGGTTTCAACTGTCCACATGAACAAATATATTTAACATAATCCAGTTGTGTTAAATAAGCCATTTTTAGCTAACTTTTTACGAAAAGAAAGAAAGTATGCAAATACAAATACAAGTGCACTGACATTGGAATCGGTGACAATGACATCTGTCTGACAGATGACTTGAGATGACGTTACGTCTTCGTTATGAAATAGTAAACTAGATTCGTTTAGAAATTAGTATGTAGATTAAAATAAAAGAAACAAGATAAAACGAAAATAATTCAATATTATGTAATATCAATTTAATTTAAATTTTTTAATGTACTGGATGATAGCTCGGTTAGTTAAATGAAGAAACCATATATTATTATATCGATGTCTCCGGCAATGTTGACTGATTGGATCCTCATTGGTTGTCCATTTCTTACAATTTGTATTGTATAATAACTATGTAGGTATGTATGGTTTCCACAACTCTTAGCCCTATAACATAATAGGTGTAATAGGTGTAATAGGTGCTGTCACCCAACCGTCGGCGCGCAGACAATCAGCTCGCTCCCCGCTCGCTCCCCACTGTGCCATCTGCTAGTCAGAGGGACACGTGGAGAGCCTCGGAGCAGCCCTCTAGAGGGCCACTCCCACCCCGGCCGGATTGGCCGCAGGCAGCAGCGTCTCCCGTGGCGAGTGGGAGGCGCTGCTCGCCTCCGTTGCCCAGGTGCACCACGTGGAGGTTCCGGCCCGCACCCTATGTATAAGTATACCTTATACTTAAATTATTAGGCACGGTCACGAAGCAGTTTAATTTCCCTTTCTCCAAAAGTTAATTTAGAATTAATTATGACTTAACTTCAAACTATGTCCTAATAATGATGATGAAGAACAGAAAAATAATGTTTGCGAAATATTAAGTTGAGAAAGAACATTTAACAGATACACACTTAATAGTAAAATACTTTAAATATATTACGTAATGTTCTTGTAACACAGATTAGTTACTTAAGCTAAACAAATAGGTGCCTACTTACATATTTGAAAATGAATATCTACTAAAGTGCCTTAATGGGTTAAAGGGGTCTCACCAACGTTTTTGGAGCCCAAATCAACCTCACCTGCTGTCCTATTCCTGGTTAGAAAGGGGAAGTTGCCTGCATTGAATAGGTATGTCTTGTGTTTCTATGTAATATTATGTATTTACAAAAAAAGTATAATGAGTATGTTTATCCACATTCTAGAACCCATGACACAAGTTAGTTAAACTATGCTTACTTTGGGAGTAGGTATTCTGTGCTTTGGGTCTAGAAAGCACTGTGTAAAAGATCGTATAATTATTAAAAAATATTAAAAGGTTTTCATTTATTATTATTTATGTCAGTGACCTACCTATCGGCTATTTATGACTTTTATTTTCTTCCTGCACGTGAAGACGAGTGTTGACCAACAGGCTCGATGCCCGAATGCCCGAATGCCCGAATTCCCGATGCCCGATATAATAATATTATGTTATCCAGCCACGTCTAACCTAGATATGTCATTTGGTGTTCAAACAAAATGAATGTCTTGATTCTTCACACGCAAGGTCGTGGTGCGAATTTTAACCATGACCAGTCAGGGACGGCTTTAGGTCGGTGAGAAATTAGGCGCCATTAAACGCTTTGAAAGACACAATAAACAGAGAAAGCGGTGTCGTTGCTCACTTTAATAGTGTGTGCTGACCGGCATTAAGCGGCTTGCCTAGTGATGGGTTTGTGCCCTAACACCGCGGGCATTTATCGGGTGTTATAGACTTTTATAGTAGGTAGTGACTGGCTTCTGACTTCACAACCCAGAGATGAAATTCTATACCAGTGTCTCGTCCGTCCAATAGCAGGCCAGGAATAGAACTGATTGATTTTGTAAAAAAAACCACATTCTGTATTATTACACCATTTTTTTTTATATAACGTAGGTGGCAGATAAGCTCGCGGCCCACCTGATGGGAAGCGGTTACCGTGGCCTATGGACGTGTGCAACACTAAGGGTGTCACACATGTACTGCCTACCCAGAAGGGAAGGGGGGAGGGCTGGGAGGCTAGGTAGGGGTGGGGGGAGGGGTACAGTGAGCTCTGGCTACCCTATTTACCAGCGGGAACACAACACGATGGTTATTATGGCCGGGCGGTGTTCTGTACGGTGTAGGTACTACCCCAGCCGGAGAGCTCATTTCGGACGGGAGATACCGTCGTTGTGTCCTACCTCCTTAATCATTATGTATCCTGTATTATTACACCATTCTATAGTGCCGCTAAAAAGGAACGAATTCTGGTGAGTAATACATACTAAGAAACCAAAGGAAAGATCTCATATTTATTATAGAGATCGGTTGCACACATCCATATGCCACGGTGAACGCTTCCCATCAGATGGGTCGTATGCTTGTCTTGCACCTAAGAAAAATACTATATAGTTACTATTCGAATGTAATTTCGTGTGCTTACAAGTTTAAATTGCAAATACACTATTAGTTTTCCGTATCTACATAAAATATTCCAAGTACGCCTCTGCGCAACTCTTTAGGTCTTTTAAGGTATGCCAGTAGGAACCCCGTCCAGCCCAAGCGCGGCTTTCTAATGCCGTAATGTATTGCGACACTATCGATGAAACACTTATGTCATGTGTTAATTACTGGCAACATTGTTAATTTATCATTAAAGCACCCCGTTGGAATCTAGTCGGATTATAGGAAAGTTTTTTTTGTAGGAAACTTTTAATTTTTTTTAATTTATGAGTTTTGTTGCTATTTTTTATGACTGTTGTGACTGTAGGAAGCTCGTGAAGTTGAAATTATTTTCATTTGATTTTATTTTTCAGAATTTCAGTGGCATGACAGTGGTTTGAATTTAGCAGAATCGAGGCCCTGTTGTTGCACACGTCCATAGGCCACGGTGACCGCTTTCCATCAGGTGGGCCGTGTGCTTGTCTGCCACCTAAGTGGTGTATAAAAAAACAATTTTACCCCATTATACCTACTGCGCAGTGTGGAGATCCCATTAAGACCCAAGTCAACCTCACCTCGAAGTTGGTAGTTACACCTGCTGACTGACAAAATTGTAGTTACATCTGTTGATAGTACGTTCATTGTGCGTACTGCTAAAGAGTGGAATGCCCTGCCTGAGTCTGTATTTCCGGAGAGCTACAACCTGGGAGTCTTCAAGTCAAGAGTGTATAGGTTACTTCTAGGCAAGCGTGCTCCACCGTCGACCACATCATCACTTACGCTTACCAACAGGTGAGATTGTGGTCAAACGCGAGCCTATTACCAAAAAAAATAAAACTGACGCGGACGGTCGAGGCTCTACCGCAGGATTTTTCAGTTTCTCCTCATTATGAGAGGTCAGATAGCAGTCGTTCTATAACGCTTATGTTGCAAGTCTATTAGTATTCAAGTCGAAAATCTAGGCTGTTGAGCACCCATCAAAAGTTCGCAATAGGCCAATAGGTAACGCCTATGATATAATGTTGATTTTACTTCAATTTGCAGATTATCATAAACCGATAACTCGTGGTTTCCTTACGTAAATTAATTACGATGCGAAACTTCTTCAGTGTTGACTCGATTAGAAAACTAAATGTCTGTTTGTTTGACTGTTTGACATTACATTAGTTCAAGAACATTAGAAATTTCCTTGTACTTAGCTGGACGTTTCATTTCGAACGAGCGGTTGTCTCCAGGATTTTTGAATCTCGGCCGGCGGTCATCTCTCTCGCACACTGCCTAAAATTGCCATGATACGTTAAAATTTCCCAATCCAAACCTGTCAAAGTCAAATTTACGCAAAGGCTGAGTTCTTCGGAGCTTCATTTTGATTCTAGTTGAGCTTTATGAAAATTCACAGAACACCGTACATATCAATTATTATTAATTGAGTAATATTTATAGAAATTAATAAAAAAATTGACACATATTCGCTTCTTAGATTGTGGGTGACAGCCATTTTAATAAAGAAGCAACACTGTTTACCAAAAATTCGTAAGGTGACCAACCATCCGTATTTTGCGGGATAGTCTCTCTAGAAGCTCCTGCATTGCAATAAATACATAGCATAGTCCCACAAAACGTCAAATGCTTTCCGCACGTTTACAATATCCATCATAATATATTACAATACTAGCTTTCGCCCGCGGCTTCGCCCGCGTGGAGGTCGGTATCGCCACCAAATCTATTTTAATAAAACAACTCTCCACGCCATTCACTTCTCCACTCTCCACTCTACTCTTCACTGCACTCGACTAACCAATACCTTCCTATTAAAAAGAACCCATCAAAAGCCGATAATCGCGATGGACGTAAAAACTACTAAATGTATTTTGATGAGGTTTTTTTTATAAGAAAGTTCTTGCTTAGACTTAAAATTTACCCTATGTTTGGTTGTAATCGGCTAAGTAGAACTGGAGATATAACCAAAAAATGATGACCTACCTTAAACCTTGACGCGCGGGCGGAGTCACGGGTATCAGCTTATATAAAAAATAGCCTTTTTTTCCGTGCGGAAATCCTTATGGATACCTACCCTGCGGCCAGCGAGGCAGGTTATGTCGGACTCTACTGACTAAAACCGCACGCCGTCTAGGGTTTTCTGAAGCCAGGATGTAAGGGGGCCAACGTTCTGGCAAGGCTGTTGCCCAACATAAGGGGACCGGATGACTCCCGTAGGAGGCTCTATACGGGGATCGTGCGGTCCATGGCCCTTTACGGCGGCGTGCCCGATCTGGGCGGAGGCCCTGAATAGCCGTAACAGGTGTATGTATATACATTGGAAGCGCTGCAGCGCGTTATGCCTATATTGGTGGTGAAAGGAGGCGCGGGAGCGGGGACTGGACCCGGAGCTTCGAGTAACCGAGGCCACCACGCCCAGCTCCACCAGGATACCGTGGTGGAGTGGAAGGACCGACTTGGGCAAACGCGAGCCTATCGACTATAAAAAAAAAACCAAGCGTGGGGCACGCTGTTATAGCGGCGGTAAGACCCGTCATGGAGGCCTCACGGGGGCCCCTCGTACCGGCTGACGCAGGTGATCTCTGGTAAGTGCTTCGGGGATCACTTGTGTCTGATTCGGAATGAGTCGACGCTCAGGGCTGCACACGCTGGTCAAGTGTCCGGCGTGGGAGGTGCCGAGACAGGCCCTCCTGGCAGCCCTCGGGGTGGGAGTCCTCACACTGCCGGTGTTGGAAAGGGTTCGGGAGAGGCTGCACAGAGCTCTCCCGGGCGGCGGCGACGAAGGCGTCGGAGGTCTAACGACCTCCGTCGGAGCCGCCTGTCACCCTAACAGAAGCAGGCCGAGGCGGCGGCGCGTAAAAGCGCCCCCCCCCCCCCCCCCCTATTCCGGGGGCATGACGGGAACACTGTGGATGCCAAGCCCGAGGGGGTCATCTCGAATCCGGAGATGGCCCGGGTCAAGTCGGGGTGCGAGGGAAATGCTCTATGGGCCATCTTAAACCCTGGCGTCAGAAGACCCTAGATGGCGTGCGGTTTTAGTCGGTAAAAGTCCGACATAACCTGCCCCGCTGGCTGAGGGGTGGGTATCCATGAGGATTTCCGCACGGAAAAAAAGGGGGCCTATTAGGGCATTTCCCTCGCACCCCGGCTTTGTATAAAAAGTAGCCTATATGTTGTCCTGTAAGTGATGGTAGCTGAATGGATAAGGACGCGGCCTCTGCTCAGAGGTATCGAGTTCGAATCCGGCCGGATAGTACCAATATGAATTTCACTTTGTGGAATTTATATGTGCTAATCACATGATTTACCATCTGCTGACGGTGAAGGAAAAACATCGTGAGGAAACCCACATGTCCTAGAAGACATTCTAAGGAAATGTTCGATCCACCAAACCCCATTAGGCCAGCGTATGTGAATTAAGGTCTAAACCCTCTCAGCTCTGACGTTATAGGAGACTGAGGAGACCCGTGCTCAGCAGTGGGACATAAATGGGTTGATATTATTATGTTGTTCAGAAGTATGAACTATAATAAATCGTACCAAGTTTGATCAAAATCCTTCTAGTAGTTTTTTATCCATGCGTGCACAGATAGACAGACAGACAGAAAGACAAAAAAATTACTGATTGCATTTTTACCATTGGTATTGATCACCAATCATCCCCGAATAGTTATTTTGTAAATATTTCAATGCACAGAATTTACCTCTCTACAGTTTTATTGACGTAACCTACGACAAACTTATTATTTGCGGTTGGTGCAGTAATCGGGTCTACGGATTGAACCGCAAAATTAAGTTTGTTTTTTATTGTATAATTTATGGGTCAAGTTACTTATAGTGTGAAGCTAGCTTATAGCATGTTTAACATAGTAACACTATTCAAATATGCGTATTTAGATTACACGTTGTTACAGAATGCGTTGAAGATATAAACGTTCACTGCTCGTTCCCCGTAGGTGAGAGCGTGATAATAAGTAGCCTATGTGTTGACCCGACTTCCTAATAATATTCTTGCCAAATTTGAAGTAAATCCATGCAGTACTTTTTGAGTTTATCCCGGACATACATACAGACAAACAGACAAACAGACAAACAGACAAACAGACAAAAATTCTAAAAACTATATTTTTGGCTTCGGTATCGATTGTAGATCACACCCCAAGTATTCTTTTAAAAAAATATTCAATGTACAGTTTTGACTTTTCTACCATTTTATTATATGTATAGATATAGATTAACTGTAGAGAGGTCAATTCTATACATCCATACTAAATTATTATAAATGCGAAAGTAACTCGGTCTGTCTGTCTGTTACGCTTTCACGCCTGAACCGCTAAACTGATTTTGATGAAACTTGGTATAGGAGTAGATTAGACCTAGATAATGAACATAGGCTATGTTTGGTTGCGATAACCGACATCCACGTGGGCGGAGCCGCGGGCAGCAGCTAGTTGAATATATTTAAAAAATAACTACATATTGGGAAATAATTAGTGATCGATACTAATGCAAAAAATGCAATCAGTATTTTTTTTGTCTTTCTGTCTGTCTATCTGTATGTGCACGCATGGATGAAAAACTACTGGAGGGATTTTGATCAAACTTGATACGATTATAGTTCATACTTCTGGGCAACATATAGGCTACTTTTTATACAAGCTGATATACCCATGGCTTCACCCGTGCTTCGTTTTTAGGTCGTTTTTGGTCATATCTCCGGTTGTACTTAACCAATTGCAAGCAAACATACGATAAATTTTGAGTCTAAGTAAGACCTTTCTAATAAAAATTCGTTCAGTACTTTTCACGTCCATTGCTAGGAAGCTGGTCATATTAAGTATATAATTTCAACTTTGACGCTTATTATTTATTGCTTTCTAGACATAACCTATACCTACTCAAGTAGGTATTAAGTTATCGTTTCTAAAAACCACTACACTTTTTTATTTGTTCACGACTGTACATACTTAGACCACGGTAGTATAAACTTACTGTATACAGGTTGACTCAAAATATTATTATATATTTATTATTCTTCACATACAGACAGATAGAAAGACAAAAAATTTACTGTTTGCATTTTTTGCATTAGTATCGATCACCAATCATCCCCCAATAGCTATTTTGTAAATTTATATATGCAAAGAACAGAATTGACCTCTCTACAGTTTTATTATAAGTATAGATCATGTATTTGTCTTATTTTGTTCCTTAAATTTACGAAAGAAAGTATAATAATGGGACAGGGATTCACCTGACGATTTTTAAAATTCACATTATCTTTCAAGTCCGTATCGATTCATTCGTTTTAATCTGAAATTGAATATAAAACTGACAAACGTCAAATGTTACCTATTAATGTGACGCTACTATAGGAAACACCCTTTTGTTGCTACTCTGTCGCATTGGGTTTGCCTGTAATGACACTGTATGTATAAAATAAATAAATACATAATCCTTCATTTAATGTCAATAATTTATTTTGTTATTACATGCTTACATAAGTAAGTCTCAATTAATAAATAAATAAGTTACAAAATTACTCTTTTCATCTTTAATAGCTTTTAAATATATTATAGTAAAATAACCTTTTCAATGAATTTGGCCTCTCTTTATAATATTAGTAAATATGGAAACGTAGACTATACCATTTATTTTCATGAGCATAGACGTAAACTACATCATATATCCCAACCTTGCAATTAAACATGGTCACCGCAAAGAAAGGTACGCAACCCAACCAACTAGATGGAGACACTGCAATGTATGGCCTTGCAGTATCCATTACTTTTAATATTCTTGCATTAGTTACACAAATACTACCGGATCAATAAAGCCACCTTTTGTGTTCAGAAAATAATTTTTAAAAATTGTAAATGGTAGATGCAGAGTCTAGTTATTACTGGGTCTATTATTTTTATTTTAAATTACTATTTTTTTTAAATATATATCGGTCACATCAATATGACTTTACCTCGCCTGATGGTAAGCTATGGGTAAAGTACATACACCGATAGTGACATAATGGTGGCCCTCAACTTGACGGCCTCATGAAAGAAGAGGTGATTGTCGTCGCAGCACTGCGTGACAAGGCTAATAACTGAAATAGGTACCAGTATTCCCGTTAAACCCTTAAGTTAAACTAAATAACTTGTGTTAGGAGAATGGCCAGTATTCAAACCTGAGCCCTCACGATCGTAAGACCGACTCTTTAATCACTAAGCTGTTTGTGATACGTCAAATTATGAGTAGTGTCACAGCTATGGCTACCCTACTTACCGCCGGGAACACAACACGTTAGTTGGTTATTATGACCACGGTCTTCTGTAGGGCGGAGGTATTACTCTAATCGGACTGCTCAATACAGACGGAGATAGATACCGTCGTGTCCTTGCCCTACCTCCGTCAATTGAGTGATTCATTAGTATTCTAAGTTTAACTGGTCATAACAGTGTCTTAAGGGTTTCATGATAACCTAACGAGATATCCCTAAGACTGGAATAATAACATTCTTTACACGTCCCAGTAATCGAACCCCGGACCTCACATCAGTCTTGCTACCGCTGAACTACCGAGTGAGTGAACTTAAAATAACTTTCCCATTAGTTATGGTGTCATTACAAATGTTTGGTGTACCTATTGAGCAATCAAATTTTTATCTAACTGACGGAAATAATTACCATATGCATGTGGGTTTGCTAAAAACCTACAAACTGATTGATTTCATCATTTTTGTGTGCTGTAGTGTGTCGCCCATGCCATGCGGATCTTATTGACAGATTAAAAAAGCTAAGTAGGAAGTTTGTTCATTTGAGGTCAAGCAACGCAACGTTGAACTCACAAGTTTGTTGCTAACCAAAAAATATCAAGCGAATATTGAGTTATGGTGCCCAAAGGGGATCTTATCTTAAAATTCAGATATTTAATTTTTGTATATTCTGTAGTTTTCAAACTGAAATTAGCTGTAACGCTGAAACATATTAGTTATCTACCTAACCCAAAGATGCGCCTTGCACCTACTTACAATTCAACAATATTTTTCAGTCAGATCCGTTTATCGTTTTTGGCCTTAACCCCGGTTTTCAATCAAACATACAGCAGATTTTAAGTCTGACCAAGATCTTTCTAATAGAAACCGTATCAAAATCCGTTCAGTAGTTCTTGCATTCAATAGACAACCAAAAAAAAGTATTCTTATGTTCAGAATCGCTCTTTTAATCATATTTATCATAATACTTAGCCCAAGCGAAGGTTGACTCGGGCCTATGGCTTCAATTTTATTAAACCACCTTATTAGGAGAACTACCTAAAAAGGTACCTATCTGGGATAGACTAGTTGCGCTAGGATGAAGGGCACAGTAGTATAATCACCGATTACCTAATGTATAATGTATGTTTTTAGTATAATATGTGTGCCTATGTCCAGCAGTGGACTGCAGTGTTAACTGATTGGTTAGGAAGGAACCGTTCAAAATGTATATTAAATGCCCGTGGCAGTGGTTTTACCATACAGCGTGAATAATCAATTTGCGCTAAGAACCACAATGAGGAACCGGAGTTCATTGCCACGTTTTGTAATAATATTTTGGCGTGTGCTCGCGTCTAGCGTAATCTCTGTGACTCAAAACATTTCTGTTTTATAGCTGTGTGAAAGAATGCGTTGTAAACGTTGCAACAGCTGCGGCTTTGGGTGTATTCGCCACTTTCCTAGAAGTTTTTAAGCGTGCGAATTGTGCCAGACCGCAATAGGTAACTGTAGGTAAAAGTTAAGTTTAGCCAGTTTAACGATCGCAGCGTAAATCCCAGTTTAATACAAAACTTGCGATATAGCGCCCAATGTTGGTAGCAAATTTTCCTATAGGTACTTACTCTCCCTTATATTGGTTGTTACAGGAGCAACTGCCAAAGGTCGGCAGCTGTAACGCCTCGCCCCGGTATGGCACACGTCCGTGGGCCACAGTGATCGCTTTCCAGCAGGAGGGCCATGTGCTGTCGCCTTAGTGATAAAAAAGAAAATAAGCTCCTAATCCCTAGAGGAAAGAACCAGTCTCATCAGTTAATCACACGACCCACCTGATGGGAGGCGGTCACCGAGGCCTATGGACGTGTGCATCACTAGGGACGTCACAGACGTGCTACCAACCCTGGAGAGGATTAGAGGGTAGGATTGGGGACGAGGGTTTGCGGGAGTTGAGAGTTTTTGTACTAACGCCGCAAGTTTTTAATTATTCTTCTGTTTCGTATTGTATATAAAATGAGAAAGTTTGTTAAGATGTTTGTATGTTTAGTTCAGGCACAGGTATAAACTTTATTATAGTCTGAAATAAAACATAGTAATTTTTTTTTGGGTTTCATGGGATGCGGAACGCAGGGTGGAAGCGCGGGTAACAGAGTTTTTTATTTATATAAGGATTTGCTCCATCATTATTGCGCGTGCGTAAAAAGCGATGGTAGCTGAATGGATAAGGACGCGGCCTCTACTCAGTTATCGAGTTCGAATCTGGCCGGACAGCACCAATGTGAATTTCACATTGTGGAATTTATATATGCAAATCACATGATTTACCATCTGCTGACGGTGAAGGTAAAACATCGTGAGGAGACCCACATGTCCTAGAAAAAATTCTAAGGACATGTCCGATCCACCAACCCGCATTAGGCCAGCGTGTGTGGATTAAGGTGTAAACCCTCTCAGCTCTCTCGTTAGAGGAGAGGAGACCCGTACCCAGCTTTGGGACATAAATGGGTTGCTATTATTATATTGCGTGCCGTAGTTTGAGGACCACTGAATCTTAAGAGCTACTCAATACAGGAAACGTGCAACAGCCTACGTAGCCTTTCTATTATTTACTTAAGTTACCCCCAGCTCTTTATTATCCACTTATCTCACCTTATTTCGCTCCGAGCTGTTAACACTGGATAATATGCGTACAATAAACTGGTTATTGTTAACCAGTAACTCTTAAACTGATTGGTTCTCAAGCACACTAATAAACGTCCGTGTATAATCAAACCCTTTATTATCTAAAAGCACGGTGCCAAGTCGAACTAACGCAGGGCACTACCTTTTGTTTACAGCATATCATCGTGTTTTTAACATTTATGGATTCAATCCAGGAGCCTTAGGTACTATGCGATACTCAGGGAGATAGAGCTATACAGCGTATATAGCGCCATCTCTGTCCCTTAGTTGAACTGCATTGCATTTGAATTGTTAGTAGGCATATCCATAGGTTGTGAAGGTCAGATGGCAGTCGCTTCACGGAAAATATCGAGGTCCAGCCAAATCCGCAGTTAAGACTGGTAAAGCGGACCCCAGACTCCGAGGTGAAAGCTTTGGATGCGACTGGGATTAAGGCTAGGTTGAAGAAGTAGGCATATCCATCCAGACGCAAAAACTACTGAACGGATTTTGATGCAGATTTTTTTATTCTAAAGGTCTTAGTCAGACTTAAAATCTGCTGTGGGTAGGTATATTTTTGATTGCTATTTGGCTAAGTTAAACCGGAGATATGACCAAAAGTTGCGATTATCGAACATTCACGCGGACGGAACCGTGGCATCAGCTAGTAAGGAATGTGATTGACACAATTATTATAACAGTGTTAATCAATTTCATAATATCAGAGCGCTTTATCTTGCTAAAGACTGAGAGAGAATGTGGGAGTGTAATTACCAATTATTGATAATAATTATAATTAAGTAATGACCTTAATTTTCGAACTTTTTCTTTGACTTAATCAATAAGCCGTCTTTACATAATAAGTTACTAGCTGTTGCCTGCGGCTCCGCTCGGGTGAAAATCTGTTCGCGGGATAAAAAGTAGCCTATGTGTTAGGTAGACTATAATCTATCTGGTACCAAATTACAGCCAGACGAATTTAACCGTTTTTTCGTGAAAGAGTAACAAAGAATATCATCCAGACATTTCATACATTCTTACAATCGTTTGCGTTTATAATATTAAATTAGTAAGAGAGTAAGATAGGATTTTAAGTCTATTTAATTTTTTAAATGTTACTTAGGTATATTTATTTATTCAGAACCTTAACACTAATGGTACATAATTTATCTCGTGGTTAAAATTAAGAATGACATTGGACTCTCAAGTAAAAAAGTTTCCCGACAATTCAAAATTATATGCACGTAGTATATAAATGATAATAATGTAAATTGTATTTATAATTCTTACATCTTATGCCAACAGTTTAAACAATTTTCACTCGGGCAAATAAATGATAGGTACTAGCTTACTACAATTTTTTTCCTTAAATACTGTTGACTGAGTAAAATAACTATACACTTTTCAAGAGGTGGAAGATGGCAATATCGTCAAAATTGTAATTATAAAAACTAGATAAGCGTGTGATAACCGCATTTCTATCGTAATTAGTCCGATGTAGAGGACCACTGAACAGGCGGGTAGGTATGTCTAGTAAGAGTTTTTGGTGCACTCAAACTTGTTTTAGACAGATAAGGTCCATAATCTCAATTTCGACCCTTTAACAGGCATGGTCCGAGAACCATTAGAAGGCACCCATATGAGCCTAGAAACCGAACTGAGGCGGAAAGAAGAGGCAAAGGGGCCCCTTTTTTTTAGTGCGGAAATCCTCATGGATACCCATCCCGCGGCCAGCGGGGCAAATTATGTCGGACTCTTACCGACTACCGACTAAAACCGCACGCCATCTAGGGTCTTCACACGCCAGGGTGTAAGGTGGCCCAAAGAGCATTTCCCTCGCACCCCTGCTTGACCCAGCGCCGAAAAGGGTGCAATTGAGCACATCGAGGTGATGATGAATAAAAAATTTAAAAATTCAAAAACCCGACTGCCTAAAAACTGAAAAGAAAAAAACAAGCATTTAGATTGAATGTCCCGTGGTCTAGAAACATAACAACTGAACAGTCGGGATCCATATTTATTCGACAGCTAATCTAATTTTTCCATGGATCCCGACTGTTCAGTTGTTATGTTTCTAGACCACGGGACATTCAATCTAAATGCTTGTTTTTTTCTTTTCAGTTTTTAGGCAGTCGGGTTTTTGAATTTTTAAATTTATTTTTTTATTTTATACTTTTTAGTTATTTACAAAGCTGCCCGGATAATAATGAAGCATAAAATCTATCTTTTATGGAGTTAATAATTTTCGTGTAGTGAAGGGACATCACCGAAATTCAACCTTAATTATTATATTTTTGCTCATATCTCCGGTTCTATTGAACCGATTGTAATCAAACAAACGTAAGATTTTAAGTCTGACCAAGACCTTTTAAACGAATAAAACTGCATCGAAAATAGTTCAGTAGTTTTTGCGTCCATCGCAGTTAAATGTTTGTGACGCCAAAAATCCGCCATTTTGATTTTCTAGAAATTTTAATATACCTGGTGTCACTCACACAATCATGACGTATCAAACAACACCTTGTTTGTCAAAATCCGTCAAGCGGTTCAGGCTGTAGAGCGTGCAAGACAAATTTTCAAGATTTTCATTTTGCCGCCAAAAATCCGCCATTTTGATTTTCTAGAAATTTTAATGTACCCAGTGTCACTCACACAATCATGACGAATAAAATGATACCTCGCATGTCAAAATCCGTCAAGCCGTTTAGGCTGTAGGCCGTGACAAAGAAATGGACATACATACATACATACATACATACATACATACATACATACATAGTCTCGAAAAACATTACCCTCCTTTCTTCGGCAGTCGGGTAAAAAGTTAAACATAGGCAAGTACTGACATAATGCTTGAGCAAGAACTTGTTGCGTATTTAGTTTTAAACGGGATCCTTGGTTGCGCTCCGTACTGTAAATAGAAATTATATATCCCAATTATTATAATAACCAGAATCGGTGAACACGCGTAACCAGCGCTCGTGAATGTATAAAAAATACTAGCCTACGCCCGCGGTTCCGCCCGCATTATTGAACGTCAGTTTTCGCGTTTTTTTGACTATAGGTATCTCCCGTTCTTCTCAACCAAAATTGTGATTAAATATACGCAAGGTTAAGTCTTTATTTATTTTTTTTGAACAATTTTTTTGTTTTGATTGTTTGATTGAATTGAGATGATGAGTTGAAAAATTTTGAACAAAAAAACCGCATCAAAATCCGTCCAGTAGTTTTTGAGTCCATCGCACACAAAGAAATATCATTCCGCGCACGCTTAGGCTGTGGAACGATCTCCCTGCAGTGGTTTTCCCTGGCGGCTACAATATGGGGTTCTTCAAGAAGGGCATTAGAAGGTTTTTACAGGGTTGGCAGCGCGAGTGTGACGCCCCTGGTGTTGCGCACGTCCATAGGCCACGGTAACTGCTTTCCATCAGGTGGGCCGTGTGCTTGTCTGCCACCTAAGTGGTATAAAAAAAACATACAAGAATTCCAAAAAAATATTTTTGTGCTCAGAATCGTGCATATAACCAACCTAAGTATTTTTTTTATATAAAAGTATCCAATGTAGTACAGACACAGCTACCTTACAATTTTATAATAGTAGTAAGTATAGATAGATGTAATAATAATTAAGTACACTAATTACCTCAAAATATTTGTTTTTTGTTCACTGTGGATACATATGAGCGCACACCGCTGATGCAATAACCAGCTACAGGCTATTTGATATTATAACCTGTACAGTTTTTTTTTCATATCATCAATCAATCAATCAATTGTTACTACCAAAAGAAGAATTGTATAGTTGTAGAGTATTCGAATACTTGATAATAAATACAATCCTAGAAGCCTGAGTAATGATGGTTGTAGCATAGTCGTAGCATACTTCATCTCCACCATCACCGGCGCCGTGCAAAATGCCGTAGTCTCAGGCCGTAGTCAGGCTGTTTTTGAGAATCTTATTTATAACTAGCTGTTGCCCGCGGCTCCCCTTGCGTGAAATTCTGTTCTCGGGACTAAAAGTAGCCTTTATGTTATTCCTGACTATAATAATCTCTGTACCAAATTTTTGTTATACCTACATATATACCTACAGTTCAAGTCTAAAATCAAATGAAAAGAATTTATTAAATTTTTTCATTCGCTCTTCAAAATATAATTTAATTTTAAACTTTAACTTGATAAATGCTTGATAACAATAAAGTCTACAATTATATGGCATTTTTAGGGTGTCAGTGGCATGACAGTGGTTTGACTTTAGCAGAATCGAATCCCAGACATCCCGCCATTCATCCATACATTCTTACAAACTTCTGTATATAATATTAGTAGGAAGTAGGATATAGGCTTTGATTATATAATATACAATCAAAGGATATAGGATAGGCTGCATTAGCACATAGCTCTACCATCGCCAGCCTCCTGGGAGTAAGTAGGTAGTAGTTATTGGGACTAGTAGGTACTAAACGCAGGCGGAGCCACGGCCCACAGCATTTAGTCATTATTTTAACAGGAAAGATTTAACAAAAACTATATCCTACTTCGATTTTGGGCCATTGTGACATTAGTTAATGACCAATACCTTAACGTCTAAGTAATACTTATGACTAATAACGATGTTAAAACTGTTCAGGAAAACCCGAACACTCTAAAACATACCCATTGGCCGCTAAACCGCAAGAGTTCCACATTGGCATTGGTCAATCCTTGCAAGATCCTCTAACTCTAAAACCTTCTAGGGGACAAGTGGTAAGGTCGGGCCGCGTCGCGCTTATCTCTCTATTGTGCAATATGAGCCCGCGCGGCGCGCGGCCGCGCATGCGGCTACATTTTCCCGCCAAACGCCGCACGCCTCCAGACGCGTACAATAAAAAAAAATGTAATGTCAAAATTTAATCTGTGGCCATAAAATGGAATTGTAAATTTAAATATTTTTTTCTAATATAAAGAAATTAGATTTAATTTTATCATAACTTTTAATTAAAAATTGGAAAAAATAAATTAATTGTAAGTGTGGTGACAGTGTTGTGTGGTGGTGAGTGTTAGTGATGTTGCCAAGATGTGGTTGGCGCTGGTACACCTGTTGCTATTGAGTGAAGTCTTCGCTTTTAACATTAGCAACATAATAGCACCGTTGAACAATGTTGTAAGTACAATTTGATGACAGAAATAACAGTTTAATATACGTAAGATTATATTTAGTAGCAATATTCTTGCCAATTTTATGAGTTACCGAATTTATCGCACCTGAAATCTTTACATCAGAGCGCTCTTCTTTCTAATGTATTACCATTTCGTTAGTTTTTAGTATATTTTACTCTCGTAAGTCGTAAGTCATAACAAAATTAGTAAGTATTGTGTCACTAAATATAATTTATTTCGTAAACTGGTTTGTTTTAACTGGTACAAGTTTAGCTACATAACTTCCCTAGTTGGGCTACGTAGCGTACCTAACACACAAAAATTTTGTGTAAAACGATTTTTCAGGAAGGTCTTTAATTTCCTAAGACTGCCCCTAGCTTCTTCCTAAACACTGCCTTAGTTCTAAGCACCGTTTCTAAGTTTAGCGTTATCGAAATACTATATTTATCATTATTATGATTTGTTCGTAAAAGTTCGTATCATCAACATTCAGAGTTCTGTTTGGATTTCTATTTTTCAATAGTGGCTAAACAAAATGTAAAGAACGGTTGTGCCGTCTACAAGCCGGTACACTGCTGATTGATGGACAAGGCTCTATTGCAGGCTTCTTTCTAGAGGCTGGGCTGGGAGGTGAATTCCTCGGATGCAACCGGGAACAATTAAATAATAATAATAATATTTATTTATTACCTACGTAAAAGAGGTTATCAAGTTTGTATGGAGAGACAAAAAATATATTTTCAATTCTTGAAAACAAATGTTAATTATATTAACCTAATAAAAAACAGCACAGAAAATGATAAACCGTGTTATTTAAACTATACCTTGTCTAATTTAGGATGATAAATTTGACAGCTCGAAGTAGGGTACCCCAATATAGTGTAATCGAAAATGAATCTTTCGATTTTCGATTATCGTTCCCATAGAATATGGAATCGATACTTACAAAAATACAAAAGCATTTATTTTTTTATTATTTTTGGTAACTTACTTCAGGATGACGAAAGAGAAGTTTTATAGTATAGTACCTACTTATGTTTTGTATTATACTTAGTTAATTATATTATAAAAAAATGTAGTAGATAAGTACTTATTCATTTCAATAAATTAATTTGATTTCGATTCATTCGATTCATTTGTCTACAGTCGATTGTGCTGATTTCTTGCAAGTCACTCCACTACGGCAAGTGGGCGTTACCTGTCTATGTGCTACGATAATTTTTGAGGTATCATCTCGTTGATAAAAATATGATACTTCATAGACGTGAACTGTCAAAATTATCATCCTAAATTAGACAAGGTATAAGTTCAGAGCCGGTGTTCGGTCAAATATCTAATTAGTGCTTTAACTTCTTTTTTATATTGAGTCCATCAATGGACTTTACACAGCTCTGGATGGTAAGAAGCTAGGGTAAAGTCCTGAGGGTACGGGGCGCCATTTTAGACACCATTTGTCCCAAAACGGCGGTCCCTGTCTTGACCACTGGACGGGCTAGACAAGTGCCCTTTCACGCCCCGCTTAAAGAATCTGGGATTGTAGGAAGATGGAGACACGTGTGCGTGCAGTTGTATACAATAAGTAGGTAAGTTGTGTCGTATTGATAGGTCGATCTGTCGATTGGTTATTGCGCATTAGTTATGATCATATTATGCTGATCTAAGAAGATGCTTTTTACCTGTAGCAGCAGCAATTTACTTTGTAAATAGGCGCAGGTTAGTCCGTGATCTAGTCGCATGCAACCCTGTTTTAATGGACATAATACGTGACCACGGTACACTAAAACTCACTAAATACATTATACAGTGACGTGACTAAGGCGCTACGACCATAACAAACTGTGTTAAGTTGATCATTTGCTAAACTCACAGACCTTAAAGACCATAGGCGTATTCACTAGTGACTATAAAAGTGTTTAACAGGCTACGTTTTGACTTTGTATTAATACTAATCGTAAAATATTGGTAAGTAGGTACGTGTTTCAGTTGAGATTCTTGAATTCGCTACGCTGGTCAATGAATTCACTTATGTCATTGAATATATAATATTCTTGTACCTACCTGTCTGACTAAGTTTTGTTTGGCGTTCCATGGATTCACCGTGCGGTCGCTGGCTCTATGGCGTGGTACAGAGAGGAACCCCGTGACGGTGACTGGGACTTGCGACCCAGGAGTAGGTTTAGGGTGGTAACAAAATATTTTATACGTATTGTACCTCCCAATTTTTCTAAGCAAAACTTGTTTAATTGGATATTAATATAAATGTGCGTTAATCTCAAAACAGAAAGCCTAAATTATAAGGCCGTTGATCGGAAATGTTGCGATTACAGAGGCTAGAACCGGTTCCTAGAATTTAGCAACTATATTCTGCGTACCAACTGGATAAGAACATAAAATTATTACGTCTACCAAACTATCGATAATAATTTGGTAAAACTATTTTTTTTATACTACTTAGGTGGCAAACAAACACACGGCCCATCTGATGGTAAGCGGTCACCGTGGCCTATGGACGTGTGCAATACCAGGGGCATCACACTCGCGCTGCCGACCCTGAAAGGAAAGGGGAAAGGGGGCTAGGAGGGGGTGAGGTGGAGGGAGGAGGGATGAGCTCTGGCTACCCTACTTACCGCCGCCGCCGGGAACACAACACTATGGTTGTTATGGCTGCGGTCTTCTGTAGGGCGGAGGTACTACCCCAGTCGGACTGCTCAGGTTAGACAGGAGATACCATGTCCTACCTCCTTTATTTATGTGACATAATCACGTCCGCATCTATTTTAAGCGTCCAGTAAATAGATGGGCCATAAATATCCATCGCTATTGTATATTATGGGGCTCATGGGGCAATGGTAGGTATAGTGGCCACCTCCCCAGAGCTAAAAAGGAATTATGTCGGGATCGAACTCACTAAAACCATACGGTGTTCCGTCCACGTGAGTCTTTCACCAGGGACTCCGGGTACACTATGTAGGAACTCCTTATGTGTTGATAGCCTACAGGGCCTCTATACCGGGGTACTAAAATAATAAATAATATTTTTCATTATACACAGATTCCCAAACGGGCAGGACTCTAGGACCTTATATACATAGGTATACCTACTAACCTGCTATTATCAAATTGTAAATTAGCTGTGTCTGTGCATTGAAGATATTTAAAAAAATATAGGTACTTGGGTTATGTTATACTTATGAATGATTCAGAAAAAGAAAATATTTTATTGGAATACTTCTTGACTGTGTCTGTTAGTGCGCGATGGATGCAAAAACTACTGAACGAATTTTGATGCGGTTTTTTACGCATGTTCGATCACAATCGGTTTAGTAGAACCGGATATATACTTAGTAAAAAACCGTGCAGACCGAATTCAACGCGGGCGGAGCCGCGGGCGCAGGCTAGCTACCTAATAATACCCGTGATCATGGTTAAAAAGTAACTGAAACATACCGTTATAATTAGGTAATTTTATACGTAAACAACATGCCAATACATCCTGACAAAATTCGTTGAAAGTCACCAAGTAAATTAAGTTTAATTTCGATGAGTAAAATACGTGTAAACTTTACCATATCAAATTGGTTTTCAATTTGTTTATGGCCGTGTCACGTCATTTAACACAGCATAAAATATACATAACGTATACCTAATAATGGTATAAATACTCATGGTGTTTTTTTGACTTCCGATTTTCTGATGAAGTTGTAGGTAATCGAAATGCAAAACAAAACAAAATGGTGCTTTGACATTTTATCTTATTTGAAACTTTTAGTAGAAAATAATTATACGGTCAGAGGTAATAAATGTACGTTTTATGAGTGCCGGATACAATGGGCACACGTAACTTTTACTGCCTAGTGTGATGCGCACGCGCACTTAACAATATTATATGCAGAGCTTACGTACCTATAGGGTTGTTAGTTGCTTTTGTGTTTTGTTTATGTGTCGGAGAAACGAAAGGAAAACTTTTGTTCTTAATTTCATTAGAAAATACACTTTTGAATTTACAGAACATAAACATGTTTACTTTAGAATAAGCACACACAGTCAGCAGCAAAAGTCTCCACTTTTGCCGCAAACTGCCGCGTACATAAAAGTTCGATAAGTTCGATTCGATTTGATTGTTATGCCACTTACTAAGCAATTAAATAGCAGTTAGCCTATTGTCCACGGCTGGATATAAACCTCTCCCGATTTGTTTCAAAATATACTATCCTCCATCTTTCTGATCCACTTCGCTGCCACTTTAACCTTCTAAGCTAATCTATTGGAGTCTGACTGCTCAGAGTCAGAGTGTCAATCCTGATACTATTCCAGTTTAATTCTGTTATTATAATATCGGAAGAGCAAATTATTGTATGTAATGCCTTTGAATATTTTGCCAAACCTATTTTTTTTTTATTATGCGTTTGAGCGAGTCCTACCTTAGTGAGATCGGGATTAGATCGCAACTGAATTTTGACCACACCTTCATATCGAGAACTGACCTTGTAATAATTAAAGAAGTATACAAACTTCAAAAGCTCTTATCAAATAGGGCTGTGCCACAAACCCATGAGGTTCATACGTAATGCGGTTGGTTCAGGTTCTAAGACCGGCTTCGTGGCCTACATACCACATCCGTATTGGATTGGACGTTTATCCAACTTGAACTGGTCTAATGTTGCTACTCAGTTGCGTTGATCGGTTTGTCGGCGACGGATTAGACGCACGTCTGTTGTTACGTGATGTTTCTGTCACATTCATAGTGAATGTTTTGACTTCATGTATCATTATCCTAATCGTATGTTTTTACTGTTCAGATATCATTGAGCTGAGCATTATACACTATGGTTATGGCTTTTCCTACAAGGTATAGGCAAAGTCCATCGTTACAGATTACAGATTTTGAATCCCGTTTGTGCGACCCACAGAAAATAAAGCGTAGGTACCCAGGATTAAAAGTAGCGCATTTCAGACCATATTCTATTATCTCTGTGCTTAATTGCAGTTCAGTCATTTTTACGTGAAAGAGTAACAAAAATATCCATACATCCCTCAACATCATACTTAGGTAACACTCACAAACTTCCGAGTTTGTAATAATGGTAGGTATAGTGCACGGCATCTAACTTGACAAGATTTTGGAGTAGTGTGGACCCCACTACTCCAAAATCTTGCCAAGTTAGATGCCGTGCACTATAGGATAGGATTTGTCTTATAAATTCGTGTCATGAACTTGTGTTCTGGTTCACATTTCATTTTATAGTTAGATACTTTTTACAAGAGTCCAAGTTGCTACCAAAAATTTAGCGATTGCCATCTGTCCCCCAAACCCTGCGAGGAACCTTCCTCCTATAGTCCCGGGTCCTTTAAGCGGGGCGTGAAAAAGCATTTGATGAGGCCGTCAAGCTGAGGGTCGCCACTATAGCACTAATGGTGTATGTGGTGGTGACCCCAGTCATGAGACTTTGCCTTTAGCTTACCATCAGGCGAGGTAAAGTCATTTGTGTCCTGTATAAAAAAAGAGGAAAGCCTGCACCAAAATCTCGTTCACCAATCAGTAGATGTATCGGCTAGCAGTAGACGTTGCCTCGTGCCTCAAGGACATTGCTGACCTCATATATGACCAATTTTGTGGTGTACACTGACTACAACTGTGCTACAACCTATGTGTAATCCCACAATTGACCTGTACGTGCTCCAAAGTTTAAGCTAGCGTATTATCTGTCTGTGCCACTTGCAACCGTTAGATCGAAAGCGTTGTTAGTTGTAACCTGTATAAGTGTTCCTGGCGGTAAGTAGGGTAGTCAGAGCTCCCTGGAGGGATTCTGTGCTGTTAGCAGGGCGACCAAATTTTCCTGCGTTGTCAGCACAAAAACTCTTTCAACCCATGGGGGTTTTTGTTCAGATTTACCCCTTTCCCCAAAACCCCCTAACCCTCGCCCCAATACGCCCAACCTCTCCCCACACCATCCAAGGTCGGCAGCGCGAGTGTGACGCTCCTGGTATTGCACACGTCCATAAGCCACGGTGATCGTTTACCCTTCTAGTTTTTTGATTCTTCTCTTTTCTATAACGCTGCGGATCACCAAGCACGAATGACGAGCGATTATGGGTTACGATAACCACTTAACATCAGGTGGTTTGTGCGCTTATTTACAACTTTAATCATCGTTCGAGTGCCCATACTGCCATCCAGGGATAGGACCTGTAATGCCAACTTTTCTTTGATACCTATTATGACTTTTAATATTCTCTTTCCTGTATTTTTTCTCTACCGGGCAGACGTGAAAAACACATAAAATTCACCGACTGCTGCGAGCTCACATAATAGAATAGCTGATCTGAGCTTCTTCTAACATATTAAGATGATTACACGTAAAGATAAATCAAATAGTTCGCTTTAAAACATCATAAAAATTCCCAAAAATTAATGACTAATAATGAGTTACATAATCTTCATAAATTTATAGGTTTATACGTTTTACGAGCGCCTAATTACAAATTATTAACTACTTAGTGAAAGCAATCGAGCTCACAAGGCTACGAGTTCCATCTTCGGTTACCACACACCTGTGGGGCAGGAAGTACCTACCTAAACAACAGTACAAATTAATAGATCAACATCACACTACCAGCGGACAAGATTTTTTCGTAATTTAAACGCGTATCAATAAAAACGACTCTGTAGGGCTTGCGTAAGTACTCCGCGTAAATGTTACGGAGATGGAATGTTAGATAAAATATGTTCGTAAACGCGTTGAATGGTGTCTTTATGTGTATTGTGACGTAGGGACGTCGTGAGTCATGTCGTGACCACAAGAATAGGAAGATACCTATCTAATAGCCGAAATTGGGTGTTTCGGCGTCAAATGAACTCTATCTGCAGGTACACCTACATATTGACGGACAAAACACTGGTGCAGGCTTTAATAAAGGCCTTAAAAATCCTTTAGTAAACGACTTCAACTGGATCATATTGAAACATCCTCTTTTTTGCAGTCGGTTAAAAGGGCATTCACACGATAATTTTTTTTGACCAATTTGACTAGATTGACATTATGTCAATCTAGACACAATAGAAGTTAGTTGGCAGCATTCAAATTGGGAGGTGCCAACTCGCTTGAAGGTACAAGTTCAACGTGAGCCAGTTGACGAATAGTCAATGGAAGTAGAGCGTCATGAGAGCGGAACTGTAATTTGACTAATTTAGCACGAGAATTGACCCTCGTAAGATTTAAAAATGGGAACTAGGCCGATCTAGTTAACTACTTACATTAATAAATGTACATTAACATTTCACTACGTCCCTCTTGAGCAATTATTACGTCTTGTAGTTATGGGTAGTGCATCTAAATGAAAAATTGGACAAATAAATCTCAGGTACGAATTCAACAAAAACCTACAATTTTGTATGCAACTTTGAAGCATTGTGTGTATCAATCTTCGCTGTTACGGCACGACTATGGATGATTACATTTTATATTATACTCATGCCTGTACTTCCTTGATGCGGTAGACAGAGATATATTTATTCGTCTTTTTGTTGGTAAATAATTTCAGGCGAATCTAATGACTTCATGGTCTATAAAGCTCTGAATAATATATTAATAAATGTATTGTTATTTTATATTTCATTTAGTTTTAGTGTGTAACATTGAATTATCTTAGGTTAGGTTAGGTTAGCTATAACAAAATTATTATTTACATTAAGAGAAAGGAGTATAACTATGTACAATAAAAGTTTAGGTGTCGAAAAATTCCTCCCCATCGATGTCGACTGGTAACACCTAATACCCAACAGGCTGGCGGCATTATACCACGTTGGATGGCAATGCCGATTCTTTGTGCAAAAAAGAAGCCAGCCCTTTGGTCACGTTAAGCGTCGACCAGTCGCTTCGATTTCTAATTTAATTACAAGAAAACAATATGGCTCTACTCACCACAGAAATAATAATATGTACCTATAGAATTGCGAATTATTGCGTAATTATACTTAACTCTATTATTTAATTTAATTCAAACACTCACGTTCGTGAGCGATATTCCTCCACAAAGTCTTGTCTTTAATAGTTGATAGAATCTTTGCTTAAAATTGCAGAGAAGCGACTAGACATGAATACATACCTTACATAATAATACAAGTAAAATAATCGCCTAAGTGCGGTTTCAATGTCTGGGAATTTGTTCAAGTTAGCAGATACGATGTAATACAAACTATTGTCCGGTCCTCTCATAACCTGACCGACGACGGATTGGCATGGTAATACTTCGCGCTGCGGGAAAGAACCTCTAGAGACATACCTACTGTCGGACAGCTCGCCATCCCATTCATCTGCTCCTTAGCTCCGGTGAGGTGTGAACACCGAGGGGCGTTTGAAAAAAGTACGCGATTCAATTATCATCGGGTCGGACGTACTGGCTTATTATTTTAAAATTATGTTTTCCACCTGATCTATAACAAAATTATGCAGGGTTCTGTACAAAAGTTCTGTGTAGTAACGGTTTATAAAGAGTTGAGGGCTAACGGAGAAGCACAAGCGTCAGTACCGCTTGCAAAACAAATCACAAAGTTATTAAAAAAATAAATATAAAAAAAAACGAAAATTCAATATAGTATTGCATTACGATTTTAATCTATTTTTAGATACATTATAAAAAAAGTAATCATCAATTACATGACGTATAGCTAGGTATAGTAAAGTAATGACACATACAAAAATATAAACAAACCATTTCGTAATATTTCTAAAAATAGAATGATTGAACACTTCGCGTTGTGACAGCCTCCAGCAGCTCGTATCTTATCTAAACGTGCATCTTATGTTAATCTGTCGACAGAACATCTGCAATAACACATCTCATTCTCACGATTGATTGTATTCTCTAACCACACACCTCGTCACTTGCCCTTTTCAACTAAATTCTACATGACTGCTGTGACATTTGATTTAAAAACTTCTACAGAAAAAAACAGTGATTAAGTAGGTTACACACGTACGACAAGACAGCTGTTTGAGTAATAAAAGAATATTACTTATACTTACTTCCTTTAATATTTATGAACTAGCAGATATGCATTGTAATATCTTGTTTTTTGATGTCAGGAACCTACATAGACATTATACTTGTACAACTTGTGAATATTTTGTTGCTATCAGATGAATGGTAATGATGTATAGAGGACAAAAATTACTATAAAACATTTTTTTTATTTTTAATCGAAATCAAAACAGGAGGCGGTTTCAATTCGGATATCAAAGTAGGAAAGTCTTACGTGCAACTTTGTATTTTTAATTAAGCTTGTATTTGAACGAAAGAAGCGATGGAATCGAGACCAACACAAAGATGATGATTACAACTACACACAACTATATTAAGGGAAAAAGTTAACGTTGCTTTTGAAAATTGGACTTAGGTACTTATTACCAATATGACTCGCAGCAAACTGTAATCATAATTGGCTTGGCTACATCTACCAAAGGGCCGATAGCTGCAATTTTGATGGTTTTCGCCTTTGTTTAAAAGAACAATTTAACGAATTAAGAACATTTTTAATTTTATTCATACATGCATCTAGACGCGCCTCTTCCCCATTTGGGTAGGCAGAAACATTTTCACTTGCTACGAACCTGGCATTATTTATACACTTTTTCCCATTCTTAAATCATCTCAAAATTGTCATACGCTTTTTTTTCTTCTACTTTCAATTGTTTTGACCTTTACTTAAAACGTCCTCGACCTTCAAGGCTTAAATGTAAGACAACACGATCCTAATGACGACTAAACGCAGATCTATAGACGGCCTTACATGCTTATAAAGCAACGATTGAATCGTGACATTCGTGACTGGTCTTTTCCACTGGTAAAGCACCATTTGTCAGTTATATAATAAGCAAGAAGAATACCTACTTCAAGTTGTCAGCTGTTAATTGTATCCCATTTGGCTAGGAGTGAAGATTATGTGACGGCTGTAGCTGTACGAGCGAATCAATGTTTACTTTATTAATTTAATTACGACATCGACAACCGTGTGTCGTGACGCCTCACGCCTTAATTTACCCTATGGAGTAGGCAGAAGTGTTTTAATAACCAAATTGGTTATCTATTTTGGGTTCATCAATTGGCTTACGTGTTACTTGCTTGTTCGAGTGAGTTGGCACCCTCGTAAAACTTTTAAGACTTCGTTACTGTTACTTACTGAAAATTAAAAAAAAACTCCAATAACACACAACAGTTAGACCGGCCACTATCAGTCGACCACATCATCACTTACCAACAGGTGAGATTGTGGTCGAACGCGAGCCTATTACCAGTAAAAAAAAACGGCCTAGGAATGTGACTTCTTAGACTACTCGTATGATGATGAAATGTGATGCGTATAATGGTCGAACGAAGTCTGGAATAACACAAATAATTTTTATCCTTGGAATAGATTCTCATGGGTTGTGGGAACGGGATCAGAATCTCACGCAGGCGATGCTGCAGGTAACAGCTAGTAGGTAATATTTGTTTGTCATTTACTCACTTTAAAGATTATTAATATATAATTGAATATGTATGTGAACCTCACGATGCTCTAATTTTTTTGCCTACCGTACTTAAGTAGGTATAACCTTGTCCGAAAGAAATGACATGACACAGTAGTAGGTATACCTACAGAAGTTGAATAATCACATTTGTAATTAAAATTAATTATTATGCCTACTTAAGCGTTATGTACTTATTATTTCTCTATGCAAATCATGAGGTGTGTATAAATTGGTATAAAGTGCGTCCATCTTATCTTTAAAATAAATTTATCTAGCTACTTACTGACTTACTTACAATATAATAAGAGAAAACTAATATGTAGGTATGGGGTGTATGTCGGTCGGGGTCTCTGGGATATCTTTTCTAGGGCGCACTAGATTTCCCGACCACGCAGGCCGATGTGACGAGACACCGTGCGGTTTTAGTCGGTTGGATTCCGACATAACCACCCCCGCTCCCCGGAGGGGGGGGGGGTATCCTCGAGGATTTAACGAAAAAAAATGGGGTGTATGTAAGGTACTCGTAGCAGTCGTAGCCCATGAGGCATTTCTGCACCACTCCCGTTGACTCAGGACCATCTCTGATTTCGAGATGTCCCCTTAGGTGTTTGGAAACCTTACCTACGAAAGTCAGGGGGGGGGGAGTCAACTCGCTGCCGCAGCGCCGGCTAGCTTCTATTAGTGTGACAGGTGACAACTGTTACCCCTAGGTTAAGAGTGTTAAAGACCGGTTAAGACACAACATAGGATAACAATGGTTTGCTTCGAAGAAATTCTTTAAACAATTCTGATGTCTATACTAAATGTCAAAAAACCATAAATCTAAGAGACATTGTTTGTGGAAGAACAATCTTATGACAGTAACAAGTGGGACGACATTTACGAGAAAACTCATAAATTAAACATACATATTTCTCTGTGTTGGTTAAGCAACTGTGATAACTTAGCAGTATGTAGGTATTTTAACTAAACTTCTACGATTCCGTAGCTAGTTGAAACGATTCTGTTTATGGTAAGCATTACTTACGATACAGCCGTTAAAGTTAGAGCGTTTGAATGATAATATAAGAAGAATACATCGGAAGTTGCGGGTTCGATTCCCACTTAGTGTAAATATTTTTGTAAGCATGACTATCTAGGTATATTAATTAACATTGTACTTATTTTTTGTAATGTATCCATTATGTATTTACAAAAGGTGGTTATCAACCAGTAGGTGATAGAAAAAGGCGTATTGTACTTTTATTTTAGTAAAAAAGTTAGGGTTCCGTACATATAAATACAAAGCCCATGAAATTATGAACAGATTTAGTCCCACGCGGACGAAGTTGCGCGTACCAGTTAGTTACGTAATAAACTTATATTTATAGACATGGTTTACGTCTCTTAATGTTTTATTATCGATACGACAACCAATAAATTAGGTACTTATTTGCAATAACTTGTGAAAGGGTTAAGCACCTAATACATAATAATATTATAACACAAATAAAACTGTCCGTTGTGTCACCAAAATATACATGTTTACACGTTTTTAATAATTTTATCTTCAACCAAGTACTTAAAAAATATGATCGTGTAAATTGATTTTAACCTACTTATTGATTTACCATAATCAACATCAAGTTAATGGGGTACTAATTAATAGTACCAAGTACCCCCCTTGGTACTAAAAAAGGTAGGTCAAAAGCACTCAAAACCAGCGAGCTTGCATGAAAACTTTAATGACAGTAGAGTAGAGGAAGCGTGTGAAATATGTAAAGACAGGATAGAAGCAGATAACGGGCTGTTATCTCTGCCTACCCCGCAGGTAAAAAGGCGTGATTATATATAATTATGTAATGTATGGATATAAAAATCTTATGTCACGATTATTGTGATCACACTCCTATAAAACGGGTCGACTGATTTTGTTGTTATCAGGCAATTTCTAATGTTCTTGGTTGTTATCTTATGTATTGATCTTGTCTAATTTCATTTTGGCATGAGAATTAAAAAAAGTCATGTGAAATGACGTTTAATGACGCGTTTGTTAAGGAGGCCTAATAATAGTGACAATAACAGCAAAAGCCTCCAAACGACTTGAAACTAAGGCTTAATTGGCTTCATAAGACTTAATTAGATGTAAGTCGGACATATTGTCAGTAAACAGAGAGCTAATGTTTATTAATAATGGTTGTAAAACATGTTAAATACATTTTATGTGATGTTAGGGTGTGTTCACACTGGTCACATTTGGAGACTGGAGATGAATGCCTTTTGCCTCATACCGCGGTGCTCGAAGACCCCAGACGGTGTGCGGTTCAAGTTTGACATAACCGCATAAATGACTCACGCTAGCTCAGTAGGGGGTCAACAAGCTAAAATTGAAAGATTTTTATAAGAACTGTTATTTGCCGAAATACCACAGGCGCCGTGAAAAAAGTAATATAACTGGTTCTCATTACCTTTTCTCCTATTAGATAATAAATTTAAACAATTTCATTGTCAATTATATTTCATTTCGAATCATTATAATATTAAAAAATTTACTGCCCTGATAACCTTCATAAAGCAATATAATATTAATAAGAAAAACAGATTATGACATAATTGATATTACAAATTATTATGCACAAAAACAAAAGTGAAGAAATTATTCAAACTAATGTGCCTTCCTTTCTCCTATCGCTCTCCAAGGTCGAGTGCATATACGTTGATTTCGTAAGAGCTCGCTCAGCCATGGAGTTCGGCGACTCTACGTCTAGCGAGAACTAATCTTTACATTATACAAGGCATTGGTCTCACTGCTATCGAACAAGCGACTATATTTTTCACAATTATAATAATCTATAAGAAATTAATAGGACAAACGAATAATTTACCATTGATTATGTATAAGCTAGTAGCTAAACTTTTTCTTGAGTCTAGATATCGCTGTGATAATGATGAGCGTGAATATGGATTCTGGAATTTGGATAGAAGGTACATATCAATGGTGAATAAACTGCTTAGGTACTTGTTGTATGATGATAGTATATCTATAAAAATATATATTATTTTATGGCGAAACCACACTTCACTATTCGCTATTCGCCTTTAGTCACTCTTCTGTGACGCGCATTGTGGAGGGTTTAGTCATCTACAAGTATTTCTCGAATTCAATACAGGAGAATAGCGAATAGCGAAGTATGGCTTCGCCATTATGTTAAGTGTTGCCTAATCTCTCCTATCCATTAATCATGTTCACAAAAGTTTACAAAGTAAGAATTTGATCCACGATTATTTTTTATCTTGATGAGGGAGGCAAAATTTGTACGTTCTGGCAATACATGTATGCTGTTTTCAGAAGGATTTGTCTATCTCATTTATGAAAGCGCTTGTGTCTCGACAATCGCTATTGGGAATCAGTGGGACAACAGCTTAAGTGTGCCTACTTAATACTATTTGGTAATTAAGGTCGATGATATAACTTATAACTTTGTGGTATTCGAGTTATTTATTATGGTAATTTATTTCTAGATGCAATTTTCTAATTAAATGAAGCCAGGTCAGGTGTTAAAATTGAGAATTTCTTGTATGTTGTGTCGTTTTCTTGAATTTATTTATCAAAAGATGTGAAATAATATTAAATATGAATACATAATATGCATAGGTAATTGCTAGTTAAGGGGCTCGTGGCCAAGTAGTAACTGAGAGGCACATTAAGTACAAGCAAAGACCATGATGGTCTTCGGATCAAGGTTAAATAATACTAGCCTGGTCATTCTGGATGACCATTCTCCACACATCGAGAGTCGAGACACCTCCGTGCTTGGAGAGCATAAATTTAAACCGTCGCGTCGGTTCCGCTTCCCATAAGATCATAGTATGGCAGTCGTTTCACATAAACTTAGATTAAAAACTGACTCAAAACTTAGGCTGGCAAAGCACGGAAGATATGCAGACTTTAGGGTGCAAGGGAAATGCTTTATGAGTCACCTTGGCATTTAAAAACCCGAAACGCCGTGCGGTTTAGTCTGTTTAGTCTTACATAACCATCCCGCTCTGGCCGCAGGAGTGGCATCCTTGGGCATTACCCCACGGAAAAAAAATGCACAGTGTGGCTTATGAATCACAATAAGCTAAAGGTAAATCATTTAGTAAATAAGATTGCTAGATTGCAAGACCAATGTTTGTTGCAGTTTCAACATGAACCGAACAATATGTTGTAATTCAAAAACGTGCAGTACTTTCCATTTAATATTTAAGCGCTTATTTCTCCACGATATGTTACCAACAAATATACTAACATAAACTTTGAAGTCTGACAGTTGCGATGAAATCAAATTATTAATTAATTTGCATTCAGATTATAACCCTGAACCAGTATTGTAGGAACGTTTAATCGCGTGCTATCTCTCTGCTAATGACTAATATTTCGACGTAAAAGCTGCCTTATTTGGTTTAACATACAATGCATCAACTGCCAGAATTGTAGGTTTGTTTTTTTTTTATACCAGATAACCACCCTGATAGGAAGCAGATACCGTGGCCTATGGATGTGTGCAACATTAGGGACGTCACACTCGCGCTGCCGATCAACTTTGTCAAAACTTTCAATGCTTTTCTTGAAGAACCCCATAAAGTCTAGCGATTTAGGTACTGCATTGATTGAATTGGTATATCAGTCAATCAGTCAGGACAAGTACTCACATATTATACATTCATAGCAGTGTGACTATAGTAGTAATGTCAGAATATTTTTAAGTGTGCGAGGACAATATTTGACTTATACTCGAGACAGAATATTTAGCATCGTCTTTATTTATTTTGAATTTCCGATGTAGTATCAGTACTTATATGGTAGTGACCATGACCGTCTGACCAAGTTTAAAACTAAACTTATAAGACAATATTTATTTAGCTAAAGAAATTGTCGGCACAATATAGCCCTTCAACCTCATTCAACATGGTGTAGCTAGTGATGTAATTGAGAATAAACTTTACGTTATCAATTCAATGAAGGATTTCATCTAGTTCCCCGAAGCTATATAGTTAAAGTTTAGTTTAGTTTTGCTTAGTTATTGCGAAAACAATACCTACCCATTGCGGTTTTGCGATTACTCAGCTTTGAAAACGTGTCCCAGTTTAGAATTATTGTATTTCTGTTAACTTTTGTATTTCCAATTGTGTCTAGGTGTTTAAAAGTATTCAACGAATTTATATATATGGTCATCGCTCTGCTATGCATCCTAAATGTAGGTTATATGCAATAAGGTGGACTTAGTTTTGTTATAACTGCTTTATCTTATTGCTTTGTAAGGAAATTGCCAAATACAATACTTAGTAATTTTTACCCGACTGCCGAAGAAATTCAGTCCATTTCTTTGTCACGGCCTACAGCCTAAACGGCTTGACAGATTTTGATATGCGAGGTATCATTTGATTCGTCATGATTGTGTGAGTGACACCAGGTATATTAAAATTCCTAGAACATCAAAATGGCGGACTTATGGCGCCAAAATGAAAATCTTGAAAATTTGTTTTACACGCTCTACAGCCTGAACGGCTTGACGGATTTTGACAAGCAAGGTGTTATTTGATTCTTCGTGATTGCCTGACTGACACCAGGTACATTAAAATTTCTAGAAAATCAAAATGGCGGATTTTTGGCGCCACAAATATTTGATCGCGATGGATGCAAAAACTGCTGAACGGATTTCGATGCGGTTTTATTTGTATAAAAGGTCTTGGTAGGACTTATAATCTTACGTTTGTTTGATTGCAATCGGTTGAGTAGAACCGGAGCTATGAGCAAAAATATAATAATTAAGGTTGAATTTCGGTGATGTCCCTTCACTACTTGAACATTATTAACTCCATAAAAGATATAATTTACACTTTATTATTATCCGGACAGCTATGTAAATAACAAAAAATATAAAATAACAAAAATAAATTAATGAAATCAAAAAACCCGGCTGCATAAAAACTAAAAAGAAAAAAAAAGAAGCTCTTAGAATTAGTGTCCGGTGGTCTAGAAACATAACAACTGTGCAGTCGGGATCCATTATTCGACAGTCAATCTAATTTCAATGGGTCTGCGGAGGAAAAGGTGTTATTGCAAATGAAACATCCATTATAATGGTCAATCCGACACAGGATACAACACCGAACATCTCTAGCAGTTGTCACATACTTACATCTAACCTTCAAGTTCAGTAAATATTGAAAGCTCTTGGAAGCCACTTAGTTTTAACTAATCGCTTTTATAAACATTGTCACTTTCAACATTGTTAATAGCTAGTTAAAGTAGAACCTTGAGTAGCTTTTGACAATAATGGCAGATTTCGAAATGGTCTTTAAGTTTGCCAGTGTCAGAAACTGCCGGGGTGCGGGCTGAAACCTCCACGGGGTGCAGCCGGGCAACGGAGGCGAGCAGCACCTCTCACTCACCCCGGAAGACGCTGCTGCCTGCGGCAAATGCGAGGCGGTAGTGGCTTTCTAGAGGGCTGCTCTGAGGCTCTCCACGTGTCCCTCTGAACAGCGGAGAGCGGACAGGAGGCGGACTGGTTCTCCGCGTTTATGTTGCGGCAAAGAAAAGAGGGACCAAACCGCCTGGTCCTTGATGGAATTGTTTGTACCGTCTATCGTCTTGTCTCCATCACCAGCACTTTCGATCCCGGATACCGTGCACGAGGGTACACGTGTTACACCTATAGAATGTTGTGGGTTTAGAAAGATTAAGATGTCCAAAAATAATGTTGTGTTGTGTGTTACGTAGCACACGCAGTTCGAGTGCATTGATGTGACATGTTTATCAAAATACATATTGTGCAAGTGTTGCGCTTTTTTGGCCTAACATGACATTATTGGCCACTTGACTTTAAATGTGCCCACAGCATGAATGTCACAATCATCGCGGCATCAGACTTCTAAGTGAGGTTGGCAAATTGTTTGCCAAAAATTTGATTAATAGAGTAGTAAGCATGACTGATGATAACATTTCGAACGTGCAGGCAGGATTGCGAAAGGGCATAGGATGTACGGATGTGCGGTGCATTGTTGAAAATATTTGGTCATAAACTAAAAAGTGTTTTGTGCATTTTTATTAGACTTAGAAAGACTACTTTGCGACGTACTTCCACATCTAACAAATATACTAAAATAAAGAATTATAAACGGTAGAGCTGTTTTGTAGTAATGTGTCCACAATACGTTGACATCAGAATTTTAAATATATATAAGTGTATGTGAAAGAAATAATTAGACTGCAAAATTATCTACTTACCACTCGGCTAAATTTCAACATAGGTATTTAAAATTTATTCGCTTCACACGTTGCTGCACGAAAAAAACCGTTCCCACAAATGCACATTGAAATGATTTAGACTGCAACTAAGTATTGCAATATATCACGAAATTTTATAAGGCGATAAAATTTGTCCCAATAATTCTTTCTCACCGCCTAACTATCGATAAATTGTGGGAACGGATGTTTGGCAACGCTAGTTCATTGTCTAAATTGCCAATACTTTCTTATAATAGTTGCAAGCGTGGGACAAATTGTTTGCAAAGTTGAATAATAATGGTATAATGTAGTTTTTACAAGTACATACCTACATAGTGTTGGTATTCGGAGTGAGATGTTTCTTAGTTGTGATGCGATTTGTGACCGCGGTTACATTCACAAGCGGAAGCGGGTCGTTTTAGCGAATACTAATCAATATTTTGGTGTACTTATGGGGCCCTATGTAATCTCACACACAAACCGTTACACCCGCTGAATTCCTAGCCTCCCCGCCCCTTCCCAGCCCTCCCCCTTCCCTTCAGGGTAGGCAGCGCGTGTGCGACACCCTTAGTGTCCACACGTTCATAGGCCACGGTTACCGCTTCCCATTAGGTGGGCCGTGTGCTCGTCTGCCACGTACGTAGTATAAAAAAAAAATCCGGTTTCAAACTGGGATTGTCGCTCGGTGAAGAAGCTAAGCTATAATAAATAATTTCATAGCGGATGCCTTCGAGATCCAGATGTTCAGTAGGCCATGAACACCTGAAATGTATCCAAATAACCACTACAATAATATGAAGGTAGTCGATAAATTATAATAACGCAAGCTTCGTGCAACTGGTGCAACTATAACTGTCGATATCCGCTGCCTTAATTGTTGCTAATTAATTCATGTTGTAGGTACTAATGTTGTGTGTATAATGTGTAAATGTCTTTGAATTACATTGATAATAATGAATGTCTGTATTAGTGGAATGCATTATGGTTGCTCTTTTTTGATACCTACGTTATTTGGGCACAACGCGAAGGAGGGTAATTTTATTATTTGTAATAGTTAAATATTTTGTTTGTACTTAATAACTATGTTAATAAGATTTTATTTTAGTAATAAGTACTTGTATAAATGAGCGACTTGTAATCATTATTTTTTAGAAAAAACTTATTGTAATACTTAATTACATGTTACCTAATTCATTTGCAATTCTCAGACCAATAGAAAAGTTCTGTTCTAAAAGGAACCTCTAAAATTTATTGTTTGTTTTTTTTTTGTAGCTGAGGCATCTACTATGCATCTACTTACCAACTTTCAACAGTATACCTAGTTCTTATAGTTTCGGAAAAAAGTGACTGTGACATAGGTACTGGCGGACAGACAGACAAACATGACGGTAAGGGTGCCGTTTTTTGCCATTTGGCTACGGAACAGTAATAAAAAAATCGATTTAGAAAATACTTGGCATAGTTTCCAATGATTTTCTGATCGGAAAAAATGATCATCCAGGACGGGACATGATAATTTTTTCCGATCAGAAAATCATTAGAAATACTTAGTTAGCATGCAATTGCTTAAGAATTTTATTCAATCTACTTGGCATAGTGTTGTCAGAAATAATGATTCATGATACGGTTATACGCATCGCCGCTTTAATGTAAAATATGATATCACAATAATTATTTAGGTACTTATGCTAGATATTAAGTGTAATTAATCATAGTTAACTACACCTGACTTCACACGTGTAGTTAATTTTCTTAAGAGGAAAAATTAATCGACCAAACAATAGGCCTTCCATGAAATGTAACCTAAACGGACCATCGAAATCGGACACTAACAAAACGGCCATGCCACAAGGACTTAAAAAGACTAAGATTCATACAGAACACATAGTTATGCTAAAATTAGGCGTAGAGTTAGAAACTTGGCTCTCCATAAGATCTGATGAGTAACTATGTCTTGACATCACATTTTGCATAAAATGTTTTTGGTAGAATATATCCGGGATATGCGGGAGCTGAATGGATAAGGACGCGGCCTTTCCTTAGAGGTATCCTTAAAGGTAATTTATATGTGCTAATCACATGATTTACCATCTGCTGACGGTGAAGGAAAAACATCGTGAGGAAACCCACATGTCCTAGAAGAAATTTAAGGACATGTCCGATCCACCAATCCGCATCAGGCCAGCGTGTGTGGCTTAAACCGTCTCAGTTCTCTCGTTATAGGAGAGGAGACACCAGCAGTGGGACATAAATGGGTTGCTATCATACCCCGGAACCGAACTCGTGATCTCTGGTCGTAGCAGACGACAGTTCTACCGCCACACCACTAGTCCACAATCTAGATTCTTATCAACAATTCTGTATCTGTGTCATCGTGTAAATAAGGAGAAGCCCCGCAACTTTCTCTCTTACGAGATTATTATCTCTATGAGTAGGTAGGTACGTCTATAATAAATATTGGCAAAATAGCCTCTTAAGTGTAATAAGAAGGTCAATAGTACATTAACTACTTCATTGTAGTACGCTTATGCAACACAACATCATACGTAATTGAAAAATTATCTATTCAGGTAGGTACCTACACATTTCATTGCGCGCATTTGCTTAGGCTAGGGTTGTCGCATACTTTCGTTTCATAAAATATCATCCAATTAAGCATATCTTTTTTTTCTTCGAATTTGATATACAATAATAGCTTCTTAGTATTAGCTTAGCTAGAGGAGTTTTTTTTTATACCACTGAGGTGGCAGACAAGCACACGGCCCACACTGGTGGAAAGCGGTTACCGTGGCCTATGGACGCGTGCAACACCAGGGGCGTCACATTCGCGCTGCCGACCCTAAACACTCGCGCTGCCGACCCTAAGTTTAGGGGAATAGTTACAAAATATAAAAAAGAAACATTTCAATATTCACTCCCTGACTACGTCATCTTTGGCACAGTCCTACCTTTCCTTTCGCCTTGTTACCATCCTTATCCATAATAGACGCCTTCTGTAGGATTACAACCTTAGATACCTTATTTATATCAGTATGTTCTACAAAACGCATAAAATTTGTTTTAAATCAGAATAATTTCTCATTTTCCTGTTCGCATCCGAGGCTCCCACGCGACGCTGTGCGCGATGTTCTACAAAATGCATTTGTTTTAAATCATAATAAATTAACAAATTCAATTTTGGAGCTTTGGACAGCCCTAACGGAATTGGAACCTATCATCGTTCGAACGATTATATCCACACACGTACCGTCCATCGTATTCTACTGACACACTATCTCCAGACAATACAAGACTTCAGACAAGATTAAACACTACGTTTTCTTTTCAAACCCTCTTCTTTAGTAAACGATTTGTGAACACGTCGGTTTTTTCCTATTATTTGCAACTAGGTCAGCATGACGTCTAAATCATTATCATGCTTCATTTGAGTTAATTATATAAGACATGTGTAATAAAATACGTGTATTGAGATTCATTCCATCCGTTGCGTGAGAACACACATTCTGAATGATGATATGGGTGACGAATTAGATAAAATATTTCTATGTCAACATACTTAATACCTACTAGACAAGCTGTTTATAACAAAAGTTTGGGATTATAGCTGGAAGAAGAGAGGGGTGTGGAGGCGAAGAATGGGGTGTGAAAAACACACAGTTACTTAGGTAGCGAAAAGCGATGGTAGCTGAATGGATAAGGACGCGGACTCTACTCAGAAGTATCAAGTTCGAAACCGACCAGACAGTACCAATGTGAATTTCACTTCGTGGAATTTAGATGTGCTAATCACATGATTTACCATCTGCTGACGGTGAAGGAAAAACATCGTGAGGAAACCCACATGTCCTAGAAGAAATTGTAAGGACATATACGATCCACCAACCTGCATTAGGACAGCGTGTGTGGATTAAGGCCTAAACCCTAAACGAGGAGACCCGTGCCCAGCAGTGGGATATAAATAGGTTGCTATTTATTATATTTATTACTTAGGTAGCTACTGTAAACGTATAAACGTTAAGAAGCTTTACAATTAATTTAATATTTATTATTTTAAGTAAAAGTGAATGACTTTAAGGGTGAATTTCTACCTTTTTTAAAATCCCTACGGATACCACCCCATGAAGCTATCAAAGAGCTACATGTCCACCCCTGTCAGCCATCGGCGGTGGTTATGTCGGAATCAAACGGACTAAAACCGTACGCTATCTCGTGTCTTGATTACCCGGGTGTAAGGTAGCAGCAATTTTTGAAGCCTTATTATTGGAGTTTTTCGATAATACCCCGTGAAGTAATTCAGAATTTTTTTAGAACTGGCCCTAGGCACTCGATTATCTGTCTGCTTGTTTGTCCTACGCATTTCAAATCGTCACATTGGCACGCACTTTCTCATTCATTAGACGCTTAACGAATTCCAACTACCATTCGATCATATTGAGCAGTGTTATGTCACATAATTGACAGTTAGCGTCGTGCTATGTGCACTGGAATCAGATTGCATTTAACGAGGTTATAAAGTAGATATTTTTTGAATGAATATTGTGTTTAAATCCAGTCAGGTGTGGATATCGATTGGAGAATTAATTGTATCGTTGTTAGACTGGGGCAAGTTCGTGAACTAGTGCTGGTTAGTAGACCGGTCATTAATGCATTTTTGACCGACTTAAAAAGGTGTTTGACCTGTATGTTTGTCCGCGGTTATCTCGCGTTTGGTTGTACCGATTGCGATGCAGTTTTCAGGAGAATACTCTTTACTTTCTGGAGGTTTTCGTGAAATGATCTAATCTCAAATTGATTAAGTAATTTACTATACTATTATAAAATTGTGCCTAAATATATTCTGAAGACTTTTGTGTCTTCCAACATTTACATTTCCCCTCTGCACACGTCCATAGGTCACGGTAACTCCCCCCCCCCCATCATGTGGGCCGTGTGCTTGTCTGCCACCTAAGTTGTATAACAACTCCATCCTTCTTTCTCGCCCGTAACACTAAGTCTAGTAGCCCATCACATCATGGTAAATACAACTGGATGAACATTAGTCTACGTAAGATAACTTTTGGCATGCTGACAAATAAGATTTTCCCAATTTCATAACCTCAAGATCCACTACTTCACATTCAAACATCTAGAACATTTCCTCGTGACATAAATGGTATTGGTAAATATTCAATTCAAGTAGCACCACAAGAGTTAGTAAAAGCTCGGCATTTATGTAAACTTGCGAGCGTTGAGTTCCATCTCACGTATTATAGCTCGTAATCTGGCTACTGGCCTACTTGCCAGTGTCAATCCTATTGTAGTCACACTTCACTCTTACCAGGTAGCGATAACTTGTGGTTTGATAGTTCATGCTAAATGCTAGCTATCCCCCGCGGCTTCATTCGTATCGCGATAGCGATGGACGTAAAAGTACTGAACGGGTTTTGATGCGGTTTTTTTATTAGAAAGGTTATGGTTAGACTCAAAATCTTACGCATATTTGATCACAATCGGCTGATTAGAACCGGCGATATAGTAAAAAAAACCCCCACGGATACCGCCTCCGCCAGCCGTCATGGGGGGTTGTTTCTTATGTCCGACTTGAATCAACCAGAGCCGCACGCTCGTCCTCTCGGGTCTAATATACCCGAGTGTAAGGTGATTCTATAAGGCATTTCCCTCGCACCCTGGCTAGTAAACCACGATAAAATATGTGAAAATTCCATCCTAGACCCCAGATACCCCTGAAGCAGCAGTGAAGTGAGCAAGGCCCAACGTGTTACGAATAAATTATAACATGACACAAGGGTGTCAAGTTGCGTCCCACGTTTAAGTGCTACTAAACACATACCAGCATGTCTCTTCGTATCTTCACGTAGGTACCATTTGGTGCAGTCACGAGTGGTGCTTCGTGACAAGTGGTCGGCGTCAAGTCGGCAAATATAAATAGTGATTAACTAAACTAAAATATGATAGTCTTTTTATCATAATTTGAAACAAATACCTACCACTCTTTCGTACACATAAGGACGCGGCCTAAATTCCCTTTCTAAGTAAATTTCATAAATTTTTAATAACTTAAAGAACCAATTCTTGACTCCACCGGGGGTGCGAAGTCTGAAGGTCAATTCTGTTATGTACCTATTGATAAAGATCTTTATTATCGTGAAGAATATCAGCCGACTATTGATTGTTAAAAAATTAACGCTACCTCCCCTACTATAAAGTATATTTTGGAAATCTACTTCTAACATATCTTTAATCGTAGTCAGTGAGGGTAGCTAGTTAGCTATCAAAATAACAACAACCTCATATATATTCTGTGCTCTTGGGTTTAAATATTTGCTTAGGTAAACTGCACAATAACATCATAAAGTAAAAGGTATACAAGATAATATGTACCATTGTGTGTAAGAGTTGTTTATTACCATCACTATTCCCATACGTGTAATTATATTTGTGACGAAACCGAAAGCTCAACTATTTTCGTTGCATTGTTGCATAATAGATTGTATAGATGCGTCTGCTGTCATTCGACATAGTTATATTCGCATGGTGAGGCTATATATTGAAGTACCTAATATCTATGGTAATACTAGGTATGCTCACTTCATACGGTTGTGAAATAGAGAGTTTATATTGGCATCAGTAAACTCAAACGGGGACGCTGCTATCTGCAGCAAATGCCGGCCGAGGACTACCTAGTGGCCCTCAAGAGGAGAGGGCTGCTCCGAGGCTCTCCACGTGTCTCTCTGACTACCCGAGGGTAGGGTTGGTTCTTCGAGCACAGACGGAGGAGTTACAGTACGGGTGCCTATCACCCTATACCCCATCGTCGACGAGACGGCGCGATGCACGCCCCACCCCGTTCCGCTTAGTGATGGATCATCCTGTTGCCTTCTGAGCTTGAAAGAGAAACCTAAGAATGTTTTGCCTTATCCGGGAGTTGAACATAGGGTCTCGCATGAATGTGTACAGTCGTCTTCAGTAGTTTTTTCCTCCAGTGAGCTCTGGCTATTCTACGTAGGATGGAGTTACTACCCCAGTTGGACTGCTCAGTTCGCACGGGAGATACTGTCGTCGTTTCTTGCCTCCAGTTTTCCTGCTTTGGTTAAGTTAGTTCAGCAACTTTTGTTAGCTCCGATATCCATA